>CM040120.1:48692616-49399046 GCA_022559845.1 Amorphophallus konjac | reverse complement strand
GCAGTTGGCTCAATCAGAAAACAATCTTTATTATTTTAAAAAGAGAAACTACAATGACTAATGAGCCACTTTGGGCCTTAATTTTCTCAATGAAGTTACATAATTTTTCCACTGTTCCTTGTCTTCATCCGAGTCTTCTACAGGTTGATGAAGCTTGCTTAGCCTCCATAAAGCTTGAATGGTGATAACCTCCTCACCATCTTCATTATTGCCTAGATCCCTTGATTTGATTGGAGGAAGATGAGAGACGTCCTCTAAGTGTTGCCTTGGGAGCCCAAGCTGAGGAAGGCACCGGTGTGCATTATATAAAACGAAATCCGAAGCACCGATAAGACGAAGGTCCGTCCCGATGGAGAAGCGTGCACGAAGTTCCTGCATTTTGAATACACCCGGGGCGCAAGTAAAAAGATTCTTTGGCATTACCTTTAGGTGCTCCCTCCAATCCCCTCTCTTCTTGATTTGAGGAATTCGGTTGGTCACTCTATTGCTTATACTTAATGAGCCGGTTATATATGAGAGTGGGCTCTTTGAGAAAATTCTTGATGGTTGTTGGGCTTCGTGGCACGAGTCGAATTGGAAGTGTAGATCAACCCAACTTGAGAGTGCTAGCATGCACCCGTAAATGGGCCTTCCCATGGACGCCGCTGTGAGCCCGCTATAGAGATATGCTAGGATCGCCGGTCCAACTCTCTCTTCTTCCCATAAGCTCACCACTGCGCTCAATTGGGACTCCTCTAGAAAGTCCTCCGTGGATGGGAATAGGAGTGCTCCTGCCAAGCACACCATGAAGGCTTTGGTCACTCTTTCTATCTCCTCTTCCTCTTTAGCTTGATCCGCTCTCTTGTACACCCACGAGGCGAGCTTCAAGAGGTTAACTCCTTTGGTGACCTTGATTTGGTTCACTACATTTGGGCTAGGTATTAACGAGGTTAGCAACTCGTGGGAGGAGATGGGCCTTGGCATGATGGCCATCTTTTCTTCTTCTCCGTGCTTCATCTTTTTCAAGCCTAGGATCATCTCTACTTCCTCCAGCAAGATGGTGGCCTCAAAAGTGGAAAATAAGCCATGTCTCAATCAATGCTCCTATGGCAGCCCAATCTATGTGGATTTGATCATAATGCTTGGCATGGGTTATCAACCCCAAGAGATGCCATCTAGCTACATATACCCTCATGTCTGATGTAAATTTGGAGAGGATGAGGGGCAACCATTTGATTTGGACATATCTTCTAGCCCCTGGAAGATTTGGGTACTCCTGTGAGAGGAGGGGAAGAAAACAAAAAGAAGAGGTATATGAGCATATGACATGTTCAGTAACAAAGAAATAAACATGTGAGCAGTTCGCCAGAACAGTATGCACAATAAAGAAAGTTGAAACTAACCTGATTCATGCATATCATGTTGCTTATATGACCTTGGATATCGTTAATCCTGGGAGTTGAGATTTTTTGTCTTTTCAGTGCCCTGTCCATCGTCAGCAGAGGCTTGGACGGTGCAACCTGCAGAGCAGATGAAGAAGAAGAAGAACGGGAACACAGAGTTTAGGCGGCTGCAGGGTTGTGGTTGTTTATGTTGAAGGAGGGCCTCCTATTAATAGAGATTTAGAGAGTCGTAAGGCTGTTGGAAGTTAGAAATTTGATTGGGTTAAGGACTGTGCTGTTAAATTAGGAAACGGAAGTTCGTGCTGAATTAACGACGTTGGTTAGGGCGTCTATTTTTAAATTGACGACTTGACTGACGACGTGTTATATTTAACGCCCTAGCATGGGGCGTGTTTTTCTAAGCCTCCGTTACTGTTTACGCCTTTGAGTAGGGCGTGTTTTAAATGTTTAACGACTTATGGTCAGGCGCTTTCATGCTGTTAACGCCCTATTCTTAGGCGTGTTTTATTCTATTACGAATTTGGACCTCTTCATGCTTTGACGCTTTAATGAACCTAAGTGCTATTATTTTGATGAAATTGTCTATGATTAAGCACTTATGATCATGTCATGTTCTGAATTGATGGAAAAAGGCTAATAAGTTAAAAGTGCAGAAGTTTGCAGGATTCGAGGCGTTTGGATCACTCATAGGAGCAACATCTTGCCACCTTGTATCTGTTTCTTGTAAGCATTGTTACTATATAATATCTACGCTATTATATTATGTCAAGGACCTTGTGGTTCTGATGAACCTGAAATTTGAGTTCCCCTTCATCAAAAACGATGACGATTTCAGGAGAATCTTGATCACACGGATAGGCCGTCGAGTTGTTAAAAGTTTGGGACGATGGTTCCACTTTCTGAGTTGATGCGCGGACAAACGGGCTTCGGCTTAGTGTTAGCTCAGAAATATGGATTCTTGACCAGACTTAAACAGCTTAGCAATATTATCCTTGATTATTTTCTATTTTTTTAATTTGTTTTAACCTTTTCTTTTAGCCCAGCATGCATCATGTAGGACTTTGAGTTTCATGCTGAAAATCTTCATATTATGGCAATAATGAAGTTCACTCGCTCTCGATTGAATTGACACGAGATATTCCACTTTAAATCAAGTACTTCGTTCTATTTGAAGCCATTCAGGCTGATTCCTTGAAAGTGTTCCTTTTGTTGGGTCTTTATCCCAATTCTCTTTACTTTTCTGCAAAATTTACCTTGGTTGCAGCACGTCCACATTGGCTGGTAATCGCTCTCCAATGGTCTTTCCCTGCCGTGCCCACGCGCACACCCTTTATTACTTAGTTTAACCTCCTTTTATCCAACAAATCGATTGTTTCCTTGGAACCACTCAGAGTTGTTTCATTCAGAATCTTGGAAAGATTTCAAATGCTTAGTGTCTGAGGCGTGTCACATCACACCTTGGCGTCTCCTTATCAGTTCGTTCCACTTCATTCCTTTCATTACACTTCGCTCCATTTCCGTCTCACTCCCTTGCAAAGCAGACGCCAAGGCGGGGCAGCTGTAGACACGCCAAAATTGACGTTTTGTTGATCAAATCTCATGTTATTATATAAATGCCCCAAGTGGACTTCAATATTCCTATAACATGAAGTTTTTCTATTTTTGTGAGTTTTTCTGCATTTTTCCTGTATTTTTGTGAGTCACGACTTGATTAAGGGCGTTAATTTCAAAAATAACGACCTGTTGCAAGGCGTTTTCAAAGAAAGGACGACCGTATGTGAGGGCGTCAATTCTTGGTGTTATCCCTTAATTTCTGGAATTATCTATTTTCAAAATAAAAGGCATTTTGTGAGTAACGCCTTTCCTCAGGGCGTGATTTTAATTAACGCCGTTATCTCAGGCGTTTTATCTGAGCTTTCAAACAAGGCAATGTTTCATTTCCAAAACTAAATCCAGGAAGAAACGCCCTTTCCTAGGTCGTGTTTCAAGAAAACGTCTTTGAGAAGGTCGTCAATTCATAAAAGACGCCCTGTATTAAGGCGTGTTTCACTCCAGAGTCCTTCCTTTTTCAATCTTTCCCTCACAGTTCCCTGCTGTCTTTGGACTCTTGCCCGATCATGATCCTTCCCTGGATGCCTCATTGCCTGTTCTTATCATTCCTTGGTTTGATCACATCCGCTTGAGGCATTATAAATTGAAGCCTTGACCGATCGTGCAGAAGGTTAAGCACCTTAAACGTTCAGCGGGTTAAGCGCTCAGAAGCTTATTCATCACGAGCAGAGCTTTCTTCGACCCTTGCTGCCTCCCCTCTGCATCCTTCGATTGGGCTGCATCCAGTGCTTCGTCCATCTACATCCATCAACACATTCATTCGGTTTTCCCTTTACTGTCGCCAGGGACAGCAGGGTTTCTCATCTTTTCATCTCTTTTGTTTTACTTCATTCATATCATCACCCCTCCGTCCTTTATATCTCTATTCACTCTTCACATCTGTTCACGTCTTGTTGCATTTCTTTTTATCATCAAACTCCCCTTCCCTTAAGTCTTCTTAAGGGGTTTAAAAAGAAAACAAAAAAGAAGGTGCGCATGTTGATGTCTTTTCATCATTTTTATGTTGGTTTTTGACTGATACTACTGCACTTTGGCTGATCCCCTTTCTTTTGCTTATCTTTTATTGTCTTTCTTACAAGGTAATCAATCAAGAAAACCCACTTCGTCGGCCGGCCGATTGGAGTTGGAGGAGGAGATCCACATTCATCCCGCATCACATCTTTCACCAGGTACATGCGATCTTATTTTTTTTATTGAGGTAAACCCTCTGGCGATCACACTCCCCTTGTGCACCTCGTGCATTGTTTCATCTCCACCATTATTTTTCCCTTTTCCCTTCCTTTTTAACCTTTCCACAAAGTGTGGATTTTAAAAGAGCATTCACATCCGGCGGCCGACGAAGCGGGGCGCGGGTGAGGCGGGGACGGCGCGGGCGAGGCATGGGCGAGGATAGGTGAGGATCGAGTCGGTGGAGGCGCGATGAAGCTCGGCCGCGGGTTCGTGGAACGGCAAGGGTTTACACGGCGTTTCTTCACGGATTGGAGAGCTCGGGGCGTGAAATCTTCGGTGGAGGTAGGGAGATGGACCCCCAACTCGTGCACTTCCTTTTTCGTGAGTTTTGTAGGCCGTGGTGAGCCGAGCGGGCTTATTTGAGCTTTTTGGGGAAAATCCATGTTTTTGGGGAGTGAGCCGGATCTCTCGTTTCGGGGCATTTTTGGCCGATCCAGGGTGTTGACACCCGTTTTTTACCGATGAATCGAATCAGTTCCTGCGTCTCAGTTATTGATGTCCCGAACAGTCAATCACATGAAAGATTATTCCTCTGGCAGTATTTTGGGCTCTTCCCAGCAAAGAAGGCCTCCCTCCCTCTCATTGGATTTAACGGTCTGTTATAAACCATTTTTCTCAATAGACCGGTCCCCACTGGGCCGTTGTGTTCCGCTGCCCCGGGTTATTTGTATCTCGTGATACGCTTTGTATAGCGGCTCAATGCCAACCGTTATAGTCAATATAGCGGTCGTCCCTGGGCCGTCATTGTTTGCCGACAAGAAAAGGGTTCAGAGGCCCGACAGTCGGTCATAGCCACGTGCTTCACGAAAAGTTGTTTGTCTGGGCGTTGACTCCTCTTTACGTATAACGGTTTTTCCAGGACCGTCATGTATATTGAACGGTCCCTCCCAGACCGTCATACATGTTTGGCGGCCTTCGTAAGACCGTCATTGTTAAGGCCACCCAGATTAGACCCCCGTGATTCCAGGCGGATTAAGAGGAGAATGTCGTTGGCAATATTGACACGATGCTCTCATTTACCGGCCTTTGACCGACCGTCATTCCCCTTAACCCCTGATTAAGCTCGAAGCCCTGGGCTCTATATATATAGCTCACGGGTTCTGACAAAAAAGGGGGACCATCACGAAGTGCTGTCGAACTCCATCGCCAAATCTCATACAGCGTCCGTCCGTTCTGACAAGAAAGGGGGGGACCATCACGAAGTGCTGTCGAATTCCATCGCCAAATCTCATACAGCATCCGCCCGTTCGTCAGGGAGTGGGGGCCTTCTACATCCCTCGCAGGCCCCCGGTGCAGGGAACTTCACGCTTCATGTTTCTGTGTTTCTAGTCCTTCTCTGTTTGCTCACCACACACACGTCTTTTCTCCACTGCATCACACATCACATACATCATTTCGTTGGCATTTATTATCTTTCCTACTGTTTCCGGCGCCCTAAACGGGGTTTCAAAACCTCCAGGTATCGCCGGGCCATGTTCTTCCTTTGCTTTATTTCAATTAGTACACCTACTACACTATCATTTAGCTAATCTCCGTTTATCTGTGTGTTTCACCGTTTGCTTTCAGGTCAGCAACCAAAAGCACGAGGCCCGCACCTTCTGGCCGGCCAGGAGGAGTGGAGGAACGGACCCGCATTCTCCCGTAGCTTCCGAGTCCCGGCGCTTTCACCGGGTGGCGATCACGGTCAACAGCTTCATCTTTCCTCCTGTTTTTTTATCTCTTCAATATTATTTAACTCGAGGAGGAATAACATATCAACACCTCTCCTTTTTTGGCGATCACGGTGGGACTTCTGATGCCCGTCGTGCTTCTGGTTTGCTGACCAATCTCTGTCTCTGTGAAGTTCAGCGGTTCTGTATCAGCCGTCATTCTGTGTACAACGGTTCTCTTCCAGCCGTCGTTATCTGGTATTCTCCGCAATTATCACTGCCGTGCTCTGCTCATTTAACGGCCTTCATAGTGCCGTCATACTTGTGTAGCGGTCATCATCAGGCCGCCATTCCCGTTCTGCAGCTCTGTACTTTAGCGGCTCTTCCAGAGCCGTTATAGTCATTTCCGCGGTCTCCAGTAGACCGTTATTGTGGCGCAGAGTCTGCGGCTGGCACTTGTTATCCCTAATTGTTGTTCCCAGCATTGGTCCCCCTGCTGTCCACTTGTTATTTTCTATCATATTATTGATTGCTTCATGATTTTATCATTTGATTTCATATGTGATTGCTAGATTTCTAGGTTAGGCTTTGCATGCACTCCGGTGCACCTAGGATCATTCACTTCATACTGTAGTTGCATTTCCTACCGAAGTAGGATTTCCTCTCGTCTCCATATTCCTTGGAGCCGACTAGGGAATCTTGCCGAGGACCTCCGTAAGCCCCCGTGAGCCGTGGATTCCCACACGGACGCCGGGCCGGTTGTACCATCGCCACACCGTGTCTAGGTTCCGCATACGTGGAGAGTGATCCCCCTTAGAGTCAGCCAGTTCCCCCATCATACCGTTATTAGGCTCCCAAGTGTCCGAGCGAACTCTACATTTTAATCAAAACACTAAGCCTAAGAGAAAAGAATTCTGAAAACTTGCGGTATCATTCAAAGTGTGTGCATACTTGGTTGACTCCCTTCTCGTCTCCACCTTTCATTGTGTGATTGTTTTGCTTCTACTTGTGTACTTTGGTCTTAAGTCTCTCTAGTTTGTGCATCCCATTGCATGCAGCATTGTTCCCCTCCCTCGGGATCATCTCCTAGGGACGGTTCTCTACTCTCCCTCTATTGCAACCCTTTATTCAACTCATCATCATCCAGCATGTCTTCTTTCGGGTCCATCCCCGCCCGCGAGGATTCTCTTCCTCAGGGGCTCCTCGAGGACGTCTCCGGGGTCGCCTCCTCCCTGAATGGGGAGGGGTTCGTCTTTGTTCCCCCTTCCTCCATCGCTGAGGTTGCGCCACCCACGCTCCCTCAGTTTGGCTCCCCTTCGGCGAGCCAACTACTCCAACTCATGTCCCAACTTGACCAGGATCAACTCCAGATATTCAAGCAAGCCCTCGGGGCAGAGGTCCCGCCCGCTGTAACCCTTCCTGTCTCTTCCACCCATCCTGCTGAGAGGTCCGGAGCACCGTCTGTTGCCCCAGTGGACCATACCCCTCTTCGCCCACAGGTCCTCCAGTTTCCAATATATCAATCTGGCCAGGCTTCTACCTCAGCCCACCCTCCTGCAGACAAAGGGAAGAGTCAAATTCCCTTATCTCCTCGTGCTAGTGCCCACGCGGCCGTCTCATCAGCACCACCGGCCCCTCTGGCCCAAGTGGATTCTACTCGGCTGCAGCCCGGAATAGCTCAACTCGCTTACGCTGATGTGGGTCCTTTTTGGACTCAACATCCATCTTACGGGCTCATGGCCCCCACTATCCATCCGGCTGTCTCCCATTATCCCTCGGCTTCTACTGTCCATCCAGCTGCCTCTCACTACCCTTCAGTTCCACCTCAAGTCCCTCTACCTCAACAAGGAAGTGACGATCGCTTGGCAGTTCTCCAACAGCAGATCGATCTCCTCAATAAGAGGGTTGGCCCACCATCCTTCGCAGATGCTCTCACTCCTAATTTCCGGGACATCCGATTCCCTTCTCAGTCAGAGCTCCCGACATACCGAAAGTACAACGGGAACGGCAACCCGTTCATCCACATCAAGGAATTCCTGTACGAGTCGGGACCATACCAGCATGACGATCACCTCCTTGCATATCTATTCCGGCGATCCCTGGACGGGGTGGCACTCGAATGGTTTTACGCTCTGCCACTGGAGGAGGTTGGGAGCTTCAAGACGATCAAGGAGAAATTCGTGCAAAGATTCCAAGATCGGGTCGGACCCGAATACTCATTCACGGACTTAGTGGCCGAGAAGATGAAAGCTGATGAAGACTTCGCTACCTATGCCGATAGGTGGAGGCAGATAGCCTCCCGTGTGCCCGGGCAGATTCCGGAAGAAGAAAAGATCAAACTGCTCATTTCTAATGCAACCCCTCTCTTCCGGAATGTCCTAATGTTGAATGACATCACCAGTATGCATCAACTGTACAGTCGGGCCCGGTTTATCCAGACCCAGTTTAAGGACTCCCCCATTCATTCTCTCTTCGAAGCCCAGAAGCCCAAGAGTTCCAGAAAACCACAGGGCCCTGTTACCGAGGGAGTCCAAACAAACGAGCAGGTGCAGGTAGTTAGCCAGACTGCCACCTCCCACTTCCCCCAGCAAAGCAACCCCCATTTCTCCGCATCACCTCGCCCTTCCTTTCCCACGCAGCAACACCCTCAACAACAATCTCCGCCACCACCACAACAGCCCCAGCAACCACTGCAATACCATAACACTCCCCCGCCTGCTACCTACGCACCTGCTCGTCCGGTTGCTAAAAGAGCCAACTATCCTCCTCTCCCAGAGACGCTCACTAATGTCTTTGCAGCGCTGATGCATACTGGCGATTTACAATTGCCACCTGAGCGCCCGAACATGAATCCGGCCGCCGATCTGTCCCGATATTGTGTATATCACCGGCAGCCGGGGCACACCATTGAGAGGTGTTATCATTTTAGGGACCTGGTATACGACCTGCACGAAGGTCACAGGATCGATTGGGCTCAGATGAGGAAGCTGATTGAAGATCTGAGAAGAGGGCCAGCAAGGCCGCAACAGGCAGCACCACAGCAACAGCAGTTTCAGCAACAACCTCAGCAATTCCAGCCACAGCAGCCACAGCAACAGCAGCAGCAGCCAAACTTAGGGATCCACCAAAATCCCATGCCAGTACATGCACCCGCTCCTCAACAACAACAGCAGCCGCCGGCACCGGCCCAAGTCAACATGTTACGCCACCCGGCTCCTGACGCAGGGTGGACCATTGACGATCCCGCACACCTGTTAACCTTACGCCACATCCCTACGCACTCTACCTCACCCGCCGTCTTTTCCATCCTTCGGCCTTCCATGCCTTCCACAACTTCCCCCGTCATCCATCCTTCCACCATACTTACCACTCCGAGAAGCCATATTCTCTCGCCTATCCCCCCACAACATTATACTTCCCCACCTACTATACCTTCCACTATCTTGTCCACCAATCACTGCAGTCCACTAACCGCCCCTTTACCTCACCCATCGCCCATTTTACCTTCACCACAACCTTCGCTTACTATGCCTATCATATCCCCCATCACCAAGACTGCCATCCCTTCCATTCTCATTCACCCCACTGGGTCAAGCGGGAGCCCACCTACAGCCATGCCAGCACAAAACCTTGCCCTCAGGAGCGGGCGGTTATTTCAAAGGACTTACCCCTCTACCAGTGCACCTCCCCAAATACCCTCCATCTCAGCATCAGCAGCACAAGACAATGAAGTTGACCCCGCGCCCGGTTCCACATACGACCTGTTGCAACATCTTGACCGGATGCCGGCAAAGATCTCTGTCTTGGAGTTGATCAGACGTTCACCTCTACACCAAGAAGCATTAAGGACGTTTCTGCAAAAGGTCATAGTGAACGAAGATGTGGCGGTAGACAGCTTGCCGTCAGTGTTGGCTACTGTTACCAAGGGGCCCGCTATCACATTCTCTGAGGCCGAACTCGCGCCCCCTGAAGCACGCCAAATGCCGCTATGCGTCACCATCACCTTGAACCAGGTAGTGGTAGACTCAGTGCTAGTGGACACTGGGGCTTCAATAAATGTTTGTCCATTAAGTACTCTGCGTGCCTGCAACATTTCTGAAAGTATGCTGAAGCCGACACCGACAACCATTGCCGCCTATGACAATTCCAGAAGGGCATGTCACGGGGTCATCACATTACAGGCTGAGCTAGGGCCGTTACAAATAGAGGTGGAATTCTACGTCCTAGACATAGATCCGATGTTCAAGGCTATTCTGGGTCGTCCATGGATAAATGCTCTGCAAGCGGTACCTTCCACCGCCCATCAGTGCCTGAAATTCTCCTTCCAGGGGCGGGTGGTCAAAGTCAAGAGTGTTTCCACCGTCCAGGCAGTGGACGCCATCACTGACCAGGTTCTCCCCACTCTATGGCCGAGCAATAGGCCAGTATTGTCAGTCATGGACATAAATTACCCATGGGCTTATGCGGCAGGCAAACCCATTACAACACGCAAGAATGCCGGAGCTAAGTCTAAACCCAAAAATTCTAAAGGCTGGGACATGATCATGAAGCTAGGCTATCAGCCAGGCCTTGGTCTCGGCGCGCGGTTACAGGGAAAGACCAAACCCATCTCTGAAAGCAAGAAGATGGGTCGTCAGGGCTTAGGCTATCATAACACTACCATTCAGGCAGATTCTGGGCCACTAACCTGGGACTACCGGCAACACTTTGTAAAGGGTCCACTACAGCCCGGCACCGCAAATAAGCCACAACCCAAGGAAGAAAAGAAAGATGCTCCCATTGTTAATATTGTTGCTGACCCACCGCCGCCTCTGCAGGGGTTGGTGGGAGATCTTGAAGATTATTTTGCTGAAATGTCAAGTCTGTTTACTGATCCAGCCACTCAAATGAAGGAGACAGAGATGCCCATGGTTAGGCATGCTCTGATAAGGCCACAGAAGATACAAGAGGCAGGAAGCTCCGACATTTCCTTCTTTATTCCTCCTGCTCATTTGGCCTCAACAGTTTACCCAAACTTTGTGATTCGATCCCCTCCAATACTGGTCAAACCGTGTTTCACGGGGAGACCGTCAAAAATTCTATTCATTCCCTCCAATTGCGGGCACTGTCCGCCCATTGATCTACTCGATCTATCTTCACCTCCTTCTCCTAATCCCCGAGTTCACGGGATGTGGTTCTCCCCCGATACCTTCTTCTCTCTCTTTCCTCAATTCTTCACAAAACAACTCCTTCCTCTGCCTCCACCTTCTGATTCTTCTTGCTCTCTTCTGGTAGTAGAAGATACCCAAAAAAAAACGTCAACTTTCAAACTTACATTTCAGTCGAAGACTATGCTGTCTTCTGCTCATCCACTCCCCAGGGGCACCAAACCCCTGCTCCTTTTCCACTAGATTTTCTGTCTCCTAGGGTAGATGTACAGGTAGTTGAGTCTCCTAGGTTAGTCGAGTCAGTCAGGGTAGAAGCATGTTCTCCCTTAGATAGCCCATCCACCTCTGCAACGCCACCACTGGCATGTCACTCCCGTTCCATTCCCGATAGGTTCCTACAGGATCTGGCCTTGAGATGCCAGGCCCTCCTCAGATGCCCAGAATTCATAGCCACCACCGTCTCCTTAAAGAGGATGAGGATTCAGAAGGCCGGGTGTGGAGCAATGACGGACTAGGAGTGTATGAAATTGTAGACGAGAAAGACCCAGCGGATGATGAGGAAAGTGATGTGGAGGACATTGCTGACCTATACGCACAAGGATTGAGAAGATTCGACGAACCCTCGTCAGCAGTGGATGAACCCACTAAAGAAATCAATTTAGGAACCGAAGAGGATCCCAGGCCCATATCTATTGCAGCTGATCTCCCTCCTAAGGTAGAAGAGGAGCTCATCAAGGTTTTGAGAGAGTACAGCGATTCTTTTGCCTGGTCCTACGAGGACATGCCGGGTCTCGACCCCGCTTTAGTGGAACACAGGTTAATCTTAAAGCCAGGGGCGATTCCTGTTAAACAAAAGCTCAGAAGATTCCACCCACATATGGCCTTGAGAATGAAAGAAGAGGTGGACAAATTACATAAGGCCAGATTCATCAGGGTTGTGCTTTATCCACAGTGGGTGGCCAATATAGTCCCGGTAATAAAAAAGGATGGCAAAGTCAGAATTTGTATTGATTTCAGGGACTTAAACAAAGCATGTCCGAAAGACGATTTCCCGCTTCCTCACATCGATGTTTTGGTAGATAATACCGCTGGGTTTGAGGCTCTCTCGTTCATGGACGGGTATTCAGGATACAACCAAATCCGTCTTGCTCTAGAAGATCAAGAGAAAACCTCCTTCACCACGCCTTGGGGCACCTACTGCTATGTCGTCATGCCATTTGGATTGAAGAACGCAGGTGCTACCTATCAACGGGCAATGGTGGCCATCTTCCACGACATGATGCACGTCTACATGGAGGCCTATGTGGATGATATTCTGGTGAAGTCGAGGACAAAAGAAGAACACCCCGCCATTTTAGCCAAAGTGTTGCAAAGGGCTAGGGAATACCAATTGAAGATGAATCCTAAGAAATGTGTCTTTGGAGTCGCATCCGGGAAATTACTTGGGTTCATGGTTAGCAAACGAGGGATTCAGATTGATCCTAATAAGGCAAAGGCCGTAATGGAAATGCCACCGCCTAAGAATCTTAAGGAGCTTCGTGGTCTGATTGGGCGTTTGCAGTTCGTTAGAAGATTCATATCTCAACACTCTCAAAGATGCCGCCCATTCTACGACTTATTAAAGGCGGGGGCCGAGTTTAAATGGAACGAACAATGTCAGAAGGCCTATGAGGAGCTTAAGGTTTATCTGTCCAACCCTCCTGTCTTGCAACCTCCTGTCCCCGGAAAGCCTTTGATCCTATACATTTCTGTCGCTGAGGATTCCCTAGGTGCTGTCCTGGCACAAGTGGATGATGAAGGAAGAGAGAGGGCAGCATATTATCTCTCCCGATTGTTCAATTCTGCCGAATCCCGGTACACTGCCATGGAGAAGACTAGTGCAGCATTGGTATGGGTAGTTCAGAAGTTAAAACACTATTTCCTAGCCCATGAGGTAAGGTTGATCTCTAGAATGAACCCAATCCGCTACCTCCTCGAGAAACCCGTCCTCTCTAGTCGATTAGCTCGCTGGCAGAGCTTTCTCTCTCAATTTGATATCACCTTCGTCGTCCAGAAGGCCATCAAGGGGTATGCTATTGCTGAGCATCTTGCTCATTCTCCTATCCCCTACACTGATTCAATCCAGGACGAATTCCCTGATGAACACCTTGCAGTTATCTCTCATCCGCCTCCCTTTTGGTCTCTACATTTCGATGGCGCGCTCAATTCCCAGGGCCGTGGCATCGGCGCTGTCCTCCTTACTCCCGAAGGTATCACCGTCCCTTTTGCCTACCAGCTCTCTTTCTCTGCCACCAACAACATAGCCGAGTATGAGGCTCTCCTAGCTGGACTAAAGCACGCCTATCTCTTAGGCGCACGATACCTCAACATCATGGGAGATTCTCAATTGGTGCTGCGTCAAGTTCTGTCAACTTATCGCACCCGTGACCCCAAACTAAAGCCATATCAAGATTTGGTCACACTCTTGGCTAGACAATTTAGCAAACTCATCTACGTTCATGTTCCCCGATCTCAAAATATTCTTGCTGATTCATTAGCATCTCTCGCTTCCTCTTTATCCTTCTCCCTTAGTCGTTCCACTGAGACCATTGTGGTCCAACGGATGGACGCTCCCTCTCTGCAAGATCCTTGGTTTGCTAACCTTAGGAAGATTATGGAAGAGAAAGCGGCTAAAGAAGAGGTTAAGGAAGTATCCTTAGCAGAATTGGAAGAAATCTTGGACGAAGATGAGTTGCCATGGTTCCATGAGATTGAGCAATATTGTCGGGATGGTTCTCTCCCGGAGGAAGCCAATGCGACACAAAGAAAAGCCATCAGAAGAGTCGCCTCGAGGTATACAATCGTTGCAGGAGAATTGTACAGGCGCGCTCTCAATGGAGTTCTGATGCGGTGTTTAGATGACGATGAAGCTTGGAAAGTAGTGGAAGCTGCTCACTCCGGTGAATGTGGAGGTCACGTGAATGGACAGGCATTGGCTAAGAAGATCCTTAGGCAGGGCTACTACTGGCCAACCCTAGAGGAAGATTGCTCTACCTACGTCCGTAGGTGCCTTCAGTGCCAGCTCCATGCTGACAAAATCCACGCCCCTGCTTCATCTCTTCGCCCACTATCCGCCCCATGGCCTTTCTCCATGTGGGCCTTTGATATTGTCGGTCCGTTAGGTGACCCTAACGCCCAAGTAAAACAGAAATCCTTCATCCTCACCGCTACAGAGTATTTCACGAAGTGGGCGGAAGCTGAAGCCTATGCAGAGATCAAAGCTACCACAGTTTGCCGCTTCATCACAAAGAACATCATCTCGCGGTTCGGGGTACCAAGCGACATTGTCACCGACAATGGGCCACAATTTGTGTCTCAAGAACTCCAGGACCTCTGTAAGAAATTTGGTATTGCATTGCATCATTCATCACCATATTATCCACAAGGCAACGGTCAAGCCGAAGCCACCAATAAAACCCTTCTTAAAATCATCAAGAAAACGTGTGAATCCCACCGGCACGCTGATTGGGCTGATAAATTGATAGACGCTCTATGGGCTTATCGCACCTCTGTCCGAACTCCCACAGGGCAGACTCCCTTTGCCCTCACCTATGGGATGGAGGCGGTACTCCCGTATGAGATTCTCATCCCTTCCCTAAGAGTGCAGCTAGATAAGGAACTTAATCTCGACGAGCGTCGAGAGGCGTTACTAGCACAGCTGGAACTGTTAGATGAGAAGAGGTTAAATGCGGCCAATCACGCTTCTGTTTATCAAAAGCGGGTCTCACGTCATTTTCAAAAGAAGGTAATCGAAAGAAAGTTTGTAATAGGTAATATGGTTTTGAAAAGGAAATTCATCCGAACGGGTGGTCCAAGGGCTAAGTTGCAACCAAACTGGGAAGGGCCGTTCGTCATCAAGGAAGTCTATCCAGGTAATGCCTATCGGTTGACGAACTCAGAAGGAGAAGAACTGGCAAATCCGTGGAACGGGTTATATCTCAAACGCTTCTATCCCTAAAAAAGAGTCTAACCACGTGCTTCCCTAGCAATGCAAGCTTCCCCTGTTCATAAGAATCACTGAGAGAAGCTGAACACACAAACACGACCCTTTGGTCCTGTCCCCAGTTCCGCCAAACACCGTTTCCCGGGGCCACACTCTGGAGGAAAGTTGTAGTCCCTGTACGTTTCTTGCTTCGACTGAACCCAAGAATGAGGAGTAAAAAAGGAGGCGATGCCTGACCTGGGTACCCTAATACGAGATAAGTCTCAAATAGGGGCAGTTCGTTATGACCTGAAGCCACAAGAAAAAGAAAGAAAAAGAGAGAAGAAGAACAAAAAGAAAAAAATGAATAAATGAAAATATTTGGGAAATTGGAACAACTAGGCATAGCAAGAATGACAAATGTGGTGGCTTAAGGTTCGATGACGAACACCAAAACCCCGACACAACAGACCGAAGCTTTGAGGGGCACCCAGGAAAGAATTCAAGTCTTAAAAACTCACATGACGGGTGTAAGCTTGTCTCCATATTCTTTTTCTTTTCAGGACAAAGCTGAGTACCCTGGGGGTGGCCCTGGCAGAACACCGTCAGGCAAATATAAGTTCGGACCAGGAGGGTCCCTTCAATCACACGCCAATCTCAGGAGGAATCCTCAGGTTACGAGGGAGGCATGTCTTGTTACGGAAGCATCGGTTTTCAAAATCCAAAAACATTGAATATTTCAAAATCCAAAAAAAATCAAATATTTCAAAATCCAAAAAAAATCAAATATTTCAAAACCCAAAAACAACAAATATTTCAAAATCCAAAAACAACAAATATTTCAAAATCCAAAAACAACAAATATTTTAAAAAAAAAAACTTAAAACCCAAAAACATTGAATATTTCAAAATCCAAAAATATTGAAAACATTAAAAAAAAAATCCAAAAATATTCATGACTTGCATTCATGGCATGCATGCATTGCATTGTTATCATTTCTCTTTTCCTTCGCTTATTTAATAAGGCTTGCCCCTTGACCAAAAATCAAGCACTGGTTACCTCCGCACTTGTCACAAGGCAAGGGGCTAAGCCTAAAACAGATTTAACCTGTTTCATTGCTAATAATGTGCAGGACGATGGAGCAAGAAGACGAAGTAACAACAGAACAACTGCAAGGGGCAAAATCAGTCACTCCAACTTTTATTCCTGATACAAACAATTCTCACTCTCAAACAAGGCACTCTCACTTATCAAGCATCATAAAAAGGAAGGGAAAGTACAATCACTCAATCCTCCGCTGGGCATTCCCGCAGGGGCACATCTCTCTCAGTTCTCTGATATACGCCTGGCGAGTCTCGGTCGCCTCTTCCACCTCTGCTGGCAAGGCACGCACCTTGCTGATTCCCCACATCGCTAGTGCACTCCTCACGCTCTGCTCATCGTGCTCAGTGCCAATCTGTCTAGCCTGAAGAGAAGGGAAGTGCGACAACGGAGGAAGCAGGGTCCGCGGTACCCCGACCTGCAAATGGCACCTGTGTGGATAATACACGGCCAGTACGGTATCACTCACTAGCCTCAAATCCAGACCCTGTCCTCTGGGCAGTCTGATCTCCGTAGTCACCAAGAAGTTAGGCCGCATCACGAGCCTCTCCACAGGTAGCCGACTCAGGTACCTGCGCCATTCTTCTCTGGTCCGCATATCCCCCGTACGGCACTCCACCTGCGAAGAGAAACCAAACCCGCCACCGATAAAGGAAAGTGGATGGCTCCCGAAGATCCTACTCTCAGTCTCTATGCCTGCCCTAGGGATAAACTTCAGTCTCACGCCCACCCAACACTCTAAGAGAATCATAGAACCAAACAGTGGACCACTCAGGGCAGCAGAGCTAAGCCCTTCATAAAGATAGGCTAAGATAGCCTGGGAAATAGAAAGCCCTCTCCATAAACCACTGATGGTGCTAAGGACGGGAAGATCTAGCACGTGGTCGGCTGACGGAAAGAGGATAGCACCACACAAGCAAATGGATGCAGCCTTGGCAATAGCCTCATGCCACCCGCATTTGTTCTTACAATGTGCCACCACCCACTGGCTGAGAGGAAGAAGGTGAATATGACGGGCTCCCACAAAGGTCTTGATCTCACTCGGGTCTTCTATGAACTCGCTAAAGATGGCAACTGGATCTATAGGGGCAACGGTGTGACACACTAGATCCTCCTCCCCAACCCTAGACTTAGGGAGAGACAGATAAGCCTCTACTTCCTCTAAAAGGACGGTGGCCTCAAAGGATGGAAAGATAAAAGTGTGGGTCTGTGGGTGCCACATTTCTACAAGGGCTGAAATACTGTGCCAGTCAAAGGAAATCTTTTGGAAGTTACGACCTAAGAACAGCAAGGATTGTAAGTGCCAAGAACTAAGGATGTGGGTTACCCCTAGGGGCAAGGCACGAACCATGGGAGCCACCCACTTAAGAGAAGAGTATCGGCGAGAGCCAGGAAGGAGCTAAAAAGGAGAAAACGAGGAAAGTAATGCAGAAAGAAAGAGATATTAGACGAAACAGAATCAAATGAACCAAGTTTGAAGTGATTTAAACATACCTCTCTAGAAGGATTTGAACTGAGATGTCGAGGAATAGAACCCAAACGCGCAATCTCCTCTCGCTCCTTCCTCGCAGCCTTAGGGCCTGAATGGTCTCCCGCACCCAAAGAATGCTCACCAAAACTCCTCTTCATGATGATTTGGTGGTGATTTAGAGGGAAGAAACTTAAGAAGAAGAAGAAGAGGTTGGGTTCAGGCTGAAGGCAGAGCACCCCTTACTTATAGGAGGTCTCATCCCGTGTTTCGCTCCACTGGAACGCATGATGCACGAGAGCACACCAGGATTGAATGGGCTTAAGGGAATTCAATTTGGCTTCAAAGATCGTGCTGATTGGCGGTCGTACGATAGACAGTCATTCATTTTTTGAACGGCCCAAGGGAGACCGTCATTCTCATGTCCACGGTCTACCCTGGACCGTCATTTTTAGTCGGCCTGCGCCAATTAACGGTCTACACTTGACCGTTATATTCAATGACGGCTATGGCGTAGCCGTCATTCTTAAGCAACCCACGGCCCTGTCTTGGCCGTCATTCTTGCCAAAACGGTTTTTTCCTGGCCGTTGTTCTCTAAACTCATGAGCTGCCTCACCTCCACTCGCGTCGCTCGCCCTGAGTCGGCGTGCCTCACCTCCACTCGCGTCACTCACCCTGAGTCGGCGTGCCTCACCTCCACTCGCGTCACTCACCCTGAGTCGGCGTACCTCACCTCCGCTCGCGTCACTCACCTCGAGTCGGCGTGCCTCACCTCCGCTCGCGTCACTCACCTCGAGTCGGCGTGCCTCACCTCCGCTCGCGTCACTCGCCCCGAGTCGGCGTGCCTCACCTCCGCTCGCGTCACTCGCCCCGAGTCGGCGTGCCTCACCTCCGCTCGCGTCGCTCACCCTGAGTCGGCGTACCTCGCTACCTCTCACGCAGCTCACCCGAGTCTGTCATCGCCTCCCTCACCCATTGTCATTCATACATACACTCATCCATTTGCATACATTCATACATCCATACAAAAACTAAAAAAGGGGTGCATCATATATACATATGATCATCCCAAAAACATAAAAATCTCATAAAAAAAAAGAAAAAAAAGAGAGGAAAAAGTACAAAATCAGGCCTCACCCTCTGGCCTGTCACTGTCTCCACCTCCCTCCTGTCTCTTCGCTGGCGGGGCCATCGAAGAAGTCTCAGCATCATCGCGACGTCGTCGTCGTTCATCACTCTCGTTCCTCTCCCGCTGAGAGGAACTCGCCATGTAACGTCTCACCGAGGTGTGAGTAGCCTGGCTGCCACTCGGTACGACCGATCGGCTCCTCGAACGGCTCATCGTCATACCCTGAACCTGGCCCCGCAGCACAAGGGCCTCGGTCCTGAAAGGCTCCAGCTCCGCTATCGTCACTCGGTGGCGCTCCACCTCCTCTCGGTAGCGCTCCACCTCCGCTCGGTAGCGCTCCACCTCCGCCCGGAGAAGTCCCGTCTCAAGAGCGTCGGTCGGCTGAGCTCGCGCAAGCTGCTCACGCAAATGGGCCGCCTCCCTCTCAGCCACGAGCCGCAGCACCTCTCGCTCCTGAGACGCTGCTCGCTCTCGCTCCAGCTCTGCCTGTGACTGCTCCAGCTCGGCAGTCAGCATAGGATGAAGTCCTCTCACCTTCTCCCGGAACTCGGCAGCCTCTGCCGACTGGAGCCGCCTCACCTCCTCCTGAGCCTCGGCTAACTCCGCCCTGGCTCGAGACGCCGACCTCTGGGCGCTCACAGTCGCCTCCTGGGCCCGAGCCTCAACCTGCACCAACTCAGCCCGTAGGTGGGCCACCTCCTCTCTGGCACGGGTAGCCTCCTCCATAGCAACCCTCACGTCGTTCACCTGCATGCATCAAACATTAGTACATTCCATTCATATCATGCACAAATAAACAAAGGAAAGCGTCAGAAGTGTACCCGCACGGCAAGCTCGCTCTCCGCTGCCTCGGCCCGCTCCACCATCCGCTGGAACTCGGCATCCCGGGCTGCTCGGTCGGCCGGTGTCTCAACAGAAGAAGAAGAAGGAGCCTCCGCTCCACGCCTCTGAGCAGCCTCAGCTCGCTGCACCCAAATATCCCAGGACAGTCACATGCATAAACATCATATAGAAATGTAAGAGTCCAGAGTTTAGGAACATACCAGTAACTCGAGGGCTCGGCGAGCCTCATCCCTCTCCTGGATGGTGGCATGAAGGAGCCCCTGCAGCTCCGCTAAGCGTCCCTCAGGGTCAATCTGCATGTCGAAAGGAAGTCAGTACAGCATATAGAAATCATAAAGCATGTAGATTAAGTCTAAGTTTAGAATTGTACCGGTCGACGTGATCCTCAGAACACGCGGTCTCCGTAATGCCTGACGTACGCAGTCACGTACGCCGCATCACTGTCAGCACGAGCGGTCACCACACGCCCACCTGCCTGCCAGTCGGCAACCTGCTCGGCATTCCGTGCCGCCCAATCGCACTGCTGAGTCAGCCCTCGGGTGCTCCGCGTCACCCTCTCCCTCGCGCTCTCCTGCGCCGGGAAGTCTACCACGGGCTGAGAGACGCCGGTCGTCCTCATCACCAGCCGGGAGTAAAGGGGCTCCACTACATTCATGCAGTGTAACCACACATCACGCCCGGAGAAGGTGAGAGCTCTCACCACCCACGGCTGCTCTGTCACGTCCTCATGTGCATAAGGAGTCCACTGCACCTGCATACATCAGCAATCACATCAACATCATATAAAACAAGCATTTTCCAAATAAAGGCTAAGGTTTAGAAGTCGTACCGAGGCGCGAGGAAGCATGTCGACATCGTCCTGCAGGTCGCGCACCTGCCGTGTCAGGGTCCCTGACCCCCGAGTCGGCTCCCACCGTCGCAGAATGGGGAAGAGCCCAGGGCGGGACTCTAGTCCCCTGTACAGAGAAGGCAGCCGCACGTAAGCCCATGCCTGCATCATGCACAAGTCGTCAGCATCTAGAGTCTAGGTCCTAGGAAATTGCATGAGTTCTGAGTCAGAGTCGTACCTGGAGAAGGGGAGAGAAGCCCCCCAACATCGTCCGTCGGGACGTCGAGCTGAGGCTCTCAAAAAGGAAGGCGAGTACACCAGCACCCCACGCGTAGTCTCCCACGTGCTCTAGGTCCTCGAGGAACGGAAGAAGTCGGCAGTGGATGACGTCCGCACGCGTAGAGAAGAGGAGTCGCCCGAACAAGAACATCAGGAACCGCCGAAGAACCATGTCCGCCTCTGCACCCGGTCCTGCTGCTACTCGAGGCCGCACGCGCGTCACCAGCCGGTCCAAGTGCTCCTCTGGACGCTCGCCCACTGCAAGTCCGGCCCGTCGCAGCCCTAGGCTGTCCTGGAGAGCTGCCCGCGGAAGAAGCGTGGTCTGCCGATGTGTCGTCTGGAGTGCAAGCCCCAACAGCCTCTCGGCCATGCCGCGGTAATCGGGGAAGGAGATCCCAGTCACCGGTAGACCGTGCACCTGCAAACCAGTGAGCCGGGCCACGTCCTCTAGCGTGGGGACCATGTGACCCCACGGGAAGAGGAACGTGCGACTCGCCGGATCCCAGCGGTCGTGCAGGGCATAGAGAAGAGGTGTGTCAAAGCGACACACCTCAATACTGAGGAATGGGGTGAACCCCATGGCAGCCAGCCTCTCCCGTTTGACTGTTGGGGAGAACGGTCCCCTCTGAGCCGTTTAACTGTTGAATGTATCATTATTGTAAAATTCATGTGCCAATGAGTTTTGATTGCAGTTAACGCTAAACAACATCAATGTCCCGGCCGTTACGCCTGCACAGGTAAGTCAGGTATGGCCCTCAATCCCTCAAAACTCTTATTGCATTACTATATGGTAATAAACATCTATCTCGAGAACCAGTCGATTCTTCACGCGTTCCAGGATCTGACGTTCCCCGTCAACAAAAACACATGATGATCTAGGTATGCGTGTCTAATCTTCGGAAAGGCCGCTAAGTTGGAAGAAGTCAGGGGACGACGGTTCTCTCTTGCACGCCGTGGTTGCAAGAAGTGTCCTGACCCTGACTCATTCAGTTCTGCAATAATATTCTCGAGTATTTTATATTTTTATCCTTTGTTTGCATTCGATTTTACATGTTTCTTTCTTTTAGCCCAGCATGCATCACAAGCACCTTTTGAGCATTCACGACCTACGGTCTGCCTGAGAAATGATCTTGCGTATGATTGACTGTTTTCTGTGTTCCATGTCCCACCGAAGGAATAATTCCACTCCAAAATTAGAAGGTATTTCTTTGGACCTAATTGTTCGGTTCTGATGAATTAAGTGTTTCCCTCGTCTGGAGTTTTAAAATCCTTTTAATTTCGCTATTACCAGCTTCTATATCGCCTCATTTAGGACCACAGCTTGTCCGCCGACGAGGCCGCTCCTTGCTCTTTTACCTTAGTTCCTCCAGATTCAGGTTTAACACTCAGTCCCACAGTACCTTGCAAATTGGTTCGAAGGTTGCCGGAAGATTTCTGTGGCTTATTGGTATGAAACGGGTGTCGTATTGCCTTAACGCCCGCTTTTGCAGTCCACTCCGCTTCATCTCCGCTACAACTCCATGTTCCATGACGCCTCCACTACACCTCCGCTCGTTCCCTTGCAAGGCGGACGTTAAGGAGGGGCATCTGTTGACACCCGTTTTTTACCGATGAATCGAATCAGTTCCTGCGTCTCAGTTATTGATGTCCCGAACAGTCAATCACATGAAAGATTATTCCTCTGGCAGTATTTTGGGCTCTTCCCAGCAAAGAAGGCCTCCCTCCCTCTCATTGGATTTAACGGTCTGTTATAAACCATTTTTCTCAATAGAACGGTCCCCACTGGGCCGTTGTGTTCCGCTGCCCCGGGTTATTTGTATCTCGTGATACGCTTTGTATAGCGGCTCAATGCCAACCGTTATAGTCAATATAGCGGTCGTCCCTGGGCCGTCATTGTTTGCCGACAAGAAAAGGGTTCAGAGGCCCGACAGTCGGTCATAGCCACGTGCTTCACGAAAAGTTGTTTGTCTGGGCGTTGACTCCTCTTTACGTATAACGGTTTTTCCAGGACCGTCATGTATATTGAACGGTCCCTCCCAGACCGTCATACATGTTTGGCGGCCTTCGTAAGACCGTCATTGTTAAGGCCACCCAGATTAGACCCCCGTGATTCCAGGCGGATTAAGAGGAGAATGTCGTTGGCAATATTGACACGATGCTCTCATTTACCGGCCTTTGACCGACCGTCATTCCCCTTAACCCCTGATTAAGCTCGAAGCCCTGGGCTCTATATATATAGCTCACGGGTTCTGACAAAAAGGGGGGAACCATCACGAAGTGCTGTCGAACTCCATCGCCAAATCTCATACAGCGTCCGTCCGTTCTGACAAAAAGGGGGGGACCATCACGAAGTGCTGTCGAATTCCATCGCCAAATCTCATACAGCATCCGCCCGTTCATCAGGGAGTGGGGGCCTTCTACATCCCTCGCAGGCCCCCGGTGCAGGGAACTTCACGCTTCATGTTTCTGTGTTTCTAGTCCTTCTCTGTTTGCTCACCACACACACGTTTTTTCTCCACTGCATCACACATCACATACATCATTTCGTTGGCATTTATTATCTTTCCTACTGTTTCCGGCGCCCTAAACGGGGTTTCAAAACCTCCAGGTATCGCCGGGCCATGTTCTTCCTTTGCTTTATTTCAATTAGTACACCTACTACACTATCATTTAGCTAATCTCCGTTTATCTGTGTGTTTCACCGTTTGCTTTCAGGTCAGCAACCAAAAGCACGAGGCCCGCACCTTCTGGCCGGCCAGGAGGAGTGGAGGAACGGACCCGCATTCTCCCGTAGCTTCCGAGTCCCGGCGCTTTCACCGGGTGGCGATCACGGTCAACAGCTTCATCTTTCCTCCTGTTTTTTTTATCTCTTCAATATTATTTAACTCGAGGAGGAATAACATATCAACACAGGGGTTTAGATGCATGCCTAGGGGCATGGGGATGGATTCCCCTTTGTTTCCCCATAACCCGGGGGTGATTGGGGTGTGGATTGGATTTTTGGGCCATTTCTCGCCGTTCTTGATTTTTCGAATTGAACGCGGTCTACCAGTAACCGCTTTTATTGGTCGCAGTCTCAAGAGGACCGCGCTTACCCTCTTTGCGGTCTCGACTGGACCGTGTTCCGGTCGAGAGTGTCAGCAAGGGTCGCAGTCTTGCGACAAATCGCTATAGGCCGGTCGCAGTCTGCAGGCGACCGCGACAGTCAGGTCACGATCTGCAGGCGACCATTACTATCGTGGGCCAGCGTGACCCCCCCCCCCCCCCCCCGAGACATTGATTCTGACCGTTGCACAGTGTCATGGTCTTCGCGGTCAGGGGAAGACCGTTTTTGTGATAACGCGGTCATGAGGTGACCGTGTTCATGTTTCTCACGCCTTAGGCAGTCGCGGTTTAGTGACGACCACTTTGGTTCAGTCGTGGTCCACTGGGGACCGCTACTGTGCCCTCGCGGTCATGGGATGACCGCGTCCTTGCCTGAAGGTCCAGAGACGGACTCGTCTTTGGATTACAAGGCTAATGTGTTTCGATCGCATGGAATTGGTCTCCGGTCGACCCGGTTGTGACCCAGTGATTGACCTTCGGCCTCGTGAGTGTTCCGGACACCCCGTGGGTTCCGTGTCTGTGTTTCTGGGGTGTCGGGAGGTGCCGTGGTACCTCGATTAGTATGCCCGTATGTGTGTGTTTCGGGCTTTCGTGTTTCCGCTCGATCGAGTCGTCGTGTATCGGTGTGAGTGCGGTGGGGTTCCCCCGCATGTCGTTGGTTTCTGCGGAAGATGATTCCCGTGTGGGCCATGTGTATGGCCTTGGACTGTGAGTCCAGCCATTCAGCCTGGGGGCTGAAGGTTTCTCGCTTTCCCTAGGATGGGGAATCGGCGTGGCGGCTTGTGAGCTGCCTTGGGAATCATGCTTCTATGCTTTCCGCATGGGCCATGTGTGTGGCCTTGGACAGTAAGTCCTATTATCCAGCCTGGGGCTGGAGGTCCCTTGAGTTCCCTTCCCGAGGGTATGGTCACGACGGCTCGTGAGCTGCCTCGGTATTCATGTCACCGTGGTTTTAGACCTAGGGATTTGACTAGATTGACGGCCTTGTGTCATTACATACGATGGTCTTGACCCCGAGTCTCGTGACTCAAGGACCGTTGGATTTAGTGAGTCTAGAGGACTATCCAGAGTATAGTGGCTCGATGCCACTTGGTTCTTCTCGACTTTTGCACAGGGTAGGTGCGTGTTTCTCGGAGTTTCTCCTTGGAGAGTGGTCACACCAGTGACTCCCCACTAGTCGTAGCCTTCCGACACGCGAGTGGTCCCACCAGGGAGTGGTGGCGAGGCTACCCCGAGAGACGGTTTTTAGACTGGTTTACGTAGGGCCCCACATTTGACGCCAGAGTCCGGCTGAGGGGAAAACCAGTCAGAGGGCCAGACCTAGGACGTATGGTCTGTGTGTGCACACGTGGTTGGGGGCAGTAGGGCCAGCGCTGATGAGCGCGACCCCAACTAGTCGCTTGTTCTGTGATTACTTGTACGGTGTCTCAGTTCCCACTGGGCCGGAGGGAGACACCTGAGGCACGGTCTAAGACGTTAGTGGACTCATTCGGCCTTGCTTCTGGTGGGCAGGTACTCCTGTCACGTGAGACGTGACTCTCCTGTTTCCGGGTTCTGTTTCACATCTGCGAGACGTGGTTTTCTGGACTGTCCGATGTTTCCGAGGTAGTGGCCAGGGTGCCAGTGGCTTTACCGAGGTTATGTCTTGTTGGTGTGGCGCCCGCGACCAGGTGGTCGGGGTTGCACCTTGGACAGCATGTGAAGGGCGGCCTTGTCTAGGGAGGATAGGCCTCTACGGCGGGTTGCCGTAGGTTTTACCTCGGTAGGTGGTGTTAGTATGGTCCGAATCCCGATTGTAAGATCGGTGTCTTCATTTCCGGTACAGTAGGAGTAGCTGTAGTGCCGAGTTTTGACCGGCCGCCGGTTTGCTGTTCCTGCTGTAGTTGTAGCTTTCCTTTCCGCTACCGCCGTTGTTTCCGGTTGGGGTTCCACGGGACCCCTGCTGAGTCTCTGTTTGGAGACTCATCCCTACTTTTTAGGTGCGGTGGTTCTTCCTCGAGGTTCGAGGGTGCTATTCGGAGGTTCTCAGTTGCCAGCTCGCCCGGTCGAGTGTTCACTTGGCACGTGGTACGTTTTACTACTTTAGACTGTACTTTATGTTGGATTGGACTCTGTTGTAGTAGTTGTTTATTTATTTCTGTTAATTGTTGAATTTTCTTGCTTTATTTCCTATTTCTTTGTACCTTCACACTCCTTTTAGCCCTTCCGAACCCTCCTGGTTCGTGGGCGGCGGGCCAAGATTCGAATGGTATCGGGCTCCTCCCGGTATCTGGATCTTGGGTCGTCACAATATGGGATATGGAAAGGGAGAATCATTGACCTTAAACGCGTTAAGGTTTTGGGCTCTCCCACTAAATGTGTGTTATTAAGAATACACCATGTAGCCCACCATCATTATTATAGACCTCAGACCGATCTATATTTCAAACAAGTTTGTTGTGCTACCACAAGACTCATTTGACTTGAGGGTTAGTCTAAGTCTATGGCATAGTGATGCCTTTAAGAGAGTTAGACAAATGTTGTAGCTTTGCTGTGCTACCACAAGGGCTATAACATTAATCTATGCTTTCTGTGTATTGATGGATCAATTTGACTAAGTCACTTTCATTTGTTGTGCTACCACAAGGTCGTGGTGATTTAGGAAATAAATTGGTTCAGATATTGCAAATGTTGCAAATATCAAGAGTTGGTGGGAACAGTGGGAGCAAAGTAGATCTAAAAGGAGT
The DNA here is from genome assembly GCA_022559845.1 of Amorphophallus konjac. NCBI lineage: Eukaryota > Viridiplantae > Streptophyta > Magnoliopsida > Alismatales > Araceae > Amorphophallus > Amorphophallus konjac. Next base: position 49,372,585 of record CM040120.1, on the reverse strand, counting down.
TCTAGAACTACAAAGCATAATGTCAACTAAGGAACCTATTCGAGTTGACACACAAGTTGTTCATAGGTCTGGCCGAGTACCTATAGAACTAAGAAGATATGTTGGACATATCTCTGATTTGAATAATAAGGTACTATAAAATGAGGATAGTGATCCCCTGACCTATGAGGAGACAATAATTGTTATTGACTCTGGAAAAATGGCAAGAGGCCATAAAATTGAATATGGATTCCATGTACTCCATACAAGTTATGAACTTGGTAGGTCCACCCAAGGGTATTGTACCCATCAGATGCAAGTGGATTTTTGAGAAGATAAATTGGAGAAGATGGACATGTAGATTCTTACATGGCAAGCTTAGTGATAGAAGTAATATCGTTACAGTCAAAATGTTGATTATGATGAAATATTCTGCCCAGTTGCCATGTTTGAATCCATTGAGATTTTACTTGCCTTTGATACATACCACGGTTATAAGATTTGGCATATGGACATGAAATGGTGTTCCTCATAAGTAATCTAAATGAGGAAGTGTATATGTTACAACTAGAGATATATCACCTCCATGGGATGCCCAAATATGGTGTGCTAGGTTCAAAGGTCCATCTATGGACTAAACAAAAGCTTCCCGCAGCTAAAACATGAGGTTTGATAAGGTGATCAAATCTTCTGGCTTCATTAAGAATGAAGGAGAGTCTTGTGTGTTCAAGAGGATAAGTGGGAGTATAGTTACAATTTTGATTCTGTGTGTAGATAACAAACTCCTCATTAGGAATGATGTGGTTAAGTTATCTTAGGTTATGTTGCATTGTCTAAGTACTTCAATATGAAATACTTGGGAGAAGCATCCTTTACACTGGAAACTTGGGCCTATGTAGATAGATCGAGGAAGGATGCTTAACTTAACTCTGTTATCGTACATAGGTGGTACTATCAAAGGGTTTAACAAGGAATGATACCTAGATAAGTTTGATGAGATATGAATTTTACCTCTCTAAGAAGATGTTTTCTAACTCTTCTATGTAAAGGTAACACATGAATAATATTCATTATGCTTTAGGCATAAAGGTTTATCATGTGTAATATACTATGTACAAGATCTGATATATCGAATGCTCTAAGTGTTATGAGCATGTATCAGATAGATCCAGGTGAGCAGCATTGGAGTGCTGTGAATTGTATTCTTATATTCTTGAGCAAAATTAAGGATATGTTCCTGGTGAGTGTAGAAGGTGATTCGACAGTTAGTTGGAAGAGTTCCAAATAAACAATAAATAACGATTCAACATTATGTAGATGAAATAGTTCATCATCATGTAGGGAATTATCCCTAGTGTCACTGATCAGGTACCCTTGTTATCCAATAACGAGAGGGTTATAGCTCTTGCTTTGGAAACGTGGTCTCATCAGAAGTCATTGTACTTTCTGCAATGGTTCCACCTGATTAGAGATATAATAAATAAAAGAAATATGTCATCTAGAAAGAGTTTTTTTTCGCTAATAACATTACATATCCACTAACTAAGCCGTTGACTCAAGATGTGGTTGAGCATCACCTAAGGCTGATGGAGATCAAGCGGGAGGTGATTGGCTTTAGTGCAAGTGGGAGAATGAAAGAAGTGTATGCCCTGCAAGCCAATCACTTATGAAGTGATGGCATCATTTCTTATATATTCTCATTCGTATGTATGGCAATTTCTTCATTATGTCTTATTTATTTATACGTATTACCGCTTGATGTAATGAAGTCCTTGAACGTAGGCTATGAAGGTTGAATCATAAAGAAATTATGATAGTGAGATCAACCATTTTTTTCTAGATGCATGCGTTCTAAATGTTCCTAGGCATAGGATCTTTGAGATAGGACATCAAAGAATCTGGATAGACCAGTGCACATGATATCCTCTCATATGATGAGGGTGATTGATCTCACAGTCACTAGTGTGGAGACACTAAGATATATGTGCAGGTGCCCATTACAAGAATAGGGTTCACTGAACTGATCTTATCAGGAATCTCTGGATGGTAATTATATCTAACTGTCAACCAAGAGATTCTTCAGTTGCAGTTACACAGTTGGTCTTTTGACATGAGTCACAAAAGTTACCTTGCATGAGGACTTCAATATTTTGATTTCTGGCAAAGGGACTTTATCCATAAGTCCTGGATGGTCAGGTACTCGGGTACAGTGGAATACATGCAAAGGAAATTGAGTGACAACAGTGGATCATTCACTCTCAGATATAGCATGAGAGAGAATGCCTTATGAATACTACTCAGTTAAATCCTTGGCCATGGTAGATAGTTCAATGGAAAAGGAGTTTTTCATTGGGAATTGGAGTACGTTCATCAGGTCATAGATAAGAAGGGTTTGATAGTATGGCCATACCCTTAATTATGACCAAGGGCATTGGGTATGAATGAAGGACTATAGCTGTGTGGCAACTATTGACGGAAAGGTCCCAGAGTGATTTTATAGACCCCCTTTATCTTCTGGGTCACGGAGTGTTGCTTGGTGTTTACCGTGGCTTGAAAGCCCATCAGAGGAATAATCATGAGATGATTATTCATCATAAGATGATTAATTAATTATTTAAGTCATTAGATGATTAAATAATTAATTTCATGTTAATTAATAATTCGAAAAGGCTAAGAAGGAGTTCTTAGGTTTATTGGGCCTAAAACCAGACTAACGATGGGCCTAGAGGGTCACACATATTAGGGTTATGGAAGGTGGAAGTATATTCGCAATATTAGACTTATTAGGGTTTTTGTGATAGACCGAGAAGTCTATAAATAATTGCGTTGGGAAAAACCCTAGGCCAAGCATCCAGGGTTTCCCGGGCCACTCCTTCTCTCTCCTCCTAGGGAGGGGCGCCCCCCTCTCTCTCCTCTCTCTTCTTCCTCTCATCTCTAGTGTAGAGATCATGGAGATGCAGCGGAGGAGATCATTCACGGGGGCATTACAACGAGGAGATTCCACCGTTCGTGCCCGTGTGGACATCGCTAGAGGCTGTTCACTTGCACGGCTAATTACCACCATGAGGGATTGTTTCCACTTCGCTGCAATCTGAGCATCGCAGAGGCAAAATAAAATCTTGTTGTTGTGGATTATCATCGGGAGTCACACAGGAGCGATCAACACGGCCGGGTTAAAATTTTAATTTCTTCTTTCCGCTACGTTCTTCTTGATCCGGACCTGGATCCTTACAGCATGAAGTGGATCAAATAGAATATAAGGACATTAACAAATGCAAGTTTGCAATGTCGAGTGAATCATATTAAATTGAGAACTAAGTATAGAGCTAAGGAGAATTTCATAAAAGACTTCAAGGGAAAACATATATAAATGAAATTCTGATTCCTAGAGAGAACCAAGAGGGTACAGACTTATGAGGATGATAATCACATTAACACATGGTCAAAACACAATAAAATAGCTAATCACAGACTTGCAGAACTTTGATAAAATGTGATTAATCGTTTTGGCACGACTCATGAAAGCTGGGTTGAACACAGTCTGCCACACGGGCGCGTTTAGAACCAATCCAAGACATAACATGTTCAGGGTCAAGGCCGCAATCCGAAAAGGGCAAGAAAGACTGCGTTCAGCAAGATGGACACATTTAGATAGGGTCCACCTGAAAGCAGTCGATCGGGCTACCGCCTTCAGAGGATAGACACTTGAATGAGGTCTCTAGGTACGCCACGTTCAGAACGGGTAGAACAGAACCAAGTAAAACCTTGTTCTACTGTTCTAAAGGCCGATCAAACCACGTCTTACATCAGTAGGATGAGATTCTAAGGGGTTTTCTAGAGTTTTTAGGGTGCAACCAACTTAGTGTCCATGTGAGAATCCATAGCTCATGGAGACTTACGGAGGCCTTAGTGAAGAAGTTCCAGTCCGACAAAAGGAATATCCAGTGGAGGGTCTTAACTTTATTAAGAAATAGGCTATGCGAGAACCAAAAGTCAAAATAAGCAGGAGATACATGCCATCGGAGTGACATGATCTTCAAGATAAAACAACATTCAAAACATAGCATATCAAAATGCCGATCTTATAGCAATTAAAAACCATTAAAATCAGAGGCTATCATAGAATAGTTTGTAATCATATGTTAACATATAAGTCTTTTAAACATGATGGAATAAATTAGAGAAAAGCACAGGTCATGAAATAAGGATAGAACATGAAGATAGAACAAATCATGGGAGGGGTATCAAAAGAAGAGACTTTAGGTAATTAATTATGATTCCAATATAAATTACCTAACCAATTTATTAGTTCAGATGACATGCTTAATGATGAACATGATTTTGACACAAAAATTACAAGTTAATTATGCTGAAAAAATCTATGTTTTTAGATAAATCTGACTCAGGACGCGATCATCTCAAGCGACGTGTTCTTGACAGAACAAGAGAAGAACACGGTCTTCATGGAAGCAACGATCTAAAACTTTAAAGCACGTCTTGGTCTATCGTAGGGATGTGTTCAGAATGCGATCCATGTGATAGATGTGATCTCAGACAGAAAGCACGTTTCAACAGGAAAAAGAGAAAATGATGATATTTTGTGCATGAAACTTAAAATCCACAAAATACTAATAGTGAAAATTGGGGAAACATGCACTAAATCAAACTAGATGTGCTCCTATACATGATGTCTTGACCAATTTACATTTAGCCAGAGAGAACACCTACCTTAGGGTTCGATTAAGGAAGAAGGGGAAGAAGAACACGAAGACACCTAAACCCTTGATCCTCCTCCTCGATGCACGCCCTAGCACCACATCCTGTCACCTCCATGATCTATTAGGGTTGGCTAGAAGGGATTTAGGGTTCTATTTATAGATTTAAGAGTTCTAATTCGACCTGTTTCCCAAGGGATAAAATTCTACCCTGAAAATCTCGAGCTCTTTCTAAATCTAACATTGCCAAGCCTGAATTTTCCCTAATTAGGCTAGGATTTCACAAGAGAACGAGCTAATTGTTGGCATTCAAAAAAGATTGGGCTGAACCAAATACAAAATAAAAGAAAAGAGGGGAGGCAAGTGAAAGGGCCCAAGTGAATGGGCCAATTTTGATTGGGCCCAGCACAATACAAGAAAAGGAGGGGCACATGGGGATATTTGCGCATATGAAGAAAGGAGAGGGTTAAGATGAAAAGAAAGGATTTTTTTTAAAAATGATGAAAATAGGAGGAAAATCCACGGCACTGGAGCCGCGTGTTACACCCTCTCCTCCCATTTCTTTTTATTGTTCGTCTCCCTCCCTCACACATTCAATGCTCGAAGCCAGCCATGCGTGCCTGCGAACATGAGTGCTCTCTCTCCCCTTGCGTGGCCAGCAGAGAGTACGCCAGCAGCGGAGGCCCCTCGCCCTACACCCATGCTTTGCCGCTCTCCCATGCCCATCGCGTCCTCTGGTGGCGTGGCAACCACCAGCACCGGTAACGTCAGCAACGGTAGCAATAACAACATCAAAGCAACGGCAACGTCAGCGACGGTAGCAGTATCACCATGCGAGCGACAGCGCAGTATGCAGCATGGAGGGTAGCGGCGGTGGTAGCAGAAAACAAGGAACCAATAGAAAGAGGAAAAATCTGGAGGGCATCCCCCTAGAACTGGGGCTACAATCCCCTATAAAAGGCCCGCCCCGGTGAAGCTTGAAGGGGCTTGGAAAACCTCGAAAGAAGCCTCCTAGAAGCCCTAAAGAGTTCTAGGAGATCCTACCAAGAAGTCTATGGTGAGAGATCTAACTAAAGAAATAGTGTGAGAGGGAGAGTGAGAAGGATTGAGAGCCATTCGTGTGACGGTGGGTCTCTGTTGTATCCCTTTTTCTTCTCCCTTTTCTTGTGATTTGTAAAGCTGCTTCTTGCCCAGATGTAGACGTTCATGTTTAGAAATGAATAGGATATGGGGTTTTTAGCCCAGATGTTTTATTTTTGTGATCTAAGGTCTTCCCATCCCATGCTGCAATATATGGTTTCTGTTGCTCCTCTTTACTCCCCTAAGAGATATGATGCGTTTCCCTTTGCTCCGTTTTATCTCCCTTTCCATAGTGGACATGATGAACCCCTTTTTTTTAATTTCTCCAAGCCACCCATACGGTGATTTAGCTATTATCACGATGACCACTGGCTCGGAGCTCACTCCGACCCATGAGTGTAGCCCCGAGTTGCAAACCATCGGAAGCCCAATATACTTCTTCTTTGCTTTGCCATGAGCCTGATTTTCTTCTCAAAACCCCATTTTTTAGAGTTTGGACCGATTCTAGGGCCATGATTCCAAAGGGGTGAGGAACATGGGATCCAATCCCAAAACAACTGATTGTTCTTGCAAGTTCTGAATTTCACGTTCTTGATCACTCATGGATCCTCGGGGGCTCGTTACTTCTTAACGTGGACTCCGGGTGGCTTCCCTTTGAAGAGTGAACATCAATGGCCGTATACGGCGATAGCTCAAGTCTACGCGTCAGCGACGAGGTTGTGGCAACCCCTGGGTCATCGGGGTCCTTCGTTGGCTAGCCCTCGGGATATCGTCTCCCAAACTGGGTTATCGGGTGTTGCCGCTTCCATGCGCACCCTGTTGTTTAGGGGCCATCTCGGAGTTCCTCCATGGATGCGCACCCAATTTACACCCCCCGACGCTCCGGGTCTGTTGGATATTGTGTTTTGATGATGATAAACACTATGAGTCTCATATGTTTGATGTCATATGTGTTTACTTCATACAGTATTTGTTTCATGCATTAACTGTGACATGCATTCTGAACTCAATGATTTTGATGATAGCATATCATGAATATGTGTCTGAATGATTGGTCTGAATGATTGTTCTGCCTTGGGCATATGGATGTGTTATCCTGCATTAGTGCATTGCTCAACAGCTTTCTATATGTGCTTCACTCTAAGTCAGTACATTGCTGGAACAAGCCTGTACATCAGTTGGGTTGTGCATCCAGCGTCTTAAGGTAAAGTCTATACACTCCTCATCTTTACCTACGATGTGCAACACAAGTCTATACATCGCTCACTTGCATGATCATTAGGTCTGCACATTGTTGGCCATTGCACACGAAGTCTGTACAGCACTCGCCATCATGCTACTGCTAAGTCTATACATTGGCCAAGTGTGTACAGAGTCCTTTGCATCGTGTGCATTCTTCATTAAAGTCTATACATTCTCATCCGTCTTAGTTAACGTTTCACGCTGTTCAAGTCTACAGTGTTTAGAAGTCTATACATCGTCCGTCTCATCCTGCGTCTCAATTCGTTTGAGCATTCACTGTGCAAGTCTGTACATGGTCTATGCACTGTAGCTACATGGACTCAAAGTCCATACAGTGGACTGTAGCATGGTCTGTAATGTCTAAACATTGCTGGCCGCCTGCATGCAGCAAGTCTATACAACGCTGGCAACCTGCACGCAAAGTCTGCACATTGCCCAAGTCCGTACATTCGATCGTCTCATTCAGCGTCTCACACTTGCAAGTCTATACTTTGCCGTTGGGCATCAAAGTCTATACATTGGCAGCACTATGCAAGTCTATACATTGATTCACTATTCATGCCTTCACTCAAAGTCTATACAGCGTGCAGCGTGTCTATGTCTCAAGTCATTTCTTCAAGTCAGTACATTCCCAGTCTTTACCTACGTTCAGAACCCCAAGTCTATACATTGGTAAAGTCTACACATTGGCCTTCAAGCTTCCAAGTCTGTACATTAGTTCAGGCCTTCCAAGTCTATACATTGGTTCAAGCTTCCAAGTATGTACATTGGCCTTCAAGCTTTCCAAGTCTATACATTGGCAGCTGAACTGTGAAGTCTATACATTGTCTGATCATCCATTCTTTGAAGTCTATACATTGGTCTCCACTTCAAGTCTGTACAGCCTGCTTTGTCGTTCAAAGTACAAAGTCTATACACTAGAGTCGTCTGCTGCAGGGACAGCAAGTCTGTACATTGGGTTCTCATGCATGTTAACATCAAGTCTATACACTCGTTATTCTCATGCATGTTAGCATCAAGTCTATACACTCGTTATTCTCATGCATGTTAACATCAAGTCTATACACTCTTTACTCTCATGCATGTTAACACCAAGTCTGTACACTGCATCAGTTGCTCATGCATTGCACATCATCAAGTCTGTACACTGGCAGCAGCAATGCTCGCACTTCAATAAGTCTATACACTACACTATTCATGCACGGCACACCAAGTCTGTACAGAGCTTTCGTCTCATGCATCGTCTATGCAAAGTCCATACAGAGTCTTCTGTTGCATATTGAACGTAAAGTCTATACACTCGTCCTCCTTCACACGACTAACTCTATACATCCATTGTCTTGCCTGCTGAATAAAGTCTGTACACTGTCTTTCAGTTGATATTGTTCATCGACTGAATTCTTCATTAATCTTGCAGGTGACTGGGCATGTGATCCGAGGCTGGCGCCTAGCACGTGATCCAAGATGCTGAGAAGTCGCCACGTGGACTGAAGCACACACGCCCTAGCTTCTGCTTGATCCACACGAAGGCTCTGTCCCTATAAAGGGTCTCTTTGCCCCTTCAAGGAAAGTGCTGGAAAAAGAGAAGAAAAGCCCCCATAAGGAAGAACGAAGAAGAGTGAGCCTGAGCAGAAGAATAGACAAAGTAGAAGAGAGACAGTAATAGAAAGAAGGAGAGATCGTGAAAAGAGAAGCTGTGAAAGCAGAGAGTGATTGAAGAAGAGAAAGAGATATAGAGTTAGAGGAGAAGAAGCAAAGCTACTTGAAGATTTGTTCCTACTGGACCATGGATCATATCCAGGCCAGTCAGCTCTATTTGAGAGCCACAGTTGTGCTACCATCTTTACAGTTTTCTGATTACTGTATTTTCCCTTTCTTGGTTTCGTTTACATTTCTTTGTGTTTCTCCCGATTGCCCTGTTGGGGATCGGGTTCCTCTTGTGGTTTCAGGAGAAGGGAGATTTGTTTCTCCAGGTTGCTGGTGACTTAGTGTCATCAGTGGTTCCCTCCCTTGTGGAGGAAGAGAGGTCCGAGACCTCTAGTTTGCAGGTGACTTGGTGTCACTTGTGCTTCCCTCTGGGTTTCAGAGGAAGAGAGACTTGGGTCTCTAGGTTCCCCTCCGGTTTGGAGGAAGGGAGGATTGGTCCTACGGTTCTGGTCTTGTGGGTTGCAAGTCCAGGTGTTCCCTCCTGGTCTGGAGGAAGAGAGACTGTGTGTCTCTGGTTTCCAAGTGGCTGGGAGTCACTTGGGGTGTCCCTCCGGTTGGGAGGAAGAGGGGAGGTTGTTCCCCTGGTCAAGCTGTTTGGCAGCACTTGTTTGCAGACTGAGTCTGCTGTTTCTAGCATTGCGAGTAGAAGCCTCACTCCGGTTTGGAGTGAGGGGTGGACGTAGGTCTTGGTGACCGAACCACCTAAAAATCCCTTGTGTAGTGGTTTGATCTATGATTTCTGTTTCTGCTTCCGCTAGATGATTGCATTGGGTCGATATGGTTTGATTGCACTGACTGGGTGATTGTTATCGCTAGATGGTTGCTAGGAACATGATTCCCTTGACTGTCCTAGTGACCAATCGGGTTTGCATCCTTGCTGTTTGAGCATTTGTCCATCGACCTTGTGAGTATCTCTTCATACGGTTTTATTTTGGCCAAAAATCTTTAGAAGATCCATTCACCCCCCTCTGGATCTCCGTTGTCATCTTATCCGCACCCAACAAGTGGTATCAGAGCAGGTTACTGTGCATTGGATCCAACGATCCGCAGCAGTTCCTGCATCTTTTGTGGTGCATTTCAGAGTGGCTTTCTTGTGCTCGTTGTTTTGCCTCCCTGTCTTGTGTCTTGCATTGCTCATCTGGTTTTGGTGTATTTATCATATCTCGATGACTTATCCACCAATCTTCAGAGGTAATGATTTTGATCAATGGCTTGAGAAGCTGCATCGGTATGTGAGGACATTGGATCCGAATCTGTGGAAGTTAATCTCACACGGTCCTCATAGACTACCAAAGAAAGAGTCCAAATGGACTGACAGTCACAGATCAAAACATCGAGAGAATCAGAGAGTTTTGAATCTAATGAAAGAAGCTACTGACAAGGCTCTACATTCTTATTTTTATGACTGCAGGTCCGCCAAGGAGATTTTGGAGAAACTAAAGCTCACCAAGGATCACAACACATGCCTGATGGCTGACAAGAGCGACCATAGCAGTGATCAAGATCAATTCGAAGATGCTGAAGAGGTAATTAATCTTTTTTCTAGTTACACCTTAGATGACTGGGAAGATGCTTATGCCAATCTGTTACACTCCCATGAAAAACTGAGGAAGAAGAATAAAAGTCTGATAAAGAAGATAACAAATCTAGGGGATCCTATTTCTGGAGCTGAAAACCTTGAAAATCCTAAAATTCTGAAAACTGAAAATGAAATACTCAGAAGACAATTGTCGAAACTAGATGGAATCCAATCAGAACTTGATCATGTCAAATCTGAAAACGGAAAACTCAGAAAATAATGTCAGGAATCTGAACAAAGAATAATCAATCTTGAAAGTGAAAACAGATTGATAAATGAAAAGTTTAAGGCTGTTAATGTTGCGAACTTAAAGTGATGCGGGACGGACACGGGAGACGACACTATATGGTGCCACCCTCGGACTCTAGATGAAGACACGACCAGCAACACACACCAGGGAGACACTAAGCCCGACACTACGAGCTCCTAGTGGCGAAACGTCGCTAACAGAAGTGGAAGCTCACTCGTCGTCCCAAGCGAGGGAAAGCGCGGACCGTGCGCGGTTAAGGAACCGGCGGAGGTCAAGGGTAGTCTGACTCGACTTCTGGACTCGGATCGAGTCGCGGGACGGGTCACTCTCACTCTCACAGTGGTGACATGGACACACGGGCTAGTACCTACACTCTCGGCAGCGGCAACAGACCATATACTAGCTAAGCAAATGAACGCCAAGAGGTTCGGACCATTACCTCCACGCACCTGACGTGGCGAAGACAACCCCGGCCGAATTACGGACTCCCGGTTAACAATGATTACAGCAATACACTAAGTCGACCCACTCCACGCAGGAAGGTAAAGGTCACATGTGAGGTCCGGGAATCACGCAACTCGGGTTGACGGGCAGCATCTTGATGTCGCCTGGCGGTGCCGAACTCTGCATTTTCGTGCTTTCCGAACGGCGGCTTCTACGGGCCCGCGGGGCCCACGGATGGTGCTGTCCTCCGGATCTGCGGGGGTGGGACCCACTGTGATGGGGACCCCTGGTGGCGTGCCTCCACGGACGGCGGTCGGCCGGGAACACCGATCGGGGGTCGATCGGCCCCGATCCCCAATTGTTGAACTAGCTGCCCACGGATTTTGATTTCTGTTTTCCAGCGCGCGCTCCGGCGAAAACGACCGCTGCGATCAATCCCGACGTCAGATCGGGACGCATGAGCTATCGTTGGAAAGCTCTCTTTAAATGCTTCAATTTAGACCCAAGGAGATCTGCTAGATTTGGTCGGATCAGAACGTTATTGAATTTACAAGTCCCTGTTGTACAGTAACCGAAATCTCCGATCTGCAGGGCACTTGTCTGAGAACCACCGTTGATCGCCTAGTAAACCTCCGATTCAGCTCTTGAGCGCTTCTTAGAAGTTGTAGGGAATCAAACCGCGGAACTGGGACTAGTTTTAGAATTTGAGTTGGAGGTGGATCCGATTTGTTATGATTTTTGGGGTGACTCGTGGTCGGATCTGGGAACAGGTGGACAGAACTGTAGATGGGTCTAAGAATGATTTTTAGAAAATATGAGATGGGTGAATAAAAAAAGGAGAAAAATTTTGGATGAAGGGGTTGATGGATGGAACCCCCAATAAAATTGGGCAAACTAACAGAAATCAAAAAGTGGATCTAAGACATGAAACTCAGGACGGAGGTGAACCTGGACAGAACTCTGGTAGAACCAAAATAGAAGAGTGGACAAAAATCAAAAAATAGGAAACGTGATCTGAATCCTGGCCTGATTTTTGTGGGTGGAGAGGAACATCCCAGGAACAACTCCTCCAAATTTGGTAGCCAAATGAGCTCGGGGAAGACTTGTGAATTTTGAACAAGCTGATGTGGTACTGCGTAGGCAGAACTCCGTTGATGGCGATGGCGGTGGGGTGGCGGCGGCGGCGGCGATCGTCGGAACTGTACACGAGGAGTCACACCTCAGAATGGAAGCCTTCACAGCATCCAAGGGGGAGAGAGGAGAGAGGAGGGGGGCGCACCAGCCCTTGCTCTTAGAATTAGTTTGATTCAAATGGCATTAATTTATCAAAATGGGAAAATACAAGTATTTATGTGTTACATCTCACATCTATCCACAACTGTAGGATCTAGGGGAAGGGGATGGAGGGCTGGGATCAGATGTGAACATCACACAAAAATTAAAATAAAAAATAAGGGGAGGGGGGCGGCCTATTGACTATAGTGGCAAGGGGGGGACAAGTTGGTAGCCACCTTGGACTTTGAAGTCCACTTGTCTCCCATGTGCCTTTTACCATTCAAACTTCTAGATGCCTCCATTTGACATGTTGACTGACCCCACATGGGGCCCATGGGCTGAGGTGGATCAATGGGAGGGGCCTGGGGGGTCCCGTGGGGCCCAGGGGTCCCATTTTGCAAATAAGCCCCTCGTACACTCATAATTACATACCGAATACAATGAAATAAGCACAAATTACACACACATAAAGGCTAACTAAATATGGTAAATGGGGAGGCTCAAGGCGGAGTCTCCAGACTGTCTCCGAGCCAGATGGACGCTGAGGTGGCTCTAGTCGTGCTCCGTGTGCGGTACCGGTGGCTCGGCGTGTCGCGCCGCTCAACTGTTCGGGTGTCCGCACCAATTCTCCCCGGGTGGGAGAAACTCGACCCTGTCGAGTAAGGGTCTGCATCGCTCCTGTATCGCTCCAGAAGGTCCGAATCGATCCGCTGCAACTCGCGATGTGTGATCCATGTGTCCTCAGTAGCGGACCGTCCTCTCCATCGCACTAGGTAGCGCGGGTAAGATCCACTCCTGGTAACTGTCACTTGCTCATCCAGTATACGATCTATATGCTCACGCTGCCGTGAAAAAGGGGCTGGAGGTGGAAGTGGACACTCAGGTGTGGGATCACTCTCAAGGGGAGGGGATGGCTCAAAAGGCTCACTAGGGATCACTGCTGGGTCCCTATATGCAACAAGATCCGATACATTGAAGGTAGAGCTTATACCATATTCCTCGGGCAGGTCCACAACATACGCATTGGATCCAACGCGTTTCAACACTCTAAAGGGACCGGCTCCGCGAGCTTGCAACTTCTTAACGGTTCCAGAGGGAAACCGTTCAGGTCTTACCCTGATCATGATGTATTCACCCTCGTGGAACTCTCGGTGGTGTCGGTGGGCATCGGCTAACTCCTTGTACCGTGCATTGCTGGCCTCAATGTGACGACGGATGTCGTCATGCAAACTCCTAACATGCCTAGCAAACGACTCGGCCGACTCCGACACTCTAGCATGGATAGGCATGGGGACAAGGTCAACGGGTTTCCTAGGCCTACGACCTATGACAATCTCAAATGGACTCATGCCGGTAGACCTATTCACCGAATCATTATATGCAAACTCGGCCATGGGTAGAATGAGATCCCAATCCCCAATGCGGTCCCTAACAAGACACCTCAAAAGGTCTCCCAGACTCCTATTGACCACCTCGGTCTGACCATCTGTCTGGGGATGATATGCAGTGGAAAACTTGAGGTGAGTACCCCTCATATGCCATAGTGTCTTCCAAAAGTAGGAAGTGAATCTAACATCACGGTCAGACACTATAGTGCGAGGCAACCCGAACTTGCACACCACATGCGTAAGGAAAAGGCGGGCTACCCTCGAAGCATCCGAAGTCTTCGAGCAAGGAATAAAGAGGGCCATCTTTGAGAATCGGTCAACCACCACATAGACCGAATCATGCTTCCTGGAGGTACGTGGCAATCCCAAAATAAAGTCCATGCTAACATCCTGCCACGGGGCATCAGGCACGGGAAGAGGCGTATAAAGGCCAGAGCTTTGCTTCTTCATCTTGGCCGTAGCACAGGTACGGCACTGAGCCACGATGTTAGCAACATCGCGCTTCAAGCTCGGCCAATAAAATCGATGCTCCACTGCCTCAATAGTCTTGTTCCGACCAAAGTGGCCGGCTAGACCTCCCGCATGTAGTTCTCACACTAAGAAATCTCGAATCGAAGTTCGGGGAACACATAGCCTGCTACCTCGAAAGAGGTAACCCTCCTGAAGCACATACTCATCAAGGTCTCTCGAGGGTCCGGCCTGGAGAGTGGTAAAAATCTGACCGAAGTCAGGACAATCAACATAGGCCTCCTTCATCTTCTCTAACCCTATGACCTCGGCACTCATGGTGGTAAGCAAACATGCTCGCCGACTCAAGGCATCAGCCACCTTTTTTTCCACTCCAGCCTTATGTTTAAGCACAAAGGTGAACTGCTGGAGATACTCGACCCAACGACTGTGATGCGAGTTTAGCTTCTTTTGGGAGTGGAGATACCTCAATGCCTCGTGATCGGAGTATAGGACAAACTCCTGATGTAAAAGATAGTGCCTCCAATGCCTAAGAGCCTGAACAACTGCGTAGAATTCTTTATCATATGTGGAATATCACAGCTTCGCGTCATTCAGCTTCTCGCTGAAATATGCGATCGGGTGGGACTCCTGACTCAAAACTCCTCCAATTCCCACGCCCGACGCATCACAAGAGACCTCAAACACCTTCGAGAAATCAGGCAGTCGAAGGATAGGTGTCTGGCTCATGCGCTCCTTGAAGTCCTTGAAGGCGGCAGATGCGGCCTTCGTCCATACAAATGTGCCCTTTCGGATATAATCCGTGATCGGGGCGGTGACGGAGCTAAATCCACGGATGAAGCGACGATAGAACATCGCAAGACCATGAAAGCTGCGGACATCATGAACGGTACGGGGTTCCGGCCACTCAACAATGGCCCGGACCTTCTCCGGATCGGCGGAGACCCCCGTACTAGACACAATGAAACCCAAGAAGGTAAGCTGAGGTGTCATGAAGGCACACTTCTGTGGGTTCGCAAACAGCTACTCTCGCCGAAGAAGTAGACAGACCTGCCGAAGGTGGTTTAAGTGGTCCCCTTTGGTGTGGCTATAGATAAGGATATCATCAAAATACACCACTACAAAGACTCCAATGAAAGGTCGAAGGACCTGAGTCATGAGTCGCATGAAAGTGCTAGGGGCATTGGTCAACCCAAAAGGCATGACCAACCACTCATATAGACCGTCCTTGGTCTTAAATGCGGTCTTCCACTCATCACCTGGCCTAATCCTCACCTGATGGTAGCCACTCTTAAGATCGATCTTCGAAAAGATAGTGGCACCTGCCATCATGTCCAGCATGTCATCAAGGCGGGGAATAGGGAACCTATACTTCACGGTGATTTTGTTGATGGAACGACTATCAATGCACATTCTCCACGTGACATCCTTCTTCGGGGCGAGTAATACGGGTACAGCACATGGACTCATGCTATCCCGAACAGACCCTCTCTGCACTAACTCATCGACCTGCCGTTTAAGCTCGGCATGCTCCGTGGGACTCATGCGATAATGAGGAAGGTTGGGCAAAGAAGAGCCCGGAACAAGGTCGATGGCATGCTGAATATCCCGCATAGGTGGGAGTCCCTCGGGAAGCTCATCGGGAAAGACATCAGCATACTCCTGCAGAATGGGAACAACCTCGGGTGGGAGCTCACCCTCGGAGTCCCGCTCCACCTCTCGGACCGTAATGGCAAACATCGGACAGCCCTGACTAAGCTCCTGCTCCATCTCCCGGGAGCTAATCATCATCAATCTCCTCGTCGAGGGCTCTCTTGGGCCAGAGGTAACGGTCATAGCCCGAGCTGGGGATGGGGTACTAGGCCTGGGAATGGAAGGCTTCGGAGTACTAGGGCCAGTAGGACCCCTGACTGATGGGCTCCTGGGCCGAACGGGTTGGAGGGTGACCCGCTGGCCAGCGTGGTCGAAGGTACAGGTGTTCGACCGGCCATGGAGCGTGGCATCCCGGTCGAATAACCACGGCCTACCAAGAATGATACTGCCCACTTCCATGGGGAGAACATCACACCAGATCTCGTCATGGTAGGAGTGGAGCTGCAGCGGGACCAAGTACCGCAGCCTGACCGAAATGGAAGTGGTATCCACCCATGATACCTGATAGGGGCAAGGGTGGTCTACGGGTGTGAGACCAAGACGAGTGACAGCGTTCGTGGAGATTGCATTGATACAACTCCCGCTATAGATGACCACCTTGCAAATTTGCTTTCCCAGCCTACAGAATACATGAAGGATAGTAGTCCGTCGCCAGTCATCACTGACCTGTGGCTGGGTAAGGATACATCTGACGACCCCCACGTGGATATCGTCCGAATGCTGGGCATCCTGGGCCTTACCTCCCATCTCATAGTACTCATCAGCTAGCTCTTCATCGGCCTCATAGCTGACTAACTCGAGGCCCGTAGGGGTGGTATCCTCGGCCTGTGTGTCCCCAATGTGAAGAGATGGGCGGGTGGGACACTGGTTGGCGAAATTGCCAAACCCATTGCAGCGATAACACTGCTGCCGTGATCCACTAGGATCCCCAATCATAGGTCCTTTACCTTTATCCTCCCGACGGATAGGAGGCGTAGGCAACAAAGGATGTGCAGGAGGTGCGGGTGCCGGTGGACGGACTGTGGGTGGGGCCGTAAGATGCTGGGGACGAGGAAGGTTCCTCGGGGGTGGAGGACGAGGCCTAGGAGCAAAGGGCTCGGGGCGAGCGGGCTCCTGAGGTCGAGTCATGGGGGCCCTCGGATACGTGCCAGATGAGCCACGGGGCTCGACACAACGAAGGGGAAAGGAGCCCAACCGATGGGGTGACTCGAACTCGGCCTCGAACTGCTCCAATTTGAGAGCTATCTGATATGCCTGCTCCAAAGTGGTTGCATTGCGACGAAAGAGTTCATATTGATAATTGGGCCGTAAACCTCTTCGAAAGCGGGATATAGTCATGGTGCTCTCTTCCGTGACCCCACACCGTAAGTAATACTCATCGAACTCAGCGGTGTACTCGGTCACGGATCAGTTCCCTTGGGAGATGCTTTGCCACTTGTCTATGAGACGTTGGCGATAGGAGGCGGGAAGGTATTTCTCCCTCAACTTGGTTTTCATTTCATCCCAAGTACCGATTTGGGGTTGACGTCGCTGGTTGAGCAGGCTCTCCACATTGATCCAATAAGTTTGGGCCTACCCTTGCAGCTTCATCTTTGCGTATCGGACTCTTCGGTGGTCCGTCATCTCAAACCACTCGAAGTACCGGTCCATGCCGGCCTCCCAATCTAAATACACCCTAGGGTCCAAGGACCCGCTAAAAGTGGGAGGGTCCGCACGCACACCCCTAAGAATGCGGTCGTCATCCTCGTCATCACGATTCCGTCGTTGATGACGACGACCGTTACCCCCTTGATCATTATCGGATGCATAATCATCCACCACATGCACCTGTTGAACCCCAACATTCTCCACTTGAGCCCTTGGCACAGCGGGTTGCTGCACCGGCTCTTGTTGGTCGTTCGTTGGCGCGGGTTGCGCCGCTAATGGGCCTCTCTCTAGGACGGTAATTCTCCCAACTAGACCCTGAATGGACTGATCCGAAGACTCGGCCCGATCCTCGAGGGCTTTTATCCGCCCTTCTAGACGCGTTCCTATGCCATCCATACGCGTACTAAGGCCATCCATATGTGTGTCAAGACGTTCCATAATGGCTCAGAACATCTCAGCCGTCGAGGACTCATCGGAGCTACGGGCCCGGGAATCCGCCATAGGTGGTGGTGGCGAGTATTGGGTACCTCGACGGATGGGCATGCAACTGACACACGACCTAGAAGACACTGACTAATGCAAACACTCACTAGATGATACACTTAGACCTAACCATTATCCGGTACGAGGTGAAGATAAGCGATCCGAAGATCACTCGCGCAAGTACGCTACCCTCCCGATAGGCATAACCTAATGTTCGGGCAACGCCTTTTAATATACCGAGCTATTGGGTGAAATGTAGTTTGAAAACACTTTTTTTTTTTGTTTTGAAATGATGATCCTAGACTCGACTTATACTATGCAAGACATATGCAACGACAACCCTAGACTCGACTCGCTCTGATACCAAACTGATGCGGGACGGACACGGGAGACGACACTATATGGTGCCACCCTCGGACTCTAGATGAAGACACGACCAGCAACACATACCAGGGAGACACTAAGCCCGACACTGCGAGCTCCTAGTGGCGAAACGTCGCTAACAGAAGTGGAAGCTCACTCATCGTCCCAAGCGAGGGAAAGCGCGGACCGTGCGCGGTTAAGGAACCGGCGGAGGTCAAGGGTAGTCCGACTCGACTTCTGGACTCGGATCGAGTCGCGGGACGTGTCACTCTCACAGCGGTGATATGGACACACGGGCTAGTACCTACACTCTTGGCAGCGGCAACAGACCATATACTAGCTAAGCAAATGAACGCCAAGAGGTTCGGACCATTACCTCCACGCACCCGGCGTGGCGAAGACAACCCCGGCCGAATTACGGACTCCCGGTTAACAATGATTACAGCAATACACTAAGTCGACCCACTCCACGCAGGGAGGTAAAAGGTCACATGTGGGGTCCGGGAATCACGCAACTCGGGTTGACGGGCAGCATCTTGATGTCGCCTGGCGGTGCCGAACTCCGCGTTTTCGTGCTTTCCGAACGGCGGCTTCTACGGGCCCGCGGGGCCCACAGACGGCGCTATCCTCCGGATCTGCGGGGGTGGGACCCATTGTGATAGGGACCCCTGGTGGCGTGCCTCCACGGATGGCGGTCAACCGGGAACACCGATCAGGGGTCGATCGGCCCCGCTTCCCAATTGTTGAACTAGCTGCCCACGGATTTTGATTTCTATTTTTCGGCGCGCGCTCCGGCGAAAACGGCCGCTGCGATCAATCCCGATGTCGGATCGGGACGCATGAGCTATCGTTGGAAAGCTATCTTCAAATGCTTCAATCTAGATCCAGAGAAATCTGTTGGATCTGGTCGGATCAGAACTTTATTGAATTTACAAGTCCCTGTTGTATAGTAACTGAAATCTCAGATCTGCAGGGCACTTGTCTGAGAACCACCATTGACCGCCTAGTAAACCTCTGATTCAGCTCTTGAGCTCTTCTTAGAAGTTGTAGGGAATCAAAACATGGAAGGGGGACTATTTTTAGAATTTAAGTTGGAGGTGGATCAGATTTGTTATGAGTTTTGGGGTGACTAGTAGTCGGATCTGAGAACAGGTGGATAGAACTGTAGATGGGTCTGAGAACGATTTTTAGAAAATATGAGATGGGCGAATAAAAAAATGGAAAAAAATGGTGCATGAAGGGGTGAATGGATGGAACCCCCAGTAAAATTGGGCGAACTAAAATCAAAAAGTGGATCTAAGATGTGAAACTCAGGACGGAGGTGAACCTGGACAGAACTCTGGCAGAACCGAAATGGAAGAGTGGACGAAAATTAAAAAATAGGAAACGTGATCTGAATGCTGGCCTGATTTTTGTGGGTGGAGAGGAACATCCCAGGAATAACTCCTCCAAATTTGGTAGCCAAATGAGCTCGGAGAAGACCTGTGAATTTCAAACAAGCTGCTGTGGTACTGCGCAGGCATAACTCCGTTGATGGCGATGGCGGTGCGGTGGCGGCTCGTGGCGGCGGCGGCGATCGTCGGAACTATACACGAGGAGTCACACCTCAGAATGGAAGCCTTCACAGCATCCAAGGGGGAGAGAGGAGAGAGGAGGGGGGCGCACCAGCCCTTGCTCTTAGAATTAGTTTGATTCAAATAGCATTAATTTATCAAAATGGGAAAATACAAGTATTTATGTGTTACATCTCACATCTATCCACAACCGTAGGATCTAGGGGAAGGGGATGGAGGGCTGGGATGAGATGTGAACATCACACAAAAATTAAAATAAAAAATAAGGGGAGGGGGGCGGCCTATTGACTATGGTGACAAGGGGGGGACAAGTTGGTAGCCACCTTGGACTTTGAAGTCCACTTGTCTCCTATGTGCCTTTTACCATTCAAAGTTCTAGATGCCTCCATTTGACATGTTGACTGACCCCACATGGGGCCCATGGGCTGAGGTGGATCAATGGGAGGGGCCTGGGGGGTCCCGTGGGGCCCAGGGGTCCCATTTTGCAAATAAGCCCCTCGTACACTCATAATTACATACCGAATACAATGAAATAAGCACAAATTACACACACATAAAGGCTAACTAAATATGGTAAATGGGGAGGCTCAAGGCGGAGTCTCCAGACTGTCTCCGAGCCAAATGGACGCTGAGGTGGCTCGAGTCGTGCTCCGTGTGCGGTACCGGTGGCTCGGCGTGTCGCGCCGCTCAACTGCTCAGGTGTCCGCACCATAAAGTTTCAGGAAAACTTTGAAAACTGTAAATCAGAATATCCAAGTTTCCTAACTGATATTTTGTTTGATGATGATAAACTTGAGCAGGAGAACACTAGTCTAAAGGAAGAAATTGAGAAACTAAAACAGTTGAACACCACCATGTCAGAGAGATTACTGACATTTGAAAAAGGTAAATGTGTGGTGTCCGATAATTCAGAAGAAGTTGAAAAGCTCAAAGCTAAAATTGAAAATCTTAAAAATGTCAATGCCACCTTAAGTGAAACACTCAATAGGAGTGAGGAAGAAAATGCTAATTCTGAATTGCTCATCATTACTCTTGAAAGTGAAAGTCAGGATTTGAAAAAGTCTTTGTCTAAATGTGTGAGTGGGCAAGATAATTTGAACAAATTGCTTGGAACAAAGGTCAACTTTCAGAAGGAGGGGTTAGGTTATAACCATGTAAATAAAAAGAATTTTGAAAATAAAATTCAGACATCCTTTGTTTCTAGTTCTACTTCTCACATTTCTCAGAACCCACCTGCTTCTCAGTCTACCGTTCAGAAAACCGAAAAACAGAACAAAAATCAGAAAAAGATTGGAAAACAGAAAATAAATAAAAAGGGTTCATTAGGGCATGTTGATCACAGTTCTCACACACACTCACATGCATCTAAAAAGAAAATGTCATGCCATTATTGTCATAAATTTGGTCATCGGGTGCATGAATGTAAATTGATGGAGAAGGATGATATGACTGTTAGGAAACTTCATAATAGAAATCCTTCATTTCAGAAAAAGAAAATTAAATGTTTTCACTGTGGTAAATTGGGACACACAATTGCACAATGCTGGTTTGTAAATGGTAAGAAAATATCACATTCATATCATGGTAAATTTCCTGCAAGTCAACATGGTTTTAATAAGAACAAATTTACTTTTAAAGATAAGCTCATTACATGCTTTGAGTGTGGAAAGACAGGCCACAGGGCCATTGAATGCTGGCTGAGGGCTGGTGGAAGAAATTCTAGTTCATGCTTTCACTGTGGCAAGATGGGCCACATTGCTGCCCAATGTTGGCATGCTCAGGGAAGGAAGCCTAACTATAAATCTGGTAAATTCTCTGTCAATAGAAACATTTCTGGTAGAAATGGATTTGTGTTTGAAAGGAAAACACTTGCATGTTTTGAATGTGGGAAGCCAGGCCATAGAGCTGCTGACTGTTGGCTGGCTTATTTTGGTAAACAGAATCTTAATTCTGTTAACAGAAATTTTCATGCATATGCACATAGAATTCATGCTAATAAGAATGTGCATAAATCAAATCTGAAATCTGCTCCATCTTGCTATTATTGTGGTACATTAGGTCATTCAATGAATAATTACTATTTAATGAGATCTGATGACCTACATGCTAAAAAGTTGTTTAGAACACCTGCCAAAGGTGTCACTATTAACCATGTAGGACCCAAGACTGTTTGGGTACCTGCCCATGTAAAATAGTGTGCTAACTTGCAGGTGTGCCTTGGAAGCTGAAGAATAAAAAGGGGAAAATAAACCAAGGCACCCAAGTTGATAAAACCCCATTCAGGTAAATTCTTCACATCTGTTCAAATGAAATTTATGGTTGATCTGATAAGTCATAGTTTCATGCATACATGCTTTTTATTTGGTTTGACTCTTGCATTGAGCTTTGTGGGCTTTCTTGTTTGTACTTTGAGATGTGTGCATATATGTGAATTGCATATACGTGCACTTGACATACAATCATTGAAAATCTGATGCATATAGGACTGTTGGTATTGCATTGTCATGCATGACCACTTTGGTATATCAAATGGTAAGCTACTAAAGGGCAGAGGAAATCTGTCTGAAGGTTCTTACTATGCGTAGAGGCTTGCATTCGCCAAGTACCAAGGGTCAAATTTGCATATCAGATAATGTCTGCATCTTCATGTGAATATTTTGCTTCATGCCCGTGCATACATGTAGTAAATTGCATTGCATTTCATTACATTGAAAATGCCAAAAGGATAGATTGACTGCATACATTTAGGGAGAGCATTATTCATACTCTTGAAATCACACAACTGTTTTTAGATTTACTGCATAGCATGTTAAATCTGTTGTTGCATAGTCATTCATCATCTGCATTGTCATCTTGACATATAAGATGATTCAGTGTTTTTAGTTAGAGGGAGTCATAGCATAGCATATCACTTATTTTTGAAAAATCAAAAAAAA
This sequence comes from Amorphophallus konjac, assembly GCA_022559845.1. Classification (NCBI taxonomy): domain Eukaryota; kingdom Viridiplantae; phylum Streptophyta; class Magnoliopsida; order Alismatales; family Araceae; genus Amorphophallus; species Amorphophallus konjac. The sequence continues at coordinate 49,349,802 of CM040120.1, read as the reverse complement.
GGGAAGGAAGTGTCTCACTGCATATAGATAGGGGGAGCATGCTTAATCCGTTCAGTTGTGTCTTTGTCTGAACTCTTCCTGCCCATCTATTTGATTCATCTTGTCATATCTGTAGTGTCAGTGATTCCATCATCAAAGTGGTATCAAATGATCTTTCTTGACTGCTTCTGAAGTTGTTCATAATCTGAATTTATACCTTATTGGTATCTGTCTGCCTCTCCTAAATCTGCTGAAGGAGAGCTTCACCTCTATTCAGTCAACTTTGAACTTCTTTGCTCAAGAGCAGCTCCTTTGCTACAATTTTTCAGAATCCATGCTGTCTGTTGAATATTCTCACTTGAATTACTGAGCTGAGATATGAAGTAAACCTTCAGCCTGAATACTACTTCATAAATGTTAAAATATCTTTAATAAGGAACCTTCCATTATACATGCTTAAGAACATTTGTTAACTGGAATTGGTTTAAGTCTTATGTACTCTTGTTTGGACACAAGGAACTTGAAAATATCTGTTTCAACCTCTTAATAAACTTTAACTGTCTGCTTCATGTAAATTCATGTAAGACTTTCTGAAATCTGAAAAGTTGATATCCATGTCTACGTTGACTGAGATATATAGTGTATGTGGTTGTTCCTAAACATCTAACTTGTTCTGAATCCATTCTAGGTAAAAGTATGGACAGAGCAATGACTGTGGTTACTGAGAAACATGTCCAAAGGATTGTGTCATGAAGTACCATGGTTAACTCTATTTAAAGAGATGATTGGAAATTATTGTGAAAATATGGCAGAGCAATGGCATAGTTGTATTGAGTAACTGGGGATTCTGGCCTCTGATCAAGGTGCATTCTCATGCCAAAGATACTTTTAATGCTACCTCTGTTCTCTAAAATGGGAGAAGCAATACGGTTGACACACTGAGTAACTGGGGATTCTGGCCTCTGATCAAGGTGTCTCCCCACGTCAAAAGGTGCTGATAAACCAAAATTGTTCATTAAAAAAAAATTTTGAACAAGTGTAAATCAATTTCTAAAAGAACAATTAAATTTCAGGTGCATTCACTTATGTTTCTCTTAAAGCAGTCATGGAAAGTAAACTAAGTAAGATGGAAGTTGGTTGAACTAGAATCTTATATGAGCTTGTAGTTCCTTTTATTAAGAGTTGGTTCAACTATGAGTACAATTTCTTTTGGAAAAATTTTGGTTTACATCATTCTTAAACAATATCTGACAATCAAGGTTTCATAAGCTTTTATAATGGAGGAATCTAGAACTTAAAATTCTGTTCTATGAAGTTGGTATCTTGCTGAAAAGTTATATATCTCAATTTTCACTAATTGTTGAATCTGCTCATCCTATTGCTCTCTATCACTGTGTTTTGATTCACATTGGTTCTCATATATGAGAGGCACATCTCTTAGTTTAACCTGTGTACTTGTAGTCTTTGGATAACCAGAGTTCATCCTTGTAGTCTTCTCTTATCTCATGGATCATAAGGGAAGAATTTTTTCTGGTCTGTTTGAGAGACGATCTGCAAGGGGGACAATCTGCTAGTGTGTCTGATTATGATGCCTGTCTACATTCTCTCAGTATTAGTTGCATATGCATGTCTGCATAAGTTGTTTGACTAAGGAGGAGAATTACTTTAACTGCTTCTGATATTGTGTTGCCCTCATCTGATGATCTATTTTGAGTGTCTCATATGACATCACTAGATTATCAAAGTATTGTTCTACTTTTTGATGAAGTCAAAGGGGGAGAACACTTTGATGAGTCTAGTCTGAATAATATTCCATTTCTTTCATTCATGAGACTCATATTCATTCATGAGACTCATAGTGTTACAATTATCAAAAAGGGGGAGATTGTTGGATATTGTGTTTTGATGATGACAAACACTATGAGTCTCATATGTTTGATGTCATATGTGTTTACTTCATACAGTATTTGTTTCATGCATTAACTATGACATGCAGTCTGAACTCAATGATTTTGATGATAGCATATCATGAATATGTGTCTGAATGATTGGTCTGAATGATTGTTCTGCCTTGGGCATATGGATGTGTTATCCTGCATTAGTGCATTGCTCAACTACTTTCTATATGTGCTTCACTCTAAGTCAGTACATTGCTGGAACAAGCCTGTACATCAGTTGGGTAGTGCATCCAGTGTCTTAAGGTAAAGTCTACACACTCCTCATCTTTACCTACGATGTGCAACACAAGTCTATACATCGCTCACTTGCATGATCATTAGGTCTGCACATTGTTGGCCATTGCACACGAAGTCTGTACAGCACTCACCATCATGCTACTGCTAAGTCTGTACATTGGCCAAGTGTGTACAGAGTCCTTTGCATCGTGTGCATTCTTCATTAAAGTCTATACACTCTCATCCGTCTTAGTTAACGTCTCACGCTGTTCAAGTCTACAGTGTTTAGAAGTCTATACATCGTCCGTCTCATCCTGCGTCTCAATTCGTTTGAGCATTCACTGTACAAGTCTGTACATGGTCTCTGCACTGTAGCTACACGGACTCAAAGTCCATACAGTGGACTGTAGCATTGTCTGCAATGTCTAAACATTGCTGGCCGCCTGCACGCAGCAAGTCTATACAACGCTGGCAACCTGCACGCAAAGTCTACACATTGCCCAAGTCCGTACATTCGATCGTCTCATTCAGCGTCTCACACTTGCAAGTCTATACTTTGACGTTGGGCATCAAAGTCTATACATTGACAGCACTTTGCAAGTCTATACATTGATTCATTGTTCATGTCTTCACTCAAAGTCTGTACAGCGTGCAGCGTGTCTGTGTCTCAAGTCATTTCTTCAAGTCTGTACATTCCCAGTCTTTACCTACGTTCAGAACCCCAAGTCTATACATTGGTAAAGTCTACACATTGGCCTTCAAGCTTCCAAGTCTGTACATTGGTTCAGGCCTTCCAAGTCTATACATTGGTTCAAGCTTCCAAGTCTGTACATTGGCCTTCAAGCTTTCCAAGTCTATACATTGGCAGCTGAACTATGAAGTCTATACATTATCTGATCATCCATTCTTTAGAGTCTATACATTGGTCTCCACTTCAAGTCTGTACAGCCTGCTTTGTCGTTCAAAGTACAAAGTCTATGCACTGGAGTCGTCTGCTGCAGGGATAGCAAGTCTGTACATTGGGTTCTCATGCATGTTAACATCAAGTCTATACACTCGTTATTCTCATGCATGTTAACATCATGTCTATACACTCATTACTCTCATGCATGTTAACACCAAGTTTGTGCACTGCATCAGTTGCTCATGCATTGCACATCATCAAGTCTGTACACTGGCAGCAGCAATGCTCGCACTTCAATAAGTCTATACACTGCACTGTTCATGCACGGCACACCATGTCTGTACAGAGCTTTCGTCTCATGCATCGTCTATGCAAAGTCCATACAGAGTCTTCTGTTGCATATTGAACGTAAAGTCTATACACTCGTCCTCCTTCACACGACTAACTCTATACATCCATTGTCTTGCCTGCTAAATAAAGTATGTACACTGTCTTTCAGCTGATATTGTTCATCGACTGAACTCTTCATTAATCTTGCAGGTGACTGGGCATGTGATCCGAGGCTGGCGCCTAGCACGTGATCCAAGATGCTAAGAAGCCGCCACGTGGACTGAAGCACACACGCCCTAGCTGTTGCTTGATCCACACGAAGGCTCTGTCCCTATAAAGGGTCTCTTTGCCCCTTCTAAGGAAAGTGCTGGAAAAAAAGAAGAAAAGCCCCCAGAAGGAAGAACGAAGAGGAGTGAGCCTGAGCAGAAGAATAGATAGAGCAGAAGAGAGACAGTAATAGAAAGAAGGAGAGATCGTGAAAAGAGAAGCCATGAAAGCAGAGAGTGATTGAAGAAGAGAAAGAGATAGAGAGTTAGAGGAGAAGAAGCAAAGCTACTTGAAGATTTGTTCCTGCTAGACCGTGGATCATATCAAGGCCAGTCAGCTCTATTTGAGAGCCACAGTTGTGCTACCATCTTTACAATTTTCTGATTACTGTATTTTCCCTTTCTTGGTTTCGTTTATATTTCTTTGTGTTTCTCCCGATTGCCCTGTTGGGGATCGGGTTCCTCCTGTGGTTTCAGGAGAATGGAGATTTGTTTCTCCAGGTTGCTGGTGACTTAGTGTCATCAATGGTTCCCTCCCTTTTGGAGAAAGAGAGGTCCGTGACCTCTAGTTTGCAGGTGACTTGGTGTCACCTATGCTTCCCTCTGGGTTTCAGAGGAAAAGAGACTTGGGTCTCTAGGTTCCCCTCCGGTTTGGAGGAAGGGAGGATTGCTCCTCCGGTTCTGGTCTTATGGGTTGCAAGTCCAGGTGTTCCCTCCTGGTCTGGAGGAAGAGAGACTGTGTGTCTCTAGTTTCCAAGTGGCTGGGAGTCACTTGGGGTGTCCCTCCGGTTGGGAGGAAGAGGGGAGGTTGTTCCCCTGGTCAAGCTGTTTGGTAGCACTTGTTTGAAGACTGAGTCTACTGTTTCTAGCATTGCTAGTGGAAGCCTCACTCCGGTTTGGAGTGAGGGGTGGACGTAGGTCTTGGTGACCGAACCACCTAAAAATCCCTTGTGCAGTGGTTTGATCTGTGATTTCTGTTTCTGCTTCCGCTAGATGATTGCATTGGGTCGATATGGTTTGATTGCACTGACTGTGTGATTGTTATCGCTAGATGGTTGCTAGGACCGTGATTCCCTTGGCTGTCCTAGTGACCAATCGGGTTTGCATCCATGCTGTTTGAGCATTTGTCCATCGACCTTGTGAGTATCTCTTCATACGGTTTTATCTTGGCCAAAAATCTTTAGAAGATCCATTCACCCCCCTCTGGATCTCCGTTGTCGTCTTATCCGCACCCTCCGGGTCTAGGGGAGATGCTGTCGAATTTTTGCCAGGATGATGATGTGAGAAACAACAACAATCAGACTGAACTTAAGAATGTCATGAACAAAACCATTCAAAGCAAGGAAATTGAACTAATGCATGATACGTGGACTGAACTTAAAAATAATGAAGACATATCTTTGACCAAGAAAAATAACTTAGAAGGGTTTCTTCAGCGTGAACTGATATACAAAAGAAAAAGGTGATGACCCATATAACTTCTATGAACTTGAGAAAAGAAAAAAAAGGGAAGAAACCAGAATGAGTAGAATAAGAAGCGTTAAATTATGAACATGAAATTTAACCTCCCAGATTGACATTGAAAGTTCTGCACTACAAACATAAAAGCAAACACCAATTCTATTTCAGAAATACGCCAAACCATTGATGAGCAAGATAAAAAAAATTGAAACAAAAGTTCGAGACCCAACCCCTCAAATCAGAACATAAAACTCATGCCAATTGATGTTTATTGAGCTCCAAAAGAAGAAGAGGATAAGTGATCAAACATAATCTCCTGAAAATAGCTAAAACCAAAATGAACAGAACATCTAGAAGAAAAAAAATTTGAAATGAACGGCGAACTTGAAATCCTAACTCCTAGTTCAGAGTTGAAAGCTCTGCACAACAGAATTTTACATATGCCCTGCATTCTGCCTCTTGACCACTTGATGTTCCAAAGGGATCGGGCCAAATTCAAAACTGAGGGTGGTCTCCGCCTGGGCCGGACTTGCTCAACAATCTGCACAAGGGTCGACCCCCACATCCCATGGGTCGACCCCCCCCCTTTTGAGGCCTGCCAGCCCTTTCCACATGGCATTCATAGCCTTGCATGTGATCTGATGTACATAGTTACACTGTTAACTGAATTTGTGTTAAACCTCCACACATTTCCCTCACCCTTGTGGGTTATATCTCCACCAAAAGCATTTACATATTTCATGTGATGCATATCCCTTTCTACAAGAGTTAGAAGCCTTGAGCCCACCTTGATACCCTCGAATCAGACCCCAAGCATTGTTTACTAGAAGTTTCTCCGTGTCGACGCAGGTCGGTCCCTGCGTTGACGCACCCTTGATCAGGTTCTGGCCAGCCTTTCGCAGCACCCTCTGTTTGAGAGGTGTGTCGACGCACTGTATACAGTGTGTCGACACACCCCTCCCTTCCGAACCGCCAGCCCAGCTCCTGGTTACACGCGGGGTTGAGGAAGAGAACCCCCTGCGTCGACGTGCCCCCTTGTCCAAAATGCTAAACCCAGCTCCTTTAGCTTCTCTGCATGCACACATGTGCATATTGCATTGTTCTGCCTGTTGCATCCCTACGGTTTTGATGATGTCTCACACTATAAATCAATTTGTTTCAATTTCAAATCAGTTTGTTTTTATATGGTGCATTTCTTTAACTCTAAGCTTGAAGGAGGTATGTGCTTATAGCATTATTTAGGTCCCTGCATTACATGATTTTCATCCTTTTGCTTAATGCATATTAAGTCAGGGCAAGTTTTGCATCTCTTACATAAAGTGCTTGCCTCGGTGCAAGTCCTTGATCATGTTCATACGTTGTCTCTATGCATTACTCTAGGTCGTGTCCACTAAGGTCCGTGCATATCATGTCTCTGCATCTCACCTCGTGAGGTCAGTGCAACTCTTGGGTTGGTGCAATTCTTGACCAGAATGCTTTGGTCAGGCTGGTCGTTCCTACATCTCAGTGCAAATCCATCTCGGTGCAAGCTTTGACTTGTATCTATCTTTGTCATCTCAGTGCAAATGCATCTCAATGCAAGCTTTGCCTTGTATCTCTCTTTGCCATCTCGGTGCAGCTCCTGCTTGGACTGCATATCTCGACTCGGTGCAAGTCATATAGACAGCTAAAGTAGATTGGTGCAACGTTTGCTTCATTTCACATCGGTGCCTTTCTTGCCCGTCTTAGTCGTTGCTTATTCCTTTGACTCGCTGCAAATTTTTCTCTCTGGTAAAATCAAGTCAATACATCTTTGCATTTTGTTGCTTCCTGTATGTGCATAATTGTTGCGCAATCAGAGTCTATGGTCTGTGCTAATGACGTCATGCGTCTTCCTAAGTCAGTGCATCTCTCGCTTTGGCTCACTTCAACTCGGTGCAACCTCTTGTTCACCTTGTTGCAAGTCAATGCAACTATTGATTTGGGAACTCCTACTCAGTACAGTTTCTTACTTCTTACTCCTTACACTGATACGAATTGGTTATTTCTTCTCTAACAATTTGTCTGTGCGTTCACCAGGAGAATGGCACGTGATCCGAGGAAGATAGAGGTCCTGAACATTCTGACACGTGCCCCAACCTTTCAGGTGGGAAACGTGGTATCCACACACCTAATGTTCTGGATCAGACATATATATATGTGTTGAGGAAAAAGGGTTGAAAAGAAGAAGAAGGGATGGAACAGTGAAAAGGTAAGAGCAACGTGAGAGCAGTGGATCAAGAGAGAAAACCAGAGACCACCCACTCCATCCAGAGTTGAGAGAAAAATTTCTGAGAGAGAGAGAAGTGATTGTAAATGTGAAATTCTGCTTCTAAGGAAGCTATATTGCTTTTGTTTTCAGAGAAAATTGGGGTTCATTGATTGTTTTTTGTTTTCGAGTTTCCTTTATTGTCATTCCGTTCTGTTACCCCCCACTGTTCGGAGGAAGGGAGAGATTCTCCAGTTCCCTCCATTGTCTTGGAGGAAGAGAGGTTCGATCCTCTGGTTGTGTGAGTTACTTGGGAGTAACTGCACAGGGTTCCCTTTGCTGCATGCAAAGGAAGGGAGATTGGTTCTCCAGTGTTTCACTTTTGGTTGATCAGAAGTCTGAGGAGGGTGTTCCTCAGGGCAAGCTGTCTGGCAGCGGCTGTTGCAGACTGAGTCTGCTGTGTTGCGATTGAATATTGCAAGGAAACCTTACTCGCCTTAGTAAGGGGTGGACGTAGATTGCGGGTAGCAATCGAACCACCTAAAAAATTCCCTATCTCTCTGTGGTCTTGCTTGCTCACGTTGTGCTGCTCTCCATCTACTTGACACATTACGTCATTGTGGGTGGCTTTCTCGATCTCATTTCTTACTTTAGTCATCATTGTTGCCTATTTTTGAAGTCTTCTTCACTGCTATTTGAGGGGTAAATAAATCATGTTTGAGTTTATCAAATTTTGGGAGTAAGCTATTCATCCCCCACCCTTCTATCTCACTTTCTGTTGTGCGTATCAATTGGTATCAGAGCAGGTTTTCATCATGTGGGCCAACGGTCAGGGTAATCCTAATGGTCCTCGAAGCTTCATGGCTGAGGGACAATCTATCAGCCGCCCTCTGTTCTTTGATGGTAACAACTATCTTTTCTGGAAAAATAGGATGGAAGTATTCATCAGGGCGCAGAGCCACAAGCTGTGGAGGGTGATCACTACAGGGCCATACGATCTACCACCGAACGAGGACGCATGGACAGATGATCAAGTCAAGCTCTCGTCACTCAACTGGACGGCCATGAACAACATCTAGTGTGCAGTACATCCAGACGAATACGCCCGCATCTCAGCTTGCAAGACGGCCAAGAAAATGTGGGATGCGTTGGAGTTAATCTATGAAGGTACACCTCAAGTGAAAGCAACGAAGGTAAATCTCCTCACCTCTGAATATGAGATGTTTAAGATGAAATCAGAGGAGACTATAACTGAGATGTATGCCATATTGTCATTGATTACGAATAGTCTTAAGGGGTTTAGGAAAGAGTTATCTGAAGGAGATATAGTTAGGAAGATACTTAGATCTCTAACCCCTACATGGCACACTAAGGCCATCGTGATAGAGGAGTCTAGGGATCTGTCGACAATGATAGTCACCGAACTCATAGGATCCCTAATGACGTATGAGATGAACCTCAAAAGGAATTGTGAAGGAAGTGACAGGAAGGGCAAGAATATTGCCCTCAAGGTGTCCCGCAGCAAGGGAAGCAGCAGCGGCGGGAGTAGTAGTTGCGAGTCTGACGGACTGTCAGACCTCGACCAGGAGGAGCAAGCAATGCTCACTCGACAATTCAGGAAATTCTTAAGGACTAAGGGAAAGACCTTCAGAAGGAAGAGGTCATACCCCTCTGGTAAGAACTTTGATTCCAGCAATGATAAGAATAGGAGTACCAAGAAAATTACATGTTTTCATTACAGGAAACCTGGACATATGAAAGGGGATTGCCCTGATCTTCAGAAAAAGGGCCCTGACTTTCAGAAGAAGAGCTCGAAGGTGCAGAAGAAGAAACCACAAGCAATGGTCTGCACGTGGAGCGAAGAGGAAGAAGATCCAAAAGCCAATTCCTCAGAGGAGGACGAAGAAGGAATTTGCCTGATGGCAAATAGCGAAGAGGAGGTAACAAATATCTTCGAAAATTTTTCTATTGATGATTTGGAAGATGCCTATGCTGAACTGTTAGATAAGTTCAATTCTCTGAGTAAAGAGCATAGGGTTCTGAAGAGAAAACTTAATGCTAATATTGAAGAACAAACTCAAATCAGTGAGGAAAATTAGAAATTAAAGGAAGAATTATAAGAAATGACTTCTTTGAAAAAGGAAAATGAAAAGCACAAATCTGAGAACCAGGAAGTTCACACACAGCTCAACGAACTCAAGATTAAATTTGAAGAAAGTCTGAATGAAAATAGTGTGATCACAGAGAAGTATGAAGCTGTTAAGAAAGTGAACACTGAACTCTTAAAAAAATGTGAGTCTATGCAGAGAGAGCTGGAAGACAAACAAAAGGTTTTAGAAAAATTTGTTCAAGGGAAAAAGAATCTGGATTCTATACTAGGAACAAGGGTTAATTTCAACAAGGAGGGTTTAGGCTATAACCCAACTAACAAGAGACCCTTTCAGTTCAAAACCATTACCTTCTACCCAGAGAAGGGAAAAGAAAAGATGGACACACCATCCAGCTCAAACAGCAATCAAAACATTCAACGTCCAAAGGAAAATTCAACAAACAATACTGGACGACCATCTAAAACAAGAATGAACTTTGTGAAGAATTTCTCTAAGCCCATTTACCAGAACAGAAGTGGTAGCTGGATTGGGAAAATGTATCAGAATAAAAGCTGGAATTACTATAAAAGAACGGGTTCGAACAGAAGTTATTGGAGAAATAACACTCACCCTCAAAAATTTGTTAATCAACAAGCGCACAGAAGATACCCTAGGGATGAGAAGCCTAATAACTGGAATAGATTTCACTTCTTCAGACCAGCTGGACATAACTCTGGTCACAATTTCAATAGACCCGAAGTTAAGATGCAAGAGAAAAACAAGTTCAAACAACTCTGGATTCCTAAACATCTGCTTAAAGATTTGAATGATGTCTTTGGACCCAACTTGTCTTGGGTTCCAAACCACTTTGCTTGATTTCGTTTCTGTAGGTCTGCCTAGCAGCTGAGAACAACAAATGATACCTTGACAGTGGCTGCTCCAGGCACATGACAGGAGACCGTTCCAAGTTCAGCAAGTTAGAAATGAAGGTAGGGGGTCTGGTCAAGTTCGGAGGAAAGAACAGAGGTAAGATCATTGGGGTTGGCACAGTTAGTAAGTCCTCCACTAACTCTATTGAGAAAGTCTTACTTGTGGAAGGTATTCAACACAATCTAATTAGCATTAGTCAATTATGTGACAAGGGTCACAGGGTTGTGTTTGACAATAACTCATGCAAAATTTTTGAAATAAATTCTGATAGTGTTAAATTTGTAGCAAACAGGACTAATAATGTCTACATGGTAGACTTAGATGTTGAGTCTGAATCTAATCTCTGCTTGTCTGCTAATTCTGAAAGTGATGCTTTTGATTGGCATAGACGTTTAGGCCATGCTAGTTTCTTTACTTTGAATAAATTGATCAAGCATGATATAGTTAGAGGCATGCCTAAAATCAAGTTTAGTTCAATCTCAAAAACCTGTGATGCCTGTGCTTTAGGCAAACAGACCAGGAAGTCTTTTAGACCAATGGAACTTCTTCATATGGATCTGTTCGGTCCTACTAGAACTCAGAGTCTCAATGGAAGTAGGTTTGGTTATGTGATCATTGATGACCACTCTAGATTTTCATGGATCTTTTTCTTAGCCAACAAAAATGATGCTTTTCAAAAATTCAAACAAATTTTCAATAACGTCAAACAAGAAGGAAAACATAAGATTTGTTCAATTCAATCTGACCATGGAAGTGAATTTGAAAACTCCATGTTTTCTGACCTTTGTGAAAGTGAAGGACTAACACACAAGTTCTCTTCTCCCAGGACACCAGAGCAGAATGGAATTGTGGAGAGAAGAAATCGAACCATTGTGGAGATGGCCCGAACCATACTGATTGAGAGTCAACTACCAAGAAAATTTTGGGCAGAGGCGGCTAATACAGCAACTTATACAATCAACAGGGCCATGGTAATACCAATTCACAAGAAAACCCCCTATGAGCTATTAAAAGGTAAGAAACCAAACTTGGCTCATTTCAGGATTTTTGGTGCTAAATGCTTTATCCATAATAATGACAAGAAAGACTTAGATAAGTTTGATGCTAAAAGTTATCCTGGAATATTTTTAGGATACTCTGAAGTGTCAAGAGCATATAGGGTCTTTAACATAACTGATCAAAAAGTCGAAGAGTCTCCACATATCATTTTTGGTGAAGCAAAAGATGCCACTAACATTGAAGATGTTGACAGGGTTTCCAAGCACGATGGAGAATTCCTGGAAGACAAAGAAGAAGAGGAGGTTCAGCCGAATGAAACATAAGATGCTCCCAACCAGGTAGGGCCAGCTGAAACAGGTGAGTCTTCAATAAATGTTAGATACCTTAAAGATCACCCAATAGATAACATCCTAGGCAACCTTGAAGATCCTCTTAGAACTAGGTCTCACTTTAGGAATGTTCATAATCAAGACCTAATTGCTTTGGTCTCACAAATTAAACCCAAATCAGTAGAAGAGGCCTTAAGTGATCAATCATGGGTTAATGCTATGTGTGAGGAGTTAGGTCAGTTATAGAGAAATAATGTCTGGGAGCTAGTTCCAAGACCAGAAAATACTAATGTCATAGGAACTAAGTGGGTGTTTAAGAATAAAATGAATGAAGATGGAATCATTTCTAGAAATAAAGCCAGACCAATAGCCAAGGGCTACTGTCAGGAATTTGGAGTTGACTTCGATGAGTCTTATGCACCTGTTGCTAGGATGGAAGCTATAAAAATATTGTTAGCATTTGCATGCTCCAAGAGTATAAAACTCTAACAAATGGATGTGAAGAGTGCATTTTTAAATGGAGTTATCAAAGAAGAAGTTTTTGTTGAACAACCTCCCGGATTTTAGTTCTCCCCACAACCTAACCAAGTTTTCAGGTTGAACAAAGCCATGTACGGTCTAAAGCAGGCTCCTTGAGCATGGTATGAAAGACTGACAGAATTTATGATCAACAAGGGGTACCACAGAGGTAAGGTGGATAAAACTTTATTTTCCAAGAGTTCAAATAAAGACCTCATCATAGTTCAGGTATATGTCGATGATATTATCTTTGGGTCAACTAGCTCTGAACTATGTAATGAATTCTCTAAATTGATGTCTGCTAAATTTGAAATGAGTTTGGTAGGTGAATTGAAGTATTTTCTTGGTTTGCCGGTACAACAGCTAGAGGATGGATGCTTCATCAACTAGACCAAATTCACATTGGAGATTCTCAAGAGGTTTGGCTTGAACAATTTGAAACACATCACGACACCAATGGGTACCAATACCTCATTGGATGCAGATGAGACAGGTAAAGAAGTAGATGCCAAGCTCTATCGAGGTATGATTGGATCTCTACTTTATTTGAAAGCTTCAAGACCTGATATACAGTTTAGTGTAGGAATGTGCGCAAGGTATCAATCTAGACCCACTGAATTGCATTTAGCTGCAGTGAAAAGAATTTTCAGATATTTGTCTGCTACACACACCCTTGGCTTATGGTTTCCTACATCACACACACTTGATTTAGTTGCATACACAGATGCAGATTATGTCGGGTGTAAACTAGATAGAAAAAGCACTAGTGGTCACTGTGAATTTCTAGGTAGGTGTTTAGTATCTTGGGATTCCAAGAAGTAAGATTATGTGGCCCTCTCCACTGCAGAGGCTGAGTACGTGGCTGCAGGGAGTTGCGGTACACAAGTCATTTGGATTAAACACCAGCTTCAGGACTATCAAGTAGACCTGGGGTGCACACCCATTTACTGTGATAATACCAGTGCCATCAATCTAGCCAAGAATCCTATCTTGCATTCCCGCACCAAACACATAGAAATAAGGCATCATTTCATAAGAGATGAAGTTTCTAAGAACACCTTTGAGCTGATTCATGTAGACACTGATAATCAAATTGCTGATATCTTCACCAAACCACTGGACAATGACAAATTCACCACATTAAGGAGAGATTTAGGCTTATTTAAATTATCTTAATTGCTAATCTCCTGATATTGAACTTTTTTTTCAAGAGGCTGTGTGAGAAGTCTGTCCTTATCGTGAGGGGGAGTCCTGAGAGTCTGTTGTTTAAATTCTTTTAGTGCATCGATTGAGGGGGAGCTGGGCGGTTAGTGAATTTTTGACTGATTCAAAAGATTGACCAGATGTGTGTCATTACTAGTTCTCATGATTGAATGAGTGCGGTTCTCTCTCAGACAGTAGAATCTCACTCATCTCTTAAGTCTATAAGTCTGTGTTACTAAAGTCCTGTTAGAATCTTTCCTCTAGTAGTCCATCAGAGATCTGGATTAAGTGTTCGTAGTATATCTTCCTACATTGTCAATGATTCCGGTTCAGGCTAAAACATGTATGTCTTGACATCTGTCCAGAACAACTTGAAATCTAGACTTAAAGACTCATTCCAAAGAAATAGTCCTTCTGGTATTGTCGTCGAGCTCTTCATCTCCACAATATAAGGGATCAACCAAATAAACAAAGGTCTAAGGTTTGATCACTGAGAAACTGGGAGCTTCATCAATGAAGTGAAGTAATTCCCATGTCATGAGGTGTCAAATTCAAAAAAAAAAAGGAAAGGCAATCTTAGCGAAATAAACTTGTGCTTCAGATTATCACAGAGCAATGGTGACAAGGTGGTGAGTAACTGGGGACTCTGGCCTTTGATCAAGGTGTTTCCTCACGTACAAAGTCACAGTTACTAACTTTGTTCTCTAAAAAGGAGAGGTAATGAGGTACTCACATTGAGTAACTGGGGATTCAGGCTTCTGATCAAGGTGTCTCCCTAATGTCAAAAGTGTGATTTACCAACTTACTCATTGGTTTTATTAAAAAAAAACTCTCTAATATCCCTTGTCTCTGTGCAATTTACTGGAATGCTTGTCCTCAATACCCTGAGAACACCTTCTCTGCCTTTGTCTCTTGTCGTCTACTAAGTATTGTTATTTGTTCAGCAATGTCTTGCCATACTTGTTCATCCCTGCTCTACATATACTCTGTATGTGGATACACTTCCCTCTCATTCTACTTCTCTATTTATTACCAGAGTTCAAGAATCTTCTCTTGAGTTTAGCACCTCACTTATTCTCTTAAGATATGCTCTTGAGTCCTTCTACACTAAGAAGCCACTGTACTTCTCCCTCATGTCTCCAGCAATTTCATATATCTTTCACTTCCTTTTGATGATGTCAAAGGGGGAGAGAGGTCATGCAGCATCTGAGAGTGAGTTGTGGGGAAGCGGATTTGGAGAGAGAAGAGAGTCAGAAGATGGTGTTTCAGGGAGAAGTCTCCTAGTTTAATAGTATGCTCTTTTTGGTTTGCTCTTGATTGTTTTTGATTTCCTTCTTAATGCCCTCACATTGCTTGATTCATAGTATTTCCATCATCAAAAAGGGGAAGATTGTTGCATCCCTACGGTTTTGATGATGTCTCACACTATAAATCAATTTGTTTCAATTTCAAATCAGTTTGTTTTTATATGGTGCATTTATTTAACTCTAAGCTTGAAGGAGGTCTGTGCTTATAGCATGATTTAGGTCCGTGCATTACATGATTTTCATCCTTTTGCTTAATGCATATTAAATCAGTGCAAGTTCTGCATCTCTTACATAAAGTGCTTGCCTCGGTGCAAGTCCTTGATCATGTTCATACGTTGTCTCTATGCATTACTCTAGGTCGTGTCCACTAAGGTCCGTGCATATCATGTCTCTGCATCTCACCTCGTGAGGTCGGTGCAACTCTTGGGTTGGTTCAATTCTTGACCAGAATGCTTTGGTCAGGCTGGTCATTCCTACATCTCAGTGCAAATCCATCTCGGTGCAAGCTTTCACTTGTATCTATCTTTGTCATCTCAGTGCAAATGCATCTCGGTGCAAGCTTTGTCTTGTATCTCTCTTTGCCATCTCGGTGCAGCTCCTGCTTGGACTGCATATCTCAACTCGGTGCAAGTCCTGTAGACAGCTAAAGTAGTTTGGTGCGACGTTTGCTTCATTTCACATCGGTGCCTTTCTTGCCCGTCTTAGTCGTTGCTTATTCCTTTGACTCGGTGTAAATTTTTCTCTCTGGCAAAATCAAGTCAGTACATCTTTGCATTTTGTTGCTTCCTGTCCGTGCATAATTGTTGCATAATCAGAGTCTATGGTCTGTGCTAATGACGTCATGCGTCTTCCTAAGTCAGTGCATCTCTCGCTTTGGCTCACTTCAACTCGGTGCAACCTCTTGTTCACCTTGTTGCAAGTCAGTGCAACTGTTGATTTGGGAACTCATACTCAGTGCAGTTTTTGACTTCTTACTCCTTACACAGGTACGAATTGGTTATTTCTTCTCTAACAGTTTGTCTGTGCGTTCACCAGGAGAATGGCACGTGATCCGAGGAAGATAGAGGTCTAGAACATGCCGACACGTGCCCCAACCTTTCAGGCGGGAAACGTGGTATCCACACGCCTAAGGTTCTGGATCAGACATATATATATGTGATGAGGAAAAAGGGTTCAAAAGAAGAAGAAGGGATGGAACAGTGAAAAAGAACAGCAGCGTGAGAGCAGTGGATCAAGAGAGAAAACCAGAGACCACCCACTCCATCCAGAGCTGAGAGAAAAATTTTTGAGAGAGAGAGAGAAGTGATTGTGAATGTGAAGTTCTGCTTCTAAGGAAGCTATATTACTTTTGTTTTCAGAGAAAATTACGGTTCATCGATTATTTTTTGTTTTCGAGTTTCCTTTATTGTCATTCCGTTCTGTTACCCTTCACTGTTCGAAGGAAGGGAGAGATTCTCCAGTTCCCTCCATTGTCTTGGAGGAAGAGAGGTTCGATCCTCTAGTTGTGTGAGTTACTTGGGAGTAACTGCACAGGGTTTCCTTTGCTGCATGTAAAGGAAGGGAGATTGGTTCTCCAGTGTTTCACTTCTGGTTGATCAGAAGTCTGAGGAGGGTGTTCCTCGGGGCAAGCTATCTGGCAGCAGCTATTGCAGACTGAGTCTGCTGTGTTGCGATTGAATATTGTAAGGAAACCTTACTCGCCTAAGTAAGGGGTGGACGTAGATTGCGGGTAGCAATCGAACCACCTAAAAAATTCCCTGTCTCTCTGTGGTCTTGCTTGCTCACGTTGTGCTGCTCTCTATCTACTTGACACATTACGTCATTGTGGGTTGCTTTCTCGATCTCATTTCTTACTTTAGTCATCACTGTTGCCTATTTTCAAAGTCTTCTTCAATGCTATTTGAGGGGTTAATAAATCGTTTGAGTTTATCAAATTTTGGGAGTGAGCTATTCATCCCCCCCTTCTATCTCACTTTCCGCTGTGCGTATCACTGCCCATTTGTAAGAACAATAGTAAGGATAGAGGGAGAACAGAAATAAAACACATGAAAAAAGGGGTGATGAAGAAGCCATAATGTGAACCCAATAAAAGTCAGATATAAAGATCAAAAGAAAAAAAGAAGGAGGCAAGAACAAAGAATAACAAACAAAAAAATTAAACAAAACTGAAATTACTTTGCTCCTGAGTTCGATCGACCGAACTCAGGTTTCGGTCGACTGACCGACGGCCGAGTCGACGCACCCCTCTCGTCGACCCATCCAGCAAGCCCCTCGTTTCTAGGAGATTCGGTCGACCGAACCAAATGTTCGGTCGACCTAAACCCATTTTTCAAAAAAAAAAAACATCAAAAAACAACAACGATGAAACACAAATAGAAATAAACTTAAACAAAAAATCAATGGAGCAACAATAAAAGAAGGAATGATAGACCACGGATATCGATGAAAATGATGAACCAAAAGCCGTCCTCATCAAGAGATCAAATGGCATTTGTTTGGGGTTCTACTCCTTGACCCTACGAGAAGGGAATAACAATGACGCCCTCGCGAAGCATGCTCGACCACGGGGTTATCCCTATTGTGGTCATAGCTTGACTTCACACCGGTACAATAATCCACTGATTTTTAACTGCCTTGACCGAGATTCAACCGAATTTCTCCATTTCTTCAAACATTAAACTTGTCGTGCCCCGGCGTACATATGTTCCGGCTTTACCGGTACGATTGTGATGTTTTCGACCTAGACATTCGTCCGAACATCAGATGGTCGATGTACGGCCGATATGACCCCAAATATCCTTCTGCACCCCACTATGGGGGATTTTAATGCTTTTCAATGTGCTCTTTACTCCTTTCATAAAAATTGATATTTAGGCCATGAGGCCCCTTATCTTGGTGATTAACCAGAGGTTTTCCCCTCTTTGAGGGGATGTAATTAACGTCGTGACCTTTATGGCACGGCGGGTCTTCAGTCCCGACCCGAAACCCACAATCGTCCGATTAGTCAGACAGAGTGCACCCAAGGCTTCGGACCACTCTAGTCTCGAAGCCCGAACACATTGTCACATATGTGACTCGCACGCCCTCGCATTGGATAAACTAATAAAAGTGATAAACCGATATAAAAGCTAAAACGATATCCTTAAGATCATCTTAGTGCGTCCAACAAGTTGGCATGCCCGGTTGGACAGGATCTCCTCTCATCTCTTTGCCCAGATTAGGGGCCCGACAGCCTTTTTTCAAAATTCTAACTTCCACATTTTGAAATTTTAGGAGGGATTAAGTTCGGAACAAACCAATGGCTTCCTCTTTCGGCCTATTGGTTGTGGCGAGCCATGCGGAGCATGGTTATTTGGCTGTGCCGATTCAATTCGGCGATTTCCCCCCGGTAGTTGGGTTCCCCAACTTCTTGGGGGTCATGTTCGTGGACCTCTTTGAGACCCAGGAGGTCGAGCTGGTCGCCCCCGTAAGGGTGACACCCGAAGACGTGAAGGCGGTGGGCTGCTTCGTCCACCACATTGATGCTAGAAAGAAGCGCACTCCAGCTGCCAGGAGGGCGGCTAGGAAGACTGCCGGTACGCTGCAAGGCCGACTCTATGTCTCGGGAAAATCCGTAATGATCGGAGGAGTTGGGGTATTTCTGAATGGCCGCCAAGCCACGATCCCGCCTGATAGGGTGATACCAACTGTGCCGGTGCATAACCATTTTCAAGCACTAGCCCGGGAGTGCGAAGATCACTGTAAGTCCAAGACTAAGGGAGGGCCGGCCCCAAAGTCGACCAAATTCAAACAGATGTGGGTGCCCAAGCAGCGAGCCCCAGCCCCAATTCAACATGAACCCGTCAAGATTTACAGGCTCAAGAAGGAAGAAAAGAAAGAGAAATAAGAGAAGACCGAGGCGCCAGTCTGGGCATCTCGAAGACCGGGCTTCCGCGCCCATGGCCGATAGGCGAATATTTACTCACATGAGGGAAGGTATGGCAAGCTGTACGAAAGAAGGCACTTCGCCTACAAACCACCGGCACAAGCAAAAGTGCCATCACCAGTGGGCTGCCCCTCTAGTGGGCAAAACGATATCACCCTGGCCGTAAGAGGGCACCTCTGCGGTCTCGAAAATACCCTCTTGGGTACACAACGGCTCCTAGAAGCCGTGAATGATGCCAAAAGAAACTGGGGGAAATAGATTAACCCATGAGACATTGAAGATGCGGAGTCGGGATGCTATGGGCCACCCCTCCGTGAAGAAGCTGCGCCAAGAATCTCGGTGTTCGACATGTTAACTTTCCCTGGACAGTCAACCAGGAAAGTCACCCGAAGAAACAAGAAGATGCGAGTTTATGCCTTCAATATGGCCGGAGTGGCAGGTCATTATGGGGCCCTCCCCGAAGACCAAGAAGAGGTGGCCAGGCATGCTGACAGGCCGGGTCCCATCACTAGAAGAAGAAGAGCCGCAACCGAGGCAATGCATGCCCTTGCCGGTGGAACAAGCACAGGTGCGATCGCCGTGACGGTGAATGCAATTACTACTGAAGATAAGGAAGAAAGCCCACCTCTTCTAGATACTCCTATGGAAGGGGGAAGTCAAGCTCCTAGCCCATCCGCCCTCGATCTAGCAATGATGATGTTGCTCCAAGACTACAGGTAGGAGATTTAAGCTCTAAAGAGGCAAGTGAGCGATTTGACCATGCACGCTTCTACCTCGAAGCAGGTCGAAGCCCCCTCGAAAACATCCCGGCGAGGCCTTGATGAATTTGATGGCTCGCCCTAAATGACGGCTTCTTAGCCAATTCCAAACTACACTGGGGGCACGGCCCCAATACTGCCTCCGGCTCCTCAACACCAAGGCACCACCACGATGCCCCAGGCAGTGGTGTTAGCGACCCCACAGATGCAGCCAGCTCATTTCTCCCTGGAATCGGTAGACCCGATGGTGGCAAATAAGCTGATGATCGAACAAATAGTTGAAATGAAGCTGGCCGATCGGGGCAATGAAGAATATGCCTCATTTGATGTGTACAAGGTGCCCTACCCCATCCATCATGCGGTAAAGAGATTGCCTCCCAGCGTCAGTAAGCCGCCGAAGTTCGACAAATTTAATGGCCAAGGTTCGTCGAAGGAACATATAGCCTATTACATCAATGTGATGGGCGATCTGGCGACCGATGAATCATACCTACTGAAGTTCTTTGGGTCCTCGCTCACAGGGCTCGCTTTCGAAGGGTACTCAAACTTGCCGGCGGGGTCTATCAACGATTGCCTAGATATGCAAAGGAAGTTCCGGGAGCGGTTCCACGCCACCGAAAGGGAGGTCACCGGGGCCGAACTCTATGCCACCAGGCAAAAGAATGATGAAATTGCTCTGGAATACATCAAAAGATGGTGGAACCTCAGCATAAGGTGCATGCGTCCGCCACACCAAGAAGATGCAATCCAAAACTGCAAGCAGAATTTTAAGCGCGAAGTTCTTAAGAAGATGATCAGGATGGAGATCAAGTCATTTGACCGTTTAAATAATGTGGCAGCGGAAATCGAGGCCTACCTCTCCAGATACTCTTCCACACTAGCCACTTCATCCCAAAGGACGAAGTCAGTAGACAAGCGACCCGTGCCCAAACAAGTCAACATAGTTGACTTTAAGGACTTCGAGGAGCAGAAGAACAAGGATAAAGGAGTGACCAACACTCCTCCTGCTAAGCCATCTGAGCAGCAAGAAAGCGCCTCCCTGCGATCCAGAATGAAGATGTTTTATTCCTTCCCAAAAGAAAAGACTCGGGTCATCATTGAATGGACCACCAAATAAAACAAAATCACTCTCCCGGAGCCAAAGAGACCCGACGATGTCAAGAGGAAAGATGATCCTCGATTTTTCCCGTATCATCAGATGCTCGGGCACACCCTCTAAGATTGCTATGTGTTCAAAGACATCATTGAAGGCATGATCAAGAAGGGAGGGTTCCAGATGGGCGAACACAAGGTGGACCCACCTCACCCGCACGAGATGTCGATGATGGGGGTAACCATAAATCTGATTTCTCTATGTCAACAATTGCCTGAGGAGGTATCGGATGCTTGCATAAAGCACACCTACGAGGCATTTGTTCTGGCCCCTACAAAGGACCAGGGAAATTGGCAGACGGTGCCGAAGAAGACAAGAAGAAAGCCGGCATCCTACCCTACCCCGGGAGTCTGAATTTATGGTGTCATGCCTCAGCTATCACCGCTGGCTGTAACCCCAGTCTGGTATGAAACCACTCCTCAGCTGGTCCTCCGAAGGCCAACTGATAATAAGAAGAGGCCGCTCCTACTGTGAATGCACACACAAGTCATCCCGACAGTCAGGCGACTACAGGCGATCATTGATGGGTTGGAAGACTAATAACCCAAGATTCAGCCGGTGCAGTTGAAGGAATACGTCCCTTGGGAGCATTTTCAATCTCAGGGACTGGCCGAAGAAGCCAAAGTTGAAGCGAAAGAGCCCGAAATATGGGATGAACCTCCACAAGAGCAGCCATCAGCTGTAAAATGAAAGAAGAAGAAAAAAAAGTCAAAGAATAAAGGAAAGTGTAGCGCTGTGTCTTGCAATACCATATCGGCCTTGTTCAACACGGCCCAAGACTCCGAAGAGGAGGATGAAGAAATATGCTTCGCACCAGTCGAAGCAAACCAGGCCGAAGCTTCTACTTCCCGGCATGGCACTCGATCCGGGAGGAGGTGGGGATGTTTGCCCCCGGCCAATCATAATATTATATTCTGGGGTGAGCAGCCCTATCACATCCCCGAACTTGAAATCAAAGGCACAAGAGTCCCACCTCCATCGGGCCTCTACCCTGAAGATACAACTAGCGAAGTGGTCCCCTCATTCGCCAAATTTCTACTTGCATAGAAGGGTAAACGGGTCGAATCGAAAGTCAAAAACACTTCTGCCTCGGCCTCAAATGCACCATCCCCGGCGGACAAAGATAATGAGGGCACTCCCTCTATGGATGAGCCCATCCAGAAAAAAGAACCAGCCGACCAAGAATGTCAGGACTGGGCAACCCCCTAAGATGAAGATAAACTATCTTCTTCGGCGACTCCTCCGGCATCGGAGCACGGCAAGGCCGAAGAAGCTAACCTGGCGTATGTCAGGGCTGGCAACCGACTAATGAGGCAACTAAAGAAAATCCTGGCAAGATTCAGTGTCTGGGAGATACTCTCTCTAGACAAAGAAACCAGGCAGGCTGTCATCGCAGCCTTGCAAACTCCAACACTCTACGAGAGCTGCCTCGCCGAGATGCATTGGGGGACGGCTATCACCTTCACTGAAGAGGATATTCTCCTACCTTCGGCCAGCCATAATAGACCCTTATATATGATGGGACAGTTGAACGGTCAGCCAATAAATAGAACCCTGGTTGACCCTGGGGTAGCAGTAAACTGATGTGACACCAATAAGGGGTGGACAGCAAGCAAACAAAAAAAACTTAGGACCTATTCCGCAAGCACAACCACATAGCAATAATGTTGATAAATCGGGGCCAATTCGCCGTCGCACACACACGAGCCCGAGGGTGATTAGCTGATGCTAAGGGGAGGTGGTGGATCAAGACCCTTGCTGGTAGAGTGCCAGCAAGGCTAGGGTTGCCCTCCCGAGGGTACGTAGCCTAGGCTTATGGGGCTGGCTGGTGCCAATTGGGGCACTAGGTCCCACTCTCTTACTGCCCACGGTGACCGCTCGTAAGTGGAGCACGTGGGGTCGGTCACTCTCTCGCTTGCACAACGGAGCTAGGTCTACGGATATTAAATGAGCAGGTACTAGAAGTAATGGAGCAAAGTTTTAGAGTTCACCTGGTTGGTTTGAAGAAACCAACCCCGTTCGGAGACGAGGCGAGCGGGGAAGTGTGGATCCCCGCACACTGCG
Source organism: Amorphophallus konjac (assembly GCA_022559845.1). Taxonomy (NCBI): domain Eukaryota; kingdom Viridiplantae; phylum Streptophyta; class Magnoliopsida; order Alismatales; family Araceae; genus Amorphophallus; species Amorphophallus konjac. The sequence continues at coordinate 49,327,184 of CM040120.1, read as the reverse complement.
CCGATGAAGCTTGAGCTGTTTATTACAAACACTACTCCTCACACAGGAGGGATGGACTAGGGGTGGGGAAGTCAATCTTACATGCAAACACTACCTCCCACAGGGAGGGGCGCTAAGCCGGCCAGGCGGGTGGGGAAACTCACCGAAATCGTGGGGGAGGAAGCCGATGTGAACCTGCTCACTTGCTGTGAGAGGTGATAGGCGGCCGCTGTTGCAACCGTAGCTCTTACTCAGGAACTTTTCTGTCGACGAGACCAGGAGGGAATTCTTTGTAACAGGAAGTAGGACACCTCTGAATTTTACTGAATTCTTCTGACGTCGTCGCTGGCCGCGTCGGAGGTTCGAACGGAACGAAGGAATCTGGGGTTGTCAACTTCTGTTCTGATGTAGCAGGTTGCAGAGGTTGTGCCGATGGCTCCCGGACTCCGAATCACGAACCGTCGGAGTTGCTGGAGCCGTGGACGATCCCTCTTCACAGCAAAACTGATGGGGAAGCCGTCTGAGGTCGGGACGGACTGGGGGACGCTGATGAGTGGAGGCAGGTCGCTACAGACCGTGGGAGGCAGACCCGACCAGCCGAGGGAGAAAGGCGATAACTCTGGCCTCCGGATGCAGAATGCACTTCCGCTTCTTGCTTCCGGTCGAGGACAGGGGGAGGAAGAACTTTGAAGAAGAGCCCTCGATCTGCGTAGTGGACTGGATGCCCTTTCCAGAAAGGTATGGTACACCTCTGGATGTCGCCGTGTGAATTTGGGGAAGCTTCTGCAAGTCGTACCTTCTTCAGCCACCTGCAGACTTGGCTAAAAGAAAGGGATGGTGGTGGATTTAGGTTAAGGGGAGTGGAGATTAGTAGTGGAGGGAGGGGTGGTGGTGATAGTAGATGGGGGGGATATGTGGGGACGATGAGAATGGTGGAGCAGGGAAAATGGAGGTCCAAGAGGGTGGAGGGGAGGGGTGGCCGCAGCTAGGAGATAGGGGGAGGGAGTGGTCGGCCAAGGTAAGAGGAGGGGGGGTGAGTAGATGGAGAGGGGGTTCGCAAATGGTAGTGGGGGTGGGGGTTTGATTGCTTGGGGATATGAATGAGTGTGTGGGGGAGTGGAAGGGTTGCTTGGGGAAGAGGGATGGGTGCCTTGGAGGTGGAGAAGGTGTATGGGGAATGGGAAGAGTTGCTTGGGGAAGTGGAGGAATTGATGGGAGTTAAGGCTCTTGGGGAGGTGAAAGGGTGGAAGGGTGAGGTGGCTGGTGATGTGGCAAGGAGGGGGGGAAGGGGAAAGGGCAGGTTCACCCAAGGTAGAGAGAGAGAGGAGGGGGAAGAGAGAGAGAGGGGTTCGCCCCCTTAAGTGAGAGAGAGAAGATAGAGAGAAAGCTAGAGAGAGAGAGAGATGCACTTATGCTTAAGATATTCAAATTTTCATTCAGTCATTAGTTTCAACTGGTGGGATTGGGGTCCTATTTATAGGAATCCCACAATTCAATAAAAGTCCCTGACTCTTAGACTAATGACAACTAACCAAGGGGAAAAGGGGCGCCCCTGGGCCAAGTCCATATAACTGGGCCTATTAACCAATCTAACTGACGTAATGATAATAAACTTAGGTAGAAGACTCATTAACCTAGGGACTTGACTCAAATAAAAGAAAAATTACAATGATATGACTCCAGAAAAATATGAAAGTTACATAACTTGACTCAAGAAATCAAGACGAACACATTGGCGATCATCGGGACCCATGGAGGAATGGGAAGTGGTAAGCGATGTCCCCATCATACTCCCGGGGTGCAGAGAACTCGACTCTGTCGAGTGAGGGTCCTCCCTGCTGCGGTACTGCTCCAATAGGTCAGGATCCAGCTGCTGGAGATCCTCCCGACTTACCCAGGCATCGTCCGAAGGTGGCCGTCCCTTCCACCTAACCAGGTATCGCTCATACGCCTTGCTCCGCGTGTTGGTGACATGTTCATCTAATATCCGCTCCACTTGATCACGCTGGTATCTCAGGCTGGATGGAGCTCTCTGAGGTGTGGGGACGCTCTCAAGGGGTGGGGTAGGCTGGATCTCCTCACTAGGTGTCACCGTGGGACCCTTGTAGGGCACCAGGTCAGCCACATAGAAAGTGGGGCTTACTCCGTACTCTTCAGGAAGGTCCAACACATAAGTATTTGTGCTAAGGCGCCTCAACACCTGAAAGGGGCCAGCTCCACGCGACCTCAACTTTGAGACATTCCCAGGGAATAACCTCTCAGTTCTCACCATCACAAAATCACCAACTTGGAATTCTTGGTGGCGGCGGTGGGAATAAGCTGACTTCTTGTAAATCTCATTGCTCTTGTTGATGTTTTTGCGAATATCCTCATGCAACTCTCTAAGGTGTTGACTCCTAGTGGATAATGGGGGTCCTGGACAACCAAAAGTGGACCTAGCATGCCATGGTGCTACGTAGACTTTGATGGACCTAGGAGGACCGGGACATCCATAGGTGAACCTATTATGCAAAAGGGTGTTTGATGTCGGGGGTCCCGGACATCCATGAATGTTTCCTTCATGCTTAGACTTCACGATGACTGACTTTGGGGGGCCTGGACATCTAGATGTAAACCTATCATGCATCGGTCAAATGATGTGACTAGTCTGACCACATGATGCGAAAGGTTGTGATACATGGTTTCCTATCAAGATGGTCCCATTTGTGAGTTTTGGGGGTTTCCACTCATGGGGATCGAAGCGGTTCTTGGGATGGGTCACTCCCTTATTTCCAAGGTTGATGTCACCCTTGGTATTGACTCTCATAGTGTGTGCAGAATTTCGGAATGGGTGGGTTAGGACTAACATGGTGGGTGAGGGTAGGAGGGAGTGGGTGGTGAGTGATGGGTACTTGGAAGCCCATCGGGGGTGGCCAAACAGATCAAGATGGGTTAAGGGGTGAGTGACGTGGAGGGGGGTTTCAATCCAAGTGATCGCCCTAGGGTCCCTAGCACACATAGGGAAGTGGAAGTCATGACCCTGGTGGGACCCAATGCAATGCTCCTTGTAGGAGGGTAAGGGGGTGATGTAAGACTCATTAGGCTCGGGTAGAAATAATAGGAGTTTACTCATGCAAGGACCCTTGGTGTAAATGGAGGTGATGGTCCCGAGGGAGGAGTGTGAGAAACTAAGGTACCCCATGTGGCTTGCTTCTAAGGCCCACATGTTTGTCACCTCTATTTGCCAAAGTACACTCTTAATCAAGTCCCTCATGGCTCCCACAAAGGAGAACGATTGGTAGGTTGTGTGGAATGGAGGAGTGGGCAAAATTGGGTAATGATTCTCCATACAGGGGTGCATGATGTGGAGGAGGAGGTTTTGCTTAAGCCACTCAATGAGAGGTTCCCCTAAAATCACAGTTCTTATGGAAGGGTGGGTGGGGGGACTTGGTTGGTCATCTGGCAACTCAAGGGGGAGGATGTTCCTAGTTAGGCTCGTTGTGGTCTCTTTGGATAAAGAGGAGCCTTCTTGACCCAACCTTTGGCATTGGGCTTCATATTCTTCCTCCCAATTTAGGGAAGCCTCATATTCCTCAATCACGCTCTCATCCTTTTGGGGTGTGGGGGTTTTGCTTTCCAAAGGAATGGGAAGGTGTTTTGTGGATGGGGTGATGAAGGTTGGGGTATGGTGCACCCGAGGTGGTGAGGGTGTTCGGACTTGGGTTGGGTTTGGGAGTGGAAGAAGTGGAGACCTAAGTTGGGGTAGGATTGGGGTTGGTAGTGGAAGATGGGTGGGTCGAGGAGGACTGGGTTGATTGATTCTGGGAGGTGTGTCCCTTTTAGGGGAAGATGGAAGGGTAGTGGTGGGGACCGTGGAAGCTTGTGGGGTGTGGGTTTGATGGAGAATTTTAGGTTGGGTGATGGCCGTCATGGGTCTAGGTGGAGTGAGGGTGGGGGCCACTTTGGTTTGAATGGTGGTGGTGATCGGGATAGGAATCATTTGGGGTGGTGGAGTTTGGGTCCTAAGGGAAGTCTTGGGTTGACTGGGAGGAAACGGGGGAGTGGGAGTGCTCTTCGGGTTATGGTCCTCACGGTAGGAGTTGGGGAGGTATTGGAACCTAAGTTGGGTCTTCATGTCTTCCCAGGTATGGATTGGTTCTTCCCTCCTAATCCTCTTCCTAGTTTCCACACTCATCCAATAGGTCTTAGCAAGGTTGGTAAGGTGCATTTTTACGAGCCTAACTTTCCTATCTTCCGTCATAGGGTACCAACCAAAGTTTCGGTCCATAGCACTCTCCCATTTTAGGTAGACATGTGGATTATGTGACCCATCAAAGTTAGGAGCCTCAACCTTAATCATCCTCAAGAGGTAGTCATCCGGGTCCTCCCGTGGTCGCCTTTCAAAATGTCTAGGTTGGCGGGGCCTCTCATACTCACGGTGGAAGTCATCCTCAAGGTCCTCCCTATCAAGTTCAACTGGTGGAGGGGGTGCCCTTTGGGCATGGTTCCTAGGTGGGGCCCTAGCTTCATCGAGTCTCTCTAGGCGGGTGGAAATCCCAGTCATTTTCTCCGTGAGGGCTTGAATGGCAGCCTCAAGTCGATCCATTGGAGCTTGGGAAGCCTCCCTAGGGATGTTTGGATAACCTTGGGGAATGGGATTCATGGGGGAACCGAGGTAGAGGGGTCGGCTCGGCACAAGGCACCACTACGGGTGGACATGCATACGGATGATGAAAATGCAAAGACCCTAGGACCTAGGCTTGTATAGACAAGTCTAGAACTCGCTCTGATACCAACTGATGTGACACCAATAAGGGGTGGACAGCAAGAAAACAAAAACAACTTAGGACCTATTCCGCAAGCACAACCACATAGCAATAATGTTGATAAATCGGGGCCAATTCGCCGTCGCACACACACGAACCCGAGGGTGATTAGCTGATGCTAAGGGGAGGTGGTGGATCAAGACCCTTGCTGGTAGAGTGCCAGCAAGGCTAGGGTTGCCCTCCCGAGGGTACGTAGCCCAGGCTTATGGGGCTGGCTGGTGCCAATTGGGGCACTAGGTCCCACTCTCTTACTGCCCACGGTGACCGCTCGTAAGTGGAGCACGTGGGGTCGGTCACTCTCTCGCTTGCACAACGGAGCTAGGTCTACGGATATTAAATGAGCAGGTACTAGAAGTAATGGAGCAAAGTTTTAGAGTTCACCTGGTTGGTTTGAAGAAACCAACCCCGTTCGGAGACGAGGCGAGCGGGGAAGTGTGGATCCCCGCACACTGCGCCGATGAAGCTTGAGCTGTTTATTACAAACACTACTCCTCACACAGGAGGGATGGACTAGGGGTGGGGAAGTCAATCTTACATGCAAACACTACCTCCCGCAGGGAGGGGCACTAAGCCGGCCAGGCGGGTGGGGAAACTCGCCGAAATCGTGGGGGAGGAAGCCGATGTGAACCTGCTCGCTTGCTGTGAGAGGCGATAGGCGGCCCCTGTTGCAACCGTAGCTCTTACTCAGAAACTTTTCTGTCGACGAGACCAGGAGGGAATTCTTTGTAACAGGAAGTAGGACACCTCTGAATTTTACTGAATTCTTCTGACGTCGTCGCTGGCCGCGCCGGAGGTTCGAACGGAACGAAGGAATCTGGGGTTGTCAGCTTCTGTTCTGATGCAGCAGGTTGCAGAGGTTGTGCCGATGGCTCCCGGACTCCGAATCACGAACCGTCAGAGTTTCTGGAGCCGTGGACGATCCCTCTTCACAGCAAAACCAATGGGGAAGCTGTCTGAGGTCGGGACGGACTGGGGGACGCTGATGAGTGGAGGCAGGTCGCTGCAGACCGTGGGAGGCAGACCCGACCAGCCGAGGTTGAAAGGCGATAACTCTGGCCTCCGGATGCAGAATGCACTTCCGCTTCTTGCTTCCGGTCGAGGACAGGGGGAGGAAGAACTTTGAAGAAGAGCCCTCGGTCTGCGTAGTGGATTGGACGCCCTTTCTAGAAAGGTATGGTACGCCTCTGGATGTCGCCGTGTGAATTCGGGGAAGCTTCTGCAAGTCGTACCTTCTTCAGCCACATGCAGACTTGGCTAAAAGAAAGGGATGGTGGTGGATTTAGGTTAAGGGGAGTGGAGATTAGTAGTGGAGGGAGGGGTGGTGGTGATAGTAGATGGGGGGGATATGTGGGGACGATGAGAATGGTGGAGCAGGGAAAATGGAGGTCCAAGAGGGTGGAGGGGAGGGGTGGCCACAGCTTGGAGATAGGGGGAGGGAGTGGTCGGCCAAGGTAAGAGGAGGGGGGGTGAGTAGATGGAGAGGGGGTTCGCAAATGGTAGTGGGGGTGGGGGTTTGATTGCTTGGGGATATGAATGAGTGTGTGGGGGAGTGGAAGGGTTGCTTGGGGAAGAGGGATGGGTGCCTTGGAGGTGGAGAAGGTGTATGGGGAATGGGAAGAGTTGCTTGGGGAAGTGGAGGAATTGATGGGAGTTAAGGCTCTTGGGGAGGTGAAAGGGTGGAAGGGTGAGGTGGCTGGTGATGTGGCAAGGAGGGGGGGAAGGGGAAAGGGCAGGTTCGCCCAAGGGAGAGAGAGAGAGGAGGGGGAAGAGAGAGAGAGGGGTTCACCCCCTTAAGTGAGAGAGAGAAGATAGAGAGAAAGCTAGAGAGAGAGGGAGAGATGCACTTATGCTTAAGATATTCAAATTTTCATTCAGTCATTAGTTTCAACTGGTGGGATTGGGGTCCTATTTATAGGAATCCCACAATTCAACAAAAGTCCCTGACTCTTAGACTAATGACAACTAACCAAGGGGAAAAGGGGCGCCCCTGGGCCAAGCCCATATAACTGGGCCCATTAACCAATCTAACTGACGTAATGATAATAAACTTAGGTAGAAGACTCATTAACCTAGGGACTTGACTTAAATAAAAGAAAAATTACAATGATATGACTCCAAAAAAATATGAAAATTACATAACTTGACTCAAGAAATCAAGACGAACACATTGGCGATCATCGGGACCCATGGAGGAATGGGAAGTGGTAAGCGATGTCCCCATCATAAACATACTCCCCTATCGGGTCTACCAGAAGCATTATTTCAACGTACACCTGATCAAGGTCAGGGACATGAAGATAGCTAGGTTTAACTAGAAATTCAAAGTCCCAATGGGCATAGCAGAGTTTGAACTTTCGCTGGGAGACTTCACCACTAAGGTGTAGTTCCACATTATCAACTCCGATACTTCGTACAAAGCATTGCTGGGCCGCCCCTGGCTGCATCAAAACCGGGTAGTGTCTTCTACTTTGCACTAGTGCATCAAGTACTCCCGGGACGGCAACGAAGAAAGAATATTTGCTGACTTACACCCCTTTGAGGTGTTTGAATGCCATCTGCTGGATGCATCACTCTATGTGGAGAAGCCGAAGTAGATTCCCCAGCAAGCTCAAAGCAAGGGGAAGAAGATAGCAGAGGATGATGACTGGTTTTCTCCGCCTCCACCCGGCTATGTTGCTCCGTAGGAGGTATCTCACATTTCTAAAGTCGAAGGGGTGGTTTGAGTGATCCCATCCGATATTTACCCTGAGCCGGAGGCGCCAAAGCTCAGAGATTTGCTAGGGTACGTGAAGGTCCCACCAGGGATCATGAAGCCCCTCACAAATGCAGACTATCAGATAGTCGAATTCCTGAAGATTTTAGAGGTGCCCAATTATGAGGGCCAACAAATAATATTATACACGGCTAGTGAACAGCTGGTGAAAGGGGATGATGATTGCAAACTCCCTGAAGAAACTTATGACCTAGTTGGCCCGATCATGGGACTTTCGGACATATCCGGCAAAGCAGTGAAGATGGCCAGGAGGTAGCAGGTCCCCTTTTTCCAAGCCACCAGCCGAAACCGAATGTTCAAGAAGTTGTGGTACCCACCCAACTTGGATAAAGAACTTCTGAAGATTACCAGGCACCCAGGCTTGAGTTTCTCAATAGAAGAATTCTATGAAGCGAACGTAATATCTGTCTTGGCTCCGACTGGTGATGATCCCCAGAAGATCCAAATATACAAGAAGCCGAGAGCCAGGAACAACCTGTGCCTCCGGTCGGCAAAACCCAAGATGAAGAAGTGTTCCTCGGGAACCCACCTCCATGCAGGGATATAGGGACGGTCCCATCCTCTTCTGAGGGGCCGGTCCCAGGTGGTCGTGATGACGGGCTACTACCATCTTCGCCCGACATCAGAACAGAAGATAGTGGCCGGAGCTACGCTCCGAACTTCTCCCAATACGACCCTGTTATGTTCGCAGTATGCTATGAGCAGTAGTAGGAGATCGAGATATTGAAGGCACAGTTGGCCAAAATGACCAAATTTCTATCTAATCTAACTAGTGGCATCCACTTCCGGCAGGACCGATCCAAGAACCCACCGCACTCCACTATAACTACAGCGGAATGGGAGAACCAATCCCCGAGCACCAACTTTAGTGCTTTCCTGCACTCAAGGAGGAAGGCGAAGGAAGTAGTCGGTCCTTCACCTAGCCGGCCGGTGGAACGAGTCCCCACTTTACGGGAGAGGATGCAGAAACCTTATTCCTTCCCGAGGAGTAAAACTCGAGGGATCTTTGAATGGGCTTGCCACTATGGCAAGGTTACTCTCCCAGAGCCCAAGAGACAGGAGGATGCCAGAATAAGTGATGACCCTCAATTCTCCCCCTATCATCGGCTACTGGGCCACCCTATCGAAGATTGTTATGTCTTCAAGGACATTGCTCAAGGCCTAATTGAGAAGGGTGAATTAAAGATATGGGAATATAAAGTGAACCCACCGTACCCTCATGAAGTGGGCAGTCATGAAAGGGAAGTCCACATGATCTCGGTCCACTACGGACCCTCGAAGATGCATTAGAGGCTGAGCAAAGCAAGCCTCAAACCAAGAAACAGCCATCTGAGCGGCAGATATCAACCTCAAAAGGGGAAGCGTGTGACGCCGCTCCCCTAACAATGGGGGTCGCCTACTCGACAAATCAAAGATGCCATGGAGCAAATGTGATTTCCCTCTTCACCCCCACTGGTGAGGGCCCCGTAGAAGCTACCTATAATGATTATCAAGAAGAATATGAAGAAACCCTGCAGCTCTCTATGCCAGGGGATACCCCGAAAACCCATACAATGATGCATAAAGGGCCTAAGGCCGATGTCCCCTGTAAATGCTGGGAATTTATTGAAGCAGAGCTCGGCACGAGTTCTAATAATGCTCCCCCGAGGCAAGAAGTTGAAGAACTCCCTAGGAGTGATCTACACACGGGCCAACATCCAACCCACCCAAAAATTGTATTCATGGCTCTGGCGCCGATTCAAGATCCAGGGAAAGAAGCTGGCGAAGCTCAACTGCTGAATGGGACAAGACAAGAAGACACCCATGATGTCCTCAAAGTCTAAGAAGATGAAGGCTTCATCGATCTGCAGCCGGCTCCCCCGGAAATAGAAGATGGGGGCCAGGCCACTATCGATGAGCTGATCGAAGTAAACCTCAATACAGAAGATGAGCCCAGGCCAACCTTCCTCAGTGCCCTTCTTTCCCCGGAAGAAAGAAAGTGATATATACAGCTCCTCCAAGAGTTCCAAGAGTGTTTTGCTTGTAACTAAAAAGAAATCCCAGGCCTCAGCCCTGAAATTGCTCAACATATATTGTTCATTAACCCCTAGGCTGAACCAGTGAAGCAGTCACCCTGGCGGATGAGGCCAGAATTGATAAGCCAAGTGTGCAAGGAAGTCGACAAGCTCATAGATGTCGACTACATAGCAGAAAACCAATACACCACTTGGCTGGCCAGTATTGTGCCCGTCAAGAAGAAGAACGGCCAGATCTAGATATGAGTCGACTTTCGAGACCTGAATAAGGCATGCCTGAAGGATGACTTCCCAGTGCCCATTATTAAAGTCATGATTGATGACCACTGTCCACGAAGCTCTATCCTTCATGGACGGGTCATCAGGATATAACCAGATATGGATAGCCAAACATGATAGAATACATATGGCCTTTCGATTGCCCAAAGGGAAATTCCCCTATAAAAGGCTGCCTTTCTGCCTCAAGAATGCTAGCGCAACTTACCAAAGGGCGATGACAAGGATATTCGATGAGCTACTTTATGATAAAGTCGAATGCTACATCGACGATCTGGTCATCAAGACCAAGAAGAAAGAAGACAGCTTGAATGACCTCAGGGTGATATTCCAAAGGCTCTGGCAATACGAGTTTAAGAATTCCAGTGGAAAATTTCTGGGCTTCATTGTCCGATATCGGGGAATTGAAATAGACCCTTTCAAGATAAAGGCCATTCAAGAGCCGTCGCCTCCGAAGAACTAAACAGAACTACGGTCTTTGTAGGGCCGATTAGCCTATATCCGCAGGTTCATCTCCAACCTGTTCGGGAGATGTCAGCCATTCCATAAGCTGATGATGACAGACATGCTGTTCGGTTGGAATCAAGAATGCCAAAAGGCTTTTGACCAGCTGAAGGAGTACTTGAAGACCCCACCAGTGCTAGGGGCACCAATCAAAGGGCGGCCATTAATTCTCTACATAGCTGCCACTAAATATTCACTAGGGGCAATGCTGGCCCAGAACAATGACGAGGGAAAGGAGCAAGCGCTTTATTACCTCAATCAAAGACTGGTCGGGGCGGAAGCAAAATATACCCCGATCGAGAAACTTTGCCTTGTCTTGGTCTTTGCAGTCAAGAAGATGAGGCATTACATGTTCTCGCATTGAATACCGCTGTTATCAAGGGCCGATCCGGTCAAATATCTCTTGCCCCAACCAGCACTGAAAGGGCGACTGGGAAAATGGGCCATCATTCTAATGGAATTTGATATCACATATGTGCCGTAAAAGGTCATTAAAGGCCAAGCAATAGCAGACTTCTTTGCGGCACATCCCGTGCCTGAGAATTTCCCTCTAATCACGGAGCTTCCAGAAGATGAAACACTAGAAGTGGACGAAGTTCGTCAAGTCATATGGAAGTTATACTTTGACAGGGCATCCAGAACTGAAACACCCAATCAGGGCATACTAGGACAAGAGCCGGAGCAGGCATCGTCCTCAAATCCCCGGAAGGAGAAGTGTATACATCATGCTCGATCAACAAGCCGTGCACTAACAATGAAGTAGAATAGGAGGCCTTGATCATTGGTCTTCAGATTGCTCTCCATATGGAGATTCAAATGCTGCAAGTGTTCAGCGACTCAATGTTGATCGTCAAACAAACACAGGGAGAGTTCAATGTCTGAAATCTCAGATTACTCCCTTATTGCCCCAAGGCGAAGCAGCTCAAGGGGTGATTTTATTTCATCAAGTTAGGCCATGTCGGTCGAAGTCAAAATGCTCTGGCAGATGCGCTAGCGAAACTAGCCAGCTCGCTAGCAGTCCCGCCAGATGAATCCCTCTATATAACAGTGATAAACAGGCGCTAGGTTCCTAGCATGATAGAGGAGCCCAGTGAAGAAGAAGAATGTGAAGCTGTAACAGCAGAAGCAATCACCTCCCTTGACAGGAGAGAGCCCCTGATGAAATGGTTTAAACACCAAGAATTGCCCAAGCAAAGGGAAGAGAAGATCAGATTGATCGGAATAAAAGACTCTTATGAAGTCAGAAATAGCACCTTGTTCCGAACTATGGCAAATGCTAGAAGAAAGGTCCTCCTTCGATGCATATCCATGGAGGAGGCTAGGACGGTCATGAAGGAAGTTCATGCCGGATCAGCCGGCGCCCACCAAGCTGGGCCAAAGATGAAGATTGAAATCAATAAGTTGGGATATTACTGGGCACATATGTTCGATGACTGTTGCAAGTACACTAAGTCATGTCATAAATGCCAGCAGCATGCTGCGATCCCAAGAAGACCCCCAATACATTTACATCTGATGGCCCCTAGTTGGCCTTTTGCACAATGGGGCACTGATGTTGTGGGCCCACTGTCTGCGTCTTCATCGGGATATAAATACATTCTAGCAGCAACAGACTACTTCTCCCGCTGGGCAGAGGTTGTGGCTCTAAGAGAAGTGACAGGAGAAATCATAGTCAGATTTGTCCTTCGAAACATTATATTCCGATTCGGCGTGCCCACTCAAATTATCTCTAACAACGAAAGCCATTTTTGGAATCAAAAGGTCTACAGACTGGTCGATAAATTCAAAATTGATCGGAGGACATCCACTCCCTACAACCCACAACCAAACGGGTTGGCGGAGGCCTTCAACAAAACCTTATGCACACTTCTTGCGAAGATAGTCAGCTCCATTAAGAAGGATTGGGAAGACAGAATGTATGAAGCACTGTGGGCGTACCGCATCGTGTACAAAACCCCCACGGGTTGCTCACCATTCTCCCTGGTGTATGGCTCAGAAGCAGTCATCCCGATAGAGCTGGAGATACCCTCACTACGGGTCACAATCCAGCATGAATTGGTCAGGGATGACCGAACCAACGTAGAAAGAAGACTGGAGGAACTCTCCGATCTGGAAGGACAGCGGCTCAAAGCCCAGCAGAATATACATATGTATTAGGCCCATATGGCCCGCGCCTTTGACAAACTCATAAAAGAACGTGAAAGAAAGGAGACCTAGTCATGGTCAAGCAAAAAGAAGTCATGGCAGCCAATCCCAAAGGTAAATTGAACAAAAATTGGATAGGACCTTAAGTGGTCCAGAAAGTTTATGAAGGCGGTGCTTATGTCATCGTCAATCACCGGGGGGAGGTTCAATTTCCACCCCTCAATGGGAAACACCTGAAGCTATACCATGCGCCGCTCCCTCAGCTCGACGATCAACTGAAACTAATGCCCCACAATGAATAAGACTGCATCTTGGAACTCTTTACATGAACTACCTCAACTCAACGCCTAAGGCCTTCCGGGGTCTCAGCCGAAGGGATTCGACCTAGACCTTTCGTCTAAGTTGGAGAAACTTGAAACCCTTGCGTCGGTGCAATCCCAGCGTCAATGAACCACCTTAACGCGGTGCCTAAAGGCTTCCCGGGGTCTCAACCGAGGGATTCAACCTAGACCTTTCGTCTAAGTCGAAGAAACCTGAAATCCTTGCGTCGGTGTAATCCCAGCATTGACGAGCCACCTTAACTCGGCACCTAAGGCCTTTCTAGGGTCTCGGCTGAGCAATTCAACCTAGACCGTTTGTCTAAGTCGGAGAAGCCCGAAATCCTTGCATGGGTGCGGTCCCAGTATCAACGAACCACCTTAACTCGGCGACCAAGGCCTTCTGGGGTTTTAGCCGAGGGATTTGACCTGGAACGTTTATCTAAGTCGGAGAAGCCCAAAATCCTTGCGCCGGTGCAATCCCAGCATCGACGAACCACCTTAACTCGGCACCTAAGGCCTTCCGGGGTCTCAGCCGAGGGATTCGACCTAGACCCTTCGTCTAAGTCGGAGAGGCCCGAAACCCTTATGTTGGTGTGATCCCAGCATCGATGAACCACCTTAACTCGGTGCCTAAGGCCTTACGGGGTCTCAACCGAGGGATTCGACCTAGACCTTTCATCTAAGTCGGAGTAGCCCGAAACCCTTGCATCGGTGCGATCTCAGCATCGATGAACCACCTTAACTCGATGCCCAAGGCCTTCTGGGGTTTTAGCCATGGGATTCGACCTAGACCTTTCGTCCAAGTCGAAGAAAGCCCAAACTTTTTGCGTTGACGTAATCCCAGCATCGACGAACCATTTAACTCTGTGTCCATGGCCTTTCGAGGTCCTAGCCGGACACCCTGGACTAGACCTTTCGTCTAAGCCAGATGAACCGAAATCTTTGTGCCAGCATGAACCCAGTGTTGGTGATACCACTCGGGTTGGCACTTGTCTCTCGGACAAGACTGATCCATCCGTCCCGCTACGATGAAAATTACAACCTAATGGCTTAGACCTTCTGTCTAAAACAAGATAAACTGAATACCCTTGCGTCGTTATAAACCCAATTTCGACAATTTCATCTCGATTGGCGCCTGACTCCCGGTCAGAACCAGTTGATACAGTTCGCGGCCGAGAGCACCCTCACGAAGCCGAAGATCCTCGCCGGACAAGAAGCGGCACCCGTAGGCCCTGCTCCGTCGTCCCTCTCTCGCGATGCCTGCGGGTGGGGGGCATTTGTTGGCATTCGAAAAAGATTGGGCTGAACCAAATACTAAATAAAAGAAAAGAGGGGAGGCAAGTGAATGGGCCCAAGTGAATGGGTCAATTTTGATTGGGCCCAGCCCAATACAAGAAGAGGAGGGGCACAGGGGAATACTTGTGCAAATGAAGAAAGGGGAGGGTTAAGAAAAAAAGAAAGGATTTTTTTAAAAAATGATGAAAATAGGAGGAAAACCCGCGGCACTGTAGCCGCGTACCACATTCTTGATGAAAATAGGAGGAAAATCAGTGACACTTAGCCGAGCAGAGAAAAGAAAAGCCCTTCGTGCATACCCATGGTATGGCAAAAGTAGCAATGATGTTGCTCAAAGGAAAATCAGCTATGGCTTGCCGTGTAGTGTGTGAAAAACCCATACTCAAATGTCACCCTCAATGATCGAGGAAATAACTAGACTCCCAGTGTGGAGCTAACACCAGCCTAAGGGATGCTGTTGAAGCGACTTCATTTCGACACTTATCTTAACTAAACTTCCTAAACCACTCAACCGTGTTGAGGAACCAGAATTATAAGCATGCGCAGGAATAACAATAAGAGTAATAGCATATTCTTACACAAAACAAAGATACCTTGCAAATCTATAGCGTGGAAACCAGTGTCCTGAAGCGATCTTGACCATCGAGCTTTGAGCAGCACAAGCTTTGTATTCCTTGCTTGACAGGACAAAGTGGGAGAGGACAGCAAAGGGTTGAAGATTCCTCTACACGGAGGAGCGGCAGACACCAAACTGGACGAAGAAGGATTAAAAAAGAAGAGAGACGAGGGCTAGAACTCCCTCGTTAAGACACAAAGACCCTGATAACAAGTAACCAGATACAGGATAAACAACATTTATTGATATCAAGGCGGGCTAAAGCCTCGAAAGTAGCATGAAAAAGGGTGATGACCCCGAAAGGAGGAAGAAGAGTGAATAGGAAGATAAGAAGGAAAATCATCAGACGTGGTCGGAGAGAGAGAATGGGAATCACCTGACAAGGTCGGGGAAGGAAAATAAGAAACACTCGATAGAGTCAGGGAAAGAAAACAAGAAACACCCGACAGAGTTGGGGAAGAAGAAGGAAAATCACCTGACAAAGTCGGGGAAAGAAAATTAGAGACGGAACCCGGAGATACCGGAGGAGAAGAATCAGAAGAAGTCTCGGGATCGAGAAGAGAGGAGGACATAGGTCGAGGCCTAAAATCATGATAATGGGGAAAACCCAGAGGCCCCGAACGAGAAGCAGAGAAGTGAGGGTTCGCGGACCCGGGAGGAGAGGAGAAGATGGTAGAAATAGGATTAGAAAAGGGCAAGTACACCACCCAAGGGTGGGAGCTTAGCAATAGAAATGATGAATGAAAGAAAGAATGAGAGGAAGAAGTGGACCCCTGAGTGCACAACCGGCGGCCCTTGTACTTGCACTGCCACCTCTTCTTAGCAGAAATTTCTCAAAAATGGACCCGCCTGACATGGGCTCGGCCCTTCGGGCTTCTTGACTTGAAACACCTTCTTAAATAACTGTTGGGATGGGATTTGTTCGGTCATTTTGTTCGGGGTCGATCAACCAGTAAATTAATCGATAATCAATCGATTGGTCGACCACACGGGCGTGCCAGTCACATGAGTGACAGATTTGTTATGCGCTCATTCTGACTCGTGTTGGGCGAGAGTGAGATTCGGGTCGGGACTAGCAGTCCGCCATACCATAAAGGCTATGACGTTAATTACATCCCCCATAAGGGAGAAAACCTTTGATTAATTGCCGAGATAGTGGGCCGTCCGAGGCCGGAATAAGATGCAATAGGATGAATGTGATGAGGTTACATGCAATGCTTTTATCTATCATGCAAGGGAGGCATGGTTTATTGAGTTGGAGACCCTCGATACATGGCGGAGGACACAGGTCCGGAGACCACTATCGCGCATAGCAGAGACTTCTGGTCGGGTGGAACCCGGACTTCCGTCAGTGCTATTTGATATACTGGGGGTCCATGCAAGCATGCATGCACGATACTCATGATTATACTGAAGCATGATAACAAAATCATGAAGATAAACAATGATTAATCGAGTTTATTAATCTCCGCCGAGGGAGACGAAAATTGTGACAGAGGCATAGCAACTAAAGCATGATAATACCAAACATAATAATGGAAGCATAATAGGAAAATGGTTTGGGCTTGAACAGCCACTTTTATTTGGTTTATTATTGATTGGGGTTTATTAACCTCGACCGTGGGAGGCAAAGATTACTCCGAAGGCGAGTGAAGGATTAAAATAGTGTGATAGAGAGTATTTATTCAAAACTGACGCGATCGAGCGTAGGAGAAGGGTTCCCGGCGCGTCCAAGCGTAGGTAAAGCACCCTAATCCGGCGCGGCCATGGCAAGCTACTTACCCGGCGTGATGGCCATGGGGCGCGCCAGATTATGGAATGCCGGGTGTAAGCCATTTAAAACCATGTGATTTTGAGTCTAATGTTAATCTGGCACGGGGGGGATACCGCGCCGTATTAGGGGGCGCCAGGTTAAGACCGCGCCGGTTAAGTTGATTTTTGGGGTATTTTTGAATCTGTTAGGTTTATTAAGATGTTCTAGAGAACTTTGAGGTTAATTAGGTTGATTGTTTATTGAATTGGAGCCCCAGGCTCTCCAGGAGCATAGTCATAAGCTCGTGCGAGATTCATACTCAAGCACGGAGGTTCATTGTTTAAGAACACACGTTTTATTAAGTCCAAACCTGATGAAAATTGGGCAGCATCTCCCCATCCCTGAAGGATTGCAAGGGAGAAGCGGGGTCATACTCACATGTTGAGTAAGCCCCTAACAAGCCGGATGGCCCAACGGCGGCCAGCAGACCCCAAGCGGATAGGAAACCCCGAGGACTAGCCTACGAGGGGCACCATGGTTCCGTGGGTTGAAAGGGATCGGATGAGATGACCAATGAGGGAAGGAGAGCCCCGAGGACTAGCCTACGAGGGGCATTCGACCCATGGTCAAATCACAATCCGAGAGGGGGTCGGCTAATAAGGAAGGGAAGCCCTGAGGACTAGCCTACGAGGGGCATACAACCCGTGGCCACCACAATGTCCCTGAGGACAGTGGATTTGATATCGCGCTAAGCCCTGTCAATATTCACCTTGTGGCCCATGGGGACACTCATCACTCACAGATGGAGCCCTTTGACCAAACGGTAATTCTGAGATATCAACGGGGTATGTCCCCCTCCCCGGAGTATTAAAGCTAAAGTTATCAGAACTAACAAAGCTCGGCGATTCTAAGTCACATGCAGAATAAGAAGGACACAACAGCAGCTCACAATGGTCAATGAGTTGGCAAGTTGGCGCTCACAGGGTCAGCATGTTAATGCTCACAGGGCTAAGGGGTTAGCACTCACGGAGTCAGATAGTTAGTATGCAGATTAAAGGGGTTAGCAGACCAACATTCATAAAGGGGTTAATAGGTTAGTCCATGAACTAAAGTGGTCATGGTACAGAGAACAATCATTCGAGCAACTGGCATAAAATGAATATGTAGGATTGTCGAGATGACCCCGTTCCCTCTGGGCTATGGTGTCACATCCCGAACAAGGCGGAAATATCGGGACGTACAGTCAGAGGCAAGCAGGAAAGAGAGAGAACTAATCTAAATATACACAAGTGCTATGGAAAGGAAATACTAAATGATCATTTAACAACCAAACTGATACAATAATCTCAAAGGCAACTTAATACAACGTGGAATAACAATCACTAAGACTCAACAACATAACTGAAACTAAATGCTCTCCAATCACAACTAACAATAAACACACTGCTAACACACTAGAACTGAAACACTTAAGACATCACTCCTGCCCTTCCCCGTCGGTAAGTGCGTCACCTGAAGAGCCTGGAAAGGGGGGAAACACAACTATGAGCTAACGCTCAGTAGGAAATAACAGACATGTATAAGTGATTAACAGTTTAATTACATTTTAAAAAAGTCATGCTACAAACGATAATGCAATAAAAAGGTAATGATGATATAATGAAACAACGGTAATAACAAGATCTTGCAAGGTCAAGAAATATATAATTGATAATGATTAACAAGAATAACAAATACAAGAATTTACAACAGGAGATATAACAAGAGATATAACAATAGATAGTAGTAAGGAATTGGCCAACAAGCAAGTATTTTAAACATTTAACCAAGTATGATCAAGTAACAAGTAACAAGATACTTTTGTCATAGACGCCAACACTCAAGCAAGTACTTCGGTGCAATGCCCCACCTTGTCATTAACATCCCATGGGCTCACTAACTTTCGGGCGCTCTCCCCAGGACCAGACCGGGCCCTTATGATGCGATGGCATTGATTTACTGGGCCCAACGTCCCATCCGTCCAGACATTCAGTCAATTTTAATGGCCAATTAATCAGAGGAATTTCTGCCATAAGTTTAGATTTAAAGGACTAACCTTGTCCTTGGATTCAAGAGTACAAAACACGGTCAAACTCATCTTCAAGAGATGTGCGGTCGTAACGGAGCCGCTCGATGGGTATAGACGGTTCATACAGGACCGTACGTACAGGAACTGGACTGAAACTCAGCCCGTGAAGTCAAGAAAAGAACGGCTGACAGTGGGCCGCCCTAAGGTAAGAACGGTGCAATATGGGCCGCTCATGTCTAAAAAACAGTGAGGCCCAAGAACAAGATATACGGTCCATACTGGGCCGTATAAAGATATGCGGTCACGATCGGGCCGCCGAAGAGGTTATGCGGTCAAATACTAACCGCGCATGCCTCGGGTCGTCCGATTTGATCCAAGACTTAACCCAGCGGTTTAAACTCATAAAACAAGGTATGCTGGTGTTAAATAGATTCTAATCATGATTATAATGATGTTCCAAGATGACGGTAAGACCACCGGATAGAGTTTCCGAGGTAGAACCGAGACTAGTACGCTAATCGGCCAATCGGCTCGTGCAAAGTCGGAAAGTTAAACATGCTGTTCCACTGTACTACAGTAGCTAATCAGCAAGCAAAACAGTCATATTAATCCTAATGCCAAGCCAATTTAATAGGGATTTGGTTATATATTAACCCAAGATGCCAAGAAAAGTAATTTAAGATGATAACGAGTTCGCGTAAGTCGCGTAAGCACGAATAACAAGCAATAATCGTAAATTTAGTTGCATATTTAATTAGTTATTAAATGAGTTTCTATTTCACTAATTATCATTAATGACATGCAAATGAATGCCTTAGAACAAGTATTAAGTCCCTCTCTGAAAGGATAAACGGTTCTATATGGACCGCACATATAACTGGGCATTCAGGGGCCGAACAGGGGTCACCCTGTGACACAGGGAGATGGGCGGTTCTCCCTGGGCCGCCCAAGGGTTTGGGCGGTTCCTCCTGGGCCGCCCAAGGGGTTGGGCGGCTCTGTACCAACCGCCCATCCCCTGGGATGTGCGGCCAGTGCAGGGCCGTTCAAAGATATGTGGTCTGTCAGGGACCTTTCATCCAGATATGTGGTTCCTGTTGAACCGTTCATCCTGGGATGAGTGGTTCTTGAAAAATCGTTTATATAAGGGCATGCTAGGGTCAAAATTGGTCAAAAGATGGGCTGGAGTTGGACGGTCTATCGTAAGACCGCCCATCTCTGGGTCGTCTCCGGTCATCCCTGCCGCGTCCGGTGAACGCCGGGAACAAGGTGATTGCTAGGGTTGCACTAAAATGTTAATAACTACTAGGATTGAGCTCCAAATAATGGGATTTTGGTATCAATGGAAAGCTAATACAAAACTCTACCTGTCTACAAGGTCAATTGCATGATCAATTGCTGGAATCGAGATCCATTAAGTCAAGAACACATGAAACCCTAATTCTGACATGCTGTGACTAAAACGTTAAATTCTCTCTACATACAGAATGGCATTTGGGGCTTCTTGGCTCAAATGAAAGCTACTTCGATGGTGAATCCAACCATATAAGATATGGTTCATGAGGATTAAGATTAATACTTCGAAATCATAAATCACTTCGGATGAACACATCGAACTAGGTCTAAAACATGCTGTTACTATAAACAGAAATTCCATAAGTATGCTTCATGAAACTTAGGGCTTTCTACGTGAAATGAAAGCTAATATCATGCTTATTACATCATATAAATTAATTAGAGTTTGGTCTGTTACACCTACCTCAAATCGGAGAGAGAAAACTCAAACCCTAGGATGAAGAACACTTGGACAGCACCTCACAAAAAGCTCGATTTCTCCACGGATACCTAATGAAAATTGGGGCTTTTGCCACCAATGGATAGAGCTCGATGAGAGGAATAATTTGCTATACTCATGATCAAAATTTGGTTGAGAATTCCTACCTCAATCGATGGATCAAAGAATGATGAAGGGAAGCCAACGGCCTGCTGACCCACCTCCACAATTCGAGCTAAATCTCCCCAGATCTGAAACTTCAGTGAACCCCACAGCAGCCAAATGAAAGAAGACTCGTAGGGCTTCATTTTGATAGCTCATAGAGCTTCTGGAGCCTTCGGAGTTGGGAGTATTCACTGCTGCAAGCTACGTGTTTAGAAACGGCGCCGAAATCTTTGACTTGACCAAACTATGTCGGCAGCACGTGTTGGGGCTAGGTTTACCTCAAATTGATTGAGGGTAAATGTTCCTTACATTGTGGCCTTCCATTTGCCACTGATTTCAGATCATTTGGTTGAGTATTGAGGTCGAATTTCGTGTTTTAATCCAAGGGTTAGGTATGGGTCAAAAGTGTGCACTTTTGGGTTTAAACTCTAAATAGATCTTCCCACGGATTTACAATGGCCTAATGCCAGAAGGAAAAGCTGTTATCTACCTCGACCTTAATCTATTTATCATTTTTCTGGATTTTTATAAGGTGGTCGAAATTATCACTATTCTAATTCTAAGGAATTAAATATTAATAAATCCAAAATTCAATTATTAAATCAATAGAAATTCAATTCTTAATTAACAAGAGCTAAATAAATATATTAAATCCAATAAAATAATTCGGGGTCTTACATATGGAGAAGTGCAGAGGGGTGTTGAAGGGATTGACCTCCAAACCGGAGTGGATAGAGAAGCACACACGGATGTATCTCCAACCATGAAATTCTGTTGCATCCCCTAGTTCGTGTTTGGTTTCAATGATATCAAAACGATTGTGTTTGTGTGTGTATGTGTTTCATTGAGCAACATGCTTTATATCTTGATTTGATGAGTTGAAAGATGGAGTCAATGCTTACTCTTGAAAGTCATGTGAACCCTTGGTGTTTAAGGAACTAATGTTATATTTATGTTGGTTTGTAGGAACACAAATTCATGGCTCATACTTGGAATCTAAAGGAGTCCATCAATGAAGCTCTTCTTCTAAAAGGGAGTTAAATCTGTTCACATTTGAAAGTCATATGAATGATTTGTATTTAAGGATCTCATGCCTTGAATATTTTGATTTGCAGGATAAAAATTCATGATTCATGTTTGGAACTCAAAGGAGTGCATCAATGAAGATCTTATTGAAAAGGGGAGTTGACTCACTCATTGCATTGCGTTGACTCTTCTATATTTCATGTATTTCATCAAATAACTTTTCAAAGTCTTGGTTGGGTATTTTCATGCGTTTTCCTCATAAGATTTTTGGGCTTGAAATATCCACAACCTTGTAACTTGAAATTTGATGGATGTGATTTTAATGATGCTTGCTCATTTCTTGGACTCATGGTAATCTAAATTTGGCAAGTTTATATCAAAGCTCCTCATGAGATAATGATTCGTAAATGTTAGTTGTTAATCAACAAGAATGACATTTGAATGAATGTGGTTCCATGATATTATACATGCTTTACATTTGGCATAATTGTTAACACTTGTGTGATGTAGCATTTTATTGTTGAAGATTTGGTTGCCTTGTGATTGAATGGTTGAGCTCCCATGTCATTATATTTGGTGATTGAGAGATCCATGTTTATCATAACAAAACCTTGTCATTTGGTGGAATGTATTTTTGTTGATTGATTTGAGAAGCCAAATACTTGGTTGAGTTAGTTCAATGATGTATTTTTATGTGAACTAGTTCAAAGAGTTAATGCTTGGTTCATGAGTTTTGACTATCATATAACCTCTTGGTTTATCATATTTTTACAGGTTAAAGGATGACTTTTAAACTCTCCCATATCAAGTAGATCATGGTAATATCTATTAACCACCTTGTGTGCTTGAATTGGAGGAGGTTGAGGTTGTGCTTTCATGCCTTTGTGTTTCGACAATTGAGAGATTCAATTTCATCACAACAAAAACTTGTCATATGGTGGAATGTGTTCTTGTTGTTTGATATGAGAATCCAAATACATGATTAAATGGGTTCTCTAGTGCCCTTCATGCATGTTTCCCATGATAGTCTCGTGGTAGCATCTTGCTCATTTAACTCTCCATATTCCTTGTTGAATCCAAGGTTTACTGATGTTCTGAAGTGATGCGGAACGGGACTGACAAATGGACTAAACCTATGATGAAGACCAAGTGCGGCCAGCACTCACACGTGACAAGGCAAGCCGAGAGATCGACCTCCGTACTATTCCTCCGAAGAGAGGCGTCTCTCAACAAGAAACCCAAGTCCACGGCCGTCCCTATGAGGGAAACGAGTGGATCAAAGCGGCAAAGGGAGCCGACGCGCAACTATGGGAGTCTAGTCCGAGCTCGGTGCTCGACTAGGGCCACGGAATGGTGCTCTCAACTCGCAAACCCACGGTGAATTGAATATGTAGCTAGGATCCTACACTCGCACGCTGCATAATCGAGAGCATACTAGCAAAGCAAATGCCAAGGGAAGGAACGTCGCACGTACCTCCACGCCTAGGCGTGGGGAAGGAACCCTGGCCGAGACCAACAACCCCGATACACGTAGAAGTAATAATACACAATTGACCCAAAATGCCCACTCCTCGCAGAGAGGTAACAGGCTACAAACAGAGGAGTCGGGGCTGCCGATGCACGGGCTGACGGGCAGCACTCGGTGAAGGGGTGGGCCGCGAGGAGGTCCCGGGTAGCTCTGCGAACTGCTGAAAGAACGTCCACCTCTGGAGGGGCTGAGGTGGCAGGAGTCCCCGGTACCTTGCTGTCGTGGGGTCGCCCCTCCGGAAAGAAGAAGGATGTCGCCGATCCTCGGGGAAGCCTCTGGAGTGCGTTCGGAAGGAGGGGACAGGTTGCTGGCCAACCTGCACAAGCCCGCCAAACAGCCCGGGGGCGACTCCGGTAAGCGCCCTTAATCACGTCCTGGACCTGCGAAATTCAGCGAGGGCGCTGGTGGGGATGTCCCACAGGCGCCCGTGGAAGGAGAACTGCAGTCGAGGCCGATGGTGACCGTGGCAATTCGTCAAACACCTGGCGTGCAGTCGGACTGCCTGTCTGCCCACACCGGTAGAGACCAGGAGAACAGTCGGTACGCAGGCTTCCGGACAGATTTAGGGATGGGGTTTTCTCTGGTGGGTAGCTTACAGGTAGGGCTAACAGATGACCAAGGTAGCGGGGGCGGTGCCTTGGAGGATTTGGGCGTGGGCGGGGTGGAAAGTGGGGGTCGCAGCCTGCACTTCAGGGCAGTCAGGTCTGTGAACCCGAGATGGGATATGAGGGCGTAGGGGTGCGGATGGAATTCTGACCAGGGGCGGCCACTGGAGATGGAGTGGTGTGTGTGGAGATAGCCCTCCAATTTTCAGGCCATTCCAGTAAGGGGAGGTGGTGGTCCCTTTGGAGGGTACTGCGGATCTGCCCCGCCGGGTTACTGTAGCGCCCAGAGGAGGACCGAAAGTAGCCACAAAGGGAAGTTTCAGCCCCAATGGAGTTTTGGGATGAAACACCACGAATGGTTCGGGGACAGGGAGGGGAACAACTTATGTGAAGAGGTTGTGGTCGATCGGAGAAGGAACGGGGGTGCACACGGGTGTCCAAGGCGACTCTGATCACAGGCGAGTCTGTCCCGGGAGCAGCCTGCGCGACGAAAGTGTCTACAAAGACAACTTCCTCTGTGATTCGAGTTTTGGGACAAGGCCGGTGGGGTTGGAAGGGGGACTTGTAGGGGAAGAAAAGTCTAGAAGAAAGCCAGACGGTTTGCCCACAGAGAGGGTTCGTACCGACATGATCTTTGGACCCCTAGCTTGCAGGCAGAGCAGGTGCATCCGAGATTGGATTGAACGCCACCGAGCTTGACGTCGTCTCGCCGCTTGGATCTCTCTCCGACATGGGATGAAGAGACTCGCTTCACAGCACGATCCTCACCTCACCAGGACCTCCTTCTCAAGGGAGTCGCACCCAGGAGTTGGAGATGGAGGAAGAAGAAGATGGGGGATAGGGGAAGAGAGGGGCGTCGCACCCCTTGGGGAAGGATGGAGAAGGTCGCCCTCTCCTTGGTGGTGGCTGCGCACAAGGTTTCTCACAAATTAATTCTTCATTATTTTTTCAAAGAAAAAAATACAAGGTTTATATATGGGGAGGGGAGGTGCTAGGGTTGAAACCCTAGCCAAGAGGGAGGGGAGGGGGATGCGCCACATGGCATGGGGAAAGGGGGGGCGCAACAAGGCAAGGGGGGGGGGAGGGCCGCACCCCTCTTCCTATAATCTAGGAGAGGGGCGGCTGCCACCTTCCAAGAGGAGGGAAAAGAGTTGGGCGCCCAAAACCCTAACCTTAGGTGGGCTAAGCAAGGGAGTGGGTGGCCAGCCCATATGGGCCAGAGATTGAACCAAAAAAAATGGCCCAATAGCCCTATCTCCTATCTAATAAGCATAAAATGGTCCAACTAAAGCCTAATTTGCTCCAAATGGCCTACAAAGGTCCACACAACTAATAAAAGTGTCCACGCAGGGACTAATCCAAGGCCCAACATGGCCTAAAGCATAAAATAACTAAAGATAGCTCTACTAGTCTGCCAAGTGGTCGCCGAGCCAAAGGGATGCCGGCATGCTCCGTGTGCTCCGTCGAGTGATGCGGCGCGTGTCCTCACCAATTCTCCCCGGGTGGGAAGAACTCGACCCCGTCGAGTAAGGGTCACGGTCGCTCAAGTAACGCTCCAGCAGGTCCGGGTCGATCCGCTCCAGCTCTCCACGTGTGATCCAGGTGTCGTCTGTCGCAGGGCGCCCTCTCCAACGCACTAGAAAGCGCTGGTAGGCTCCGCTCCTGGTCGTGGTCACCTGCTCATCCAGTATGCAATCTATATGCTCGCGTGTCTGTAAAGGGGCTGGAGGAGGTGGGCGCTCAGAAGGTGAAATGCTCTCAACAGGAGGGGTAGGCCCAAAAAGCTCGCTGGGAATCACCGCGGGATCCCGATATGCCACCAGATCTGAGACATTGAACGTCGAGCTGATCCCATAGTCGTCTGGCAGCTCAATCTCATACGCATTCGACCCTACTCGCTTCAGAACTCGGAAGGGTCCTGCACCGCGGTCCTGGAGTTTCTTCACGGCCCCCGAAGGGAACCGTTCAGGTCTAACCCTGATCATGACGTACTCTCCCACTTGGAACTCACGGGTGCGTCGATGCGCGTCAGCGAATTCCTTATAACGTGCGTTGCTGGCCTCGAGGGGGTGATGATGATGTAGACTCCGAACTAGCTGTGTTGACTCATACCTATGTGAATGCAGTGGTGGTCCTGGACATCCAAACACAGACCTAGCATGCCTATGACTCCTACATGATTGGACAACACGGGGAGGACCAGGACAACCAAAGTTGTATCTATCATGCATGGGTGTCCTACGGAATGTGGTAGACTCATGGGGACTAAATTGCCCAAACTCACTCATGACATTCCCTACATGAGACAAACCCCTATATGATGGTGGACATGCAGAAACATGGGGAAGAGACATGTGTCCCTGGCCTCCTAAGCTCGGGCATCTGGATGCCGGTAAGGTGAGGTGTTGACTAGAAGGCCTAGGTGGTGTATGATAGTGGACCTCCTCGACAAGGTGAGGAAAAGAATATGGGTCGAGAGGCTCACTAGGGAGGGGATCGAAAGGGTCAAAGAAATGATGACCCCTCCCGACAGGTCCCTTCACTATACTTGCCCATGTGCGCCATTCGCCCAGGTGCAGATAATCACCTTCAGGCACTCTCATGTATGGGGCAAGGGGCTCATGAGGAAGGCAAGGAAGGCAAGGTTCCTCCCTCGGGACCGTGAAACCATAAGCGGGGACAAAATCAACCTCCACGGGTATAGGAAATAATAAAAGGACCTCGGATGTGATATGTCCTATGGTGTAGACCGAGGTAATAGACCCCAAAGCAGGGAGTGTAAAGCTATGACTATAGGGTTGGTCAGACCCTAAGGTCAACATGTAAGTCAACTCCCATTGATAATCTAAACTCCTAAGGAAGTCCTTCACATTTTCAAGAAAGCAGAAGGACCGAAAAGTGGTGTGAAAGGAGTTAAGGGGTATTATTGGGAGGGCTGGTCCCATGGGTGTATAGCAAGGAATGGAGACATCTAGAAGTGGACCCTCCCTTAGCCAGCTAGCTAAAGACTCTCCAATGACCAGTTCACCCTCGGAAGGTAAGAATGTCTCTATATGAGGGTCTAAGGGTGAAGCCTCTCTCTCGGGAGGGGAAACGGAGTCCTCTATGATGTGGAGGGGATCACTCCCTAACTCCTCAACCTCAGTTAGGTACTCCTCAATCAACTCCTGTTCAGCCTCGTAACTCACTGGAACAAACCCAGGTGATGACAGGGAGGTGGTCAGCGTAACGCCGTCATGGAAGACAAACTCACCGGGAAGGTGAGATGGGTGTAAGGTGCAGGTCCTCCTATCCAGGTCGATGGTCGCACTTCTTTCCTCCAACCAAGTTCGCCCTAAAATGATGCATGGACCAGCAAGTGTGCTGATCTTGCACCAAGCGCCATCGAAATATTTAACGGGGCCAAACCACCGTTGAAACTCGATAAAAGCTAAACCATCACGGAGAACAATCTCCCCAGTCTTAGAGAGTGACTCAATAATGTCTTGTGAGACACAGTTAGACGACACCCTACTGATGAAGTCGATCTCCGTATGCATCCCATTAGGTAGGACGGCAGTGGACATGACAGGGCGCTGGAATGACTCGGTCATCGGTATAGGGATCGGGTCTCCCGACGACTGAGTGGTAGGGGCGACACTTAGGGGTCGTACCATAAGAGCATCGAATCGGGCCAATAGGGATGACTAATCTGACATGTGGTCTCGAGGAACCACCATGGGGTTGGCGCGGAGCTGGACATGCAAGACTCAACGAGACAAGGACAAAACTCTAACTAGACACAAACCTAACATTACAATGCAATGGTGGGTTACCTAGATGAACTAAGAGACTCAATGCAACCTAGATAACTCTAAGGCCTCAATTGCACCCTAGACAACCTAAAGACTCGAATGACCTAAGACCCCAATTTGTTAGAACAAACTGGTTCCCTAAGCTCTGATACCAAATTTGATGCGGAACGGGACTGACAAATGGACTAAACCTATGATGAAGACCAAGTGCGGCCAGCACTCACACGTGACAAGGCAAGCCGAGAGATCGACCTCCGTACTATTCCTCCGAAGAGAGGCGTCTCTCAACAAGAAACCCAAGTCCACGGCCGTCCCTATGAGGGAAACGAGTGGATCAAAGCGGCAAAGGGAGCCGACGCGCAACTATGGGAGTCTAGTCCGAGCTCGGTGCTCGACTAGGGCCACGGAATGGTGCTCTCAACTCGCAAACCCACGGTGAATTGAATATGTAGCTAGGATCCTACACTCGCACGCTGCATAATCGAGAGCATACTAGCAAAGCAAATGCCAAGGGAAGGAACGTCGCACGTACCTCCACGCCTAGGCGTGGGGAAGGAACCCCGGCCGAGACCAACAACCCCGATACACGTAGAAGTAATAATACACAATTGACCCAAAATGCCCACTCCTCGCAGGGAGGTAACAGGCTACAAACAGAGGAGTCGGGGCTGCCGATGCACGGGCTGACGGGCAGCACTCGGTGAAGGGGTGGGCCGCGAGGAGGTCCCGGGTAGCTCTGCGAACTGCTGAAAGAACGTCCACCTCTGGAGGGGCTGAGGTGGCAGGAGTCCCCGGTACCTTGCTGTCGTGGGGTCGCCCCTCCGGAAAGAAGAAGGATGTCGCCGATCCTCGGGGAAGCCTCTGGAGTGCGTTCGGAAGGAGGGGACAGGTTGCTGGCCAACCTGCACAAGCCCGCCAAACAGCCCGGGGGCGACTCCGGTAAGCGCCCTTAATCACGTCCTGGACCTGCGAAATTCAGCGAGGGCGCTGGTGGGGATGTCCCACAGGCGCCCGTGGAAGGAGAACTGCAGTCGAGGCCGATGGTGACCGTGGCAATTCGTCAAACACCTGGCGTGCAGTCGGACTGCCTGTCTGCCCACACCGGTAGAGACCAGGAGAACAGTCGGTACGCAGGCTTCCGGACAGATTTAGGGATGGGGTTTTCTCTGGTGGGTAGCTTACAGGTAGGGCTAACAGATGACCAAGGTAGCGGGGGCGGTGCCTTGGAGGATTTGGGCGTGGGCGGGGTGGAAAGTGGGGGTCGCAGCCTGCACTTCAGGGCAGTCAGGTCTGTGAACCCGAGATGGGATATGAGGGCGTAGGGGTGCGGATGGAATTCTGACCAGGGGCGGCCACTGGAGATGGAGTGGTGTGTGTGGAGATAGCCCTCCAATTTTCAGGCCATTCCAGTAAGGGGAGGTGGTGGTCCCTTTGGAGGGTACTGCGGATCTGCCCCGCCGGGTTACTGTAGCGCCCAGAGGAGGACCGAAAGTAGCCACAAAGGGAAGTTTCAGCCCCAATGGAGTTTTGGGATGAAACCACCACGAATGGTTCGGGGACAGGGAGGGGAACAACTTATGTGAAGAGGTTGTGGTCGATCGGAGAAGGAACGGGGGTGCACACGGGTGTCCAAGGCGACTCTGATCACAGGCGAGTCTGTCCCGGGAGCAGCCTGCGCGACGAAAGTGTCTACAAAGACAACTTCCTCTGTGATTCGAGTTTTGGGACAAGGCCGGTGGGGTTGGAAGGGGGACTTGTAGGGGAAGAAAAGTCTAGAAGAAAGCCAGACGGTTTGCCCACAGAGAGGGTTCGTACCGACGTGATCTTTGGACCCCTAGCTTGCAGGCAGAGCAGGTGCATCCGAGATTGGATTGAACGCCACCGAGCTTGACGTCGTCTCGCCGCTTGGATCTCTCTCCGACATGGGATGAAGAGACTCGCTTCACAGCACGATCCTCACCTCACCAGGACCTCCTTCTCAAGGGAGTCGCACCCAGGAGTTGGAGATGGAGGAAGAAGAAGATGGGGGATAGGGGAAGAGAGGGGCGTCGCACCCCTTGGGGAAGGATGGAGAAGGTCGCCCTCTCCTTGGTGGTGGTTGCGCACAAGGTTTCTCACAAATTAATTCTTCATTATTTTTTCAAAGAAAAAAATACAAGGTTTATATATGGGGAGGGGAGGTGCTAGGGTTGAAACCCTAGCCAAGAGGGAGGGGAGGGGGATGCGCCACATGGCATGGGGAAAGGGGGGGCGCAACAAGGCAAGGGGGGGGGGAGGGCCGCACCCCTCTTCCTATAATCTAGGAGAGGGGCGGCTGCCACCTTCCAAGAGGAGGGAAAAGAGTTGGGCGCCCAAAACCCTAACCCTAGGTGGGCTAAGCAAGGGAGTGGGTGGCCAGCCCATATGGGCCAGAGATTGAACCAAAAAAAATGGCCCAATAGCCCTATCTCCTATCTAATAAGCATAAAATGGTCCAACTAAAGCCTAATTTGCTCCAAATGGCCTACAAAGGTCCACACAACTAATAAAAGTGTCCACGCAGGGACTAATCCAAGGCCCAACATGGCCTAAAGCATAAAATAACTAAAGATAGCTCTACTAGTCTGCCAAGTGGTCGCCGAGCCAAAGGGATGCCGGCATGCTCCGTGTGCTCCGTCGAGTGATGCGGCGCGTGTCCTCACCATGAAGACCTTCTAATGCATATTTTTCACTTGGAAAAATCAAGTTTTCAATCGGGGTTAAAGATTTTTTAGACTACATTGGACTGCATTATGCAGTCTTTGTGCTGGGCAGAAGGTGTCGACACCAGGTGTCGACACCTTGCTGAATCTGCCAGTAGGTGTCGACACCTATTAGCCAGAGTTCTGTTTTTCATGTATCTTGTGTGTGCAGGGTGTAGGTGTCGACACCTATCTGGAAGAGTTCTATTTTTGGTGTTTTGGCCTGTCCAGCTTGCCGGTGTCGACACCAGGTGTCAACACTTACATCACGGGAGTTGCGAATCCGATCTAAACCTATTCTTTTGGCCATGAAACTTTACCATACTACCCCCCAAAGGTTACTAAGCATATGGAGATGTCTTTAAGGTATTGTGGGAGGGTTTTATGTGTCTTTTGGGCTTTCTACCTTGCATATAAATATGAGTTACGAATTTGTGGAGGATGAACCCTAATGCTCATTTGTTCTTTCGTATAGGTGAAAAAAAGGGGGAAAAACGTGGTGGAGCTCTTGCAAGGTGGTTTTAATCTACTTCCATGGAGATTTGGAGCTCGTGGTAGAAGAAGAAAAGAAGTGTCTCGAAGAGAGGAACGCGAGGATGCCAAAATCGCGGCCATCCGACAACGAGCCAAGAAGAGCCGGAGTCTTTCTTGAAGGGGGAGCTTCATACATGCTTTATCTTCTTTGATTCAGTCTATAGAGTTTGTTTGGGGGGTCATAGCATATATTTGTCTTTGTTTCAATGACATCCACTACAGGAAAATTGGTCTATAGCGACTAAAATAATTGGTCGGAAAAAAATAAATGTTAGTCGCTAAAATAATTTGCGACCACAAATTGGTCGCTATCTAGTGGTCGCAATATCATCGTCGCTGATGCTCGTAGCGACCAATTTTTATCCTTGGTCACTAAAACCCATACCATTAGTGATAAAAATTAATTTGGTCGCTATTGAATGTCCCTATAGCGACCAAAATATTAGTCATAATTAGCAACAAATATTGGTCGCTAAAACACTATGTATAGCGACGAACATGAGCTTAATTGCAGATAACTTTTGGTCGCTGTTTCGACAATACTAGCGATGATCACATTTGGCCACAAATAAATATTTTTAGTCGCTATTATTATAATATTAGCGATGATCATGTTTAGTCACAACTAAATAATTTTTGGTCACTATTTTTATAATATTAGCGATGGTCACATTTGGCCACAAATAAATATTTTTGGTCACTATTATTATAATATTAGCGATGATCATATTTGGTCGCAACCAAATATTTTTAGTCGCTATTGTTATAATAATAAATCATACTATTTTTATAGCTATATTATTTTAGTATTATTTTTAATATTATTTTATTGTTTTAATATTATTATTATTATTACATATAATTAAATATTTTATTATTTTATAAAATCGTAGGTAAATATTATACTCACAATTTATTGGTGACCATCGATAGACGTACACTCACGATTTTTGACAAATCGGAAGTAAAAACAAGAATTATTTTCTTTTTAAATTTTGATTGCTTGACAGGTTGTCTATATTTAGATGTTACTTATGATTAATATAACTTGTATTCCAAACCTGTAACATCTATAAACCGCTGGCATACACAAATACTTCGCACCATGGTCCTTTGCAAGAGAAAAAGGATTGCAAGTTAAAAATGATAAAAAAATTAAACTTGAACTAAGTACAATGTTCAAGAATACAGAAGAATTAGATGTTCATTCTAAATGATCAAGAATACAGAACATATATGGATATACCAACACATAAATGACACTACTAGAATTATTTTTCTTGGCTTTGTTTGGACTTTAGTAGCTCCAGTAGCCTTGCACTCTTTTCTTGCTCTCTCTTTCCTAGTTTTCTTCTCGTTCCTGCAGACAAAAGAAATGTGTGTTCAGGCAGCATGGAGTAGAAGGATTTCAAGACAAGGATGGTAGGGCCTTAAATGAGAAAGTGTTGAGATTTCAAGACAAGGATGGCCAAATAGACGTACCAAAAATAAGGTTGAAATGCAACAAGAAATTCATGAACGTATTCAAATACAAAGGTTAATTGCTAAACTTTTTTGTCACACGTTAACAGAAAACAAGCAAAAACAATTTTTTAGTCATAACTTACTTAAATTCGGACACCAAATGCCCTAAATACCCATGAAATCTTAAAAGATGTCCAAAATTACTAAAAGACCCATAAATACTTTAACTCTTCTAAAAAATCATACAAAAAATCTCAAATTTATAAAATTCATATCTAATGACAAAATGCCCTCCAAACTCATTGCAATTCATTACAAGACCAAAATGTGCAATAATTGCGTACTATGAAAACTTTGGACTAATAAAATTGGTTCATGAGTCAGAAACTAATTTCTGATACAATAAGCAGATTGACGTGCTGCACCCAGATGTACATGTCATCCGCCATGTTGTAATCCTCAATTCTTGTCGAGTCTAATGACTCTTCACTTGAAGTCCCTATAGATACATTGAATGAGTTTCAATTATAGATAGCTATCTACTCACCGCTGTCCGCTAGTGGGATTGGAAATTTAAACTTCAAAGATTTGAAGGACAGAGAGAAGCTTCCAAACAAATAGTTCAAAGATGTTATCTATTGGCTAGAGACAAAAACTTACAATGGCTTCATTTTTCACAATATAATCAGCATAATGAGTAGGAAAAAATTCAGGGGCAATGCAATTAACGTGTCTGGGCCCATTTCAATTGCAAGATCCTAAGAAAAACACAAAAAAAGGAAACCGCAAAAGGTTAGCCCCGTGCCACCATCTTTGAAGGAAAATCATTTACCGATAAAATCCAAGACAATCATGAAATTATGAGATAAAGGTAGTTCAAAAATTGTCTTGGCAGAAAATATCCATATTTTGATGTGTGGCATGATAGATAATCAGAATTACAAGATAAAAGTGGAGTTTGGTAGTTCCTAGCTTCATGTAGCATTCCCAACTCTCAAAACCATATATAGCATGCTGCTAGATCGATCATATACCAATTAAGCCATTAATTTAACCAAAGTGACCCCAAAATAAGACTGATGCTGTGAGAAATTTATTCATCTGAAAAAAAGAAACAAATGGAAAAGCAACATGCTAAACGGTTGATCTAGCCAAACCAAAAGAACAACTGATCTCAATGGCAGTAGTTGTCTGGTCCTCCAATGACGTAAGGACGGAAAGAATAAAGTGTTGGAAGTAAAGCTCAAACGATGTTGTTGGCACACAAGTTCTCCACACAATAACAAGGCCTCTATACTAGAAATTGAATTCATTCCCACAACTAGAGGTAGAGTGACCAAATGAAAGTTAGCACCGTTCACAATTAAGTAAATTAAGACTACTCAAGTATTCTTCTGGGGAAACATTTATGCCTCACTCATACTTCCATGTCTCCACCATATCACTCAAGATAACTTGAGTGAATGATCAGCTAACTAGTTAAATTAAACACTAAAAATTTTCTTAGATTAGTTGATTGAATACAACGGTCATCAGATATCACCGTTAAGATTGACTAACATCTCTCCATGCAAAATCAGTTAATTAAATTACTTAGTTAATAGAATTGACAACACGAAGCAATTAATTTTGTAACCTTATTTGGACATCTCTATAGCAGGCGGTTCTGTTTTTCTTTTTGTGAGGAATCTCTCCTCCACTTTTGATTATAATACCTATATGATCTCGGTCTAAGTTCTGGATTTTTCCGCATCATGCTCTTAATGAGTCCCCTACTGAGAAATGAGACAAGAAAAGCATAAAAAGTAATTTGTTAAATCTGTTTAACTGCTGGAGAGACTGGACTGAATAAAGTTCAGTATTCAGAAGAGAAGAAATAATTGTGCTTACAAGGCTCCAGAATATGAGCACGGCAGCGGGGATATTATTGACTTGTTGATCTTGTTAATAAGTGCTTGCATATACTGGCAAAGGACAAAAAGTTATAATATGGATTGATGTTTATCAGTTCAACACAAAAGCCCGCATTAGCAGTTCCTTTTTCCAATTGATGTTACTACACTCCCATCAGATGAATTAGTGATGGTGGGAATCAACGTGCTTCCATAGAGAAATAGTCCTCTGCAGAAAGGAGAATACTTCCGAGTTAACTTGTTGGCAGAGAAAGTCAAGCAAGCAAAGTCAGCTGAAGGGGATCACAGCTTCAAGGTTTGACAGGTCTCTGGGTTGTGATTGAGCTATTCCATTCAAAGTTGAATGGGGATCAAGGGAGTTTTCTTGTATAGGCACACATTCTTCACATGATCTAAGGAGAAGGGTTTTTTGGATGTATGGGAGGAATATGGTCTAAGGAGAATTGTGGTTCTTTCTATTTTGATGCCTACAACAACTCTTTCTCCTTTCTTATGCATTTTGGTAACCCACATTTTGAGTAAAGAGGGAGTATTATCTGCTGCTGCAGACAAGTCAAATGCAAAAGGCAAGTATAAATCAAAGACTTAAAGTTGCAGGATTGCAGTTGATGAGTCTCTAAGTTTGCAAGAAGCAGATGCTTTGTTACAAGAATACAAGATATATATCATCCACCTCCACCATGACTAACAAGGGACAGTCTCCAGAACACCAGCACTTTCTCTTAGCATTAAGAATTGGAGAAGCCTACTAATTGAAGAGAAAACCCATGGAAAAGAAATCAAAACAAAATAGAAGAGTAATAAAGATTATTTCCTTACTTCAGTTAGAGGAATGACCAAAAAATTTAACCATTATGGGTGCAGTTTGTCGTTCACCACTTACAAATGCTTTAAATGCAGGCTTGAGGGCAGTCATTTCATATACACAACATCCTGAAAAGATATTCACTCTAGATGGTGAATATTTAACTTTACTGGCAAATTAGCTGGATTCCTATTCACAAAAGATAAAACTCACCTAAAGACCAAATATCAGATTTAGATCCATAAGGTATGTCAGCAAGAAGTTCAGGACACATGTAACTGGGAGTGCCTACTACCTGCACAACTAACTGTCAGTTAATAAAGTAAAATAATTCATTGGAACTGCATCAGATCGACAACATGACTTACAGAAGAGGCAAGATCATCTGATGTCAGCATTTTAGCAAGTCTAAAGTCACCTGAAACACCCACCAACAAGACACAAATAAACTAGAAGCAGCAATCAAATCCAAAATATTTGCATTTTCATGTAAGCAGATGCAACTGACCTAGACGTATGTCTCGTTCCTTTGTCAAGAATATATTTGAACACTGAATAAACATATGACACTATAAGCAAACAGATAGAAATACTTCAGTGGGGAATTTCAACATGTAAAATAACTTAAAGGTCACTGACCTTTACATCACGATGAAGAATGTGATTTGTGTGTAAGCAATCCAGTGCCATCAAAAGCTGAACAAGCCACTTGCATAGCTTCTGTATGCAATGCAGGGTAAAAGGATCAGAAGATAAAAAATATCAATTGGTCAGGAATATCTACTTGTAAGATAGAAAAGTAAGATAGCTTTAGTTCCCAATATGAAACAACCTCCTCAGGGAAAAGGAGTCCATTGGCCTTCTTTATTGCCTCTGTCATGCACATCAGAAGAATTTGTCTATGTTAAACTTATGTGAAATGATCCATGACCTATTTTAACATGTTTTAATGTAAAAATATGTTTACATGTCGCCTCCTTCACAATACCCTATGATTATGCATACATAGCAGCCCTGAAGAAAAACAATGTCAAAAATCAAATTGTCAGAATTAAACGTTCATTCTGAGACTATCAAAGGTGCAGAAAACCCAAAGAAGTCTGCACATACATGTCTCTGAGATCACACACATTTACCTCATTGTTTAACTATGGAGAAGCATTAAGCATTGACCATTTTTTCTTCTAATTCATTTTGTCAAACATAATGGTTCATTGCATCAAGGCAATGAGCATGTTTAGCTTCATGGTATTTATGACGTCACAGAGAATTTGCAAAACATAATATATTATACAAAATTCTGTAAGCAGAGGCATTTCCTCTCTCATCACCTCAAAATCAACCTAAAAAATGATTTTCTAAGGTCCATTGAGTGATGGAATTTGGGCCTTACGAACCTCTTCTATTTCTCTTTTTTTGCTTTGGGTGGGGTGGAGGGATTGGGTTAGGGGAGGGGCCTTAAAAACTCTGCAGCATATGAAGTGACCGTGGCAACAATTTCCCTGGCTTGTTATACAATCATGTCCTCTATGGAGCATTTTCACTCATATATGCCTTAAAGAGGTCGGGTAGAGGGGGGCTTTTTTTAGTTTGCAAAGCTTTTTTCTCTCCATGAGTTTCTTATCCTTAATTTTGGATTATTACCCTATAACAGGATGATTCTGCAGTGTAAAAGTATCAGGGTCTAAAAATCTCAACAATTGGACGAGCAAGGGAACACATCAACTGCAGATTTTGTGCAAAATTTGATTATTCATTCAATCTGTTGGCATGTGCAAACCAGCTGATTCAGAAGTTACAACCTCAGAGGCAGCATCCAAAAACAAAGTACCATCCTTGCTGTTGTCAGCACAAACAATGTGATAATACAGATTAAGGCGCCTTCCTACTTAGGCGGCACCTAGGCATAAGCCCTTCATCCACAGACTTCAAACTTCTAGTGTGCATGCTATCCAAGATTATTTTTTTAAAAGGTGGCTAAACACCACGTTTCATTAAAATGAACAAAATGAAATACAGAAAATAAAAACAACAACTATCAAAGCAGCTCAACAGCCCCCTGCAATCTATCAAAATGATAGATGCACCTCACACTAGAAAACAGAAAAGGAAGTTACAGCCCCCATCCCCACAGACCCAGAACAATCCTTAAAAAGCTGAAAGATGACCCCTATGAGAGGAAATGAGACCAAGGAAGCAGCTTCTGGAACATTTGAAAGTTATCTTCATGCAAGATCAAGTTGATGGAGGACTAGTCTTCAACTAGCATGACGGCCGTCTTCAAGATATCAGCTGGAGCATGGCAGGTCAAATTCTGTTAAGTACTCAGTATCAAAGGGAGTCGGTGGACCTAGGACACTATGGTCCACAGCATGGCATTGTCGCTGCCGGTGGGTGATCTCGGGGCAGGGAGGGGCCCATCGACCTGCTACCGCAGTTGAGGCATGAGTCGGTGGCGTCGAACGTCGAGCAGGGTGAAGGAGTGACCCGCGGTGGGCTGCCCTCAGTGCATAGGGAGAGCTCCGACGAAGGAGAGCTCCGTGCCGAGGGAAAGGGAACACATACACAGGCAAACACAGAGGAAAGAGACTTACCGGAGGAACCCAGGCGAACATCGGTGGGGAGGAGGCACCAGTGGCAAGGGCACGGCGGAGGAACCCAGGTGAACACCGGCGGGGAGATGCACCAGCGGCAAGGGCACGACGAAGGAACCCAGGTGAACATCGGCGGTGAGGAGGCACCAGCGGCAGGGAGGGGAAACTCAAATGTCGGCTTGCAGAGGAGAATGGCGGGGAGCAGAGGAAAAGAGGGCGGGGAGGTGAAAGGTTAGCCGCACAAGGGTTTTTTAAATTTTTTTTCTCTTCTGCCCGCCAACTAGAATACATATCATAAAATTTACTATTATATTTTAATAAAAATATTGAGATTAATTTTATTTATGAATGTCTTTAATATTTTTTTGACTAATAGTTGTACGTAACATTTTGAATATAAGAACATGATCTGACTGTTAAGAAATTAAAAAAATATAAATTTTTATGAAAAAATCGTGATGAAAACTATATATAAATAGTTTTTGTCAAGATTAGGAGAAAAATTTGCCTCTAAAATGATGGTATGCTCCGACCGATGTAGTGACCTGTATTAAACTTTTATATATATATATTACCTTGTGTCGCCATCGATTAACCTTTCCTTGCGGTCACGATACGACCGTCTCTCTCTCATCCAAAGACACCAAAGAATTCTCATTTCACAAAATGTCAATCGCCCACACCAGGTCATCCAACCACCCCCACCTCCCAACTCACCCTAGAGAGAGAAGAACAAGAGAGAGAGAGAGAGAAATTATATTTTAAACATATTTTTAATGTTTTGTTAAAATATCCTAATTTGATAACATTTATTAACACACGACAAAAATAATTAATCTTATTAAATTATTTATTTTTATTTTCAAAGAGTTATAAAGTCCATAGACTTAACCAATGATAAATTGACATATATCACATACATTATTTATATTTTTTAATTTTTTACTAAAAATTACTCATTAATTATATCATATTTATTTAAAAAATCTTTTAAAAAGATATCATTAAAGTTAATAATAAAATCTAATTCTTTTAAAATAATTATATATGTTACTATTCATTTGCAATGTAACGCAATGAATTCGTAACATAAATATATCCCAAACTTTAGAATCTTTATTATTAACATTAATGACCTATTTTAACAAAATATATTTATCAATTTCTAAATAAAATTAGTAGCGATCAATGGAGAACTAAATATCAAAATATAATTTTTTTCATACAAATATTTTTTTCTTCTATAATATTTCCATACGTCGTGCCTAACCACAATCAGCTTGGCCAGTATGACCGGCACGACAAACCTTAACCGATCTCCTTAGGTTAAATGAAATATTCTTCCTACTCTCACGTTATCCCTATATATAATATGTTAATTAACTTAGTCACTAGATGTATACTAATTACTAATGTTGAAACTACTCTTAGTAAATCTTGGTAGCTATCAAATAATATTATTATTTTTAAAAAAATAAGTAATTAAAATTTAGACTTAATTTTATATTAATTATTTACTTAATTATAATTTTTAAAGATAAAAATTGCACTGTAATCTATAATCTAAGATTAGAACCCACGTAAATATTAGTCGCTATTAAGTTACAACTTATTAATAGCAACCAAAGTAAAAAGTTTGTCACTAAAGTAAATATTCGGTGACTACATGTTGGTCGCTATTTATGTTGACACAATTAGCGACCGTTGACGCCTTGGCCGCTAGATATTTTGAAGGTTTAGCGACCTATTAACATATTGTCACTAATGTAAATTTTATAGCGACCAATTTTTCGTCATTGTTGACATACATGGTGGCTCCAGACGCACATTAGCGACCACACATAGCGACCAATCATAAAATGGTCCCTATTACAACTCTTTAGCAACCAATGTTGTGTTGGTGGCTGTAAGCCAACTCTTTAGCGACCTTTGAACTATTTTGGTCTCAAATATAGATTTTCTGCAACCAATTGTAATTAGGCGCTAATGATTTGGTCGCTACAGACCCATTTTTTTGTAGTGATCTGAAAGAATACTTTGTGTGGGTGTTCGGAGAAAGGGTTCTCCGAGTGTTTGTGTTGACGTGTGCGTCGAGTTGTGCGGATTTTATCCGCATGTGTGCTTGGACGTATTTTGGGGTGTGTTCCCCGTGTGTGGTTGGGAGTTTACTCCCGTGTGGTTGTGTAGGCATCGCCCTACGTGTGTGTGTTGGAGCTTAGCTCCGTGTGTGTGTGGGGATTTATCCCCGGGCTATTTTTACAGCAGTGAAGCCTCACCGGTTTGGTGAGGGGTGGACGTAGGGAGCCCGTCGTGGTCCCGAACCACCTTAAAAATCTCCGTGCATTGTGGCTTGCACGGTGGTTTGTGTTGTGGTGGTTTACTTTATTGTTCATATCTAATTATCCGTTCGAGTGAGTACAGTGAGATTGAGAGAATCAAGTCTATTCTAATTAGTTTAATTTCATCACTCTTGCTAATCTTGCTAATTCCGCTGCGAGCTAGTTTAAAGTTTTAATTGGACATAATTTTAGTAGAGGGTTCTATTCACCCCTCCCCTCTAGAACCGTGTTCCTGTACTACGGGACCCCAACAATTGGTATCAGAGTGAGGCTCTGCTGTCCCTAGATCTCACGATCTACAGAGTGATCCTAGTGCATTCCACAATCATGAAATTTTCTGTTGAGCATATGACGATGAATTGCCTTACTGTTTTTAATAGTTCTGATTTTACTTCATGGTTAGGTAAAATGTGTGGACTAATCAATTCAGTTAATCCTAATCTTTAGAAGTTGATCTATGATGGTCCTCACATATTGCCTCTAGTTGAGACCAAGTGGTCTAGTCAAGATAAATTGAAGAACCATGAAAATGTCATTATCTTAAGTTTATTGAAAAGTGCCATTGATACTCATATGTTTCCATTTGTTTCTTCTTGTAGAACGGCAAAGGAGCTTATGGATCAGTTGATCAAAGCTCAAGAGATGGAAGGACAAAATTATCTCATGGCCGACAATGATGATCAACTCAATGAAGAAAATTATGATGAGATAAATTCTGAATTCGAAGAACTCTCTATTGAGGAATGGCAAATGGCATATGCTGAATTGTATGATAAATGCAAGAAACTCAAATATGAAAATAAAACCTTGAAAAGGAAGATTAATGAGAATGTGCATGATAATCCTTCTTGTGAAAATTACAAAATGTTAGAGTCAAAGATTGAGAACTTAGAATATGATAAAGAACTTCTAGAATCCAAAGTTGAATTATTTTCAGATGAGATGTCTTGTATGAATGAAGAGCTTGAGATGTTTAGAAAATCTAATACTACTCTTGAAATTGATACTGATTCCCATGATTTGCTTGATCAAAACAAACACTTGTTGTCTAAGATTTCATTGCTTGAAGAAACAGAAAAATATCTTAGAAAAAAGTTAGCTTCTTTGTCTGATGATGATAAGTTGTTTGAGAAATTACTTGATTCTGAAATTGATAACAAGAGCATCATAGATGAAAATGAAGATCTTAAAAAGAAAAATGGTGCTATGTTAATTTAGAATTCCTTGTTAAAGGGAAGATTGAGATGCATTGATAAGCTTGAAAAGGAAATCTCATTGTTGAAACATGAGAATGAACAGTTGCATGCTAAGATCTCAAAGTTTGATGAAACTGAGATAGCTCTTGAAAACTTAACTGAAAAACTGTATGCCATAAATGATGAAAATAAGGAAATCTTGAAAGAGAATGAAAACTTAGAATCTGTGAATTGTTTGTTGAGTGAGAAAATCTTTGCATGTGAGAAAGAGATAAATGATTTGAAAAATGACATGTCTAGATTTGTCAAAGGAAAGGAGAACTTAGATAAAATACTAGGTGTCAAGGTGAATTTTTAAAAAGAGGGTCTTAGATATACCCCGCTCAATAAAAAATCTTTTGAGTATAAAATGATAACCTCTTTTGTTCATGCATCTGATATTCTCAGTACTTTCAAGGAACCTCCTTCCATTTCTTAAATGAAAATTTCAGAAAATGGTGTTGAGAAAAAGAAAAATCTCAACACAAAACCCATCATGCAAAAAGGGTTTCAAAAAGTTCAAAATGCGCGAAAAATAAAATTCAATGTTGAATGTTTTTATTGTGGCATGCATGGCTATGAAATGAATGATTGTGTTGTCATGAAAATGGATGATGAAAAAATATGGAAACATAAATCTGTTTTCAAGAGAAAAAGGAATATTTCATACTTCTATTGTCACAAACTAGGCCATGTGATAGAAAATTACTTTGTAAAGTAAAATGATGATTTTCATGCCAAAAATGCACAATCAAATTTTTAAAAAAAACTTAGAAATGAACATGTCTTTCATGCTCAAAGGTTTGCATTCTATAAGAAAATTTGGTTTATAAAAAATCATGCAAATAATGGAAGGTCATTCTATAGACCCGAATCTCCATGTTGTTTTCATTGTGGCAAGTACGGGCATGTTATGAAAGAGTGTTGATTTTTAAAAACAGAAAATTTCTATGCTTCTAGAATGGATGCTAGGTTTAATTTTGTTAAATCTAGACCTTTTGAAAATAAAAGATGGAATGGATTTGAAAATTCCTTTACTCCTAAAAGGAAGTTTTTTGGTAAAACTGCTTCTCCTCAATGCCTTTATTGTGGAAACCATGGACATGTTATTGAGGATTGCAGGATCATGGAAAGTGATGACAAGGTGGCAATGAAAATGTCAAAGAAAATTTTTGGAAGAAATACTTCTAACATCCAAGGACCCAAGAAAGCTTGGGTGCCAAAATCTGACAAATGAGTCGGTTGTGATGAAGGTGTGCCTTGAGGTAAATAAAGAATGAAAGGGGTTCCAGTAAAATGGAATAAGACACACTCATATGGTAAAATCCCAACTTTACTCCTTCATTGCCAAACTTGATGGTTTTGATGTTTTGGAATGAGATTTTGGTGTGTTCTCATGTTATGCTCTAAATTCGTCACAAGCCATACATGTCTTTATTGAATAAATATTTGGTATATCAAATGATGATGTGTGAAATGACAGATTAAGTCTGTCAGGAAGCTAACATCATGCGTGAGGTGATCCTCGGATCAAAGCTCTCCGCCTTGTACCAAAATTCAAAAATTGAATTGTTTGGCTAATGTGGAAACATGTCTTTTGAAGGAAATCAATTTACCTTGAAATTCTGAAATACCATGTGCGTTCAAATTGATTCTGAAATTCATTCTTGCTTCAAGAAGGTAAAATTTCTGTAATGCAGAATTGTTCATTTGACAGATATTGATTCTGAACTTGATCTGTTATTCTTGTACTCTGCTATGATGAACATATCTCATTGGTTGAATGAATTTAAAAATTTTTGAGGTATAAGCATGATGCCTTTGCCTACTGAATACTTTTCAATCTGAAATGCATGAGCATCTGAGTGTAATTGAGTATCTGGTATATCAAATGATGTGTAGTGGAAGGGTGGATTATGTCCACCTAGAAGCTCTCACTATGTGTGAGTTGGGTTTTCGAACCTTCACCTCCACCTTGTACCGGAACCTGTAAAATCTATTTGGTTTGTGGATGATACTCTAAGCTTTTGAAATGTTATCGAAAATTTATTTTTGAACATTTCTGAAAATAATTTGGGTGCACTACTTGATTTTGATCATTTGTGTACCCTTGTTCAAAAAGGACAAGTCTTGAAAAATGGTTTCTATTCATCATTTGAATATGTATGTCTCCTTGTGCAATCTGTCATGATGTTCTAAAATTAAAAAAAAATTTACACCCTGTATTGCATTCTCATGCTTTTATAAGTTACATGCATTAGAAATTTCATAAGGTGCATTTAGATCATTCATATGAAAAATTGAAAACTTACATCTTACACCCATATTAAATTTTACAATGCATTTAGAACTTTTAAATAAAAATCTGACATTCTGCATCGCATTGGCATCTTTGCATATCATTCACATACTATGCATACAAAATGACAAAAAGATGCATACTGCATATTCATGCATATAGAGCATATGCATATATTTCATGATAATCGTCTATCTTGACTCATGAATGCTTGTATGAATGTTTCATGAATCCTTGCATGCTTGTAAGTATTTACACAATGAAACTATTTCTTGATCTTTCTAAGACCTTACCTCCTTGCTAAACAGTAATGCAGTGATTTTATTCATATGTGATACATGTCATATATTAAGGGGGAGGATTTGACTCCGACCGTGCATACATTTAGGGAGAATCATAGCCATGTCTTATCGAATTCATTTTATACATATAAAATAAAATTTTACCCTCA
Organism: Amorphophallus konjac; assembly: GCA_022559845.1. Classification (NCBI taxonomy): domain Eukaryota; kingdom Viridiplantae; phylum Streptophyta; class Magnoliopsida; order Alismatales; family Araceae; genus Amorphophallus; species Amorphophallus konjac. The sequence goes on along the minus strand of CM040120.1, from coordinate 49,283,391 downwards.
CACTCTTGCACAAAATGAATTTAATGACTTTAATACATAAGGATTTAAGAAATTCCTTCTAACACTTTAAAGGGAACTTGAATCTCTACATGGACATTAAAGAGTAATCATGAGGAAAAAGCTACCTACCCCATAAAAATTCAATAAGTGGTATGTGGACCCGAGTAACCGAAAATTCCCCCTGAAACAAAGGAGGAAACTCGTATGAAAATGAGAAACAACAATCCATATGTGTGACGAATCCAAGTAACTAGGAATCCCCATTGAGATATATGAGGAAACTCACGCCGAAAGGTGAAGTCTATTAAAAGAAACAAAATAGGGGTTGTGCGAAGCTACCGATAGTCGAGAATCTACAGTGAAAGTGTAGAGAGGAGATTACCTTCTAGTGTTCTTCAAAAAATCTGAAAATCCATATGTTTTGAAGCTCATTAGTCATTACCTCACATTTCACATGGGCATTTTTGTGATGTATGTATTTTATGAATTTACCTACATTCATGGTTTATGTAGTACTCCTAGTTGTGTATGCACAAATCTCTTAGTTATGCTTCATGCCTTACATTCTTGAATTTAAATCATATGCTCTTTTGTTAACCCGTGCCTCATATAGGGGGAGTTACTACATGTACTATATGTGTGCATAATGATTGTGCTTGTGTGCTTGCATGTTCATGCATTCCCCTTGAGTCTAATTCTGAGCATAAACCTTACTTTTGAAGGATAGAAGTCATCATGTGCATAGCTTCATATCTTGCATGATTAGCATTCACATAGTGCATATTCATTGCATTTGAAAGATGATGCTCATCGTGTGCATATTTGCATATTTGACATTTTCAGCATGCATATAGTTCATTCATGATATCATCTTGAACAAATCCATACTTTCCAACCATTGGCATAGTTCATTTTGAAATGCATATTCTGAACACTTCATGTTACATAAATGCCAAAATGAGTTCAACCAACAAATGGTATCCTATCTTCGAGGCTCTCTCTTCGAGAATTAAAATTGCATATGTTTGTGCCTCTATCTTGATCAACATTTGGTATCATATCTTTGAGCCCCTACTGTGGACACCAAAAAAATTACACACCCAAATATCATACCCGGCCTCGCATCAACAACGGCGCCGAGCGAAGAAGCCCCGGAGAGACTGGTCGTCCGGACTCCCCAAATATGCACATTGCCGTGAAGCCGTCCCCGGAGTCACGACAGCAAAGAGAAGCCAACTCTCGGGAAGCTCATAATCCATGGGCCTCGAAGAAAATCAAATGGGCCACAACTCATGCTCACAACGGGCTCAAAGCTGCCCATTTAGCCCTTCAGCGGCACGCCCATTTGAGGCTTCAACGGCACGCTCCCTGCAGCCTTCAGCGGCACACCCCAGGGTGTCCCCAGCGGCACACCCCTTGGGGAGCCCAGCGGCACACCCCTGGGTGCCCCAGCGGCACACCCATGGGAGCCCCTCAGCGGCACGCCCTGCCCCCAGCGGCACACCCGTCCTGGGCCCCAGTGGCACACCCCTAGGGTGTCTTCAGCGGCACGCCCCAATGGCTTCCAGCGGCACCCCCAGGGAGCCTCAGCGGCATGCCCATTTGGGGCTTCAGCGGCACGCTTCGTTGGGCCTTCAACGGCACGCCTTTTGCCCCCTTCAGCGACATGCTTAGGCAACCTTTAGCGACACGCCCTTTTGGCCCTCCTCCGGCACACCTTTTGAGCCCGCCAGTGGCACGTCAACGGCCGAACGACGTGATGCCCATGCCCTATGGATTATTGGCACACAATGGGACTCGCTGAGGTGTCACCTGGGGAGAGGGCCACGCTGCCTACTCCTCCTGCCACCCAGGACAAGGGAGTCAACTCCCATTAAATGCCCTCCGGACGCTTCCCGCCTTGGGACGCTCCCGCTGCCCGGGGTATAAAACCCCTCTTCGCTGCGAACAAAAAGGAGGGGAGGTAGATACACACAGGGAGACCCACACGCAGATAGAGAAGATGAGAAGAGAAGAAGAGAAGAAGAAGGATAAGACAAGAAGAAGAAGAGGAGGGGAGGCTCTGCCTCCCCCTCCTGCTGTTCCTCCCACCGTCGTCCCCGCGCAGAGCAGAAGAAGAAGCAGAAGAAGAGAAGAAGGAGAGGGGAGGCTCCGGCTCCCCCATTGCTATCCCGTCCACCACCACCGGTGTGAAGAGAGAGAGAGAAGGAGGGTGAGTGAAGAGAGAGAGTGAGGACCGGGAGGGGAGGAGTCCCTGCTCCCCCCCATTATATCTTCTTTCTTTGATTCTTTGTCCCCCTTGTGTTCTTTCCCGTCGCCATGTATTAGCTCCCTCGGGGCACTCTCTTTGTGATAATAAAAGTAGGAAGCTTGCAAGTATTTCTCTTGAACGTCTTTCTAAAGCGTTTCTTCCGTGTTTGCATCATTCGGTGTTTCACGCCCTCCCCCTTTCCCTTTCTCCTTTTGCTAGGGTTTGCTTCCTCGAGGGCATTTTTGCCTTGCTTCCTCCTTCGCCGGCACGCCTTCTTCAGCGGCACGCCCTAGCCGAGCCCTTCGCCGGCACGCCCTTACGGGCCTTCGCCGGTACGCTCTCCCAGCCCTTCCCCGGTGCGCCTTGGAGCCCCTTCGCCGGCACACCCCAATCGCTCCTTCCCCGGTGCGCCTGGGAACCCCCTTCGTCGGCACGCCCCTACGGGCCTTCCCCGGCACGCCCAGGCCACTCTTCACATTCCCAACCTCTTCAGCCCGGCACACTTCCCAGCTGCTCCTGGAGAGGTCCCCTGCCCACCGTTGCCTCCGAGTTTTCCGGAGTTTTATTAAAGGTGTTGCCGCTCTCGGACGCCCACCTCCAGTTGTCGGGTTCCGTCACTCCATGTGGGCGCGTTCCCTGTATCTCCCTTACGCTCGGGTCAAGGGGAGATGCTGCCGAATTTTCGTTAGAAACGATAACATATTAAAAGGATAAGAGGAAGCAACAAACAAATGGAACGACCACACGTTAAAAAAGACTAAAAGAAAGCAACAAGCAAATAAAAAGAACAACGGTAAAACGCTTTAACCAAGGCAAGGGAACCGTAATCAACTCAAAGAGAGCCGAATCAAATAACGACTAAGTAACTCGAACATCCGTCCTCAGGAGAGAAAGAATGGAAGATAATCAAGAGAAAGAGAGAAGAAACCCATGCGAACTTAATAAAAATCAGAACAGAAGAAAAGAAAAGCCTTAAAAGAAACGGAGGAGGAGTGGGCTCCCCATGCCCTTCACCGGTACGCTCCTATTGTCTCCCTTAGCCGGCACACCTTTCTAGCCATCCTTCGCCGGCACATACCTCATGGCCCTTCGCCGGCACACCCGCTTAGCCCTTCAGCGGTACGCCTTCTACCCCCTTTCGCCGACACACCCTTCAGCCCTTCAACGGCACGCTCCTGCTTCAGCCTTCAGCGGCACACTCACCCTTTTAACCCTCCAGCGGTACACCCCCTGGCCCTCAGCAGCACACTCCTTTGACCCTCCAGCAGTACACCCCTGGCCCTCATCAGCACACCCTTTTAACCCTCCAGCGGTACACCCCCTGGCCCCCAGCGGCACACTCCCTTGGCCCTCAGCGGCACACTCCCTTATCCCTCTTGCGGCACACTCCTTTGGCCCTCAGCGGCACACTCCCTTGGCCCTCCAGCGGCGCACTCCCATTACCCAGCGGTACACCTGAAATAATGATATTAATAAAGATAATAAGCTAAAAGAAAACATAATAAATAAACAAATAATGATACAAAACTTAAATAATGATAATAATAACAAACTCAAAATAAAATAGAGAAATAATAGCAAACAATAATGTTAAATAACAATAATAAATGATAATAAATTCAAAAAGGTGAATAAATAAATAAGAATGATAAAGAAATAAGCAATAATAATAATAAGGTTAAAAGAAATAATAATAACGACAAATGGACAAATAAATGATAACCAAAATAAATAAATAATAATAACAAACTTAACAAAAAATGACAAGCAAATGAATGATAATAAAATGAACAAAAATAATAACAAACCTAATAATAACAATAGTAAATGAATAAATCACAAGAAAAATGAATAAATAGTAATAAAGAATTCACTCAAAGATATATATATATAAATTAATAAATGATAATGATAACATTTCTTAAATAATAATAAAACAATGGGATCCGCTTCGCAGCCCCGTCTCTCCCGTGACCCGGTGCCGAAGGAACAACAATACCGCCCTTGCGAGTTGGGCCTGAGTCTAGGGAATTATCCCGAAATGGCCATGGCCTGACCTCGCCTTGGGCTGACATTCCGATTAAACCGGACTCATTTCTCCGGCCGGATCCCTTCCGAGCAGCTACTAAAATTACCGCACGTTCGGCAGACATTTGAACAGATTCACCTCGGTTCCCGCCGCATTCTTATTACGGACCTACGTCCGAACATGAAAAGGCCCGTGAGCGACCTGCATAGTCGGTGGCTCCTACCCCGATATGGTTGTGAGCCGGCATTGCTCCGGGCCAATAGCTCATCAATTCTGACCCGTTCCTATCGGGATTCGTTCTCGCCCTTTCATCGAAATTGCCGTAAACTCGGCATACATTTGTACAGGGTTGTTCCCGCCCGCGTCGCACTTTCAATATGGGCCCTTGCCCAAACATGAAAAGGTCGGCAAGTGACCGACGGAATCCGAATTAGAACGAGACGACTCTCGCCACCCCCGGACTCCTTCCATGGGAATATCAATAAGACCTCCGTGGGCCACACTCAAACCTCGGGCCTGTCCCTATCATGGTCATCGTCTGGCTCATATCCTCGGTCTACAGCCCGCTCCTTTCGAACACGTTTTCGGTTATGGAGTCTAGTCCGGGGACTCTCCCCCGTTGCCCTCCGACACCGGAAATATTAATGATGCCCGCGCAAGCCCCGTTCGGACCACGGGAGGCGCCCCCAATATGGTCCTGACTCGATCTCGTACCGGGCCAATAGATTCGCTGGTTTCCAGCTACAATAACCGAGATTCAACCGAATGTTTTCAGTGTCTCGGAATAATAAACTTGCCGTATCCCGGCATGCATATGTTCCAGGTCCTCCTGCGATGATTACAATATTCTTAAGTCGGACTCTCGTCCGAATATTAAATGGTCTCCCGAATGACCGACATGTTTCGAACGCTCGCTTCTCCGGACACAGGGCTTTTCAGCCGATTCAAGGGATATTCCCTCGTTGCCCCTTAGCACCGGAAATACTAATGCCGCTCATGCAAGTCTTGTTTCGACCGCGGGGGGCCCACCGCAGTATGGTCGCAGCTTGCTCTTGCACCGGGCCAACAGATTTACCAGTTTCCGACCGCTCTAACCGAGGTTTAGCCGAATATTTTCCATTCTTATGAACAATAAATTGCCATATCCTGGCATACATATGCTCCGGTCTTCCCATGACGATCACACTCTTCCCGAGACGGACACTCGTCCGAACATTAAATGGTCAGCGCATGACCGATATGATCCCAAATGGTTTTCTTCCCGCCTGCGCGCGAGGATTTCAATACCTCATAATAGACCTTTCATGCAATTAATTTCTTGGCCATGAGGCCCTGAATCTCGGCGATTAATCAAGGGTGTTCCCTCGTACGGGGGATGTAAATGACGTCGTGACCTTTATGGCGCGGCGGGTTTTGGTCCCGACACGAACCACACAATCGTCTGACGAAGTCAGATCGAGCGCACCATGGGCTCTTCGGAGCCCGAATAAATTGTCACTTCGGTGACTGGCACGCCCACGCACTTAATAAACGAATAAACTAACGAGAGAACAATAAGTGAAAAAAAGTGCGTCCACAATTCTGGCACGCCCGGTGGGACCCAAACTACCCTTCATCTCTTCGTCGGGATTCAGGGCCTCATGGCCCCCTAATAAACGATGTTTGCCTGCGTTGATGAATTGCAGGTGCTGTCTTCGCCAGCCCTATGGGGAGAAAATCCAGACTCGATGCAGCTGCCTTTGCGGTCTCGAGGACGCTGCTTCGGAGCATATTTAGCTTTTAGGAATCATGGGGGCTGTCAAAAAAAAGAGAAGAGAAAGAGAAGAGAAGGGAGGGGAAATCAAGCCCTTCGTTTCCCTCAAGAAGAAAGAAAAGAAAAGAAGGAAAGAAGAAAGGAAGAAAAGAAGAAAAGAAGAAGAGAAGAAAAAAAGAGAGGAAAGAAAGAAGCAAAAAAAAAGAGAAGAGAAAGAAATGGCAAGAGAGGGTTGTACGGCCACGTCCGTCGAGACCCGTGCTGAACGAAGATTACCACTGTGGGGTTGATGCGGTGGAGCGAACCACTCATCCCCTCCCTGAGGGGGTGAGCGCTCTCCTGCACCTCCACCCTGGTCAATCATACAAAAAAGAAGAGAAGAGAAAAAAAAAGGGGGAGAAAGAAGAAAAGTCGGCCAGCATAGCCGACCAGAACAGCAAGAAGAAACCCGGCGTCCCGCCTGACTCTAGGAGGCTCCGAGTCCGCAGTGCAATGACCCGGCCCGTTCCTCCTTCCTGCTGCCTCCATCCGGCACAAAACGGCCCCGAGTGGTTGTTAAAAGACCCAGCGTGCCACGATCGTAGCTTGGCGAATGGTTGCCCGCTGTGGGAATGCTTTATAGCAACAAGGCCAAGCATGGCCGCCACTCTCGAAGAGAGCATGCACATACCCCGCCATGGGGGATAAGAAGAGGAGATATACCCCGCCATAGGGGCATAAGAGGCAAAAAAAATATACACCCTGATCTAGGGGCATATGAAGAGATTCTATCCCACTTTGGGGGCACGACAGACGACAAAGCTACACCCCGGCTCAGGGGTCTTTAAAGAAGAAATGTACCTCGCTTAGGGGCACGGAAGTGAAGAGGCATACCCCCCGACCTAGGGGGCAGATGAAGAAAAGCTACACCCCCACTCTGGGGGAGGGGCACATGAAGAGAAACATACCCCGCCTTGGGGGCATAAGAAGCAACATAGTTTCACCCCGATCTAGGGGCATAAAGAGCAAAAGAACACACCCCGACTTAGGGGCATATGAAGAGAAGCATACCCCGCTCTGGGGCATAAGAAGCAGAACCCACACCCCGGCTTAGGGGCATTCGAGGAACAAATATACCCCGGTATGGGGGCACATGAAGCACGCCTCCACCTCATCATGAGGGCATAAGAATCAAAGACCATACCCCGCCATGGGGAATAAGAAGCAAGAATCCGTCCCGACTGAGGGGCACACAAAGCAAAAGCTACACCCCAGCTTCGGGGCATTTGAAGAAGAATCCGCCCCGACCTGGGGACGTAAGAAGAAATAGAGCTGCACCCCGGCTTAGGGGCATTTGAAGGGGAAGTACACCCCGATATGGGGGAACCTGAAGCAAAAGACATACCCCGCCATGGGGACATAAGAAGAAAAGAATTCACCCCGGCCTGGACACACACAAAAAGAGAAACTCGCCCTGGCTTAGGGGTATATGAAGAAGGAACGTACCCCGACCTGGGGGCATAAGAAACAAAAGCATGCCCCATGCTAGGGGCATATGGAGAGGAATGCACCTCACCCTGAGGGGCGCAAAAAGTATAAGAACACACCCTGGCATAGGGGCATATGAAGAAGAAACATACCACGCCTGGGGGCATAGAAGTCACGAAGAACACGCCCCGGCTTAAGGGCATTTGAAGAAGTCACATCCCGCCTCGGGAGCACAAGAAGCAGCAAGAATACACCCCGGCTTTGGGGTATTTGAAGAAGAAATATACCCCGCCTGGGGGCATAGAAGCTATAAAGAATATGCCTCGGCTCAGGGGCATTTGAAGAAGCTACGTCCCGCCTTGGGGGCATAAGGAGAGAAGAATACGCCCCGACCTTGGGGCATTCGGAGAAGGAATACATCCCGGCCTCGGGGTCCATGAAGTAACATATATCCCCCCCCCGGGGGGGCATCTGAAGCAGAACACACAATATTCCCCGGCTTAGGGGAGCACGTGAAGAAAGGGATACACCTCGATGCGGGAGCACATAAGTATAAGAAGAAGAGACTGCCCCGGCCTGGGGTCATGAGAAAAAAAGTAGAGTTGCACCCTGGCTTAGGGGGCATATGAAGAGAAGTGCACCCCACCTTGGGGCGTAAGAGGTAGGAGAATCAACCCCGACTCAGGGGTAACTGAAGAGAACTCCACCCCGGCCTGGGGTCATGAGGAGAAGCAAAATATACCCCGTCTTGGGAGCATATGAAGCCAAGAATCACACCCCCGTCCCGGGGGTATTTGAAGAAGAAGCCCACCTCGCCTCCAGGGCCTAGAAGCTATAAAGAGCACGCCCTGACTCAGGGGCATGCGAAGAAGAAGAACTCACCCCGCCTCGGGTGCACAAGAAGCCAAGCTCACCCCGCAGGGGGGGCATGTGAGACACAGCTACGCCCCGACTCAGGGGCACTCGAAGAGAAGTACACTCCACCTTTGGGGTGCAAAAAGCAACATACACCCCACCTCTGGGGGCACATGAAGCAGAACATACCCCACCTTGGGGGCATATGAAGCCAAGAAACACACCCCCGTCCCGGGGGTATTTGAAGAAGAATTATACCCCGCCAGGGGACATAGAAGCCATGAAGAATACGCTCCGGTTTAGGGGTACTTGAAGAAGCTACACCCCGCCATGGGGACGTGAGAAGAAAAGAGAATTCACCCCGACTTAGGGACCTTTGAAGGAGCATACCCCAGGCTCGGAGTCCATGAAGCAACATTAACCCCCCCGGGGGGACATCTGAAGCAGAACAAACAACATCCCCCGGCTTAGGGAAACATATGAAGAGAGGAATACACCCCGATGTGGGGGCACTTAAACAAATAAGAAGAATTCACCCTGCCTCGAGTGCATAAAAAGCAAGAACTACACCCCGCATCAAAAGTAGTAATACACCCCACCTTGGGAGCACAAGAAGCAAACATTCCCCCCGGTGTGTCTGGGAAGAAGAAAAGAATTCACCTCGGCCTGGGGACACTTGAAGAAAGAAGCACATCCCGCCACGGGGGCACATGAAGAGAACCCCTCCCGCCTTGGGAGTATAAGAAAGAGAAGAATACACCCTAGTCTGGGGGCTTTTGAAGAAATAACACACCCCCTCCATGGGAGACAAAGCTACACCCCGACCCGGGAACACATGCAAAGCATCCACCCCGCTCAGGGGGCATAAAAAATACACTCCGCCCCTGGCGCATAAGAAACAGAAGCATCTACCCTGACCCGGGGCACAGAAACGAAGAGACATGCATCCCGATCTGGGAGCATAAGAAGAAAGATATACTCCGCCCAAGCAGCATTTGAAGAAACAACATACCCTGCTTCGGGGGCACAGAAGCCGTAAAGAGATGCACCCCGGCCTCAGGGGGGCATAAGAAGCAAGAGATACAGCCCCGTGCCGGGGACATATGAAGAGAAGCACTCCTCCGCCTTCAGGGGTAGAAAGAGAGCAGAATTCGCCTCCGCTATGGGGGGGTATAAGAAACAAAAGACACGACCCGTACCAGGGGCATATGAAGAAGAAACATATCCCACCTGCGGGCATGGAAGCCGTGAAGAGTATACCCCGGCTTAGGGGGGCATTTGAAGAGAGCTACACCCCGTACCAGGGGCATATGAAGAAGAAGCATACCTCACCTCGAGGGCCTAGAAGCTATAAAGAACACGCCCCGGCTCAGGGGCATATGAAGAGAAGTCCACCCTGGCTAAGGGGCATATGAAGAAGAAACATATCCCACCTAGGGGCATATAAGCCGTGAAGAGTATACCCCACCATGGGGGCATTTGAAGAGAGCTACACCCCGCCTCGGGGGTAAAAAAAAAAAACACACCCTGGTCTAGGGACATAGAAGCAAAAAAAATACACCCCGCTTGGGGGCACAGAAGCAAAGAGGTAAAACACACCCCTCAGGGGGGATGCACACCAAACGAAGCTACACCCCAACCTGGGGGCACATTAAGAGAAATACACTCCAGCACGGAAGTGTTAATGAGAAAAGAAGAGCAGAAAAGAAAGAAAAAAGGGGCACATGAGGCAGACGTGGTCTTCGAGCCCGCCTCATCACACAAAAGAAAATAAGAAGAGGAAGAAAAGACACATGAGGCAGTCGTGGTCCCTGGACCCGCCTCTTCATACAAAAGAAGAAGAGCAGAACCAAAAGAAGACACATGAGGCAGATGTGGTCTTCGAGCCCGCCTCATACACAAAAGAAGAGAAGAAAAGAAAGAAATGATCACGAGGCAAACATGGTCCTTGCACCTGCCTCTCCATAAAAGAAGAAGAGAAGAAAAAAAAAGAGCGATCACGAGGCGAACATGGTCTCTGCACCTGCCTCTCCATAAAAGAAGAAGAGAAGAATAAAAAAAAGGAGCAATCATGGGGCGAACATGGTCTCTGCACCTGCCCCTCTACAAAAGAAGAAGAGAAGAGGAAAAAAAGAGAGAGACATGAGGCGAACATGGTCTCTGCACCTGCCCCTCTACAAAAGAAGAAGAGAAGAGGAAAAAAAGAGAGAGACATGAGGCGAACATGGTCTCTGCACCTGCCTCTTCATAAAAGAAGAAGAGAAGAAAGAAAAAAGAGTGGTCATGAGACGAACATGGTCTTTGCACCTGTCTCTCCATAAAAGAAGAAGAGAAGAAGAAACAGAGCAATTTTGAGGCAGGCGTGGTCTTTGCACCCGTCTCTCTACACAAAAGAAAAAGAGAAGAAAAGAAAGAAATGATCATGAGACAAACATGGTCTTTGCGTCTGCCTCTACAAAAGAAGAAGAGAAGAAGAAAAAGAGCAATCATGGGACGAACATGGTCTCTGCACCTGCCTCTCTACAAAAGAAGAAGAGAAGAAACAAAAAGAGACGTGAGGCGAATATGGTCTCTGCACCTGCCTCTCCATAAAATAAGAAGAGAAGAAGAGAAAGAACAGTCACAAGGCGAACATGGTCTCTGCACCTGCCTCCCTATAAAAGAAGAAGAGAAGAAGAGAAAGAGCAATCAGGAGGCGAACACGGTCCTTGAACCCGCCTCTCTACACAAAAGAAGAAGAGAAGAAAAGAAAGAAATGATCACGAGGCAAACATGGTCTTTGTGCCTGCCTCTACAAAATAAGAAGAGAAGAAGAAAAAGAGCAATCATGGGGCGAACATGGTCTCTGCACCTGCCTCTCTACAAAAAAAGAAGAGAAGAAACAAAAAGATGCGTGAAGCGAATATGGTCTCTACACCTGCCTCTCCATAAAATAAGAAGAGAAGAAGAGAAAGAACAGTCACGAGGCGAACATGGTCTCTGCACATGCCTCCCTATAAAAGAAGAAGAGAAGAAGAGAAAGAACAGTTAGGGGGTGAACACGGTCCTTGAACCCGTCCTCTTCACACAAAAGAAGAAGAGAAGAAAAGAAAGAAATGATCACGAGACAAACATGGTCCTTGCACCCGCCTCTCCTCACAAAAGAGGAAGAAAAGAAGAGAAAGAAGAGTCACGAGATGAACTTTTACCTCCAACCTTCAGCCACCCGACAAATAGAAACCAATCAGCATTCCGCCGACGGGGCGTTAAACCGACTAGACCTTCCGCCGACGGGACGTTAAACCGACTAGACCTTCCACCGGCGGGGCGTTAAATCGACTAGACCTTCCGCCGACGGGGCGTTAAACCGACAAAGGCCTCCCAGATTCTGGCTTTTGTAGCCTGCTTCCCAAAATTCGGACCTCGTGGCATGCTTCCCAACTTTGGCTCTCGCAGCCTGCTCCCCACTGGCTTTTATAGCCTGCTTCCCAACTTTGGCTCTTGCAGCCTGCTTATCTTTGGCCCTCGTGGCCTGCTTCCCAACTTTGGCTCTCGCAGCCTGCTTCCCCTTGGCTTTTATAGCCTGCTTCCAAACTTTGGCTCTTGCAGCCTGCTTACCTTTGGCCCTCGTGGCCTACTCCCCAACTTCAGCTCTCGTAGCCTGCTTCCCAGCTTTGGCTCTTGCAACCTATTTACCTTTGGCCTTCGTGGCCTGCTTCCCAAGTCTGGCTCTCGTAGCCTGCTTCCCAGAATTCGGCCTTCGCGGCCCGCATCCCATAACTTCAGCTCCTACAGCCCGCTTCCCTAATATCCTCTCAGCCCTTTTACGGTCTGCCTCCCTAATACCTTTACTACAACTACACATATACGTAACAACAATATTTTCTTATGCAAACAGAAAAAACACAAAAAACAAACAAAAAAATAACAACAACGAAAAAGAAAACAACAAAACAAAAAAAAAACAAAAAAAAGAGAATGCATGATTACCCTGCTCGCATGGTTGCTTAATATAGAATAATACATCTCCTTGGAATTTTCTAGGACCGTGTTTCCTTGCTAAATAATATCGCCCCAATTCCGGATGCACGCGTGTCACGACGTACGCTCGAAGGGAACCCAATTATGGTGGGTGCACACGTCAAGGGGAAGAGTCATGGCTGAATCGCTAAGCCCAACTCACAAAATAAACCTGAGACAACGCTCCCACACTTAGCACTTAATGTGTTCAATAGCCTTCGACTATAGGGATTGCCCGAATTTCTTCTTAGCACTCTACGGAGACTTGAATTCCTGCACTCGCGTGAAAGGTAATCGTGAGGAAAAAGCTGCCTACCCCCACTGTAAAAAAAGAGAGAGAGAGAGAAAAGAAAAGAGAGAGAAAAAAAAGAAAAAAGAGAGAAACGTGAATCCGAGTAGCCGGGAATCCCCATTGAGACACATGAGGAGACTCGCGCGAAATGGTGAAGTGAATTATAATAAGGATGAAACCTATTAGCCGGGAATCCCCATTGAGACACATGAGGAGACTCGCGTCAAACGGTGGAATCCGTAATAGAATTACAATAAGGATGAATCCTAGTAGCCGGGAACCCCCATTGAGACACATGAGGAGACTCACGCTGAACGGTGAAATCCGCTACCAAAATAAACAGATGGGGGCTGTGTGAAGCTACCGAAAGTCGAAAGCCTGGAACTAATGTGTAGGCGCTAGAGTGATCCTCGAGTGTCACCAGGAAAACCTGCATATCCCTATGGTTAGGGCTCTTTGTTCACACATTTGCACTGCCACGCCACAGAGAATTGCCTCGGGTGAAATGCGTGAATTTAGGCTATGCATGCAAGACATGTGATATCCTCTTGACGGGTGCACCACCCCTCAATTGCGCCTCGCGGCCCACACCGCATCTACGAATTACGGGCGATGTCCATATCCTATCCCCTATAGGGGGAGCTGCCTTACTTATATTTATGTTATGCCTGCTAATGAATGCTTACATGCTTGAATAAAAGAAAATATAATAAAAATAATAATAAATAATAAAAATATGTGTTTACAATAAACTCAATTTCGGCTAGCGAAGCCTACTTTCCCAGCGCTGGCTCGTAGAGCCCAATCTCGGCCCCCCCCATGGCCTACCTCTTGCCCTCGCGGCCCGTTAATCTCCCAACTCTGGCTCCCGTAGCCTGCTTCCCCTCGAATTTTATAGCATGCTTCCCCTCGGCTTTTATAGCCTGCTCCCCAATTTTGGCTCTCGCAGCCTGCTCCCCAGAATTCGGCTTTCACGGCCTGCTTCCCAGAATTCGGCTCCTGTGGCCCGCTTCCTAATATCTTTGGCTCTTCCAGCCTGCTTCTCAGGATTCGGCCCTCTACGGCCTGCTTCCCAGAATTTGGCCTTTACGGCCTACTTCCCCGATTTCAGCCTTCGTGGCCTACCTCCATGACACCAACTCTGGCCCTTGCGGCCCACTTTCCCGAGTCCGGGTTTCATAACCAGTATCCCCGGTGCATTTTGAATCAACAAACTCTTCTCTCCATCCCTTCGGGCGACGAACATCCCTGTTGCGTCAATAAACCCTTCTCTCTGCCCTCATGGCTCGCCTTTTGCAACTTCGGCTCTTGAAGCCCGCTTCCAGCCTTGGTTGTTTTGGCTTCACTTATCGACCCCTGAGCCGACAGCTTTCAATCATTGGCTCCTATGCCAACAGCTTTTCAATTATCGGCCCCTGAGCCGACAGCTTTCAATCATTGGCTCCTATGCCAATAGATATCTAATTATCGGCCCCTAGCCGACAGTTTTCAATTATCGGCCCTTAAGCCGACAGCTTTCACTCATCGGCCCCTTGGCCGATAACCTTTTAATCATCGGCCTTCGGGTTGACAGCTTTTCAATTATTGGCTCCCATGCCAACAGCTTTTCAATCATCGGCCCCTGAGCCGATAGCTTTCCAATTATTGGCTCCCATGCCAACAGCTTTTCAATCATCGGCCCCTGAGCCGACAGCTTTCCAATTATTGGCCCCCATGCCAATAGCTTTTCAATCATCGGCCCCTGAGCCGACAACTTTTAATCATCGGCCTTCGAGCCGACAGCTTTCACTTATTGGCTCCCATGCCAACAGCTTTCAATTATCGGCCGACGTGCCGACATCTCTTATATCATTGGCATCCGCGCCAGCAGCCACCTGGAGTTCTTCAAAAAAAAGAAAAGAAGAAGAGAAGAAAAAAAAGGGGGAAGAAGAGAAGAAGAGAAAAAAAAAATAAACAAACAACAAAGAGAGAGAAAAAAAAAGAGATAACAAAAAGGAAAAAAAAAGAGGAAAAGAGAAGAAGAGAAAAGAGAGAAGAAAAGAAAGAAAAAGAGACGAAGAGATCAACATACTGCTTCAGTTCCCGACACCCCGTCGGCACTGATGAAGAGACCAATACACTGCTTCAGTTCCCGACACCCCATCGGCACGGATGAAGAGGCCAATATGCTGCTTCAGTTCCGGACACCCTGTCGGCACTGATGAAGAGACCAACATACTGCTCCAGTTCCCGACACCCCTTCGACACTGATGAAGAGACCAATATACTGCTTCAGTTCCCGACACCCTGTCGGCACTGATGAAGAGACAAAGAGACCAATATACTGCTTCAGTTCCCGACACCCTGTCGGCACTGATGAAGAGACAAAGAGACCAATATACTGCTTCAGTTCCCGACACCCTGTCGGCACTGATGAAGAGACCAAGAGACCAATATGCTGCTTCAGTTCCCGACACCCTGTCGGCATTGATGAAGAGACCAACATGCTACGGCAGCTCCCTACACCCTATCGACACTCATGAAGAGACAAAGAGACCAATACGCTGCTTCAGTTCCCGACACCCCGTCGGCACTGATGAAGAGACCAATATGCTGCTTCAGTTCCCGACACCCTGTCGGCACTGATGAAGAGACAAAGAGACCAACAAACCAGGTCAGCTCCCGGCACCCTGTCGGCACTGACAAAGAGAAGAAAAGATAGATAAACCATGGCAGCTCCCGACACCCTGTCGGTACTGATGCAAAAGAAAAGAAGAGACCAACATGCTACGGCAGCTCCCTACGCCCTGTCGACACTAATGAAGAAGAGAAGAGACAAGCATGCTACGCCAGCTCCCGACACCCTGTCGGTACTGATGCAAAAGAAAAGAAGAGACCAACATGCTACGGCAGCTCCCTACGCCCTGTTGGCACTAATGAAGAAGAGAAGAGACAAGCATGCTACGCCAGCTCCCGACACTCCGTCGGCACCGACAAAGAGAAAAAAGAGACCAGTACACCCGCGGGCACCGCCCAGCTCATCCTTCGCCTGCGCTACCCGTGGGTGGGGGACATTTGTGGACACCAAAAAAATTGCACACCCAAATATCATACCCGGCCTCGCATCAACAACGGCGCCGAGCGAAGAAGCCCCGGAGAGACTGGTCGTCCGGACTCCCCAAATATGCACACTGCCGTGAAGCCGTCCCCGGAGTCACGACAGCAAAGAGAAGCCAACTCTCGGGAAGCTCATAATCCATGGGCCTCGAAGAAAATCAAATGGGCCACAACTCGTGCTCACAACGGGCTCAAAGTTGCCCATTTAGCCCTTCAGCGGCACGCCCATTTGAGGCTTCAACGGCATGCTCCCTGCAGCCTTCAGCGGCACACCCCAGGGTGTCCCCAGTGGCACACCCCTTGGGGAGCCCAGCGGCACACCCCTGGGTGCCCCAGCGGCACACCCATGGGAGCCCCTCAGCGGCACGCCCTGCCCCCAGCGGCACACCCGTCCTGGGCCCCAGCGGCACACCCCTAGGGTGTCTTCAGCGGCATGCCCCAATGGCTTCCAGCGGCACCCCCAGGAAGCCTCAGCGGCACGCCCATTTGGGGCTTCAGCGGCACTCTTCGTTGGGCCTTCAACGGCACGCCTTTTGCCCCCTTCAGCGACACGCTTAGGCAACCTTTAGCGACACGCCCTTTTGGCCCTCCTCCGGCACACCTTTTGAGCCCGCCAGTGGCACATCAACGGCCGAACGACGTGATGCCCATGCCCTATGGATCATTGGCACGCAATGGGACTTGCTGAGGTGTCACCTGGGGAGAGGGCCACGCTGCCTACTCCTCCTGCCACCCAGGACAAGGGAGTCAACTCCCATTAAATGCCCTCCGGACGCTTCCCGCCTTGGGACGCTCCCGCTGCCCGGGGTATAAAACCCCTCTTCGCTGCGAACAAAAGGGAGGGGATGCAGATACACACAGGGAGACCCACACGCAGACAGAGAAGAGGAGAAGAGAAGAAGAGAAGAAGAAGGAGAAGAGAAAAAGGAGAAGAGGAGGGGAGGCTCTGCCTCCCCCTCCTGCTGTTCCTCCCACCGCCGTCCCCGCGAAGAGCAGAAGAAGAAGCAGAAGAAGAGAAGAAGAGAAGAAGGAGAGGGGAGGCTCCAGCTCCCCCGTTGCTATCCCGTCCACCACCACCGGTGTGAAGAGAGAGAGAGAGAAGGAGGGTGAGTGAAGAGAGAGAGTGAGGATCGGGAGGGGAGGAGTCCCTGCTCCCCCCATTATATCTTCTTTCTTTCTTTCTTTGTCCCCCTTGTGTTCTTTCCCGTCGCCATGTATTAGCTCCCTCGGGGCACTCTCTTTGTGATAATAAAAGTAGGAGGCTTGCAAGTATTTCTCTTGAACGTCTTTCTAAAGCGTTTCTTCCGTGTTTGCATCCTTCGGTGTTTTACGCCCTCCCCCTTCCCTTTCTCCTTTTGCTAGGGTTTGCTTCCTCGAGGGCATTTTTGCCTTGCTTCCTCCTTCGCCGGCACGCCTTCTTCAGCGGCACGCCCTAGCCGAGCCCTTCGCCGGCACGCCCTTACGGGCCTTCGTCGGTACGCTCTCCCAGCCCTTCCCCGGTGCGCCTTGGAGCCCCTTCGTCGGCACACCCCAATCGCTCCTTCCCCGGTGCGCCTGGGAACCCCCTTCGCCGGCACGCCCCTACGGGCCTTCCCCGTCACGCCCAGGCCACTCTTCACATTCCCAACCTCTTCAGCCCGGCACACTTCCCAGCTGCTCTTGGAGAGGTCCCCTGCCCACCATTGCCTCCGAGTTTTCCGGAGTTTTATTAAAGGTGTTGCCGCTCTCGGGCGCCCACCTCCAGTTGTCGAGTTCCGCCACTCCATGTGGGCGCGTTCCCTGTATCTCCCTTACGCTCGGGTCAAGGGGAGATGCTGCCGAATTTTCGTTAGAAACGATAACATATTAAAAGGATAAGAGGAAGCAACAAACAAATGGAACGACCACACGTTAAAAAGGACTAAAAGAAAGCAACAAGCAAATAAAAAGAACAACGGTAAAATACTTTAACCGAGGCAAGGGAACTGTAATCAACTCAAAGAGAGCTGAATCAAATAACGACTAAGTAACTCAAACATCCGTCCTCAGGAGAGAAAGAATGGAAGATAATCAAGAGAAAGAGAGAAGAAACCCATGCGAACTTAATAAAAATCAGAACAGAAGAAAAGAAAAGCCTTAAAAGAAACGGAGTAGGAGTGGGCTCCCCATGCCCTTCGCCGGTACGCTCCTATTGTCTCCCTTAGCCGGCACACCTTTCTAGCCATCCTTCGCCGGCACATACCTCATGGCCCTTCGCCGGCACACCCGCTTAGCCCTTCAGCGGTACGCCTTCTACCCCCTTTCGCCGACACACCCTTCAGCCCTTCAACGGCACGCTCCTGCTTCAGTGTTCAGTGGCACACTCACCCTTTTAACCCTCCAGCGGTACACCCCCTGGCCCTCAGCGGCACACTCCTTTGACCCTCCAGCGGTACACCCCTGGCCCTCAGCGGCACACCCTTTTAACCCTCCAGTGGTACACCCCCTGGCCCCCAGCGGCACACTCCCTTGGCCCTCAGCGGCACACTCCCTTATCCCTCTAGCGGCACACTCCTTTGGCCCTCAGCGGCACACTCCCTTGGCCCTCCAGCGGTGCACTCCCATTACCCAGCGGTACACCTGAAATAATGATATTAATAAAGATAATAAGCTAAAAGAAAACATAATAAATAAACAAATAATGATACAAAACTTAAATAATGATAATAATAACAAACTCAAAATAAAATAGAGAAATAATAGCAAACAATAATGTTAAATAACAATAATAAATGATAATAAATTCAAAAAGGTGAATAAATAAATAAGAATGATAAAGAAATAAGCAATAATAATAATAAGGTTAAAAGAAATAATAATAACGATAAATGGACAAATAAATGATAACCAAAATAAATAAATAATAATAACAAACTTAACAAAAAATGACAAGCAAATGAATGATAATAAAATGAACAAAAATAATAACAAACCTAATAATAACAATAGTAAATGAATAAATCACAAGAAAAATGAATAAATAGTAATAAAGAATTCACTCAAAGATATATATATAAATTAACAAATGATAATGATAACATTTCTTAAATAATAATAAAACAATGGGATCCGCTTCGTAGCCCCGTCTCTCCCATGACCGGTGCCGAAGGAACAACAATACCGCCCTTGCGAGTTGGGCCTGAGTCTAGGGAATTATCCCGAAATGGCCATGGCCTGACCTCGTCTCGGGCTGACATTCCGATTAAACTAGACTCATTTCTCCGACCGGATCCCTTCCGAGCCGCTACTAAAATTGCCGCACGTTCGGCAGACATTTGAACGGATTCACCTCGGTTCCCGCCGCGTTCTTATTACCGACCTACGTCCGAACATGAAAAGGCCCGTGAGCGACCTGCATAGCCGGTGGCTCCTACCCCGATATGGTTGTGAGCCAGCATTGCTCCGGGCCAATAGCTCATCAATTCTGACCCATTCCTATAGGGATTCGTTCCTGCCCTTTCATCAAAATTACCGTAAACTCGACATACATTTGTACGGGGTTGTTCCCACCCGCGTCGCACTTTCAATATGGGCCCTTGCCCAAACATTAAAAGGTCGGCAAGTGACCGACAGAATCCGAATTAGAACGAGACGGCTCTCGCCACCCCCGGACTCCTTCCATGGGAATATCAATAAGACCTCCGTGGGCCACACTCAGACCTCGGGCCTGTCTCGATCATGGTCATCGTCTGGCTCATATCCTCGGTCTACAGCTCGCTCCTTTCGAACACGTTTTCGGTTATGGAGTCTAGCCCCGGGACTCTCCCCCGTTGCCCTCCGACACCGAAAATATTAATGATGCCCGCGCAAGCCCCGTTCGGACCACGGGAGGCGCCCCCAATATGGTCCTGACTCGATCTCATACCAGGCCAATAGATTCGCTGGTTTCCAGCTACAATAACCGAGATTCAACCGAATGTTTTCAGTGTCTCGGAATAATAAACTTGTCGTATCCCGGCATGCATATGTTCCAGGTCCTCCTGCGATGATTACAATATTCTTAAGCCGGACTCTCGTCCGAATATTAAATGGTCTCCCGAATGACCGACATGTTTCGAACGCCTGCTTCTCCGGACACAGGGCTTTTCAGCCAATTCAAGGGATATTCCCTCGTTGCCCCTTAGCACCGGAAATACTAATGCCGCTCATGCAAGTCTTGTTTCGACCGCGGGGGGCCCACCACAGTATGGTCGCAGCTTGCTCTTGCATCGGGCCAACAGATTTACCAGTTTCCGACTGCTTTAACCGAGGTTTAGCCGAATGTTTTCCGTTCTTCTGAACAATAAATTGCCATATCCTGGCATACATATGCTCCGGTCTTCCCATGACGATCGCACTCTTCCCGAGATGGACACTCGTCCGAACATTAAATGGTCAGCGCATTATCGACATGATCCCAAATGGTTTTCTTCCCGCCTGCGCGCGAGGATTTCAATACCTCATAATAGACCTTTCATGCAATTAATTTCTTGGCCATGAAGCCCTGAATCTCGACGATTAATCAAGGGTGTTCCCTCGTACGGGGGATGTAAATGACGTCGTGACCTTTATGGCGCGGCGGGTTTTGGTCCCGACAAGAACCACACAATCGTCTGACGAAGTCAGATCGAGCGCACCATGGGCTCTTCGAAGCCCAAATAAGTTATCACTTCGGTGACTGGCACGCCCACGCACTTAATAAACGAATAAACTAACGAGAGAACAATAAGTGAAAAAAAGTGCGTCCACACCTACTTAGCATCAATTGGCATTTAAATTGGAATCATATCCTTTGGCCTAACATGTTCATTTCATGTCACATAACCCCCTATTTTTTTATAGATGACAAAAAGGGGGAGAATGTTTGGTGTGTGCTCAATGCTTTATGAATGCTATTGTCTTGGGGAGAATGGGAGAATTGGTGTATGCTCAATGTTTGCAAATGTTTATAAAATCTATATTATCACACACATCATTTTGTCATCATCAAAAAGGGGGAGATTATTGCATCCCCTAGTTCGTGTTTGGTTTCAATGATATCAAAACGATTGTGTTTGTGTGTGTATGTGTTTCATTGAGCAACATGTTTTATATCTTGATTTGATGAGTTGAAAGATAGAGTCAATGCTCACTCTTGAAAGTCATGTGAACCCTTGGTGTTTAAGGAACTAATGTTATATTTATGTTGGTTTGTATGAACACAAATTCATAGCTCATACTTGAAATCTAAAGGAGTCCATCAATGAAGCTCTTCTTCTAAAAGAGAGTTAACTATGTTCACATTTTAAAGTCATATGAATGATTTGTATTTAAGGATCTCATGCCTTCAATTTCTTGATTTGTAGGATAAAAATTCATGATTCATGTTTGGAACTCAAAGGAGTGCATCAATGAAGATCTTATTGAAAAAGGGAGTTGACTCACTCATTGCATTGCGTTGACTCTTCTATATTTTATGTATTTCATCAAATAATTTTTCAAAGTCTTGGTTGGCTATTTTCATGCGTTTTCCTCATAAGATTTTTGGACTTGAAATATCCTCAACCTTATAACTTGAAATTTGATGGATGTGATTTTAATGATGCTTGCTCGTTTCTTGGACTCATGGTAATCTAAATTTGGGAAGTTTATATCAATGCTCCTCATGAGATAATGATTCGTAAATGTTAGTTGTTAATCAACAAGAATGCCATTTGAATGAATGTGGTTCCATGATATTATGCATGCTTTATATTTGGCATAATTGTTAACACTTGTGTGATGAAGTATTTTGTTGTTGAAGATTTGGTTGCCTTGTGATTGAATGGTTGAGCTCCCATGTCATTATATTTGGTGATTAAGAGATCCATGTTTATCATAACAAAACCTTGTCATTTGGTGGAATGTATTTTTGTTGATTGATTTGAGAAGCCAAATACTTGGTTGAGTTAGTTCAATGATGTATTTTTATATGAACTAGTTCAAAGAGTTAATGCTTGGTTCATGAGTTTTGACTATCATCTAACCTCTTGGTTTATCATGTTTTTACAGGTTAAAGGATGACTTTTAAACCCTCCCATATCAAGTGGATCATGGTAATATCTATTACCCACCTTGTGTGCTTGAATTGGAGGAGGTTGAGGTTGTGCTTTCATGCCTTTGTATTTCGACAATTGAGAGATTCAATTTCATCACAACAAAAACTTGTCATATGGTGGAATGTGTTCTTGTTGTTTGATATGAGAATCCAAATACATGATTAAATGGGTTCTCTAGTGCCCTTCATGCATGTTTCTCATGATAGTCTCGTGGTAGCATCTTGCTTATTTAACTCTCCATATTCCTTGTTGAATCCAAGGTTTACTGATGTTTTGAAGACCTTCTAATGCATGTTTTTCACTTGGAAAAATCAAATTTTCAATTAGGGTTGAAGATTTTTCAGACTACATTGGACTGCATTATGCAGTCTTTGTGCTGGGCAGAAGGTGTCGACACCACACCTTGTTGAATCTGCCAGTAGGTGTCGACACCAGGTGTCGACGCCGGGTGTAGGTGTCGACACCTATCTG
This sequence comes from Amorphophallus konjac, assembly GCA_022559845.1. Lineage (NCBI taxonomy): Eukaryota > Viridiplantae > Streptophyta > Magnoliopsida > Alismatales > Araceae > Amorphophallus > Amorphophallus konjac. The sequence continues at coordinate 49,261,104 of CM040120.1, read as the reverse complement.
GCAGAGTTCTATTTTTGGTGTTTTGGCATGTCCAGCTTGCCGGTGTCGACACCAAGTGTCGACACTTACATCACGGGAGTTGCGAATCCAATCTAAACCTATTCTTTTGGCCATGAAACTTTACCATACTACCCCCCAAAGGTTACTAAGCATATGGAGATGTCTTTAAGGCATTGTGGGAGGGTTTTATGTGTCTTTTGGGCTCTCTACCTTGCATATAAATATGAGTTACGAATTTGTGGAGGATGAACCCTAATGCTCATTTGTTCTTTCGTATAGGTGAAGAAAAGGGGAAAAAACGTGGTGGAGCTCTTGCAAGGTGGTTATCATCTACTTCCATGGAGATTTGGAGCTCGTGGTAGAAGAAGAAAAGAAGCATCTCGAAGAGAGGAACGCGAGGACGCCAAAATCGCGACCATCCGATAATGAGCCAAGAAGAGTCGGAGTCTTTCTTGAAGGGGGAGCTTCATACATGCTTTAACTTCTTTGATTCAGTCTATAGAGTTTGTTTGGGGGGTCATACCATATATTTGTCTTTATTTCATATACATCTGAAAGAATACTTAGTGTGGGTGTTCGGAGAAAGGGTTCTCCGAGTGTTTGTGTTGACGTGTGTGCGTCGAGTTGTGCGTATCTTATCCGCGTGTGTACTTGGACGTATTTTGGGGTGTGTTCCCCATGTGTGGTTGGGAGTTTACTCCCGTGTGGTTGTGTAGGCATCACCCTACCTGTGTGTTGGAGCTTGGCTCCGTGTGTGTGTGGGGATTTATCCCCGGGATATTTTTACAGTAGTAAAGTCTCAGCGGTTTGGTGAGGGGTGGACGTAGGGAGCCCATCGTGGTCCCGAATCACCTTAAAAATCTCCGTGCATTGTGGCTTGCACGGTGGTTTGTGTTATGGTGGTTTACTTTATTGTTCATATCTAATTATCCGTTCGAGTGAGTACGGTGAGATTGAGAGAATCAAGTCTATTCCAATTAGTTTAATTTCCTCACTCTTGCTAATCTTGCTAATTCCGCTGTGAGCTAGTTTAAAGTTTTAATTGGACATAATTTTAGTAGAGGGTTCTATTCACCCCCCCTCTAGAACCGTGTTCCTGCACTACGGGACCCCAACAAATTCACAACGCATACACGGCAAATCCTGCATAGCCATTGCATTAGGCGAGAGGAACCCCGGGGAGGGGGAAATCATTTCTGTAGCCCGTGTTAGCTCCTGGGTGTATTCGATGTCGCGAAACCAAACCCGAAGGCTAGACACACCGGAAACGATTGGACATGCGAATTGAGAAAAGAATAGGAGAAGCATACACAACATTAAACACTATTCATTCCATCAGTATATCATTCATCCCATCAATGGGGGGAGAAAGGCATAGAATATCATAAGCATTCGGCGCAGCCAGCGTTGTCGCTCGGCAGCCGTTTCATTAATTATAGAGACAGGGTTACAGAGGAGAAGGAAATAGAGAGATGGTGAGGGGGGGAGATGGGCTCATGTCATCGCCCCTGCCCCCTCACTTACATTATATCAGAAGGAGAAGTTGGAGAGAAAACGCCGGAAGAAAACTACGAAACCCACCTAAGACTCTTCTCCAGAAACAGAGTATCAGATTCCGGCGTCTATCCTCTGGCTCCGAAGTTATTCAGGCGAGCGGACGGGGAAGACGGCGGTGAGGAGACTCAGTGGAAACCCTGCTTCTCCCCCAAGATTCCTCTCTCCCTCGGACGAACGGGCTTTGATTGGCTCTCCGGGCTCTGCCCCTCTTTGAGTTATCCTATGGTCACTGGGGTCATTCGACATCATCATATGGACATATGAGTTCTGTGGTATTCTTGATTTTGATAATGGCTAAACACTATTAGTCATTGATGTTTCCACTCTCATGTGACTAACATACGTGATGTTCTGTTCATGACAGATATGCCAATGAATGGACAAGGCATTCAGTGAGGATGGCAAAAGTGAAAGCTCATTGATCACGCCCAAGCAAGGATGCAAACACAAGCAAAAGTCGACACGTGATATTCGGCTCGTCACACATCCAAAGTCAATGCACAAAGAAGTACAGCCAAGAGAATCCAAGGACAAAGACTCAGTTGATACCTTTTAGACTATCAAGGGAGATGCCATAGATATGAACGGGCTGCTAAAGGACTCAAGCGATGAAGCTAAAGCGGTTAACGGACTGACCCGAGATGAACCGGGGTCTGCCCAGCTGGCGGTCGACCGCCAGCACAGGGGCGGTCGACCGCCCCAGCCAGCAGCTTCCAGTCTGCACGAGTTTCAGTAGCGGTCGACCGCCAGCCAGTAGCGGTCGACTGAAATTCCCAGGGACCATCCGTTTGCAGGTGTTTCAGTAACGGTCGACCGCCAGAAGCCACAGGTCGACCTCCAGCCCCGAGCCTCCATGTTTGACTTCGATTTCCACCTCGAGGCTAGCCCCTTTCCTTGTATTTGTTTAACCCAAAAGTCACCCAATCTTCCATAGATTGTGGATCTGGTCTGGGGGATGTCTAAGGACCACTCCAAGGTTATAAAACACATGCAAGAGAGTTAGAAACCCTAGTTGATCATTTGTGAATCCAAGGGAGATCAAAGGAGGCTACAAGGGTGAGAGGAGTTCGAGTACTGTAGCTGTGAACAGTACTCCGGGAAGAAGTTCTTCATCCATTCAAGGGATTCAAGTCTAGATCTGAAGCCATCTCAACCTCCAAGGAACTAAGAAGCAATCAAGGCTCTCAAGGGTGATCTAAACTGCATCAAACTCTTCATCAACTCAAGGAGATCAAAAGGAAGATCAAGGCTACATCCATAGTCTTCTTCATCAACTCAAGGAAGATCATCTCTCAAGGAAGAAGACACCATTGAAGCATCCAACTCAAGCTCTAGCAATCTCAGACAAGATTTTTCTTCTTGAGCATATTCTATATCTTGTTTGATGATTGAGTGTTTTCCTATTTGTTCTTTTTCATTTCATACAAACGATTGAAACTGATGATCGTCTCTACCGGTGGTTAGTAGGAAGGCAATCAGAAGTTGTCCGATCTGCGATGTTGACGTCCCTACCGGTGGTTAGTAGGAAGGCTATCGGGGGTCTTTCCGATTTACGGTTCAGTGCGTGGCACTAGTGGAGCCTCACCGATTTGGTGAGGGGTGGACGTAGGACTGGAGATTCAGTCCGAGCCACCTTAAAATCCTTTGTGTTGTGGTTTGATTGTGCGATTGATATGTTTTAGATGCATGCTTAGGTTCAATCTCCATATTATGAAATCATATTTCTAAGTAAATCATTTTATACATCGCTAAGCTAGTTGTATTCCGCTGCAATTATTTTTGACTAACCTTATAGAGGGTTGTATTACGAAAAGAGGGGCAGATCTATTCACCCCTCCCCTCTAGATCCGCTGTCCACTACTCAACAAGTGGTATCAGAGCCTAATCTCTCATTATGGGGTCCAACGACCTTGAGAGAATTGGTGGATCAGCGTCTAAGGGTTATTTACCTGAAGGACATTATGTGAACATGCCTCCTTATTTTACTGGAGCAAATTATCCCTATTGGAAACATCGTATGTAGGTGTTCATTCGCGCCCAAGACTACGAACTTTGGCGAGTGATCAACAAAGGTCCGTATGAGCTGCCGGATGATGAGGACTTGTGGACCAAAGAACAAGTAAGGCAATCCACTATCAACTGGAGTGATAAACACATCATGCAATGCTCACTCCATCCAGTTGATTTCTCAAGAGTGGCTACCTGTGCATCTGCAAAACTAATGTGGGACAAGCTAGAGGAAATCTACGAAGGAACCTCTCAGGTACGAGAAACAAAAGCCAATATTTTAGTTTCTGAATATGAAATGTTCCGCATGAAGCCTGATGAGTCAATTCAAGATATGTATGCTCGATTGACTGTGCTCACTAATAGTTTAACTGATTTGGGAAAGAAATATTCAGAGCAAGAAATTGTAAGAAAAATTCTCAGATCGTTAACTCCAGCATAGCACACGAAGGCGACCGTTGTTGAAGAATCCAGAGATCTCGCAACGACTAAGGTAGACGAACTCATTGGGTCATTGATGACCTATGAGATCAACCTTAAGAACAAAGAGGCTGAGGCACCTAAGAAGAAGTCCCTAGCTTTTAAAGCAGGACCCAGCGGTCATGGCACTTTTGATGAAGGTGAGGATTCGGCAAGTGAGCGAGATGAGGATGACGTAGCCATGCTCACACGTAAGTTTAAAAAATTCCTGAGAAAGGAAGGTAAGAGCTTCATGAGAGGAAGGTCAAAGGTAAGAAATGGTTTCAAATCTAATTCTGAAAACTCTAAGAAATCTGATAAAATCATTTGCTATTCTTGCAACAAACCAGGGCATTTCAAGAATGATTGTCCCGACAGATTCATAAAAGTTGACAAATGGAAGGGCAAGAAGAAGAACAAGGCCATGGTGTCCACATGGAGCGATGAAGAGGAAAGTGATGATGGAACTAGCTCCATGGACAAAGAAAAAAATAGCTCTGCCTTATGGCCAAAGGTGATGAAGAAACTGAGGTAAATTCTCCATTTGAAGATTATACAATTGATGATTGGGAGGAAGCATATATACAACTCATGAAACAATATGAAATGTACAAAAAGGAGAATAAATCATTGAAAAAGAAAATTAACTCATTTGTGCATGATCATGGCTTAAATGTCAAGAACGCTTCACTTGAAACTGAAATTGAAGATCTTAAGAAAATGATTGAGAACTTGGAGGAAGGAAGAAAAGAAATGGCTTACTTGGAAACTGAAAATGAAGATTTGAGAAATGAGATTGATAGCATGAAGCTAAAAATGCAAACCTATGAAAAGGACAGCAAATTGAGTAATGAGAAGTATGAAGCTGTCAAACAAGTCAACATTCAACTTCTTCAAAACATTGAAAACATACAAAAAGAGTTGAAGGATAAACAACAATCCTTAGAAAAATTTGTGGATGGAAGAGAAAACCTAGATGCACTGCTAGGTACCAGAATGAACTTTAACAAGGAAGGGTTAGGTTTTGAACCTACAAATAAAAGGTCAATTGAGTTAAAAACTGTCACATTTGTTTCATCTTCCGAAGCCTCCACCTCAAATACAACTCCCACATAAAACTAGAAAAAACAAAAGGAGAAAGGAAAATAAAAGATTGAAGAGGCAATAACTGAAATTCCCAAAAAGTCTGTCCAAAAGCCTAAGAAAGGTCGACCTTCCCCGCAGCATAGGTCAACACTTCCTTGGCCCTTGCATGCTCAATCTTTCAGATATCACCATAACTAGATTGCACATTCATATAGGCCAACACCACCCTACTTTTAGGGAAATTGTGATTCATGTGTTCATCAATCTTATAAGTTTCAATCTCCTAAGTGGCAAAACAATCACTTTCAACCCAAAACCAACCAACGGCCTAAATGGTTTAAGAAGCAAACTTCCCCAAACTTCCACAAAATCCAACAAAGAGCTTCTAAACAAAAAGTGAATGTCAAAGCTGAAAAGAAAAATCAAATCCCTGCTCTAAGCAAACAAAACATGAATGTCAGGAAGGTTTGGATTCCAAAAGAAATGGTTTCATATTTTGAAAATCTGAAGAGTTTGATGGGACCCAAATTTGGTTGGGTTCCAAACACAATTGCTTAATTACTTGTGCAGGAGTGTCTTGCAGCCATGCATAACATGTGGTACCTTGATAGCGGCTGTTCAAGACACATGACTGGAGACAAAGTAAAATTTTATCTCTTGGAGGAAAAGGAAGGAGGATACGTCACATTTGGAGGGAACAACAAGGGAAAAATCATTGAAACAGGTAATGTAGGTAAGAATCTCTCCAACTCTATTGGAAATGTGTTGTTAGTTGAAGGATTGAAATATAACTTGCTCAGCATAAGTCAATTGTGTGATAAAGGTCACAAAGTGTTGTTTGATTCTCATGAATGTAAAATCTTTGAACCAAAATCTGACAATGTAAAATTTTCTGGTAAGAGAGTCAACAATGTTTACATGATTGACTTAGATGATCCTGCTCATTTGAACCTTTGTCTTGCTGCACCAAAATCTAAAATTGCATAGTTATGGCATCGTAGACCAGGACATGCTAGCTACAATGTCTTACATAAATTGTTAAAACATTCAATGGTGAAAGGGTTGCTTGAACTATCTTTTAAACAAGAAAATAAATTGTGTGATGCATATGTCCTAGGCAAACAAACAAGAAAATCTTTCAAAGGAAGATCTGAAAATACATCATCCAAACCACTCAAGCTAATTCATATGGACTTGTTTGGTCCAATCAGAACTGCTAACTTAAGTGGTAGAAAATATGGATATGTCTTGGTGGATGACTTTTCTAGGTTCACTTGGGTTTTCTTTCTCACACATAAAAATGATGCTTTTGATGAGTTTCAGGCACTCTACATGAAGATAAAGCAGGACGGTGAGTTTAAAATTTCCAAGATTCAATCTGATCATGGTGGTGAATTTGAAAATGCTGACTTCTATAATCTTTGCAGGGCTGAGGGAATTTCACACCGATTTTCTTCACCAAGAACGCCGGAGCAAAATGGTGTAGTTGAAAGGAGAAACCGAACACTTGTAGAGATGGCAAGAACCATGCTTGCTGAACGGCAACTTCCAAGGAGGTTTTGGGCTGAAGCGATAAACTCGGCATGTTACATTATCAACCGCTCTATGGTAAGGCCACACACCAAAAAGACTCCTTATGAGTTGCTGAAAGGTAAAAAGCCCTCTCTCTCACATATGAAAGTGTTTGGGTCAAAATGCTTCATCCACAACAATGACAAAAGAGACTTAGATAAATTCGAGCCCAAGAGCGATGAAGGTATATTCCTTGAATATTCTGATAGATCTAGGGCTTATAGAATTTACAATATCAAGAGTCAAACTGTGGAAGAATCACCCCATGTTTCCTTTGATGAATATCATGATGATTCTAACAATGATAACTCTTGCAGGAAAAATGATGAAGATGGGGAATTCCTAAGCATGAAGAACAAGAGTGTTCCTCCACAAGAAGAAACAAAAGAAGATGGTGACCAAGCTGAATCAATCAATGCAAGGAATCAAGCTCCAAGAGAAGGTAATGATTCTACAAAAATTAGAATTCTTAAGGATCATCCTTTAGAAAATGTCATTGGTAGCTTGAATGACCCACCTAGAACAATGTCACATTTTAAAATTATGGAAGAATTAGATCAACTTGCTCTTATTTCCCAGATTGAACCCAAGAATGTTGATGAGGCATTAAAGGATGAAAACTGGATAAATTCAATGCAAGACGAGTTAAACCAGTTTGAGAGAAATAAAGTTTGGCATCTTGTTCCTAGACCTTCATCAAAATCTGTCATAGGCACTAAGTGAGTTTTTAGGAACAAACTAAGTGAGGATGGTAAGATAATAAGAAACAAGGCTAGATTGGTGGCTCAAGGGTATAATCAAGAGTTTGGGGTAGACTTTGATGAATCTTATGCCCCAGTTGCTAGACTCGAAGCCATCAGAATTTTACTTACTTTTGCTTGCTCCCTTAGAATAAATCTGTATCAAATGGATGTAAAAAGTACTTTCTTGAATGGCTTGATCAAAGAAGAAGTCTATGTTGAGCAGCCCCCTGGCATTGAGAATTCTAACCATGCATATTTTGTATACAAGCTAGACATGGCACTCTATGAAATTAAGCAAGCACCATGAGCTTGGTATGAGAGACTAAGCTCATTCCTCATTGAAAAAGGGTACACACGAGATAAGGTAGATCAAACACTTTTCACCAAGAAGTAAGGTAAGAACATCTTGATTGTTCAAATTTATGTTGATGATATTATGTTTGGTTCTACTAAATCTGAAATGTGTGAGGAATTTGCTAACCTCATGACTAGCGAATTTGAGATGAGCCTAATGGGAGAACTCTAATTCTTTCTCGGTTTGCAGGTCAACCAAGGACAAGATAGGTGCTTCATAAGTCAAGCTAAATATATCAAGGAGCTACTGAAAAGATTTGACATGACGAACAGTAAAATAATTGCAACTCCTATGAGCACCACAACATCATTGGATTCAGATAAAACTGGTAAATTAGTGGATGCAAAGATCTATAGAGGTATGATCGGCTCTTTACTTTACTTGACTACATCCCGACCAGATATCCAGTTTAGTGTATGCCTTTGTGCTAGATTTCAAGTTAGTCCTAGAGAATCTCATTTGACTGCCGTCAAATGTATCCTTCGATATCTTGCCGGCACTCAAGATTTGGGATTGTGGTATCCATCATCATGTGATTTATCTCTTATATCTTATTCTGATGCGGACTACGCTGGATGCAAGCTGGATCGTAAGAGTACTAGTGGCTATTGTCAGTTTCTAGGCGGGTGTTTAGTTTCTTGGGCTTCCAAGAAACAACACTCGGTTGCCCTCTCAACCGCGGAGGCAGAATATGTTGCTGTGGGGAGCTGTGACACCCAAGTGTTGTGGATTAAACACCAACTCCAAGACTACTTAGTGGATCTTGGTTGTGTCCCGATTCTGTGTGATAACACTAGTGCTATCAACCTTGCAAAAAATCCAGTCCAGCACTCTAGGACTAAGCATATTGAGATTAGGCATCACTTCATTAGAGATGAGGTCGTTAAGAAAAATTTTGAGCAGCATTTTGTTGATACTCTAAATAAAATTGCTGACATCTTCACCAAGCCCTTGTGTAATGACATGTTTTCAACACTCAGAAGGGAGCTTGGTCTCTGCAGACCTCAGGCCACTAAAAATTGAAATGACGATCATGTTCAATTTAGTTGTGTGTTTTTACAGATTTGTGTCCATGCATTATTTATATATATATATGTCATTTTGCATATGGTGTCGCATTTCATGTAGTCATGATGCATAATAAAGATTGAATTCATGTTCACGATGCCTTGCATGATTTGTGTAGCATCAATCTTGTATGGCCATAGTATATCAAATGTTGATGTATGGAAAGGCAGGTTATACTTTCCTAGAAGTACTCAATATGCGTGAGGTTTCACCTCCGCCAAGTACCATGTGTCAATGTCGCATATAGGCCATATAGTAAGGGGGAGTTGTCCTTGTGCAGCATTCATGCATATGTTTCATCTTCATTCTGTTACATTTAATAAGTGTACAATAATATGTTGGGTCATGCATCTCATGTCTGCCAAATTCATGTCAACCCCTGCATGTTTTAGGTCATTCTCCTCTTGACAGTTATCATTACACTTGCTTGCCACATAACTCCTTGAGTGCATTCATTGCATATCCTTAGGGGGAGTCTTGATGCTTTTCTTAATTTTTTGTGCTTCCATGGCTTACAGTCTGAAAATGAGATCATGAGACTAACAAACATATGGTGTGAGAGCTTTCTATTATATGAACTAATGATTATCTATTCAATGAAAATAGTTCAGATTTAATGATTTCCTTGTAGTTCTGATATATTTTGTTTGAAATCATCTATGTTCTGTGGTTTTAATAGACTTTAACTAAAGATTGCATGTTGTGTCTTGAATGACTATCCTGAAATCTGAAAATCCAAACCTCTTGACAATCTTGGTGATACACTCAGGCTTAGTATTGTTTTTAAACATCTTGATGAGCTGGAATTCCTGAAAAATAATTTGACAGAGTAATGATATTGTTGCACGGAGAAATATGTCACGTCATCAAATCAAGTGACGAATGACATGTCATGATGTGCCCCTGTTATCTCTGTCTTAATTCATTTGGACTCTAGGTAGAGCAATGGCATAATTACTAAGAAATATATCTTCTCATCAAAGAAATGAGTTTGGATATATCATGACGTGACTTTGCTATCTCTGTTCATTCTGAAGCATAACCGTCAGTCTTGCCAAATACCTAGGGATACTGGCGTCTAAACAACGTGTATTCTTACGGTTAGGAGGCATGTACTAGACTTGATTACTCGTAAAATATGAGTCGTGTTCCATCAAATTCAAAAGATATTAAAAATTAAATTTGTTGAACTCATAATATTCCATGCTTTAGTCATGATTGTTTAGCCTCAATACTAGTTTTTGTGTTATTCCCTTTGTAGTTATTGAATATGAATATATAAGATAAGGGAAGGTTAAACACTGTCATGATATGCAACTTTGGTTCATTTCTATTACATCTTGGATATAGCTACTTTTCGAACTATGTTGATGATCTCGGATTTCATTAGCTTTGAACCATATATGTTGCTCGCGGTATGTTTCAGGTTTGCATATAATGACTTGCTCTCAACTCCTTTCAGATCTGGTCTCACAGCCGTCTGTCACCTTCTCTGCCTTATCCCTCCTTTTTGCTGCTGTCAAAGGGGGAGAATGTTTGTCTTGTGAGTCGTTATGTCTTCTTGCTGCATTTGTTGTAAGTCGTCCTTTGTGAGTTATCTTTGGGGGATGAGTGAATTATGTATGGGGGAGAGTCCAAGGGGGAGAAACCTTTGTGCGCTTTTGTGTATGAGTGATGAGGGAGTCTTCATATGTGTATGTGATGGGGTTTGCATAATTACATAGCATTCATATCCACATTCATATCTGCATTCCCATATTCTCATTATCATGGATCTTGAGTTGCATATGTTGCATTTGCTATAACTTTCGCCATTCTTGATATTACTGCCACATAATGACTCACAGTGTTGCCATCATCAAAAAGGGGGAGAATGTTGTGCCCCTGTGGTCATTTGAGTTATCCTATGGTCACTGGGGTCATTCGACATCATCCTATGGACATATGAGTTCTGTTGTATTCTTGGTTTTGATAATGGCTAAACACTATTAGTCATTGATGTTTCCACTCTCATGTGACTAACATACGTGATGTTCTGTTCATGACAGATATGCCAATAAATGGACAAGGCATTCAGTGAGGATGGCAAAAGTGAAAGATCATTGATCGCGCCCAAGCAAGGATGCGAACACACGCAAAAGTCGACACGTGATATTCGGCTCGTCACACATCCAAGGTCAATGCACAAAGAAGTACAACCAAGAGAATCCAAGGATAAAGACTCAGTTGATACCTTTTAGACTATCAAGGGAGATGCCACAGATATGAACGGGCTGCTAAAGGACTCAAGCGATGGAGCTAAAGCGGTTAACGGACCGACCCGAGATGAACCGGGGTCTGCCCAGCTGGCGGTCGACCGCCAGCGCAGGGGCGGTCGATCGCCCCAGCCAGCAACTCCCAGTCTGCACGAGTTTCAGTAGCGGTCGACCGCCAGCCAGTAGCGGTCGACCGGAATTCCCAGGGACCATCCGTTTGCAGGTGTTTCAGTAGCGGTCGACCGCTAGAAGCCACAGGTCGACCGCCAGCCCCGAGCCTCCATGTTTGACTTCGATTTCCACCTCGAGGCCAGCCCCTTTCCTTGTATTTGTTTAACCCCAAAGTCACCCAATCTTCCATAGATTGTGGATCTGGTCTGGGGGATGTCTAAGGACCATTCAAAGGTTATAAAACACATGCAAGAGAGTTAGAAACCCTAGTTGATCATTTGTGAATCCAAGGGAGATCAAAGGAGGCTACAAGGGTGAGAGGATTTCGAGTATTGTAGCTGTGAACAGTACTCTTGGAAGAAGTTTTTCATCCATTCAAGGGATTCAAGCCTAGATCTGAAGCCATCTCAACCTCCAAGGAAGCAAGAAGCAATCAAGGCTCTCAAGGGTGATCTAAACTGCATCAAACTCTTCATCAACTCAAGGAGATCAAAAGGAAGATCAAGGCTACATCCATAGTCTTCTTTATCAACTCAAGGAAGATCATCTCTCAAGAAAGAAGACACCATTGAAGCATCCAACTCAAGCTCTAGCAATCTCAGACAAGATTTTTCTTCTTGAGCATATTCTATATCTTGTTTGATGATTGAGTGTTTTCCTATTTGTTCTTTTTCATTTCATACAAACGATTGAAACTGAAGATCGTCCCTACCGGTAGTTAGTAGAAAGGAAATCGGAAGTTGTCCAATCTGCGGTGTTGACGTCCCTACCGGTGGTTAGTAGGAAGGCAATCGGAGGTCTTTCTGATTTGCGGTTCAGTGCGTGGCACTAGTGGAGCCTCACCGGATTTGGTGAGCGGTGGATGTAGGACTGGGGATTCAGTCCGAACCACCTTAAAATCCTTTGTGTTGTGGTTTGATTGTGCGATTGATATGTTTTAGATGCATGCTTAGGTTCAATCTCCATATTGTGAAATCATATTTCTAAGCAAATCATTTTATACATCGCTAAGCTAGTTGTATTCCGCTGCAATTATTTTTGACTAGCCTTATAGAGGGTTATATTGCGAAAAGAGGGGCAGATCTATTCACCCCTCCCCTCTAGATCCGCTGTCCACTACTCAACACCTTGTCCTTGGTCAGACGACGGATGCATGCTTGTCCTTGGTCGGACGACGGGTACATGCTTGTCCTTGGTCGGATGATGGATGCATGCTTGTCCTTGGTCGGATGACGGATATTGTCTATGCGATACGACCGAGTCGATACTGGTTCATTGGGCAGTCCTGACGACACTGCCGGCTGGTGGTGTATTCTTCTCGATCCTCCTGGGTGACCTGAGGCTCTGACAGCTTGAGAAGGCTTCAGTGTATTGATCTCTTTCTGCTTCTGTACTTCTGTTGGTCGCATCATTCGTCTTTGAGGCTTGATCGTCGTTGGATATATTTCGAGTGCCAACAATAACAGGCCCATCTAGCATATGGCCTGGTCCGATTATGAACATGTAGCTTCATTGGGGCAGTTACCCTTAGGCAGCTGGTGCTAATGATAGGTGGACATTCTTGACATGATAACTCCTTAGATGGATGAGCATCAGAAAACCATGGAATCTTGTCACTTGGCATCAATAGCATGAGGTTCGGCAATTCCACTCGACAATCGGGCATGAAGCATAACTCCCTTGATAGAAGAGTAGGACGACACTGAGGGAGAGTAATGCACGACGTTGACCGGGACACTGTTAGTGTTGGTGTGCTATAGGCCAATTTTGGGTCGGGTAGGCCCGATAGATGTATGATCTTGTTCATTATTAATAAAGTGATATTTGAGCGTAAATATGTGATTGTATATTACTTTACGATGTCCCTAGGATATGTGGTTGTAAAGTCAACTCGAGATGGGATCTCGAACGTGAGACTGACTTTACATGGACACATACCTTAAATTGTTCCTGGTTGGAGGGTAATCACTCGGGAATTTTGATTACCTATTAAACCAGTACACATGATGTGTCAGTGACCAGTCTCATGGTCGTTGGTGCGGGGCACCAACACATATGTGTAGGTGTACGTCCTGGGAGGAAGTGCACTAAACTTATCCGCTATTGGATCTTCAGATGGTTGATTATACCTAATGTCAACTGAAGATCCAACGGTCTCAGTAGCATCGTTGGTCCTTTGACCTGAGACATTGATTAGATCTTGCACGAGGACTGGAATGGTTTAATTACTTGGCTAAGTGACTTTAGCCATAAGTCATGAGTTGCCGAGTCATTAACCACTCCAGGATACGTGTGAATATCATCAATGGTCAAAAGGGGATCGCTCACTGTCGGGTATATATCAGACAGTTAATGGGTCATGACATTGACGCTCCGTTAAATCCCTGGCTAGGGTCGTGTGAGTTCGTTTAGAATGGACGTCATACACTTTAAGGAGGTCATGGTCAAATGGCACGATCTTGGGGTTTGACAGAAACCATACCCTCGATCGTTCCAGACTCAGAATGAGCGAGGGATTATATCGATGCGGTAACTGTGGACTTACAGGTACCAGACAGACTTGTTTAAACCCGGCGTCCTCTAGGATCACGCGGATTTGCTTGACCTAACATGATCAAAGGTTCGGAATAAATTAAACTATTATTCAGCTCTAGTAGAAGTGAATAATAACTTTAATTTACTTCTAATTGGGAATTAGAAGTTAATGGGTCTTAAACTAGAGTGACTAAGGGCCTAGAGGATCACACACAATGGATTCTTGGGTGATGGATTATTATTGTACAAATGTATATATTAATTCCTTTGAATACCTTTTGGAAAGGAGTATAAAAAGGGTTTAATATATATGTATAATAATAGAAAGGTCATATATACAGTTTCGGTCCTTTGAAGCTCTTTTAGAAAAAGGCCAAATTCTATATATATGAATGCTACGAGAATCACTTCCTCTTCTTGGCTAAGCAAGCACATAAGCAAGGAAATGAGTAATTAACTCCTCCCCCCCTCTCTCTCTCTAGAAGGGCTCTCTCTAGAAAGGGAAGCTAAGGAAAGATCGTGGCTGGGAGATACCGTCGCGGCGAAGGATCCGTGTGGATCTGCTCTAGAGGCCGTGCATCTGTGCTGCTCGAGAACCTCGATATTCTGCATCGGGTACTGCGGACAGCGTCATTCCGCGCAAGGTATAAATACGCAACCCGTAGTTAGGGGTTGAGGCGATTAAAACGTCGATTAGAGCATGGATCTGGGATTCCATGTAGCCAGGTTCGGGTAAATGAATTTTTTGTTATCCGCTGTATTGCCCGAGGGTGCTGTGTGGAACCTTACAGTGGTATCAGAGCCAGGTTGGCGCACTGGTCGGTGTTTTATCGCCCTATAGAACCATGTTTATAGGGGAATTAAAAACTTCAATTGTTATTGATAGAAGGGGATGCTAGGCATCTCTGTTCTTCCAGGATGCTGGCCATCTCTGGAGCAATTTTTTTTTTTTTAAAAAAAAATTTGGCCCGTATTGGGCGCACTGCGCCCGACCACGTGCGCCGCCATCGCGGCGCACGCCGTGCGTGCGGGAGCGCCGCGTGGCGAGCGCGGCCCACCACGCAGCGGGCGCCGTGGGCGGCGCCCGGGTGCGGTCGCAGGTGTGGGCGCGACCGCCCACGCGTCCCGCGTGGGCGGCCGCGCCCAGGCCTGCCGACAAATTTTTTTTTATTTTAAAATTTTTTTACTTTATTTAATTTAATTATCTTAATATATATATATATATATATATATATATATGCACAATAAATTAATGTGATTTTTATCTTAAAAATTAAATTATGTTATCTCAATAGTAAATGTCAAATGTTAAATTTTATTTAACCCTTTTTGAATTTACTAAGTTGAGATAATTACTATTTATCTTGAGATAAATTGGTAATAATTGAAGTTACTTCAATAAAATTTAATTTTTGAATTTTTAATTATTTGATAATTATTAAATTCATAATTTGAATTTCATTGAAGTTAAATGTATAAAATTTAATTATTTGAATTTTTAATTATTAGATAATTATTAAATTCAAATTTTAAAGTCTAGAATATTGATAATTGAGGATAATCACATTATTTAAATTTACTTTCAAATAAATTTATTGGATCATTAGTTTGAATTTAAATTTAAATGATTACCATGTTTAAATTTTCAAGTTAAATTTGATTATTGGATAATTAAATTTAAATTTAAATTTAAATAATTATCTTAATTATCTAACTTATTTGAATCAGATTCAAATATGCGAGCCCATGTTATAAATGATGGTTCTTTACCTGCTTTGCTTTATTTACTTTGCTTTGGCTTGCTTATATGTTTAGTTTTAGTTAATCCTGCTTCGATTTTTAAAATTAAACAAAGCTATCCTATTTTTGTTTGCACATCCCATTTTAAATCCAAAAGTAAGGATTATTTTCAGAAAATAACCCTTGATTGATTTTGAATGAATGGGTTGACAAGTGATCATGGACTTGCTTAATGTAATTAATAGGGGTCTGCGAACCTCCTTTCTCTTTCTGTTAAAATTCTAATGTACTTCTATCTACCTTTACAGTTGTACTCGCGCTAAGTGATGCTGGAATTTTATTGACATGTAATTTATATTTTCCCGGCCTGCGTGCCGTGTAAAAGTTGTAATTAATGCGGCATCGGAGTTTGGAAGCATGGAGCACACCCGACGAGGATGATCCAACTACTTCGGAAGCGGGCCGGATGTCTTAGTTACATTAGGAATAAAGTCCATGATCACTTGCGATTTAATTTTACAGTGGATGCATTTACTTTGTGCAAACTACTAGGTACGGTAAATATATTGGATATATTTATATTACCACCTAGGGTGAGATCAAGATAAAATCAAAAATTCCATCACGATTAAATTTTAGATCTGGTAAGCGTGGCTCTAGGAGTCGTTGTGGCCCTCCATCATTATGGAGTGAATGAACGTCTTCATTTCATGAATTTGTTGTGCTTTCCACACGGTCCATGAGTTTGGGGGAGGGATATAACTCCAAGGCTCGACCTCAATAGGGTGAGGAATTAAACTCGGCATTGTAGTGCTTTCCACAAGGGTCGGGTCATGAACTCATTGCTATGTAGTAATGATGGTTAGATCTAATCGAGAATATCCTTTGTTGTGCTTTCCACAAGGGGATGATTTCTCGGGGGCCGAATATCGGATATTGCATTAGATGCAAGTGCCTGTTGACTGCCCTTGAGATGGTGTATGGCTTGTTGTGCTTTTCACAAGGTCGTACCTCAGTCTCGTTGGGATTCCGACCCACTATGTTGATCTCGTTGATCTCCCGTTCTATATACTGAGGGTTATATAGTTTGATCGAAAAATAGTGGGACTAACTAAGATAGAAAACCACATCTAAGTTAGAAGATGAACACATGCTAAGTTGTCTTTTATTTCTTATCCAGATTACAATGTCGTCGTCCAACCCCCTCCGCGGCATCTTGGATGTCAACAGATTGACTGGACCGAATTACTCGGATTGGATGCGTAATCTACGCATAGTCCTCACCGTCGAGAAAATAGCTTACGTGTTGGACACGGTTCATTCTGAGCCAGCTCCCGATGCCGACGAGGGCGAGTTAATGACTTACGCCAAATGGTCGGAAGACTCCTCTCTTGCCCAATGTTACATGCTAGCCTCTATGACTCTCGAGCAACAGAGGTAATTCGAAAAGACTGATTGTAGAAGTATACTTCTCAATCTACGCCAGCTCTTCGGGGAGCAGGGTAGGATTGAGAGGTATGACATCTCCAAAAGACTTTTCAGGACACGGATGTCAGAGGGTGCTTCAGTACAGGCTCATGTACTGAAAATGATGGAGTGGATAGAGAGACTCAATGCACTAGGGTTCAAGTTAGATCTTGAACTGTGCATTGATCTTATACTCCAGTCATTGCCCGATTCCTTTTCTTCCTTCATAATAAACTTTAACATGAATAGAATTGATGCAACTCTCCCCGAGCTGCTTAACATGTTAAAGAGTGCTGAAGGAACTATGCAGAAAGATAAACCATCTTCTTCTGTAATGATTGTTGGCCGGGCCAATAAGAAAAGTAAGGCCACCCAGATATCCACCAAAGGTGACAAAGGAAAGGGAAAGAAAAAGGTCATGGGTAAGCAACTCGCCAAGGTTGACAAAGGGAAGGGCAAGAAGAATGAAAAAGAAGACAAGTGTTTTCGATGCGGGGAAATAGGGCATTGGAAAAGGAATTGCAAGGTAATTCTAAATGAAGGTATTTTTATCATAGACCTTAATTTGTCATATATGGAATCCACATCATGGGTATTGGATACTGGATGTGCATCTCATATCTCTAATTCTTTGCAGGTGCTGGCAAATAGAAAGCGGTTGGGCAAAGAGGAGATTGAACTGAGGATGGGCAATGTAGCTTTAGTTTCTGCCAAAGCTATCGGGACTACACATCTCAGTTTACCTTCAGGAGTCATTCTAGAGCTGAATGACTGTTATTATGTTCCTAATATTATTAAGAATATTATTTTAATCTCTGGTTTGTATAACATTGGATATACATTGGCTTTTAATAGCACTGGGTGCTCTATAATGAATAATGGTTTGGTTATAGTCAATGGTTCATTAGTCAATGGTCTTTATGTATTAGATACACATTCTAATGTTATGCAAGTTTCCAATGCTGATGATGTGAAATCTGCATATCTATGGTATTGCAGGCTTCGTCCTGTAGGTGAGAAAAGAGTCTCTCACCTACACTCAAATGGGTATTTGAATATATTCAAATACAAGCCATTTGATACCTGTGAGTCGTGTCTCATGGGGAAGATGACCAAGGCTCCCTTTAGTGGATATGGTGAGAGGGCTGTTGACCTTCTCGAGCTCATACACTCGGATGTGTGTGGACCCATGTCCATGGAGGCAAAAGGGGGTCACCTCTATTTCATTTCTTTTATTGATGACTTCTCGAGATATGGCTATGTGTATTTAATGAGACATAAATTACAAACCTTTGAGAAGTTTAAGGAATACAAGAATGAAGTAGAGAAACAGACTAGCAAGAGTATTAAGGCTCTTCGATCGGATCGAGGAGGTGAATACCTTAGCCATGAATTCACTTTTTATCTTAAAGACAATGGAATTATTTCTCAGTGGACTCCACCGTATACATCACAGCACAATGGTGTATCCGAAAGGAGAAACATGACCTTGTTAGACATGGTCCGATCCATGATGTCTATGTCAGGACTACCCTTATCTCTCTAGAGCTATGCATTAGAGACTGCGGCTTATTTATTGAATAGGATCTCAAGTAAATCAGTTCCTTCTATACCATATGAGATATGGAAGGGTAGGAAACCAAATTTTAATCACATTAAAATTTGGGGGTGTCCTGCTCATGTAAAGAAGAACGAAAGTGATAAGCTTGAGTTGAGAATCGATAAGTGTAGGTTTGTGGGATATCCAAAGGAGACGTTTGGATATTATTTCTATCACCCTTCTGAGCAAAGGGTCTTAGTGGCTAAGAGAGCTGTATTTCTGGAAAGAGAATATCTACTCCAAAAAAATAGTGGGAGCCAGATAGAATTGGACGAGGTCCAAGAACCACAACCCGTAGACACAGACTCATTAGATAAGATTGTATCGGTTGATCCTATTCAGAGTGAAACACTGACACTATGGAGATCTGGTAGACTACTGAGGGAACCTGAGAGATATGTTGAACATGTCTCAGAGGGGTCCTCTAAGGTATGTATCGATGAGGATGAAGATCCTCAATCGTACCAGGATGTAATCCATAGTGCGGACTCCGAGAAATGGCAAGAGGCAATGGATTCAGAGATCCAGTCCATGTACACCAACAAAGTTTGGAACTTAGTTGATGTATCCGAAGGGAAAGTCCCTATCAGCTGTAAATGGATTTTCAAAAGAAAAATTGAAGCAGATGGACAGATTGACACATACAAGGCTAGACTAGTGGCGAAAGGATATTATCAAAGGCAAGGCATTGACTATGACGAGACATTTTCACCAGTAGCCATGGTTAAGTCAATCAGAATCCTTCTCGTCATTGCTGCATACCTGGATTATGAGATCTGGAAAATGGATGTGAAGATAGCTTTTCTTAATGGAAATCTGTCAGAAGAGGTGTATATGGTACAGCCTGAAGGATTCACCTCCAAGCTACATCCTAATATGGTATGTAAACTTCAAAGGTCTATTTATGGATTAAAGCAGGCATCTCGAAGCTGCAACTTAAGATTTGATGAGGCTGTCAAATCTTTCAACTTCATTCGGAATGAAGATGAACCCTGTGTTTATAAGAAGGTCAGTGGGAGCTCTGTGACCTTCTTGGTCCTTTATGTTGATGACATCTTACTCATTGGGAATGATGTAGGGATGTTGACATCAACTAAGTCTTGGTTATCCAAGATCTTCTCCATGAAGGATTTGGGAGAAGCATCCTATGTGCTGGGCATAAGGATCTATCGAGATAGATCTAAAAGGATGCTAGGATTATCCCAATCCATGTACATAGACACTATCCTCAAAAGGTTTAGGATGAAAAATTCTAAGAGAGGTCTCATTCCCATGAGACATGGAATTTACCTATCCAAGGGGATGAGTACTAAAACTTCTGAGGAGGTGGCACACATGAATAAGGTACCCTATGCTTCGGTGATAGGGTCAATCATGTATGCAATGCTATGTACACGGCCTGATGTTACCAATGCTTTGAGCATTATCAGTAGATATCAGGCAAATCTAGGCGAAGAGCACTGGAAGGCAGTAAAGTGCATCCTTAAGTACTTGCGAAGGGCTAAGGATCTTTTTCTGCTTTATGGAGGAGAGGACCTACAGCTTAGAGCTTACACAGATTCTAGTTTCCAGTCAGATCCAGATGACTGTAAATCCATGTCAGGGTTTGTATTCATGTTGAATGGAGGGGCAGTCAGTTGGAGAAGCTCCAAGCAAGATACGACTGCAGATTCAACGACGGAGGCAGAATATATTGATGTAGCTGAAGCTGCTAAGGAAGCAGTCTGGATGAAGAAATTCATCTTGAAACTTGGCGTAGTTCCCGAGATATGAGCTTCCATCCCATTATTTTGTGATAATAATGGGGCCATCACCCAGGTGAAGGAACCAAGATCTCACCAAAGGTCGAAGCATATTCTCAGGCGCTTCCACCTTATTCGGGAGATTGTTGATCGTGGAGATGTGACGGTGAAGCGTGTACCGTCAGAAGACAACATAGCAGATCCATTGACTAAGCCTTTGACACAGACTGTATTTGAGCGCCATCGGGATAAGATGGACCTCAAAGTTGTGGGTAATTGGCTGTAGTTCAAGTGGGAGATTGTTAGTGTTGGTGTGCTACAGGCTAATTTTAGGTCGGGTAGGCCCGATAGATGTACGATCTTGTTCATTGTTAATAAAGTGGTATTTGAGCGTAAATATATGATTGTATATTACTTTACGATGTCCCTAGGATATGTGATTGTAAAGTCAACTCGAGATGGGATCTCGAACGTGAGACTGACTTTACATGGACACATATCTTAAACTGTTCCTGGTTGGAGGGTAATCACTCGGGGACTTTAATTACCTATTAAACCAGTACACATGATGTGTCAGTGACCAGTCTCATGGTCGTTGGTGCGGGGCACCAACACATATGTGTAGGTGTACGTCCTGGGAGGAAGTACACTGAACTGATCCGCTATTAGATCTTCAGATGGTTGATTATACCTAATGTCAACTGAAGATCCAACGGTCTCAGTAGCATCGTTGGTCCTTTGACCTGAGACATTGATCGGATCTTACACGAGGACTGGAATGGTTTAATTACTTGGTTAAATGACTTTAACCATAAGTCATGAGTTGCCGAGTCATTAACCACTCCAGGATACGTGTGAATATCATCAATGGTCAAAAGGGGATCGCTCACTGTCGGGTATATATCAGACAGTTAATGGGTCATGACATTGACGCTCCGTTAAATCCCTAGCCAGGGTCGTGTGAGTTCGTTTAGAACGGACGTCATACACTTTAAGGAGGTCATGGTCAAATGGCACGATCTTGGGGTTTGACAGAAATCATACCCTCGATCATTCCAGACTCATAGAATGAGCGAGGGATTATATCAATGCGGTAACTGTGGACTTACAGGTACCTGACAGGCTGGTTTAAACCCGACGTCCTCTAGGATCACGTAGATTTGCTTGACCCAATGTGATCAAAGGTTCAGAATAAATTAAACTATTATTCGGCTCTAGTAGAAGTGAATAATAAGTTTAATTTACTTCTAATTGAGAATTAGAAGTTAATGGGTCTTAAACTAAAGTGACTAAGGGCCTAGAGGATCATACACAATGGATTCTTGGGTGATGAATTATTATTGTACAAATGTATATATTAATTCCTTTGAATACCTTTTGGAAGGGCTTAATATATATGTATAATAATAGAAAGGTCATATATACAGTTTTGGTCCTTTGAAGCTCTTTTAGAAAAAGGCCAAATTCTATATATATGAATGCTACGAGAATCACTTCCTCTTCTTGGCTAAGCAAGCACATAAGCAATGAAAGGAGTGATTAACTCCTCCCCCCCCTCTCTCTAGAAGCTCTCTCTCTAGAAAGGGAAGCTAAGGAAAGATCGGGGCTGGGAGATACCGTCGCTGTGAAGGATCCGTGTGGATCTGCTCTAGAGGCCGTGCATCTGTGCGGCTCGGGATCCTTGGTATTCTGCATCGGGCACTGCGGACAGCGTCGTTCTGCCCAAGGTATAAATACGCAACCCGTATTTAGGGGTTGAGGCGATTAAAACGTCGATCAGAGCATCGGGCCTATCCTTTTCTTATCTTCCAAGCCAGAAATAAACTCCCGGAACTCGGGACAATCCTCGACCAAATGCCCCTGCTGACGATGATATTCATAAAATTGGAGCATATTCTCCACCACAGGTCGGCAAGACACAACCGAAGGGAGCGGCAACGCATGGCTGGCTATCAAAGCCCTGAAGATGTCTGTAAAGCACTCCGGCAACGGAGGAGAAAGAGCCCACCTTGGGCAAGACGGATGCAGAGGGGTATGAGACGGCGGAGACGGTTGTGGTGATGGAAGTGGGGGTTGTGTAGGCAACAGAGGTTGCGTAGGCAATGGAGCGTGGCAACTAGCGGAGGGATATGGTGAAGGTATATGTGGAGCGGGATAAGGGGGTATATAGATGGCAGCCACCTGCTCGGAATTTGGTGTTTCCTTGACCGGGGGTGGAGGCGG
Organism: Amorphophallus konjac; assembly: GCA_022559845.1. Taxonomy (NCBI): domain Eukaryota; kingdom Viridiplantae; phylum Streptophyta; class Magnoliopsida; order Alismatales; family Araceae; genus Amorphophallus; species Amorphophallus konjac. The sequence continues at coordinate 49,238,524 of CM040120.1, read as the reverse complement.
ATGTGGGTATGAGGAGGCGGAAGGCTGACTCATGGACGGTTGACATGTGGGAGAGTATGGGTATGTAGGAGCGGAAGGTCGACTCGTGGAAAGATATGTGGCAGAAGGGTGACTCACGGGAGCGTAGGGTTGGTTGTGGAGGGTGAAGGTTGATATGCGGATGTAGATGTAGATGGCGGGGTGTATGTAGAAGGCGGAGAAGACTCGGGGTCAAGGGAACCTTGGAGTTGTTGGCGGATGAAGTGGGCTCGGCTATAAAATTGTTGCCAAGAGGTAATATCATTAAGGGCTAAGATGAACTGATACTCAGACGTTGCATTAAAAACCAGCATCTTGATCAGCTCATGCTCCGGAATGTGTCCTGGGACTTGCGTGGCGAGACGACGCCAGCGGTCAGCAAAGGTGTAGAAATCCTCTTCGGGCTTCATCTTCTCATAGGCCAGAGCCACCATAGAGTACCTGAGTCCAACCTGGTCTTGAAATTACTGGATAAATCTTTCTTACACGACTTGAAAACTCACAATCTGCTCTTGTAGAAGGGAAAAGAACAAATCCCGAGCCGGACCTTCTAGTGACAGACCAAACAGATAAGCCAGCAAGCGTTGGTCATGTCAAAATTGGGCTGACTCATGAACTAACTCCTTCAAGTGCACATATGGGTCACCAACTCCACCATAACGGTGATACGCGGAAATTTGCGAAGGTGGCGGAAGCTGAAGATTTTGAAAATCAAATGGTACACTCAAGGAGGACTTGGGATCAATTCAGCGTTGAAGCACATCAAGCTAGCGTTGGACTTGAGAAATCATCTCCGGTGTAGGGAGAGATCGAGAATGGTATGGGCCAGCTTGAGCAAGAGGTTGTAAATTTGAACCAGGATGATAATAGGCCATATAAGAGGATCTGGGCTGAGAAGAAGAAGGGCCCATTCCGGGAGTGGAAGAATGTGTGGTCCTGGAAGAAACATTAGCATAAGGACCCAATGGGCCAGCAACATAAGAGGAAGAAGAATGAGGCTCATGAAGGTAAGAAGGTCCATTAAGGGGAGGAGGCCCATTAGGAAGAGAAGGCCCATTAAGGGAATGAGGCTCATTAGAAGAATAAGGCCCATTAATATGAGAAGAGGGCCCATTGAGTGAAGAAGGCCCATGAAGATGATTTGCAATAAGGCGTTGGGCATGGGCCGGGTCCATTTGGCGAACAAGGTATGATAGATGGGCCATGAGATTAGTCTGTTACTCGGATGGATCAGAGGGACCACGGGAAGATGGGTCCGCATGGGAAGAGGATTCCACGTGGGAATAAGAAGAAAATTGGGAAGAAGAATGACACAAGGGGTTAGAATGATGCTCCATGAGGGCAAATGGAGACTTAATACAAGGAATATCAAGGAAAATAAAATGAGGGAAGTAAGGGCTCGGAGATTAAGGGGCAACCTAAGGGGATATGGCGGGAGACAGATAGACTTATGCAAATTTAAATGCGACCTAGAACAATGGACCACCAATGACAATATGAAGGGAAAAATACAACACACAACACCACAAATGGGCTTGGGGGTAAGCCCAACAAACAATATGAATGTGAGGGGATTCAACCAAGATCAAACCACTTGATATGATCGTTAATTTATATTAGTTTCAATGGACCTTTTAATGATTTGAATTAAGCATAATTCCCTCAAGACATGGCTGCCCTATGGGAAGAGGCCAAACTTTGGGTTGATCTAGGGTTAACCCCCTCACACATATGCAAATGCAAACCTAAGGGTGGAAAAGGTACAACCGGCTCGGTGTCCGTGTGGGAATCCACGGCTCACGGAGACTTACGGAGGTCCCAGATAAGATCACCTAGTCGACCCCAAGGAATATGGAGGCGAGAGGATCACTTACCAAGGTAGGAAAAACTATAATATGCAATACATGACCCTATGCGGGCCGGAGTGCATGCAAAATCTAGCCTAAATCTAGCAAATCAAGGTAATAACGAACATATGCTAACATAACAAGATGGATGCAAACAATATGAACAATATGAACATGAAATGCTATCTAAAGATGGATATACACACCAAAATCGTAGAAAAGCATGGACAAAGTGATGGGGACTAGATGTCCCACCGTGATCGCCAAATAGAGCTGTGGGTGTAGAAATGTGGAACGTGGCGTCACAAATCACACGAACAAGCATATGTGCATGAGTGATAACATAATGTGCCAATCAAGTGAACATCATGAACATGTGACTATGTGAACATGGTAGCATGATCATATAGCAAGGAAAAGGCGATAAAAGATGTAGAAGAATACCGTGATCGCCACCAAGGAAAGACAACACTAATGAATGTGAAAGAAGACTATGTGCGCGTTGTGTACCTTGGAAAAAGAAGATCGCGCTCAATACAAAGGATGCGGGAACAATGTGGATTACCTCTCCTCGCCTTCTGGCGGGCTAGAAGGTAAGGGCCTCACTTTTCATGCTTTCCTGCGAAATAAAGACAACACAAGAGGTAAAACCCATTAGAAAATGCTAAGTGTAGAAATCTGCCCAAGTGCATAAAGTAACGTGAAAAATTGAGGGCAAATTTATCGGGGGAAGGTTTTTAACCCCTGTGGAATGGTGCAAACAATAGGTGTGTATATTGTGATGAGATTAACATGAAGAGATTAATTTAATATGTCATGATTAACATAGATAAACAAGGTGCAAAAGTGCATGTCACAAGAGAAACTGTGCAAAAAAGGTGCAGAGACTGATGAAAATAATAGGGCAAAGGAAGTCCAAACAGGGTGAAAATTGGGATGATAGAAGACTTTAGTATGGTAAATAAGCAGGAATAAGAATCACTCCAAAAGGAGGTCTGGACAGAAAGTTATGATGGCGGAGATTTGGCAAAAAATGCAGACAGTGCAGGAAATGCAGAACAGTGTACAAAATGGACTCAAAGAACGATGAATATCTCACAGAATAAGACACCAAAAAGGGAAAGAAAAGATGCTATGGAAAGGTGGGAGTATTGTGGTGAAACTAGGCCAAAAAGAAGGGTTAAAAACGGGGAAGACAACGGTGAAAAAAGGGGAAGAAAACACAAGAAAATAAAAGGGTGCATAACATGACAGAAAAATGACCCGTCTAAACAGAATGAAGGTGCAAAATGATGGAGAAAAATATGCATGAATAGGGCGAGATAATGAGCCTAGAATGGAGGAAAACGAAGAGTATACTTTCCTTAAGAGTCTGGAGTGGAAGGGAAGGATCATAAGTGCACCATGACTTCGCTCCGGTGACGCAAACGTGCCCCCGTCGCAAGAAATCTGGATTTCAGATTGACAGAACAAAGTGGTGAAACCTGAAAAGTTGGGGCTTGGAAGAGGGGGAAAAGATGAGAGAAATAAGGAAAATATATAATCAAAATGAAGCTAATACTCCCCTCTTCAAGATGGAGTCGAAGGAGAACGAAGAGGATGAAGCATGACTCCGCCCCGGCTTGACGAACAGGCCCCCGTCGCGGAGTTGTAGCAGAAAAAAATAGAAAACTGTGATAATTTGCAAGAAGTAGGGGCGAAGTTAAGAGGGCAAATGTTGATGAAATCGAGCAAATAAAGAATTAAAATGAAGTTTATACTTCCCTCTTCAGGTTAGGGTCGAAGGAGGATGAAGACAATCCGGCATGGCTTCGCCGTCATCTCGGAAACATGCCCCCGTCGCGAGGTTCGCACTTGGGCCTTTGATATAAAAAACTGCATAAATCCAGAACTTTCCACCACGATTTTAAGAGATAGAGTCCACCAAATCTCGAGATCTATGGATCAATCTTGAGATAAAAGTTAGGATAAGAGGTAAAAATAAGTGGGACTCAATTTGGTGGAAGATTCTAGAAGATATTCGCGCCGCAAGAAGGGCCCGGAGCCTAATCAGGTGGAGTTTGACTTGAACAGAAATGCAGAAATCCAGAAGTTCCGTTCACGTTTCCAAGGGATAGAGTCCACCAAAATTTGATTTTGATAGATCAAATTTGAGATAATAGCAAGGACAAGAGATAGAAATAAATGGGACTCGATTTGGTGGAGAATTCTAGAAGATATAGGCCTCACAAGGGGCTCCCGGACGCACAAAATAGTCCTGAACACCTAAGACTCTTCAGCCAAGAAACGGTCATTTTTAAAAAGTGGAGAATATCTTGAAAACGGTGCATAACTAGCCAAAGGTGAAGAAGAAGAAATTGTAGATAACAAAAAAACAAACAACTTTTATAAAAGGATAAAGACGAGAAGATGACCAGAAGAGAGAGAAAATAGGGGATGAATAGATAAAAATGCTGAGACTTGAAAACGGTGGAGAACTAGCTAATGGCAAAGAAGAAGAAAATCTAGGGCATTAAAAAATGAACAACTTTTGTGAAAGACACCTAATGAATAAAGGAATATAAGGGGATGAAAAAGGGTCGTGTTCAGGACTGCACAACGAAAGGAGCCAAATGCTTAATGGAAATGGGCCTAAATGGGCCGCAAGTCGACTTGGAAGACCGAAAGTTGATAAAATAAGCCCTAGGGATCTAATAAATCATAATCTCCAAAGTCCAAAGGCTAGAGAATGATCAAATAGGCTCGAAATCTATCCAAGGAAGGCTCCAAAATAATGGTTAATTTGGGACATCAAAATGATGAATAAGAGAAATGACGCAACTTACGGGCTAAAAATAGGTGTCAACACCCGAATGTAGATGTTCATGTTTAAAAATGAAGAGGGTACGGGGTTTTTAGACCGGATGTTTTATTTTTATGATCTAAGGTCTTCCCCTCTCATGCTGCAATATATGGTTTCTGTTGCTCCTCTTTACTCCCCTAAGAGATATGATGCGTTTCCCCTTGCTCCATTTTATCTCCCTTTCCACAGTGGACATGATGAACCCCCCTTTTTTTTTAATTTCTCCAAGCCACCCATACGGTGATTTAGCTATTCTCACGATGGCCACCGGCTCGGAGCTCACTCCGACCCCTGAGCGTAGCCTCGGGTTGCCAACCATCGGAAGCCCAATATAGGTCTTCTTTGCTTTGCCATGAGCCTGATTTTCTTCTCAAAATCCCATTTTTTTGGAGTTTGGACCGGTTCTAGGGCCATGATTCCAAAGGGGTGAGGAACATGGGATCCAATCCTAAAACAACCGATTGTTCTTCCAAGTTCCGAAATTCAGGTTCTTGATCACTCATAGACCCCCGGGGGCTCGTTACTTCTTAACGTGGACTCCCGGTGGCTTCCCTTTGAAGAGTGAACATCAATGGCCGTATACAGCGATAGCTCAAGTCCACGTGTCGGTGATGAGGTCGTGGCAACCCATGGGTCGTTGGGGTCCTTCGTAGGCGAGCCCACGGGATCTTCGCTCCCAAACCGGGTTATCGGGTGTCGCCGCTTCCATGCGCACCCTATTGTTTAGGGGCCATCTCGGTGTTCCTCCTTGGATGTGCACCCAATTTACACCCCTCGACGCTCCGGGTCTAGGGGAGATGCTGCCAAATTTTCGCCAGGATGATGATGCGAGAAACAACGACAATCGGACTAAACTTAAGAACGTCATGAACAAAACCATTGAAAGCATGGAAATTGAACTAATGCATGATACGTGGACTGAACTTAAAAATCATCAAGACATATCTCTGACCAAGAAAAAAAACTCAGAAGGGTTTCTTCAGTGTGAATTGATATACAAAGGAAAAGGAGAAGACCCATATAAATTCTCTAAACTTGCTAAAACAAAAAAAGGGAAGAAACCAGAATGAGCAGAATAAGAAGGGCTAAATTATGAACATGAAATTTAACATCCCAGATTGACATTGGAAGTTCTGCACTACAAGCATAAAAGCAAACACCAATTTAATTTCAGAAATATGCCAAACCATTGATGAGCAAGATAAAAAAATTGAAGCAATGGTTCGGGAACCAACCCCTCAAATCAGAACAGAAAACTCATGTCAATTGATGTATATTGAGCTCCAAAAGAAGAAGAGGATAAGTGATCAAACACAATCTCCTGAAAACTGCTAAACCAGAATGAACAGAACATCAAGAAGAAAAAAAAAAGAAATGAACGGCGAACTTGAAATCCTAACTCCCAGTTCAAAGCTGAAAGCTCTGCACAACAGAATTCTGCATATGCCCTGCATTCTGCCTCTTGAGCACTTGATGTTCCAAAGGGATTAGGCCAAATTCAAAACCCATGGTGGTCTCCGCCTGGGCCGGCCCTGCTCAACATTCTGCACAGGGGTCGACCCCACATCCCAGGGGTAGACCCCTCCCCCTTTGAAGCCTGCCAGCCCTTTCCACATTGCATTCATAGCCTTGCATATGATCTGATGTACATAGTTACACTGTTAACTAAATTTGTGTTAAACCTCCACACATTTCCCTCACCCTTGTGGGTTATATCTCCACCAAACGCATTTACATATTTCATGTGATGCATATCCCTTTCTGAAAGAGTTAGAAGCCTTGAGCTCACCCTGATAACCTCGAATCAGACCCCAAGCATTGTTTGTCGGAAGGATCTCTCCATCGACGCAGGCTGGTCCCTACGTCGACGCACCCTTGATCAGGTTCTAGCCTGTCCTTTGCAATGCCCTCTATTTGAGAGGTGCATTGACGCACTGCATATAGTGCATCGATGGACCCCTCCCTTCCGAATCGGCAGCCCAGCCCCTAGTTGCACGCGGGGTTGACGCAGGGAACCCCCTACGTCGACACGCCCCCTTGTTTGAAATGCCAAACCCAACTCCTTTAGCTTCTCTGCATGCACACATGTGCATATTGCATTGTTCTTCCCATTTGTAAGAACAACAATAAGGAAAGAGGGAGAAAAGAAATAAAACACATGAAAAAAGGGGTGATGACGAAGCCATAATGTGAACCCAATATTAAAAGTCAGATATAAAGATCAAAAGAAAAAAAGAATGAGGCAAGAACAAAGAATAACAAACATAAAAAATAAAATGAAACTGAAATTACTTTGTGATGGAAATCAACACCAGGCATCTAACATTTTTTTTTAGTTTGCATTTCTATCCTTGAGTCAATTGGGTTTGCAATTGTAAGGCATTATAAGCCAATGGGTTAGTCATTAAGAATTAGTGAGTTTCTTTGCAAAAGGCCACATAGGCCCGGTGGGACCCCCATCCTCTCTCTCATTGGGCCACCTTGCATCTAGGGCCCACAGGGGTTGGTCTTTGGTCCATGGGAGAATATTGACCAAGTAGAAGAAAATTCAAAATTTGCCACTTTAAAGGGGAGGGCGCCCCCCTTCTTTGTCCCTTATGGGGATATTTTTTTATTCTTCTTTTTCTCCCTTTCCCCATTATATCCCTTTGACCAAGGGTATTAGAGGTCATTTTCCTAGGTCTAGGGTTTTGTATAAAGTCTCTCATGTAATATTTTTGGAGAATTAATGAAAGAAAAAATTGCATTTTGCACAAGAGCCTATGCCCTCTCTCTTCCTCCCCTTACAACAGAGATTACAGCAAAATCTATGGTGTGATGCCATAATCTTGGAGTGATTCTAAGTTCTACCTCCTCCCATGGGTGTGAATTTCAGCCACCGCCACCACCTCAGCCATCGGAGCCTCCATGGAGCCACCACAACCCGGTCTTCAACCTGTTGTCCAGGATTTTGAGATCTAAGACAGAATCTTAAAGATTAGGTTGGTTCTCCCAATCAAGCTGTCTGATTTACCTCAAATTTTGAGGGTTTGTTCCCCCTGTCATCCCCCATCTCCAGTTATAAGTCAAGCAGCCTTCGTTTGCCCCTCTTCCCAGTCAATTCTTTCCACCCTTGATAGTCTGCCCATCAGCAGATCTGCGGGATAATAGCCTGTTATTTTATTTTTCCCACCCTTTAAACCATCTCAGAAAAATCCCAAAATATTTGTGTGTGATCCTCACATCCCCTCCTTTCACCCATAACATTCACGAAGTCCAGATCCATCGTTTCCCCTTCAGTCAAAATTTATTATTAGGCAGATCCCAATCTATGCTGACTGTTCTGAAATCCAAGCCAGAAACAACTTCGGAGCACAAAGTTTTTTCATTTCGAGCTAGACCGTTGGATGGATATGAAATTCACATATGTTGTATATCTTTGAGTCTACTTTCCAACGGCGCCAATCTCGCCTCAATCCGACATCGGATCTGGACGTGGTGAACATTCTCGTGGAGGCGCGCCGATCAATCCCATGACAGGCCAGCAGAAGCAGTCCGCCGGTTAATTCTACCATAAACCCCCGGCTTCGATCCAGTGACCGCCGCTCCCGGGGATCGACCAGGGACCCTCCAACAACATCCCAGGTAGCCACCGCAGCAAGGAGGCACCCGGACGCTGCCGTCCCAGCAGTCGAGTTCGCTTGATGTCCAGCGAGTCGGAACAGTGCCGAGTCGGACCATCAACCCGCCTCCGACCCGAAAGCCCTTCCGGCTTGCTGCCCGTCAACCCGAGATCGGTACTCTCGGGTCCCACGTGTAGCCCTTTACCTCCCTACGTGGAGTGGACAGTAAAATTATTTCTGTAATTATTGATAATTATTTGTACCGGGAGTACGGGTATTGGCCGGGATCATCTTCCCCACGCTCGGAGTGTGGAGGTATCATGTCCGCTCCTCTTTTTGGCATTTACTTTTCTCGTATATATTCGTATGCCGCTGCTTGAGTGATAGGATAATCTAGCTCGATATATTTTATCATTGCTGTTAGAGAGTGCACGTGACCCATTCCGTGACCCGATCCAGGTACGAAGGAGAGTAGACCACCCCAGACTTATTGCCGGTTTCTCAACCGCGCACATCCGCACACTTCCCTCGCTAGGGACGAGTCGCGAGTTTGCCTAGAGTCTCAGGTTCGCATCAAATTGGCATCGAGTCGCGCCCCGTCCCGCATCAAATTGGTATCAGAGCGAGTTTGAGTCTAGGGTAGTCGGTCCAAGGTGTCGCATTGCATCCCTGTACCCGGTATATCAAAAGGTGTTCCCGAAACGATAGGTTACGTCTATTGGGAAGGTATCACACTTGCTTGAGTTCGATCTTTGGATCATACTTCCGTCACGTACCGGATATTGGTTTGGTCTAGGTTCTTCATATTGCATTAGGTGTCTTATTCACATTGCATTGCTCCATCACACGCCCATCCTATAGTCCCCCATCTCCCATGGATTCCCAATCGCCCAGGCGATATGAGTGGGAGCATAGAACCAAAGGGCTTGGAAACCATCCCATCCACTACCGTAGGCCCGAAGCCTCAGACTTTTATGGCTCCAACGTCCCGAGTGACTACCAATACTGGGAAGCCGTCATGGACAAATATTTTGAGTGTTACACTATGACCGGAGCCATGGAGGTTAGTTTTTCCAAAAAGAGGTTTTTCCACAAAGCCGTCGAGAAATGGAGAAGCATTGAATGCTTGAGAGAAATTAGGAGGCAATGGCCTATCGAGTCATGGCGTGAGATGAAGGATGAACTTAGAAGGGTCTACCTGCCCAGCCCTGTCACCTCCAACCGACCCCACCCAGTCATCTCCCATCAGGAAGGTCATAGTCGGAGGCAAAGAGCCCTGCACGTGGATGTGCCTCGACCCAAGGCCGAGTGGCTATGAGCTAATCCACCACGTTGCCCCTACTCCAAACCCCACCATTGTCGAACTCTTCAAAATCATTTCAGATAGGGTGGATAGGATGTGTACTCAGATTGATGGACTCCTGCCCGAGCTTAGGGAGGTCGTTGCTAGTAGTCTCAACCTGGTGCCACCCAGGGAGGACTCTCCTTCCCCACCCGTGAGAGCTCATTTGCCACCACCCTCACCTTCTGATCTTTATTCGGAGCCGCCTCAGCCAAAGCCACCCGCGCTTCTAACGGGGAAGCTAATCATCGCCGAGCCACTACTTAGTTGGCTCAAGAAAGGCTTGGTCCCGAGAACACCTTACTATCCATCCGTGGACCTCGCACTATAAATAGTGCCCGTTAACTCATTCCACACAACTTTCCGGTCTTGTCACCATGTTGATACATTGGAAGACCTTATTAAGGGATTAGACTAGCAGTTGAAGTTGATGCACATGTTGGCCCCAGGCTTCGACCAACCCAAAGGTCATGGCTTCACGCATCCCGCCTTGGGATCAGTTACCTCCGTGTGCACCGTGGGTCATGTCACCACGGAGGTTCTCTTATTCCTCTCCATGCCAGCGGAGTCTAACTCAATTCCACTTATCCCGAGGGGGGAACCATATCTTCTACATATGACCACCGTCCCACCTACTACAATGAATGAAGGTGACAATTTACACCTTCAAGAATTCCAAATATGGGACTGTGTCATGAGGGAACCCATCTCGAGGGGTCACACATTCCTTGATCCGTTCGACCCCTTCCCTAGTGAGCCTCTTGACCCACCATATCTACTCCCCTTCTTCAAAGGAGTCCACTACCACACCCCTTCCCCACAGACCGATCCATCTATGCTCAGCGAGCTCATTCATTGGCGAGAGATACATACATATAGGGGTGATGGAGAAAGTGACTTTGGCTCTCTTGGCCCTCCCAAATCTCCCAAACCCAAGGGGACATCAATGCATGAGTGGTACATATTAGGATGTCTAGGAGTCCCCCATTTTGCCAACTTCTGGTTGCGTCGAGTGTATGCTAGTCACACATTCGGATGTCCTGGTCCACCATTGCATATGTATGGGTTTGCATAGCTTTAGGTTTGTCTAGGGCATAGAGTGTGATTTTCCTTTATTTGTACAGTTTGTTCAAAGTCTGCATATGTCAAGGTGAGTCGGTCTAATGCAAGCTCACGGTGCCAGTCCCTTTCGAGTGTGAGGCAAGTCAGATCTCATTCGTACATTGCGGACTTGCCCGAGGAATATGGGATCAGCTCTACTTCCAATGCCTCGGATCTAGTCACCTATAGGGACCCAGCGGTGATTCCCAGTGAGTCTTTGAGTTGTCTCCCCCCCTTTTTGAGTGTGACCCTGCCCCTGAGTGCCACCACTAGCCTCATTCCCACAGCAGCGTGAGCATATAGAACATAGATGGGATGAGCAGGTGATGATTGCTCGGAGTGGAGCATACCCGTGCTACCTGGTACGGTGGAGAGTACGGCCCACATCCGTTGACACGTGGATCACCCGAGCAGAGATACCGATCTGCAGGAGCCACGTGAGCAGCTGCACCCCTTACTCGATGGGGTCGAGCTTCTCCCACCCGGGGAGAATTGATGGGAATCAACACCAGGCATCTAACATTTTTTTTTAGTTTGCATTTGTATCCTTGAGTCAATTGGGTTTGCAATTGTAAGGCATTATAAGCCAATGGGTTAGTCATTAGGAATTAGTGGGTTTCTTTGTAAAAGGCCATGTAGGCCCGGCGGGACCCCCACCCTCTCTCTCATTGGGCCACCTCGCATCTAGGGCCCACAAGGGTTGGTCTTTGGTCCATGGGAGAATATTGACCAAGTAGAAGAAAATTCAAAATTTGCTACTTTAAAGGCGAGGGCACCCCCCCTTCTTCGTCCCTTATGGATATTTTTTCATTCTTCTTTTTCTCCCTTTTCCCATTATATCCTTTTGACCAAGGGTATTAGAGGTCATTTTCCTAGGTCTAGGGCTTTGTATAAAGTCTCTCATGTAATATTTTTGGAGAATTAATGAAAGAAAAAATTACATTTTGCACAAGAGCCTATGGGCGCCCCTCTCTCTTCCTCCCCTTACAGCAGAGATTGTAGCAAAATCTATGGTGTGATGCCATAATCTTGGAGTGATTCCAAGTTCTACCTCCTCCCCTGGGTGTGAAGCTCAGCCACCGCCGCCGTTGCTGCCGCCATCCAGCCGCCACAACCCAGTCTTCAACCTATTGTCCAGGATTTTGAGATCCAAGATAGAAGATTACAGATTAGGTTGGTTCTACCAATCTCGTCGTCTGATTGACCTCAAATTTTGAGGGTTTGTTCCCCATGTCGTCCCCCATCTCCAGTTAAAATTTTAAGCCAATCAGCATTCGTTTTCCCCCCTTCCCAGTCAATTATTTCCACCCCTGACAGTCTGCCCATCAGCAGATCTGCAGGATAGTAGCTTGTTCTTTTATTTTTTCCACCCTTTAAACCATCTCAGAAAAATCCCAAAATATTTATGCGTGATTCTCACATCCCCCCCTTTCACCCATAAAATTCACAAAGTCCAGATCCACCGTTTCCTCTTCGGTCAAAATTCATTCTCAGGCAGATCCCAATCTGTCCTGACTGTTCTGAAATCCAAGCCAGAAACAACTTCGGAGCACAAAGTTTTTTCATTTCGAGCCAGACCTTTGGATTGATATGAAATTCACGTATATTGTATATCTTTGAGTCTACTTTCCAACGGCGCCAATCTCGCTTCAATCCGACACCGGATCTAGGCGTGGTGATCATTCTCATGGAGGCGCGCTGATCTATCCCGTGACAGGCCAGCAGAAGCAGTCCGTCGGTAAATTCTACCATAAACCCTCGGCTTCGATCCAGCGACCGACGCTCCCAGGGATCGACCAGGGACCCACCAACAACATCCCAGCCAGCAGCTGCAGCAAGGAGGCACCCGAACGCTACCGTCCCAGTAGCCGAGTTCGCTTGCTGTCTAGCGAGTCGGAACAGTGCCGAGTGGGACCAGCAACTCGCCTCCGGCCCGAAAGCCCTTCGGGCTTGCTGTCCGTCAACCCGAGATCGGTACTCCCGGGTCCCACGTGTAGCCCTTTACCTCCCTGCGTGGAGTGGGCAGTAAAATTATTTCCGTAATTATTGATAATTATGTGTACCGGGAGTACGGGTCATAGCCGGGATCGTCTTCCCCACGCCCGGAGCGTGGAGGTATCGTGTCGATTGCTCTTTTTGGCATTTGCTTTTCTCGTATATATTCGTATGTCGCTTCTTGAGTGATGGGATAATCTAGCTCGATATATTTTATCACCGCTGTGAGAGAGTGCACGTGACCCATTCCGTGACCCGATCCGGGGACGAAGGAGAGTAGACCACCCCAGACTCATTGCCGGTTTCTCAACCGCGCACATCCGCACACTTCCCTCGCTAGGGACGAGTCGTGAGTTTACCTAGAGTCTCAGATTCTCATCAAATTGGCATCGAGTCATGTCCCGTCCCGTCCCGCATCACTTTGCTACTGAGTTCGGCCGACCGAACTCAGGTTTCGGTTGACCAACCAGTGGCCAAGTCGACGTGCCCCTCCCGTCAACCCGGCCAACAAGCCCCCTATTTTTGGGAGATTCGATCGACCGAACCCCCTTTTTCAACAAAAAAAACATCAAAAAAAATAATGATGAAACACAAATAGAAATCAACTTAAACAAAAAATCAATGAAACAACAATAAAAGAAGGAATGATAGACCATGGATATCAATGAAAATGATGAACCTAAAAGCCATCCTCATCAAGAGATCAAATGGCGTTTGTTCAAGGTTCCTCCCCCTTGACCCTATGAGAAGGGAAAACAAAGATGCCCTCGCGAAGCATGCTCGACCCCGGGGTTACCCCTATTGTGGTCATAGCCTGACTTCGCACTGGGCCAATAATCCACTGATTTTTAACCGCCATGATTGGGATTCAACCAAATTTCTCTATTTCTTCAAACATTAAACTTGTCATGTCCCGACATACATATGTTCCGGCTTTACCGGTACGATTGTGATGTTTTCAACACAGACATTCGTCCGAACATTAGATGGTCGATGTACAGCCGATATGACCCCAAATATCCTTCTGCACCCCACTATAGAGGATTTTAATACTTTTCAATATGCTATTTACTCCTTTCATAAAAATTGATATTTAGGCCATGAGGCCCCTTATATTGGCGATTAATCAGAGATTTTTCCCTCTCTGAGGGGATGTAATTGACGTCGTGACCTTTATGGCACGGCGAGTCTTCAGTCCCGACCCAATACCCATAATCGTCTGGTTAGTCAGACGGAGCACACCCTGGGTTTCGAACCACTCTAGTCTCGAAGCCCGAACACATTGTCACATATGTGACTGGCACGCCCTCGCACTAGATAAACTAATAAAACTGATAAATCGATATAAAAGATAAAACGATATCCTTAAGATCATCTTAATGCCTCCAACACTAATCTAAGTGGATTAGGGTTTAATTATGATTCTAGGCCCATTTACTTAAGTTTTAGCCCATTCATCCCAACTAAAATATAGGAATTTGGGGCAATACAAATTTTAGAGATTTATTCTATCTTTGAGAGCCCAATTAAACTTTTAGTGTTAGCTCGATTTACTATTACAATTATTACAAATTTTATTTAGTTCACAATAATTATATTTCATGTCTTATAAAATCAACCTTATATTATTCAAGAGCTTTTAATTATTATTTATGAATTTTCCTTTAATCTGGGTTGCTACATGTTGGCTGCCCTTTGTAGGGTCCGTCGACTTCGACGTTAGACACTGGACTCCCTCTAGGAAAGATGTTAGGCTTTCTTTTTGGCCCTCAACTCATGTCCCAGGTTACGAAGGATGGGAAAGAAGGCTCTCAAGCTCCTGAGCCTATCTCTAAGACCGTAATTCAGACTCACAGATCGAAACATCAAGGACCTAGCCCACCAACTAAAGGGCCAACCCCCGAAAATTGTAACCCTCGAACATGGGCCCTAGGGATGTATTTAATAGAAGGGTGTTTCCCTCTCTCAAAAATATATTTGAAAACTCTTCCTGATCCTCATGAAGGGGGCTTCAGCTAATCTCTGCACTCCAAAGTGACTCCCTGTCACTCTACCATGTGTTCATGGATCTATTGAAGTGGGAGGGGTCACGAGAGTGGCTCTCGGAGTGGCTGAGATCATGGGACGTGGGGTTAATGGATGGTTGCAGTAACCACTAGAAGGTGGCCAAGCAGCTGGCCTTTTTTGGATGGGGTAGGTGGCCAGATACTTGGGCTTCTAGGGAGTAAGGTGGTCAGGTATCTGGCCTTCTTTAGTCTAGTGGGTGGCCATCGACCTGACTACCCAGCCAGTGGCCTTAGCCCCAATTTCTAATGTGTTTCGCCCCAGTTGAGTTATTAGGCAAGATTTGAACATTTGGGGGTCCAAACATCATAAAAATAGCGTCACTTTTATGAAGGCTGACTTGTGGTCCGTGAGATGTCCAAAAGTAGGTGTCTACAGCGTCAACCAGTAAAAGGCCCACCGAAGGAGACACACTACAACACAAGCAATGCAAGTGATACAAGGAGTTTTTACCACCACTCAAAGCACCCATGTTTTGACCCCATTTATCAGAACATAATTATATCCCCTTGGGAGGATCAAAGAGGCACCTTAAACCATGATGATACCATGAAAAACACTACATTTCCAAGAAAGATTAACTTAACTTTGGGGTAGGGGGGACAAGTCAAGAGGGCCGGGATTTCCCTCCTTCCCAAATAAGCTCAATAACACGACCCAGTCCAACAAGCCAGAGATTGGCCCATTAAGGCTGCCCTGCTCAATAAGAGCAACTTAGGGCCCAACAAGCATTGTCAAGTCCAACACACCCCACGTGCCAAATGGGCCCCTCTATCAGGCATCAGGCCAGGAGGAAAGCCCAAGCCCCTTCACTAGGTTCTAGGCTAAGAGGAAAGTCCCAGGTAAATGGCATAAAACCCCTAAGTGTTAGCACAAGAGATCTTGAGCCCTAACTCAATCCCAAGCCATCTCAAATGGCCTAGAGCATTAACTCGCCCCCCCAGCCATCTTAGGAGACCTAGAGCATTGACTCGATCTTGAGCCATCTCATGAGGCCTAAAGCATGAACTTGACCCCGAGCCATCGCAGAGAAAGAGTATTAACTCGAATCCCAATAAGAGCCTTAGCTCGATCCTAAGTCATGGGATATTCTTAACTCGATCTTAATCATCTCAGTTTAGCTCAGCCTCTATAGGTATAATTTGGTCGGCCATCTATAGCTCGGCCAAGTAAGGCCCAATCATCGACGCTGCCAGAATAAGCTATTGTCCTTCACGTCAATCCTCAATAGCTCACCACGTCCAAGGCGGCCACGTTCAAGCCCCCATAGAGGAAGCCCTAACTACAAGTGACGTAAGCAGATCACCTCATTGTGTCACACGTTTCGCTTCCGGCCACTATTTGCTATACTGTCGTGATGACGAGACATAATAATAGCATCGCAAATTGACAGCGGATCACGTGCATTACCAAGGTTACAAATAATTGTCTATTTTTATATATTTATTCATGTCACACATATTAATTTTTAGGTTTTAATAGAATTAATTATATAAGTTATGTAGTTAATCCAAGTCTCACACTAAATTTAGATTTTTACATGTAAATCATTTTCCACCATAGAATAATGAGTGGGATTGGAGATGTTTAAGCGAAATAAGTATTGCATAATGCATATAACTTTTGGAG
Organism: Amorphophallus konjac; assembly: GCA_022559845.1. Classification (NCBI taxonomy): domain Eukaryota; kingdom Viridiplantae; phylum Streptophyta; class Magnoliopsida; order Alismatales; family Araceae; genus Amorphophallus; species Amorphophallus konjac. The sequence goes on along the minus strand of CM040120.1, from coordinate 49,222,084 downwards.
GGCATTTTATTTGAGCATGGCATTCTTATTGGGCTGCTATGTGTAACTTAGTGGGCTACGAAAGGAAGGCTTGGGCGAAGGTGTGTTTGCTACGTGGTGGAGAGCAAGGGATTCGCATGTGGAGGCGGTGGGCTGTGGAAGTGTTTGCGGCTGCATGGGCTGTTCGCGTGAGATGGACGGCGTCAAGGGGCGGATGTGGCTGGGTTCGAATGAGGCAGTTGCATGGCACGCGAAGAAGGCGCCCGGCGAAGGAAGGTTGGGACACCGTGCCGTGGGTTACTACGTGGTTTCCAATTTATGCCGGTTTCTCGTCTTTGCGTGGGAGGCGTGGAAAGGTGGAGGCGGCGGCGGCGACGTTCCGCGTTTGAAGGCTTATAAAAGGCGTTAACCGTGGCCGTGAAGGGAGTTCGATTCTTTATTCTGCTGGATTGCTGTGGCGTTAGGAGGAAGAGGAGGGCGGACGCCCTTCTTGTTCATGCAATTTTTATCTCCTTTCTCTTAGTTTTCTTTAATTTCCTTTTTCTCTTGTAATTTTTTTAATTAGTAACTTGTCTTAGTTTATTCATAAACATTAGTCATCTTTTGTTTAATTACTTTTATAACTAAGCTTATCTTTTAAATTTAGTGAAAATATTATTTTGATTATTTTCCTCCCTTAATATCTCCCTTTCTCTCTCCCAAGTGATCGTGATATTTATCTTTTACTTATTTAATTTAATTTAAATCATAATTTTAGTCTTCTTTCAATTAACTTAACTAATTTCAATTTCTCAACTTTAATCTTAATCTTTTCAACTCCAACTCTCTCGTAAAATTTTAATCTTAAAAATCTAAAATTTTGAATTCTAAAATATAACTTTGTTATGAATTCGACTCGATGTGGTCACTTAGATATTCTCTCTTTAATTAATTTGTAAGTCGAAATTTAAATTTAGTAGAAAATGGATTAACAACCTACGTTTCCCTTCTATCAGTTATCTTCCCATCAACACAGACCCTTCGGTGGATCGTCCACGTATTATGTAGGCAAGGGATTGCAAGATCTCCATACGTGGTGCGATTTATCTTGCTTGATTGTCATCAAATTAGAATATCATATTATCTGATCCCTATAATTTTAAAAGATTTACATGATCACGAAGGTGATGCGTGACCTTCAGATATATAAATTAGGTCGCACGATCTCTTGAAGAAACGGCGCTCTTTATAATTCAAATCACTCTCTCTAAAAAATCTCTCATCCTATCTTACTCTAACTTAAGTGTCGAAGGATTTTTTCCGAGAGAAAACCCCATATCTCTTAATCTTCTTCTTCCTATGGTGATAATTTATCTTATTAAGACACGATTCGTTCCCTTCGATAAAATCTTCAAATCATCTATGACTACAAAAAATGTAAAAAGATCAAGTGGACCCATCCTCTTACTTCTTTATTGAAGCTCGTTGTGCTTTCTATAACTTTTAGTTCACAGTTAATCAAAGTGGCAGTCAACTTAAAATAATGGAAGATGATGGCAATGGCATATTTGCGTAACAATACCGTAACAAATGCGGAAAATACTGAATGAACGCGATGCAAAATGGACGGGAACTTTTGGCGGTGGTTGATAAGTTTTTAGTTGCGGAGAAGTCTTATAAGATCTTTGGGAGTGCTTTTTTTAAAAAAATTATCTAAAAAATTATGTTGTGTCAATTTTTAAGTTAATTTTTAGAATTGACAAAATATTTACTTATTTATCTGATAAAAATGTCATAATTTTTAAATTTTATGTAAAATTATTTAGTAAAATATTCTAGGAGGTTGAACATCTTGAAAGCTTATGGCCCCAAAAATCCTGAAGGGAGGAGGATGGCTAGGGACTCGGAGAGGTTGGAGAGTTCCAGGGGGATCGTGCCAATGAAAACGTCTAAAGAACAATTACTCGTCAGGAGAGCATCAAAGATCATATAGCATACGCTCACAGAAAGAACACAACGAGAAGGGGAGGCGGGGAAGGCTAAAAGGTTCGGGGAGAAAGCAAAGTAACAGAGATCAGAGTGGCAAGGGGAACAAGCCCATCCCCAACTTTTGCGATCTTGACCTCGATGGGTTTGGGCCTCTTGGGCTCAAGCGGCGGCAGCTTATGCATGGTGATGGTGAGCACCCCGTCTTGGCACACGATGGAGACGGCATCTGTGTTGGCGTTGTCCACCAACGAGAACTTCCTCAAGAACTTGCCCACCATGCGCTCTATGAATAGGTACTTGCCGTCTTGGTCGTCCTCCCGCTTGCACTCGTCGCTGATGACCAGCACATTGCGGTCCTCCACCTGGACCTTGATCTCGCCGGACTTGTGCCCAGCACGCCGCTGTCGTCATGGTCGACGTCGCAAGTGACGTCGCAGCCTCTCATACCCTCCGCAGTAGGTCGCTGTCATCTGCAGTTGCAGATGACGTAAATAACTCGAACCCCGCCTTCCTCTCCTCTCTCCCCACTCTCTCCTCTCCGTAGCTCGTCCACCGCCCCTCGCCAAGGTGGCGGACCTCTGTAGCATGCCAGATCTGGCCACCTGTGGCATCCCCCCTCTCAGAGCTGCGTGGATCTGTGCGTCAGAGGAGGGGGAGGCGCGATGGGGAACGCGAATGGGAGGGAGGAGGGCGAGAGTGGGAGCGACAACTCATCCGTCAAGTCAGATGGCAACAGTAGTCGCGGATGCCACATGGACACCGTGGAGTTGATGGAGAATTCACCTCTAGGGAGCTGTGTCCAGACTTAAACCTCTGGGCCTCTTTGATTGGAGAATAAGGTGGGTTAAGGTGGTCTTATTCACGCTAACCTCTTTGGTTGCAAAAATAAGGTATTCCGCCAAAAAGGTGGGTTAAGAGTAAAAAAGGTGGGTTAAGGTGGGTTAAGCATATTCTAGCAAAAAGGTAGAATAAGTTAACCCGAATAAGGCCAAAGTAATATTATTTAGTTTTAGGAACACCCTAACCCGTGTTAGCTTATTCTCCTTAATCTATTCTTCAATCAAAGAGGCCCGAGGCGCAGCAGAGGAGGAAGATGGCGAGGAAGAAAAGGGGAAGGGCTCGGGAGAAGGAAGACGTGCGAGCTTCTCTTAAAAAAGAAAATTGCTCGGAGGTTGTTTTTATTTTGAGGAAAATTAAAGAAGAGATAAACTACTCCCTAAAAATTAGTAGGGTGTTTGGTTGTGTTTTTTTCCCTCCCTTTTCTCTCAAACTTAAAAATAGGAACAGAGAACCCACTTAACCACATTTGGTAGTTGCTTCCCTAATTTTTAGGCAAGAATCTCACTCCATTGAAATCTCTTCCTAAATAAAAATAACCCCGCAACAATTTTTTTTAAGGACGCTCGTGGACATCGTGACCCACTCGCCTCCCTCACTCGCGAGTCCAGTTGGCATCGTTCTCTCGGTGATGTGTCATCTTCTACGGCGTCATTCTCCCGGTGGCCACGTTGTCCTCTGCATTCGTCCCCCTCTCCGACGTTCTTCAAAATCCCAAGTATGCTACCTCCACAGAACCCTCCTTTCGGCATCATTCTCCCGACTGGTCGCTTCCCCTACACCCCTCCCCCTCTCCGGCGTCATTCTCCTTGTCGGCCACGTCCCCTACTGCAGACCCCTCTCCCTCCCCTCTTCTGGCAGGCGTCCCACCTTCCCTCTCCCGCCCCTCTTCCAACCGGCATCTCCACTGCTCCTCTCTCTCCTCTTCCGGCGGCACCCGCATGCCCATTGAACCCCTCTCCCTCGTCAGAAGTCCTGCAGCACCCCTCTCCTCTTTCGACTGCGGCCACGTCCCCCCTGCATCCCTCTCCCTCCCCTCTTCCGGCCTCTCCCTCCCATGAGGATAGGATATGGGAATATGATACTGGGACAATACACCCTAATAATGTACGTAAAAAGAATAGCATGATAATGTTATTCACAATACACTCAGATAGTATATTATTTTGTTATGTCTTTTTACAATACACCCACACAATACAAGTTCAGACTAATGGCCTCCCCCCTCTTCCGTCCCCCCTGCATCCCTCTCCCTCCCCTCTTCCGGCCTCTCTCTCCCTTGACCTGAAGCACATTGCCAAGGACGGATGCGTTCTTGATGCTATGGATTCTCCTTGTAAGGGTTCTTGTTTGTAGTGTGCATCCACCTTAGGATTGACCACTTACATAGATTTGATCATTGCTGAATTGGTTCCTACTTCCCTTAGGTGGTTGATTCATTTTAAGCTAGTGAACTATTTTCGTATGCATGTAACTTTCATTTCTATAGTTAGATTGTGAAGACTATTGGTTGCGGCCTATTTGATAATAAGTTACAATCTTTGTTTGCTTTATGATTGTGAATGGTGGATTAGATTCTTTGACCGGCAGAACAAATCTATGTAAATTTCTACAATGTAAGAAAAAAAATGATTCATGAATGATAGAGATTGCTACACTACACCAAGAAGAACCTATACCTACAATGAAAGTCGTAGGTAAAGACACAAAAATCATATGTATATATTTTACCTACGACTCTCCCTACGCTTCTGTGTCATCGGTAAAAAATTGCATAGGTAAAGTTTTACCTATGCGACAAAAAACCGTAGGAACTGAGATGTCAACACCTACGATTCTATCGCGTAGGTAATTACTTACGCTAAATGGTACGTAGGTAATTTCCTTCCATTAAATCGCATAGGTAATTTTCTACATTTTTTATCACATGGGTAATTTCCTATGGCTTTATATCGCATTGGAAAATTTTACCTACGTAGTTTTTACCTACGACCGTAATATTTCTCATAAAATTGTAGGTAAAGTACAACTGTATGTAATGTGAGCGAACCGTAGGTAACCCATTTGAACCGTAGATAACCTGTACTAATCGTAGGCAACTCATTTGAATCGTAAGTAACCTATATTAGCCGTAGATAATAATTTGAACCGTAGGTAACTTATACTAACCATAGATAACTTCTGACGTACAAGTAACATGTAGGTGACCTATAGTAACGGTAGGTAACCTATGTGAACTGTAGGTAACCTAGATAACTCATAACATACACATTCATAAAATATACACATTCAACAACCTAGACATCCACATCATTCACATGTGAATCTTAGATAAAGAAATTAGTCACATTGATATTATATGTAAAATATTTTCATTAGTAGTCACATTGTGTAGCAATGTATCATTGTAATCACAATATGTGGCAATGTATCCTGATGTGTATCCCCATGTACAAAAAATATGTAGATGTAATTTCGTGAAAACATATATACAATCGAAATTAGTATAACTATTTTGTCATCACTATACATATCAAAATGTGAGAGGGTCTAACATATCATCAAATAAGCAAACAAATCATGAGGTGGGAAAGTGACTCTTCGCCGCATCGGGGATTAACTGCAAATTAGATAAATAGTTGAGTAATTTCACTTCAAATTTAAACATCACAATCTGAACTTAGAAATGAAAGAATGACACTTTATATATATATTCTGTAAGGCATAGAACTCCCGACGAAATCTCTAATTTTCTTCGTATCTCGATCTTTTATGAAAGTGGAGCATCGGGCTTGTTTACATAAATAATAGAAATTTCACAATATGTTGTTCCAATTTGTCGTCCCATGACGACTTTATCTTTATCAACTCTCGTCACAAGTTCGGTCCCCACATGCTCTCCGTCCAAATCTAACATTTTCACCCTCTTCCCTTGTAACTGTGCGACAGAATAAACGTAGTTGCATCAATAAAAGTTATTATACATTTCAAACTGATCGTGGGTCAAAAGTTTACAAGAAAGTTCATTACAGCCTCTCCAATCACCACTAATGAGATAGAATAACAAGGAAAAACAAAGGATGGGGAACAACAGGATGTTCTGAAAACATGTTTGATTTGAACTAACTGCATTCTTAGGCTCAACAAAACATGTCATTCCAATATATAAAGCTATACAAATAACATTAATACTAACCATATCACCTGAAACATCACTTGCTTGCAAGCCAGAGAGTTTGAATCCACAAACAACTATAAATTTGAATTCACTGAGTGTTGAGATGAAAACCCAAACTCCCAGTGATCAACAGCGCCCTCATTTTTGGTCTACAGGGGCTAGAAGACCTCACATTGCAAACGGTTTAACTTAAATCCACCCACTATAAACAGCATAATACAAAAGAAAAGGGGTACTGTCCATCACAAAGCAAACATGAGAAGGGCAAACAGCCCACAACAATCCTGGGAACCAAGGTTTAAAGATTAGAGAAGCATATTCCTATTCTGTTACAGCAGAAATGTTCCCATAACAAAACTCTCATAATTAGCATACCAAATTGGCTCAAACAATCAGTGAGACTGAAACTAAACAAACTATCAAACGATACTTTGAATTTCTAAAACTTTTCATAGACTTTCCCGGGCATGGTATATACCATTTTACAACTTTTCTCATGCATTGAACTCATATAATTAAATCAGAAAAATACTGGAAACATCCCACTATCATGCTTTCATGCAGTCCCCAAGTTACACAATCATGGAGATCACAGTGAAAACCATCAATTCTGAGATGCAGACTAGAGCTTGCATCAAAACTTCCATTGCAATGAAAGCAAGAATTGATACAAAATCTGGAATTGTAAAATTGCAGTGAGCTAAGATGCCTGGATTTTGCCATGAGCTGGGGGGCAGAGTAGGCAAAAAAATACCTTATAGAATTCAACATATTCTCAGTACTTGGGACTGGAAACAACCTAATTCAATTAATACTAGTATCCTATGGGTCAGTTAATGGTCCTTCATATGCTGACTAGCATGATCTAAATCTGGAGAGAACCCGTAAAATTATTTGATGAGAAGTTCCTACACATTAAAAACTGATGAGATCCCCGGCCCTGCTCCAAATTAACGTACTCACAAATGCAAACATCAACTGAAAGTTCTGAGGTGGAGAACACAGAAGTTACATAATTTTGTAAGAGAATGGTATCAGAAAGAGATAAGAGGGAGGCTTTCAGTTCTTTTTGATATTCACAGGTATGTCAAACGCCCTAATTTTTAGAACCCCAAAGGAATGGACCCATTCAACTGGTTGCCATGTATATTGCTGAAATAATGGCCGCACGGTTAGAGCGAAGGTGAGATAATCCCCTGTTGAAATCTGGAGAGAAGAAGTAAGCTTACAATTGGTTCAAGACAGTGCAAGAGCTGATGTTATCGGGAATAGGGCCTCCAAAGTTGTTGTTTGCAAGGTTCATGTCAAGCAGATAGCCCATAACATGAATAACTCTGAAATTATCTTTACAAAGATCCTTCAAAGGAAGATGTTTTATCAACACTCACAACTCAAACAATTCTTTAAGTTTTCCAAGCTCCGGAGGTATGGCATCTTTTAGTTTGTTGAATCCACGAAACTACGATGTTGAGATACACAGGTCTAGAGTCATAAGCACATGAAGCACAACTCGTTGAATCAGCATAGTTGATTATCATTCAGCTGCCCGTGTTTTAGTGAATTAGACACAAAACGAGAAATAAGGTTTCTATTCAGTGTAATATAGAAACATACAAGTAGCTAAACTTTGACATGTTTCCCAACTCTGGAGGAATTTGGCATGTGAGCTTATTACCGTGTAGGTACCTGTGCAAACATGAAAGCACGGGGATTCGGAATTTTCAGCAGATAGGGGAAAAAGGAATCCGAAGAGATGCAGAAAAGCACACACTGGGCTAGTAGAAAAGTAGAGTTAATTGTCTGAACTCAGTTTGCCTGTATAGGGTAGATTCCCCAGAATTGGTGGGATTCTCCCTGTCAGCTCATTTTCACTTAGGCCCCTGGGCAGAAACAGTGACAAGCGAAAATTTATCCTCAAGTTAAATTGTAAAAGAAAGTACATCATCGCATGCACCAAAGCAAAACCAAAGGACTAAAATAGATGAGATTTATGTGCCATCGGCAAAAGTATCCATGAAAATCATTTACATGGCAGAAATAGTACATTAACTTAATCCAAATTCATCTTTTCCCGGGATAGAATACAAATTTTTTTTCTTCTACCTACGAGGGTGGATTGAAAGAGATTTATCTGCCAAATGCCAATTCACTCCCTCCCAACCTGTCCAACTTGCATCCCTAACCAACATATATAATTTGTTTAGAAAGATGATTGGTTATTTTCTAACACCATCATCATCAGTCATACGACGCGTGGTTGCACGAACCAACACACCATGCATTTATACAAATTTTTCGTCATGTCGGGAACCCCATACTTCATTCGTCCCCATGAATACAGTTCTTCTGTGGAAAGTGTTTACCTATCCAAAGAAAAGCTAGCGTAGTTCAGAACGACCTTGCATTATATATTATCTCATAGCGATTTGCCAAAGCTAGCGTGGACTCCGGTTGCTCAGCAGTACCGCATTTGCCCTGCATATGTTTAGCCATAGTTGAAACCATACAGAGCATCCCTTAGCACAGTAGCACTGCTGCTCAGGGAAGGTAGACGAGCAAACCAAAACTTTTTAAAGAGTAATTGAGTAATGGCTGGGGTACAGCCTAAGCCAAAAAAAAAAAAAAAACATTATTTTTTAACTAGTCTGTTCCCCAAGCAACCCGTCCATACCATCTAATCTTAAATGATCGGACGGTTGAAAAAAAAATCCAAGAAAGCTGCACCCCGCGCAAGCATTACTTTCGCCATCCTTTTATGCTGTAGATTTGGGTCGGGCAGCTCTGGGTTGCACCCAGGCCTACATTAGACGAGGTGGGCCGTCTGGTCCAGACCTGGCTCATTAGTAATCCCTAGAGTCAAAAAAATAATTTTGCATTAAAGACACGAGCAAGGTTGCTTCAGAAGCAATGTTGCAGGTTTAACACCACGGGTGCTACGAAGGGAATGGGTTACTGCAACCTGGCGTGACACGGGTCCTATAAGTAGTCATCTTTCCATACCGGTTAAAATGACAGCCTTGCAATATTCAAGAACAAAAATACGTCTGAGCAGCACGTGGGACCCACAACCCACAGCACGCGTCATCCAGACGGCACCGACGGAGCTGTCCAACACACTGCCCATCAACCCAAGATCGGTCCTCCCGGGCTCACAATTGTAGCCCTTTACCTCCCTGCGTGAAGTGGACAGTGAATTCAGTTATGTAAATTATTGTTAAATTTGTACCGGGAGTTACTGTCTTGGCCGAGATCATCTTCCCCACGCCCGGTAGCGTGGAGGTAAACTCGTCACTCTCTCCATCGCCTTTGCTTATCTCATATTCATTTGTATATGTCGCTACGAGTGATAGGTTACTAGCTCAATTCAAATTAATCACCCCTACGAGAGAGAGAGCGAAACCTGTCTGGGGATCCGATCTGGACACGAAAGAGAGCCGACTACCCAACTCATCGCCGGTTCATCAACCGCGCAAGATCCCGTGTTTCCCTCGCTAGGGGCGTCCGCGAGCTAGAGTCCCAGGTCGCGTGTCCGTCCCACATCATCTATAGTATGTGCGGTCTCGCCACATCCTTAGATCTTTTCCACGCCTTTTTTGAGATGAAGGAGCACACCCATGCCGTGAAGGGTTTCTTTTACCTTCAGGAGAAGAGAAGGAGGAGTTGTGTGACCCCTCCCCTCGGGATGCCTCGCACAAGGGGTGAAAAACTCAATTCTTCTGGGTAGGATTCACCAAGGATGCTACTTATTGGAATTTTCCTGACAAGCCAAACTTCCAACCTGTATTCCTTGCGAAGCATCCAGTGATCTCTGTGGACGACGTCACGTGGTCGGAGAGCGGGGAAGAAAACACGCGCACTTAAGGAGAATGCGGAGAAAGGCTCCCGAAGAGGATTGTCTCTACGGGATTCGAACGGGGAAACACACGGAACGAAAAGGGTACAATTTGATAGAAATATAGATGACAGAAATAAAAATGACATTAATGAAACCTCCTCCGCGAGAACTTGTTCTCCGCGGGATTTGAACAGAAATGAAATTATGGAATGAGACCACCGCGAGAACTTGTTCTCCGCGTGATTTGAACGAAAAATGAAAATAACAGAAATGAAATTACAGAATGAAACCTCCACGGGAAACTTGTTCTCCGCGGGATTTGAACAAAAATAAAAATGACAGGAATGAAATGACAGAATGAAAAATTACAGAATGAAACCTCCGTGAGAAACTTGTTCTTCGCGAGATTTGAACAAAAATAAAAATAACGGAAATAAAATTGACGAGAAATAAACCTCTGCGAGAACTTGTTCTTTGCGGGATTTAACAAGAAAGAAAATGGGGAAGGGAGTAAAAGAAAACAAAGTGCGTGTGTGTGTTATGTGATTGCCAGGGGCTGAAGGCCCCACAAGAAAAGGAGTGTGATCGCCAGAGGTCGGGGACCTTGAAATGGAAAGGGGATGATCGCGTCTCGTCTCCGAAATGAGGGGTTACGTGGGTTCCTTCTTCCTCTTCCTTCGGCCGGACGACGAAGAGGACTTTCCTTCGGTTACCCTTGCAAGAAAGATGAAACAAACGGCAAGTGGATTAGAATGGAAATAACGTAGTACCAGTCCCTTGTGATATAAAAATCGGTGCAATCATGATCAAACACACACCTCGTTGATGTTGTTTGAAACCCCTTTTAGACATAAGGGTAGGAAATGAAATGATGAAATGTATAAACGTGGTCTTATCAAAGAGAGAAGCGTATTACGTGTTGGGTCCCGCGAGGTGCAAATGGATCTAGAAGGGGGGTTGAATAGATCCTATCAAAAGCTTTGGCCTATTTAAAAACTCTTAGCTATCAGAAGTATGAACTACTCCTATAAAGTGAATGAATCACCTAGGCACAATGCACAACGGAATTAAGTAGAGTGGCTCAAATGGAAAAGACTCGGATTACAAGCAATGAAGCGTCAACACTTCTTCAAGCACATTAGTGATCTTGAGAGATACAAGCCTTGTAGTGTAGGGATCATTAAGCATAATACTAGAGCATGAAATATCTTGCAACAACCGTGCGTGTGTGTGTGCTATGTTGATCACTCAAAGTGAATATGTGTGTGAATGCAGTGGTGATCAACCAAGGTGCATGCGAGTCTAAGCAAGGGAAACACTTAGCAATACTTTCAACTTGGCGTCTGTGTGCAAGGGTGCAGCAGGCCGCCCAAGGGATGTAGTCAAAGTGCTAAGCTCAATTAAACCACAGATAAAATCGAAAGTGCAAATCTGAGTGCTTGAGTGTGTAAACAAGATAACCAAGTATGGAAGCACACGAACCTGTGAATGGGGGTAGAAGATATAGAGTAATCGCACACGATGAACAACCCACAACACAGGAATTTTTAAGGTGGTTCGGTTGCAACCTCGCAACCTACGTCCACCCCTCACCAAAACCTGGTGAGGCTTCCCTACTGACTCACAGCTTGACGGGAGACACGCCCCAAACCACAGAACAGAGAAAGCCCTCTTTCTGTCTTCCTACACACAAAGCTGGCAGGGACGGCTATACCGCAGATCGGAGAACTTCCGATTACCTTCCTACTAACCACCGGTAGGGACGATCTTCAGTTTCAATAGATTGAATGAAATGAAAATAGAACAAGATGAAAATGCTCAAACAAGATATGGAGATATGCTAGAATGAAGTAGATCTTGTCTGAGATTGTTGGATCTTGAATCTGTTGCTTTGATCTTCCTTTGATCCCTTTGAGTTGATGGAGAAGATATGGGATGTAGCTTTGATCTTCCCTTGAGTTGATGAAGAGGTTTGGATGTAGCTTTGATCTTCCTTTTGATCTCCTTTGTGAGCTTGCTTGCTTCTCTTCTTCCTTGGAGATTGAGGGCTTCAGATGTAGGCTTGAATCCCTTGGATTGGATGTAGAACTTCTGCACGGAGTACTGTTCACGACTAAAGTACCTTTTCTTCCTTGGAGCTCCTCTAGCCTCTCTTCATCTCTCTTTTCTCCAAATGATCAACTAGGGTTTCTAACCCTCTTGTGTTGGTTTTATATCTCTTTGGATGGTCAATAAACACATCCCAGACCAGATCCACATTTTGTGGGTGATTAGGTGACTTTTGGATTAAAGAAATCCATGGGGAATGGCCTTTCTCGAAGTGGAAAATAAAGTCAACATTGAAGGCTCGGGGCTGGCAGTCGACCTGAAGCTTCTGGCGGTTGACTGCTACTGAGAAACGCTATAGACGGATGTTCCCTGGGATTTCCGGTCTACCGCTACTGGGCTGGCGGTCGACCGCCACTGAGAGAGGTGCAGACGGTGGGCTGCTGGCTGGGGCGGTCGACCGCCCCTGGGCTGGCGGTCGACCGCCAGCTGGGCAGAACCCGGGTTTTCCCGGGTCGGTCCGTTAACTTCTTTAGCTCTGCCGCTTAAGTTCTTTAGCTGCCCGTTCATGTCTGTAGCATCAACCTTGACTATCTTGAAGACTTCTATTGATTATATTGCTCCTATAATGAAAATTTTGTTCCGGGGGCTCCGCCCCCGAAAACCCCCGCAAGGGGCGCTGCCCCCTTGACCCCCGCGACCTGACCGCGCAGGTCGATCTGCGTGCGAGGGCGCAATCATTGAGCTTTCACATTTGCCATCTCCACTCCATTCCTTGGATTATCTTGTAGCATGCTGTCAAGAAGTTGCACCGACCTTGAACCATCCATAAGGCAACACATACACTGACCATATGAAGAATATGCAATGACCTTATGTGTGATGCTATTCAGCTTAATTTCTGTGCTTGAAACATGCTAGATTTTTGTGCATCCAATATTGTCATATGCCTTGATATCTGTATATCCAGTTGCCTAGATTTATGTGCCATTCTTGATCTTTTACACTGGAAGTATAATGACCACCAATATTGTATTGTCATATGCCTTGATATCTGTGTACTAGAAGTTTGATGACCTGAAATGTATGAATATTAATATTATCAAATGCAGGTATAGTTCATTAATGACTACAGAGGCAGACATCATCAAAATCATAAAATTAATCATGTAGCACACATGTTCATGCCCGGTCAGGTCGTGGGAGTCAATGATCTGAGAATCTTTCTCACAATTTCCTGTTCTGAGTATTTCTTTCCCAAATCAGTTAGACTATTTGTAAGCACAGTTAACCGAGCATACACATTCTGAATTGACTCATCAGGCTTCATGCGGAACATTTCATATTCAGAAACTAAAATGTTGACTTTTGTTTCTCGTACCTGAGAAGTTCCTTCGTAGATTACCTCTAACTTATCCCACATTAGTTTTGCAGATGCGCATGTAGCCACTCTTGAGAATTCAACTGGATAGAGTGAGCATTGCATGATGTGTTTTGCACTCCAGTTGACAGTGGATTGTCTTATTTATTCTTTGGTCCACAAGTCCTCATTATCCGTAATCTCATACGGACCTTTGCTGATCACTCGCCAAAGTTCGTAGTCTTGAGCGCGAATGAACACCTGCATGCGATGTTTCCAATAAGGATAATTAGTTCCAGTAAAGTAAGGAGGTCTATTAACAAAATGTCCTTCATGTAAGAAACCTTTGGACGCTAATCCACCATTTCCCTCAAGGTCGTTGGACCCCATAATGAGAGATTAGGCTCTGATACCACTTGTTCAGTAGTGGACAACGGATCTAGAGGAGAGGGGTGAATAGATCTGTCCCTCTTTTCGCAATGCAGCCCTCTATATAGCTAGATAAAATAAATTACAGCGGAATATAACTAACTTAACGAAGGACACAACGATTTGCTTAGCAAGATGATTACGCAATATAGAGATTGAACCTAAGCATGCATATAGAACGAAGCAATCACATAAACAAACCACAATACAAAAGATTTTAAGGTGGTTCGGACTGAATCCCCAGTCCTACGTCCACCCCTCACCAAATCCGGTGAGGCTCCACTAGTGTCATGCACTGAACCGCAAATCGGAAAGACAACCGATTGCCTTCCTACTAACCACCGGTAGGGACGTCAACACCGCAGATCGGACAACTTCCGATTGCCTTCCTACTAAACACCGGTAGGGACGATCTTCAGTTTCAATTGTTTGAAAGAAATGAAAAGAGAACAAATACGAAATCACTCAAACAAGATATAGAATATGCTCAAAGTAGAAAGATCTTGTCTGAGTTGCAGGAGCTTGAATCTGATGCTTCGATGGTGTCTTCTTCCTTGAGAGACGATCTTCCTTGAATCTCTTCTAGTTGATCAGGAAGACTATGGATGTAGCTTGGATCTTCCTTTTGATCTTCTTGAGTTGAAAAGCATCTACAAATTGGCAGATACTTTTAATTCATTGGCATATCTGTCATGAACAAAAACATCACGTAATTTAAAACAATAAATGTACAAACGCGGTCTTCTCAAAGAGAGAAGCGTATTACGAACGACGATGAGTGATGCATGGAACTAACAGAATGAAAATGAACCAGAACAAAAGTGGAAGAAAAATCGTATTGAGGTGTCAATGACAGGTTTCGAGAGAGCTCCAGCAGCGTGAGGACAGTGTGAGCGTACGGCGTGATGAAACGACCTTACTCGTGTATGCGAACACCCGGAAACTCGGTAGAACCTTGCTTTAGAATTTCACGAGCCTGAGAGAGAGAGAGAGAGGGGGGGGTGGGTCGTGGGTGTTCTCTACGTGGGGGGAGAGAGTTAGAGGGAGGGGTGATGGCGTTGTGCATGGAGGGGGTGTGGAGTGTGTGAGGGGAAGAGGGTGGCGAAGGGAGAGGTCGGTGGCGTCGTAAGTTAGAGAGAGGGAGAGGGTGCGGCGTGCATGGGCATGGTGGTGTCGTGGGTGTCGCCCGGGTGGTGCATGCAAGGAGAGAAGGTGAGAGGTAGAGGGAGGGCGATGGCGGGGAGGTGGGTGAAGAGGAGAGGAGGGCGGCGGTGATGCCGTTGGTGTGGCGAGGGCGGTGGTGGTCACCGGCGTGGAGTGGATGAGAGGGGGGCGAGCGACTATGGGGAGAGGGTGGCGGTGGTGGTTACTAGCGGTGTCGTGGGTTAGAGAGAGGGAGAGGGGGGAGGAGATGGTTTGCGATGGGAAAGGTGTGAGGGGGGCGCCGGGGGTGTCGACGTGGGTGTGCGGGTGCAAGGGGGGTGGCATGGCGGTGAGGGTGTGAGGCGACGATGGCGGAGGCAAAGTGCATAGGGGGAGAAAAAGAGATAGTGGGAGATGGGGTTCGCCACGCGTTAGAGAGAGGGAGAGGGGGAGAGGGAGGTGATGGCGCTATAGTGCAGTGGGGAGTGGGGAGGGTGACGCCGGCGGTGAGGGGAGGGGGTGGCGGTGTAATGCAATGGGGAGTGGGGAGGGCGACGACGACGGTGAGGGGACGTAGAGATGGAGATGGAAGTGGTGGCATCAACGTGGGGTTAGAGAGAGGGAGAGGGGAGGCGATGGTGTGGGTGAAGAGGAGAGGAGGTTGCGATGGGGAGAGGATGGGAGAGAGAGAGGCGGGTGAGAGAGGGGGAGTGAATGGTCGCGGCGCCGCAGAGGTGGTGGGAAGGCAGGAAAGCGCAAGGGAGAGAGGGAGGGAGAGGTCGCGACGGAGGATGCGTGGGAGAGAGAGAGGAGGTGTGAGAGGTGTGGTGTGCGTGTGAGTTAGGGAGGGAGGTGAGGAGGGTAGTCGCGGCGGCACAGAGGCTAGAGAGAGAGGGAGGTGCGAAGGGTGGTCGCGGAGAGAGGGAGGTGGTGGAAGGAGGGAGAGCGTGAGAGAAAGAGGGAGGTGCGGAAGTAGTCAGCAGAGAGAAAGAAAGAGGAGCAAGGAGAGATCGGCCGGAGGGAGGAGGGGAGCGTGTGTGTGCAGAGGAAGGCGAGAAGGGGGGTGTCGGTGGCTGTGCAGCCGAGGCTGGGTGAGGGGTGCGGGCGTGGAGGTTAGAGACGGAGGGTGAGAGATGGAGAGGGAGATGAGAGGCAAGAGATCCGACGAGGGAGTGTGGGGAGGTGCAGGCGGGGTGTCGAGGGTGTGCAGGCGGGGTGGCCAGGGTGTGGAGGCGGTGGTGGTGTGTGTCCAGTGCGTGAGAGAGGGTGAGAGGGAGTGGGGAGAGGGTCATCGACGTGGAGTGTTGGCTGGGAGAAGAGAGAGTGAGATGGGGGGTGGCTGCCTCCTTCTGTCCATGTGCGGAGGTAAGGAAAAAAATAAGAGAGAGAGAGTCCGAGGGTGGTGAGATGTGAGGGTATTAAATGAGAGAGGGGACTAGATCCGAGAGAAGCGGGAGGGGAGATAAGATTTTTCTTTTTTTAATACACACACACACACACACACACACACACATATATATATATATATATATATATGAATTAAAGGATGGGCCAAGCCCATTAATGCCCTCCCCCTTTTATGTAGGAAAAGAATAGGCCAAGCCCATCAACAAGATTGTTTAATTTTTTTTATTTTATTTTTTTAACATGTCTCGTTAATTATACGAAAACCACAATTTATCATGTAAAAATTGGAAATCACTCAAATGACTCGAAAGGTGAAAGTCGCTTCGGGGCATCATAGTGTAATACGAGATTTACTCACGGTAATGTCAAAAATGGCGTGTCTACAGCTGCCCCGCCTTGGTATCTGCTTTGCAGGGGAATGACGCGGAACGGAGTAGAATGGAAGTGTAATGGAATGGAGTGAGAATGGACTAAAAAGTAGATGCCAAGGTGTGATGAGACACGCTCTCAACATTGCATGATTGAATTTTTTCTAGAGTTTTAACGAAACAACTCTAAAGAGGGTCATTCGAAATCAACGATTGTTTGGATGGAAAAGAACAAAAGAAGGAAATAACGTGTGCTCAGGCACTAACAGAAAGAGGGACCAACTTTACTGCGTGGAAGTACATGGGTCGTGAACATGTAGGTTTCACCTTGGGGAGCGATTACTAGCCAACATGGAAGTGTTACGGCCAAGGTGGGTCCAATGGAGTAAAAGAAAAAGAGCAGTTGATAAATCCAAACAAGGGTCTCTTCCAGAAAAACAGCCCAGGGTAGTCTCAAGGAAACTCAGTACTCAACTCAGAATAGAATATCTCATATTAGTCAAGAATTTAAGTATAGCGGCTCTCACAATCGAATTAAGTGAATGATTTTCCATAGTGAAATCAAAGTCCTACATGAATGCATGTTGGGTTTTAAAGAAAAATTAAAATAAATGAAAAATAGAAGATAGCCGAGGATAATATTGTTAAGTTGTTAATGATGGGTCAGGATACCGATTCGATGATCCGATACTGAGCCGGGCCCCATTTATCCACGAACCGACTCACCGAATGGAACCATCATCCCCAAGCTACCCAAACTTAACGGCCTGTCCGTATGACCTAAATTCCTCTGAAATCATCACTGTTTTTGTTGAAGGGGAACTCAAATTCCAGATTCATTCAAGCCATAAGGTCCTTGGTATGCTCTAGTACCGTAGATGTCATATAGTAAGATGGATGACATTGTGGGGTCAGTCATCGAGGTGACCGGAGGTGGGACAGTGATATCCCATTTTTTGTTTTGTTTATTTTTTATTTTATTTTATTTTATTTTTTTGATACCTGCACTCAATAGTTAGCACAGTAAAATAGAATTATTTCGTAAGAAGTAAAATGACATTCAACTGTACAGGAGATCCGCACACCAAGGTGATTCACAGAAGCCGGAGAGAACACAGCGCAAACCAGATAAAATTCCTCCGGTTAAAATTCACAACGGTAACTCATCATTAATGTTTTACATTTACCTTTTGCCCCTTCCTTCCTATAAGTATCCCCCTACTTCTAGCAAAAGGTCATCAAAGGGTGGTTTTGGGGAGTTGAACTCTTTTTGAGATGGGAGGGGAGAGATCCTGGCCTTTTGAGATGGAAGGTGAACCTTCCCGCCCTGCCAAGAGGGGTAGGTTCAGCCATGACTTCAAGAGGTTAACCAACATCGAAGGTCATCTGAGCGAGAGGATTCTTTCACTGACGGTGAGTTGGTTCTTTCTCTTACTTTTCCTGCATGAATTCTCTCTCACTTCTTCATTCTTTTCTTTTCTTTCCTTCCAGTCGTATCCTCTCTTTCCGGGCCCGAGGAAATTTTTAAAGCTACCGTGGCTGTCGAAGCTTATCTCCAACATCACCATCGACATGAGGACTGTTATTTAAAAGTGACATCTTCAAGGGCTGGTTATCCACGCCAAACATTATGATCAGATTTACATAGACTGGGCGGCCATGGGTGCATTAACAGAGGTTTGGCACCCTCAAGCTCACACCTTCATCTTCCCTGCTTTTGAAGCGACGATCCTTCTTGAGGAGGCGAAACTTCTACTCAATTTGAAAAGGTTTAGGAAGGACGGCAGGATAAAGATCCTGTCCATGCCAAAGAAGGTAACCTCCGAGGAAGTCCTTGGAAGTTTTATGCCATCCAAAGCCATCAAGGCCGTCCAAATTAAAAGGGGCATCAATTTACAAAAGCTTGCGGAATGGACTATAACTGCCCTAGAAGAGTCCACAGACGATGATCAAATGGAAGCCCTCATGAAGGGGTTCACGATCTATTTGGTGGGCGCTCTCCTATTCCCTCACACTGACAACATTGTGGAAGAAGATCAGCTAGGCGCGATTTATGAATTTTGGGAGGGCAAGAGAGTGGAGCCCGCCGTCCTTGCATATCTCTACAGCAGTCTCACGGCTTCCAGCATGGGTAGGCCTCCTTATGGGTGCATGCTTCTCCTCAATTGTTGGATCGATCTCTATTTCAAATTTGATCACTGTGAGGAGGCGCGGGGTACCTCGAGGATCTTTGAATAAAGCCCCCTTCATTACATGGCCGATGTGTTGGGCTTAGTGGGAAGGTGGTTAATCGCATGCCCTGGCTGAAGACACGCGGAGACTGGCGTACTCACTTCAACACCTTGGCGCGGAATATGTTCACTTGCGTGCCAGCATGTTTACTTTCACGTGAGCTTCTCACGAGATCTTCTCCTGATGTGGAACTATAGCTTATCGGTGCAACCGAATTTGTTCTTTACAACTCACACCAGTGTTGCCTGCAAATCGGCCTTCCTCGACACTCTTTTTCTACTCCATCAGACCTTCCTTTGATTAAGGAAATGGAGCTGGGCACGGACGGTGATGCAAAGGACATGAAGGCCATCAAAGCCTCATGGAAGACGAGCGTTCCCGAAAAGGTGATGGTGTCTGTGAGCGAGGACCGGGAGCTGTGGAAAGCTTATGTAATTAAACTGGGGAAATTGAGAATTGTGGTGCCCAAACCCTAATGCATCTTGTTTTGAAATAGACACAAAGACTTAGTGCCATTGCACGCACATTGAATCGCCCCCTTCCCTTTTTTTATATAGGCGGCTGAAATGGCGGACGCTAGGCGGCAGCTGATTGTCACCGGACAGGAGCTGGAGTATCAGAGAAACTACAGCATGAGGTGTGACGACCGAAGATCCGGATATCGGGAAGGCCCGATACCATTCAAATCCTGGCCCGCCGCCCACGAGCCAGGAGGGCTCGGAAGGGCTAAAAGGAGTGTAGAGGTACAAAGAAATAGGAAATAAGGTATGATAATTCAATAAAAATAAATAAACAACTAAAACAATAGAGTCCAGTCTAATAGAAAGTATAGTCTAAAGCAGTAAAGCGTACCACATGCCAAGTGAACACTCAGACCGATGAGTTGGCAACTAAGAATCTCTGCATTCCACCCTCGAACCTCGAGGAAGAACCGCCACACCTAAACTGTCACTGGCTCAGTAGGGATCCCGCGGAACCCTAACTGAGAACAACGACGGCACGGAAAGCAGTAACTACAAGAACAACATTAGCAGCAGGAACAGTAAACACAATGACCGGTCAAAACTCGACACTACAACTACTCCTACTGTACCGGTTTAGCAGAAAGAGAAATCTCGATCTCACAATCGGGAACCGGACCACACAACACCACTCACCGAGGTAAGACCCACGGCAGCCCTGCCGTAGAGGCCTGTCTCCCAGGACAAGGCCAACCTGGACATGTTGTCCAAGGTGCAAAATCCTGACCACCTGGTCGCGGGAACCGCACAACAAGACGCAACCTCGGTAAAGCTACTAGCACCCTGGCCACTATCTCGAAAACACCGGACAGTCCAGAAAACCACGTCTCGCAGACGGGAAATGGAATCCGGAAACAGGAGAGTCATGTCTCGCGTGACAGGAGTACCTACCCACCAGAAGCAAGATCGGATGCGTCCACTGACGTCTTAGACTGCGCCTCAGGTGTCCCCCTCGACCCCTAGTGGAACGGGGACACTGTACTAGTAACCATAGAACAAGTGACTAGTTGGGGTCACGCTCGTCAGCGCGGTTCCAACCGCCCCCAACCACGTGTGCACACACAGACCGCGTGTCCCTGGTCTAGCCCTCTGACTGGTTTTCCCCTCAGCCAGACTCTGGCTGCAAGACGTGGGGCCCAACAGAAACCAGTCTAAAAACCTTCTCTCGGGGTAGCCTCGCCACCACTCCCTGGTGGGACCACTCGCGTGTCAGAAGGCTACGACTAGTGGGGAGTCACTGGTGTGACCACTCTTCAAGAAGAAACTCCGAGAAACACGCACGCACCCTGCACGAAAGTCGAGAAGAACCAAGTGGCATCGAGCCACTAGACTCTGGATAGTCCTCTAGACCCACTAAATCCAACGGTCCTTGAGTCACAAGACTCAGGGTCAAGACCGTCACACACAACAGCACAAGGCCGTCAATCTAGCCTAATCCCTAGGTCTAAAACCATGGTAGCACGAATACCGAGGTAGCTCACGAGCCGCCGAGACCATCCCCTCAAAAGGGAACTCAGAAACCCTCCAACCCCAGATTGGGTGACTGGACTCACAATCCAAGGCCACGCACATGGCCAAGGCAGAAAGCACAGAAGCATGATCCCCAAGGCAGCGCACAAGCCGCCACGCCCATTCCCTATCCCAGGGAAAAGAGGGAAACCTCCAGCTCGAGGTTGGATGACTGGACTCACAGTCCAAGGCCAAACACATGGCCCACTTGGGAATATTCTTCCGAAGAAACTCACGACATGCGGGGAAGACCCCACCGCACTCACACCGATACACGGTGATTCAATCAAGCGTAACATAAATCCCGGAACACACACACCTATGGGCATGCTAATCGAGGTAACACGGCACCTCTCGACACCTCAGAAACACGGACACAGAACCCACGGGGTGTCCGGGACACTCACGATCAAGGGAGGCATGATCAGCCGTAGACTACCCGACCTGGGCAGCCCGGGTGGTCGCTCTCAAGATAGCGCTACCCACATATAGCGCGTTCAGTCAGAACGCGCTATATCTCTATAGCACGACAAAGTAGAACGTGCTATAAACATATAGCGCGACAGACCAGAACGCACTGGCAACCTGTAGCGCGACAAGCATGAACGCGCTATGCCCCTATGGCGCGATAAGACGGAACGCGCTACCCACCTATAGCGCGATAAGAACCGCCTTACTGTTCATCTTCTCCGATGAACGCGCTCTATCGGGGCGGCGTGACCTCCAAGAACGTGCCCACCTGGGCGAGCGCGTTCTCAGTCCGCGCCCGAAAATGGCCGAAAACGGTGAGAAACTCATTCCACGCCCCAATCACCCCCAGGTGAAGGGGAAACAAAAGGGGAAACCTTCCCCAAGCCCTTAGGCATGCATCTAAACCCCTGGATCGACCAAAAACATCGTAAAACGGAAGATCTGGCTCACACCCCCAAAACATGCATTTAGCCCAAAATACGAAAAGAACCCCACTCGGCTCGCCACGAGCTACCAAATTCGCGGGAAAAGAAGTACACGAGTTGAGGGTCCATCTCCCTACCTCCACCGAAGATTTCACGCATCGTGGACGCCGATCCACGAAGAAAACGCCGCTAAACTCTCACCGGCTCGCGATCCCACGAACCGCCTCCACCATCGCGATCCTCGTCTCGTGCCCGTCGCTCCACGCCCCACGAGACACACCACCCCACCCTCACCGCCTCCGTCGGCCGCTCGGAGTGAGAGGAGGAGAGGAGAGAACGTGAGAGAAGAGGGAGGGAGGGAAGAGAGAAATGAGAGGGGAGAGAGAGAGAGGGTTAATATATAGAAAAACCCAGAAATTCTAGAAATTTAAAAAATTATGAAAAATTACCTCCACGATCCTCGGGAGGAGCACAATGCACCGGTACTATCCCGGAGTCGGAGAACGCCATGGTTCGCCCTGCATAGAGTTCTGAAGGCGCATCAGGGAAAAATACTTGTAAAGCACAAAATACACTCCGAGACCCACAAAAATGATCCGAAAAAATATCCAAAAAATACGGGGCATTACATGAGGAGTTGCCGTGAGACATCCTGGAGCTGATAGTTTCTCTCTAGGTGGCGAGAAGAGAGGTGAAGCGGGAGAGAGTGGAGAGAGAGGCGAGGATAGAGCGGCATCGAGATGGGGACGAGAGGAGGGCACTAGAGGTCCAGGCGATGGAGCTATGGGAGAAGCAGTGATCGAACACATCACTCCCTCAGAGTCACTATATATCAGAGGAGAGTTGGAGCTCATGGTGGGGGAGTTCCAGGAGCTGGTGCAGTCTCTACTGACAGAGCAGAGGGCAGCTCAGCCGGCGGCCTCGGGTTCGAGAGCTTCGTGGCCGTCGGGAGTCACGAGAGAGGTTGGAGGACGGCGAGGAGTGCTACCAGAGAGGGTGGGAATGCGTGGCATAACGAGGTGATTGCTGCCTCACAGAGCTCTAGGAGACCTCCCAGGGACCTTCACCTTGGGAGGGAGGAGAGAGGCGAGCATGAGGGTGGTGTGAGATTTAGTGAGTTGCTTGTACACCCGCCCTCCTTTTATGGTGGACATGACAGTTTATATAGACGTATGAATGGAACGATTTACTTTCATGTGACTTGTTTGCCCTTCATGCGTGCCTTCTCTTCTACGCCTCTTCTCCTCCCTACTGTCTACACGTGACTTGTTTGGCAGAACCACCCCGAAACAATGGATTATGTCTCAGATTTATTGTGTGTTTCTTTCGGGGTAATCTATCACCAATTTTAATGGCGTACCATCGAATTCAAAGATGCCGACCCCTTTTGTCCTTTTTCCATGTAGATGAGTCCACTCCCAGATTCAAAGATACCGACCCCCATTCTCCTTTTTCCATGTAGCCGCGCCCACTCCCAAATTCAAAGATGCCGATCCCTTTGTCCTTTTTTCATGTAGATGAGTCTAGCCCCAAATTCAAAGATGCCATCCTCTAGTCCTCTTTCCTATGGATGAGTCCACTCCCAAATTTAAAAATGCCGACCCCTTTGTCCTTTTTTTGTGTAGATGAGTCTACCCCGAAATTCAAAGATACCGACCTCTAGTCATCTTTCCCCATGTAGATGTCCTCATCTCAAATTTATTTGAACCATGATGAACATAGGGAACATAGACAGGGTGCGAATCAACCAACTACGCCCTGTTATGTCCCTGTGGTTTTGAAGATGACAAATATTATGTCTCATTATATATATATATATATATATATAATCTTGATGATATAAACTTGATGCATTTATTTTTCATCTCATCATCTATATAGCAGTATGAAATATGTCAGAATAGGTTCCAAAAATAAATCAAAAAGTCATGAAAAGAAAGTCATCGCAGGTCAACGCCACTGGTCAATATTGTGAGTCAACTCCTTGACAGGTAAGGTCAATGCACAGTCAGATAATGTAATGTTATGCCTCAGCAAACTAAGGTCGGTGCATGTGTTCAGTTCAGCAAACTAAGGGCGGTGCATGCTGTCATGTTTGCATATTCATGTCGATGCTAGTTTTCTGCCCATGCATAAGGTCGATGCTACCTTGCATTATCTTGTGTACAAGGTCGATACTAGTAGGCAACACTTCATACTGAGGTTAATGCTAGTTGATGTTGTCTAATGTATTAGAGTCTGTGCTAGCTGGGTGTGTCCTACGTAATAAGGTTGATGCTAGTAGCATTCTCAGTGTGTTAAAGTCACATACACAATGTCCCGACACATAAGTCAGTGCACATCAATGCTCTTGCACATGTAGGTCAGTGCACATGCATACGCCTTGCATATACAAGTCGATGCATGTTTTGCTTTAGGCTAACTAAGGTCGATGCATGTTTTACCTTAGGCTTTCTAAGGTCGATGCATGTTTTGCCTTAGGCTTTCTAGGGTCGATGCATGTTCTACGTTATGTTAGCTAAGGTCGATGCACTTTTTGGTCTTATGCAAAGAAGGTCTGTACACTTTTTGCATATAGCCATATAAGGTCGATGCATTCTTTGCATATCATATATCTCTAAAGGGTCTGAGCATGTTTGCACTTTACTTCAACAAGCTAAGGCAATTTCTCTCAACCTGGCATACTCTCAAGCAACTGAACTGCATAGGGGCAGACATCATCGTGTCTCACGTGATCACTTAAGTCACGTTTGAAGCATGCGTTAGTGGGGATAACAAAACCAATGATTGGCACATGATCCTAGGTGGACCGTTCTAAGGATTGGTTATTGGGCATGTGATCCAAGGTGGACCATCCCAAAAAGAAGTTGCTGTTAGTGTTGGTGTGCTACAGGCCAATTTCGGGTCGGGTAGGCCCAATAGTTGTACGATCTTGTTCATTATTAATAAAGTGGTGTTTGAGCGTAAATATGCGATTGTGTTACTTTACGTTGTCCCTAGGATATGTGGTTGTAAAGTCAACTCGAGATGAGATCTCGATTATGAGACTGACTTTACATGAACACATACCTTAAACTGTTCCTAGTTGGAGGGTAATCACTCGGGGACTTTGATTACCTATTAAACCAGTACACATGATGTGTCAGTGACTAGTCTCATGGTCATTGGTGCGGGGCACCAACACATATGTGTAGGTGTATGTCCTTGGAGGATGTGCACTGAACTGATCTGCTATTGGATCTTCAGATGGTTGATTATACCTAATATCAACTGAAGATCCAACTGTCTCAGTAGCATCGTTGGTCCTTTGACCTGAGACATTGATCGGATCTTACACGAGGACTGGAATGGTTTAATTACTTGGCTAAGTGACTTTAACCATAAGTCATGAGTTGCCGAGTCATTAACCACTCCAGGATACGTGTGAAGATCATCAATGGTCAAGAGGGGATCGCTCACTGTCGGGTATATATCAGACAGTTAATGGGTCATGACATTGACGCTCTGTTAAATCCCTGGCCAGGGTCGTGTGAGTTCGTTTAGAACGGACGTCATACACTTTAAGGAGGTCATAGTCAAATGGCACGATCATGGGGTTTGACAAAAATAATACCCTCGATTGTATCAGACTCATAGAAGGAGCGAGAGATTATATCGATGCGGTAATTGTGGACTTACAGGTACCAGACAGGCTAGTTTAAACCCGGCGTCCTCTAGGATCACGCGGATTTGCTTGACCCAACGTGATCAAAGGTTCGGAATAAATTAAACTATTCTTCGGCTCTGGTAGAAGCGAAGAATACGTTTAATTTACTTCTAATTGGGAATTAGAAGTTAATGGGCCTTAAACTAGAGTGACTATGGGCCTAGAGGATCACACACAATGGATTCTTGGGTGACGGATTATTATTATACAAGTGCATGTATTAATTCCTTTTAATTCATTTTGGAAAGGAGTGTAAATGGAGCTTAATACATATGTATAATAGTGGATATGATATATATATAATTTTGGTCTTTTGGAGCCCTTTCAGAAATGACTAAATCTCTATATATAGAATCCTACGTGAGTTCATTCGAACTCTCCTTCCCACCTCTTAAGCTAATCAAGCATTAGGCTTAAGGGAGAGGTTTAGCCTCCCCCCTTTCTCCCCCTTGCTCTCTCTCTCTCCAGAATGTGATAGAGTCGGGGAAAGTTGTGCCGGGGAGGTACCGTCGCTGCGCAAGGGTCCGTGTGGATCTGCTCTAGAGGTCGTACAGCTGTGCGGCTCGATATTCTACATCGGGCATCGCGGACAGCATCGTTCCGCGCAAGGTGAAACACGTAACCCGTAATTAGGGTCTTAGAAACACCGATTAGAGCACACATTAAGCTTTCCATAACACCGGGATCGGGCAAATGAAATTTTTGTTATCCGCTGCGTCGCCCATAGGTGCTGTACGAAACCTTACAGTGGTATCAGAGTCAGGTTCGCGCTCTGGTCGGTATTTTTATCGCCGTTTAGAAACATATTTTAGGGGCAATAAAATCCTCCAATTATTATTTGGAGACGGGAGTGCTGGGCATTTCTATTTTTCCTGGATGCTGGGCATCAGGAGAGCAAATTTTTTTTTGTAAAAAAAAAAAAAAATTATTGGCCCTAGTTGGGGGCACTGCGCCCTAGGCGCGGTGCGCCCGCCACGTGCACCGCGTGGGCGGCGCATGCGGCACCGCGGGTCAGCGCCTGCGGGCGCTGACCCGCGTGCGGGCGCGGGCGAGCCCGCCCACGCATTCCGCGTGGGCTGCCGTGCCCCCCAGGGCGGCCGACAATTTTTTTAATTAAATTTTTTTTTTGCAATTTTAACTTTTTAATTTATTGTGCAAGAATAATAATATATATTAGATATATATATATCCAAATACACAGTAAATTAAATAGAATTTTATGGAGTAGGTTAATTGTATTATCTCGATGGTAAATGTCAAATGTTAAAATTTTTAACCGTGTTGAATTTACCGAGGTGAGATAATTACTATTTACCTTAAGATAAAATAGTAATAATTGAAGTTACTTCAGTAAATTTTAATTTTTGAATTTTTAATTATTAGATAATTAGAAAATTCAAATTTTGAATTTTATTGAAGTTAAATGTGAAAAATTCAATTATTAGATAATTATTAAATTCGAATTTTAAATTTTAGAAAATTACTAATTGAGGATAATTGCATTATTTTAAATTTACTTTCAAACAAAATTATTGGATAATTAGTTTGAATTTAAATTTAAATTATTGGCATGTTTAAATTTTGAATTTAAATTTGACTATTGGATAATTAAATTTAAATTTAATTAATTATCTCAATTAGATGCCCTTGTAGAAAATAATGGTTCTTTACGTGCTTTACTTTATTTACCTTGTATTGGCCTGCTTGTCTGTTTAATTTTACTTAATCATACTTCGATTTTTAAAATTAAACAAAGCTGGCTTATTTTTGTTTGCACATCCCTTTTTTAAATTCAAAAGTAAGGATTATTTTCAGAAAATAACCCTTGATTGATTTTATTTGAATGGGTTGGCAAGTGATCATGGAGTTGGATTAATGTAATTAATTGGGGTCTGCGAACCTCCTTTCTCTCTCTGTTAAAATTCCAATATACTTCTATCTTCCTCCGTTGTTGTACTCGCCCTAAGGGCTTCTGGAATTTTATTGATATGTAATTTACTTTTTTCTGGCCTGCGAGCTGTGTAAAAGTTGTAATTACTGTGGTGTCGGAGTTTGATAGCGCGGAGCACACCCGACGAGGACGATCCAGCTGCTTCGGAAGCGGACCGGATGCCTTAGTTACATTAGGAATTAAGTCCATGATCACTTGCGTTTTAATTTTACATTGGATGCAGTTATTTTGTGCAAACTACTAGGTACGGTAAATATATTGGATATATTTAGATTATCACCTAGGGTGAGATCAAGATAAAATTAAATTCCCTCGCGCTTAAATTTTAGATCTGGTAAGCGTGACTTTAGGAGTCGTCGTGGCCCTCCATCATTATGGAGTGAATGAACGTCTTCATTTCATGGATTTGTTGTGCTTTCCACAAGGTCCATGAGTTTGGGGACGGTATTAAACTCCAAGACTTGGCCTCAATGGGGTGAGGAATTGAACTCGGCCTTGTTGTGCTTTCCACAAGGGTCGGGTCATGAACTCATTGCTATGTAGTAATGATGGTTAGATCTAATCGAGAATATCCTTTGTTGTGCTTTCCACAAGGGGATGATTTCTCGGGGGCCGAATATCAGATATTACATTAGATGCAAGTGCCTGTTGACTGCCCTTGAGATGGTGAATAGCTTGTTGTGCTTTTCACAAGGTCGTACATCAGTCTCGTTGGGATTCCGACCCACTAGGTTGATCTCGCTGATCTCCTGTTCTATATACTAAGGGTTATATAGTTCGATCGAAAAATAGTGAGACTAACTAAGATAGAAAACCACATCTAAGTTAGAACTTAAACACATGCTAAGTTGTCTTTTTTTTCTTATCTAGATTACAATGTCGTCGTCCAACCCCCTCCGCAGCATCTTGGATGCAAATAGATTAATTGGACCGAACTACTCGGATTGGCTGCGTAATCTGCGCATAGTCCTTACCGCCGAAAAGATTGCGTACGTGTTGGACACGGTTCATTCTAAGCCAGCTCCTGATGCCGACGAGGGTGAGTTACTCGCTCATGCCAAGTGGTCTGAGGACTCATCCCTAGCCCAATGTTACATGTTGGCCTCTATGGCTCCCGAGCTGCAGAGGTAATTTGAAAAGACTGATTGTAGAAGTATACTTCTCAATCTACGCCAGCTCTTCGGGGAGCAAGATAGGATTGAGAGGTATGACTGTAGACACGCCAAAATTGATACTATGTTGATTAAATCTCATGTCACCATATTAACGCCCCAAAGTGAACTCCAATATTTCCATAATATGAAGTTTTTCTATTTTTGTGTGTTTTTAGGCCATTTTCTAATTGTTTTTTGTAATTCACGACTCTACGTAGGGCGTGTTTTAAATAACGGCTTGGGCCGGGGCGTTTCTCAAAGAAAGGACGACTGATCCAAAAGGCGTCAGTTTCTGGACTTTTACAAATCCTACTTAAAATTAGAAAATAAGAATTAACGTCCCTCCATGGGTCGTGTTTTGAATTAACGCCTCTCTCTTAGGCGTCTCTTCATCATTTCCAAATAAAGAATGTTTTCATTACTAAAATTAAATCCATGAATTGACGCCTTTGTCCCAGTAGTGATTTTAATTAACGCCTTGTCCCAGGTCGTCAATTTCGAATAACTCCTTTCCGTGGGTCGTCTTCCACCCTTCCGAGTCCTGCTTGAACATACCTTTCCTGGAGAGTTCCCTGCTATGTTTTGGTCACCATGCTCGATTGGGGAAGTAGAGACCTTGCCGTAGATGAGTCTTGCCTGTTCTTATCCCATCAGATCTGTGTTTTGCACCCTATAAATAGCCCCCTGGGTTGAGCTCGCGCGAAGGGTTAGAAGGGTTAGAAAGGGTTAGAAGGGTTAAAAAGGGTTAGAGAAGGAGTTAGAAGCAGAGAAGAGCTTAGCAGAGCAATAGGTTGAGCAGCGAGTTTGTTTTTTCTACAGAAAGAAACAGATTACTGCTGTTTGATTGATTCTTCCTCCTTCCGGATACAGCATCCCACGGCCATCATCTTGGTTTTCTCTCCCTTTACTGTTGTCAGGAACAATAGGGAGTTCTTTATGTTAGCTTATCTTATCATCTCATCATCGTTCATCACAGTCTTTTGCATTAGCTTTGCATCAAATCTCCTCCTTTCCCTAGTTCCCTTAGGGGTTTTAAAGAAACCAAAAGGTGCACAATTCATGCTATTATTTCACCATCTTATTCTATTTGAGGATTGATACTACACTTTGGCTAATCATATTTTATCTTTGGTTGTTTGTGATTTGTTTAAGGGTAATCAAAGAGAGAAACCCCCTTCATCGGTCGGCCGGTAGAAGGAGGAGGAAAAAATCCACAATCATCCCGCATCCCTTTTCTCACCAGGTATTCGCGATCAATTTCCCTTGTTTTTGAGGTAACCCCTGTGGCGATCACCCTCCATATAGCAATCTCTTGCCCCCTTTTTATTTAGCTTTGTCGGCGTAACATCTTCTTCTTTAGGTGTTCACAAATTGGCGATCACGGTGGGACTTCCACTATTTTTCTTTTGATTACCCTCTCATATCGGCACCCACGTGTGCCCTTTCCTATCGGCACCCACGTGTGCCCCTCCCTTTGGTACCCACGGTACCCCTCCATTGTGCCCCACGGGCACCCTCCATTGTCCACTGCGGATTAGCCAGTTTGTGAACATCGCTGCTGTTTTCTTATTTAACGCCTTCCCTCAAGGTGTTTTTCATAATTTAACACGTTTACCCAAGGCGTCTTTCTATTATTTAACGCCTTCTACAAAGGCGCTATTCATCATACCTCTTGATTTGGTTTATCACTCCCTGAGAATTCACACCCTTTGGTCTGGGCGTCCTTTGTTAATGCAGCGACTAGCATCAAGGCGTCTTTTATTTTAAGCTTGTGCACTATTTTCTTTTGACGCCCTCTGCCAGAGGTGTCCTTTTCACAATCAGCGCCTCACACCAAGGCGCTTCTTCTGCATTGTCGGTCAGCACTTCACAGATTAGCGGCAACCCCCCTGTCGTTGCTTCTGCTTTTAGCGACTGCTGCTAAGTCGCTTCTTACCTGTGTGTTTACAGAAACCGGTTTGCTCTGTCTATTCATGCTAGATTGATTTATATGTTCATCATCTGATTATACCTGTTGATCTGATCATATTATTCTGCATTTTGTGGCATTTGGTTGAGAGACCTCCTCTCTCTACATTAGGATTCCACACACCTTTCTTGGAACTGGAATAACCCTCCATTGAGCATTCCGTCTCTTTGGATCGAAAATTCCTTTTTCAAGACCTCCGTAAGTCCCCGCACCCGTGGATTCCCTCACGGATGCCGGGCTGGTTGTACCTTGAAGTATCCGGAGTTTAGACAACCCATCGTTGGTGAAGAGAGAGAAAGAACCTAGTTAACCCAGAGATCACACTCAAATTCATAACTAGGGTTCACACTGCAAAAAGAGTGGATTGTGCTGCAACTTAATTCACCCTAACCTCAAACTTGAATCTAAAAGCTTGCGCTCATCACAACTTGTTTGCATAAACTTGATTAGATTGAGTGATTATTGTGGTTATAATCCCTTCAAGATAAGCTTTCTCTCCTCTTAAACATGCAACTTCGCTCAGGTAAAATCATCAACATGGCAAGCTACGGGTACTCCTATGATGACATGGATGAGAATATTTTCAGTCAATCTTATGAGGTTCCCCTCCAGGATTCCATTTACCAAGAGGGAAACTACCCCCCGTCTCATGCACATTATTCCCAAGTTCATGTGGTCGACACCACAACTCATGAGGTTGAACCCCCTTCTCAAGCTTTACCCTCCAACCAAAACGCATCAGGGAACACCTCCCCATCATTCAATGTCAATGATTTGATTCATGCTTTATCTCAATTGGATGACCCCCAGCGGCAGGCAGTTCAGGCCGCTTTGAAAGGGAAAGTTGTTCCCTCTTCATCTTCCAACCCCCCTCCGGTCGCGAGTGGCCATCATGTTGTTAATGACCAGGCGGTCTTGCACAAAACTCCTTCACGTCCAACAACGCCCGTTGTGGCCATGCCGGCCCAACAGGCAAGTTATTCTGCGGCTAGGCCTCAATTCCTTCAACCTCCCCAAATTCTAAGGACGCCTATGCCAAATTCTTTCATTCCAAATTCGGCCCCAGTCGAGTCAGACACCAATGCTCTACTCCTTCAAAAGTTGGCTAGCATGGAAGAACAACTCAAGAAAGTTACTGCTGCAAAGAATGCCCCGGAGATTTCTCTCCCTACATTGCCAGTATTTCATCTACCACCTTCTGAAATGCCGAACTTTCGGCGATATAATGGAACTGGCAATCCATTTATTCACTTGAAAGATTTTATGTATGAAACTTCCTTTTGGCAGGGCAACAAAGCCTCATTGGCTTATTTGTTTAGAAGGTCTCTAGAGGGGCCAACCCTCGAGTGGTTTTATTCCTTGGACCCGGCAGATGCTAGTGACTTTGATGTGGTCCAAAAGAAATTCTTGCAGAAATATAGGGACCGGATCGGACCCTCCCTATCAGTTACTGATCTAGTTGCAGAAAAGATGAAGCCTGAGGAGGACTTCATTATATTTGCTGATATATGGCGATCAATGGCCGAAAAATTGAAAGATACATTGTCAGAACTGGAACAGGTCAAGATGATCATTTCAAATGCAACCCCTCAGTTCCGGCATATATTGGCCATGAATAGATTAACTACCATGGAGGAGCTCTATGAGAGAGCTCGATATATTCAATCCCAGATGAAAGATTCACCCATCATGGGCATGTTTGAACCAAAACCGCGGCTGATTAAGAAGAATACAAATGTCAAAAATAGCAGACCCACGACTGAGGGCACCGTTACTAACGAGCAAGTTGGCGTGGTTGGCAACCCCACACCCTTTTGCCAATCTAACCCACGATCTTCGCCACCTCCACAGCAAAGCACCCTCTTCAATGCACCCCCACAACACCAATCCGCTCCCCAACATTCCTTTGCTCCTCCACAAAACCAAACGCCGCACCTCGACCCCCCAGCTCCTCAACAATTCAACCAAGTACCACCACCCGCCAACTACGGCCCACCACAACAACAACAAAGGAGACCACTAGGTCCTAAAAGGGCCTACTATCCACCATTGCCCGAAAGTCTCCCGGATATATTCAATGCTCTTATGGCCGCCAACTTGCTCATGTTACCAAAGGAAAGGACGGCGTGGCCCGCTAATGTTGACACGTCCCGCTATTGTGTTTTCCACCGCTCCCCTGGTCACAATGTTGATCACTGCTTTCATTTCAAAGACTATATTTATGACTTAAATGACCAAGGCGGTATCAATTGGGATGAGATGAGGTAGTTTATCACCTCTCTGAAAACAAGAAGACCTCCTCGGCAACAACAGACTCAGCAGCCGCAGCAACCAGCTCCACAAGTACAACAGCAAGCTCCAGCACCACAGCAAGATATGGGGATTGTCCACAATCCACTGCCGGAGCACCCGCTAAACCAGCATGTGAACCCTGTGACAACCCTCCATGAGTTGGAGAGGGGGCAAGGATGGCACGAAGAAAATGCCTCTGTCAGGGCACTAAACCACAATCCAAACCAACCTCCGCGCCTCTTACGCACGCTTCACACTCCCCAGCTAATCCGCACCCCTCTGCGCCCTGTTAACCAAACCCCATCTACTCCAATTAATTCCCCATCCTTGCCAACCCGATCTCTCCTTACCCGTTCTCCACCTCCGCAGCCTACCACCCAGCAAACTCCACCACCCATCACCAACCCTTCTCCCTTGCCATCTAGGCCACTCCTCATCCGCCCATCATCAACACCTGTTACATCCACCACCATTATTCCTCCACCGGCAAGGACTCCTCCACCATCAGTTCACCCACCATTTATACCCAGGTCTCTCCTTATTCAACCAACTATCTCCACCCACACTCGGGCACCCCTTTCTACTCCCACGCCTCCTACGGGGGATTCTTTTTTGAACCCTTCCCTAACACCCCCTACGAGGGCTCCTTCTTTGAACACTTCTCCACCACTTGCCAACACTAATGTCCCTTCTTTATCCTCTAAACCTCCCTCCACCCTTGCCCCGACAGAGGCGTCGCCGAATTAAACTATGGTACTCCGCAGTGGATGGATATTCCACCGTGTTTTTCCTCAGAGGGAGCAGGAGCCCACACAGGGGCCCAATGAGCAAGAACAAGAGCAGGAGTCTATCCCGGGCACTCAATACGATTTATTAAAGCATCTGGACATGACTCCAGCAAGAATTTCTATTTTAGAGCTGATCAAAAGGTCAACAACCCATCAATTGGCCTTAAAAGAATATCTGTAGAAGGTCATGGTTAATGAAGACATTCCTGTCGAGCATATAACCACGGTCCTAACGCCTGCTAGCAGTCAGCCAACAATTATTTTTCATGAACATGAACTAGCACCTCAACCAGCTCGGAAATATGCTCTGTGTATCACAGTGGACATTAACAAGGTGGCAGTAAAACAATGTTTGGTGGACACTGGGGCATCCATCAATGTATTGCCGCCTAGCACTTTAAGGATGTGCGGCATTCCGGAAAGTCAGGTTCGGCCATCCACTATAACAGTCACAGCATATGATGACACCAAGAAGCCTCCCTTGGGTATGATAACATTAAAAGTCAGTTTGGGGCCAGCTACAATCACAGTAGATTTCCACATCTTGGACATGGATCCAACATTCAATGGCATCCTGGGTCGCCCCTATATTCAACAGCTGGATGCGGTGCCTTCTACAAATCATCAATGCCTTAAGTTTCCACATAAAGGCCGTATTATCAAAGTCACTAGCATGCCGATTTTGCCAGATGAAGACATACACTTAGCAACATCAGTTCCGTCTATTTGGCCTTCTAACAAACCGTTGTTATCAGTGTTAGATGTCATTAACCCACGGCCGACGCCCTCAGAGACAGTCACAACGGTTGCTATGACACCTCTGACTTCCAAGGGGAAGAAGAAGAAGAGCATAATAAATACCCCTGGCTGGAATATTTTGATGAAAATGGGGTACCAAGCTGGTAAAGGCCTGGGTGTTAATTTCCAAGGCAGAACTAAGCTTGTCAAGCCACAAAAATTAATTGCACTGGGTGGCCTAGGCTATAAAGGACCAAGCAAGAATGAAGAAGAACCATGGGCAGTTATGACGTCTACTCTGAAGACAGACCGCCAGCCACTTACATGGACACTGCAAACACATTTTGTCAAAGGTGGCACTCAAAACAACCAGCAGACTACAATAGTCACCTCTATGCTAGATTGCCAGGACGTTCATGCTAGACAATTCGCACGTCATATTGCTCCATTAGCCACATACAAAGCCCTGGAGTCTTTAAGGCCAGATAAAAGAAGGAAGATGGATGGTCCTGAGTGTGACTGGTATAGATGGTTTGATATGAATGATATCACTATTGCTTTGAGCCGTCTATTTATGCCAACTGATCCAGAATGGCCGCCATTGATCCCTGAGCTGATTGAAAAACCTGCTGTGATAACAGATAAAAGGTAGTTATTGAGCAATTATACAGACACTGGGGAGCCTGATGTGCCATATGAAGAAGGTTTCACGACAGACAGGCTGTGGGCCGGCCTTTTCTCTCTCACTTCCATGCATCTGTCTCTTCTTGTCTCCCTGTGTTCCCAAATGTTTCCATGTGTGCCTAGACCGCCCACAATCATGGTCATCTTTTCTCCAAGTTCACTTCGAGTTTCTTCTCCAATTCCTCCCTTGCTCCTCGAGCAATTCTCCAGACTCTCCATCACACCCCCGCGTGGGTCGTTATTGATTCAACCCTTCTCCAATCTTTCAATTTCCACTCCTCCTTCTATTTTCCCTTCACATTGCTTTCTATTGGAAAAAGAAAATAAAAATGAAGAAAAAAATGAAGAAAAAAAATGCCAAAATTTCAACTTTTCAATCCTCCATCTCCGTTGAGGAGACCTCTTATCTCCTTTCTAAGGGTGTCCCCACCCAGGGGCCGCTCTTCCAGGATTCATTGATAAATCTTTTCTACCCCTCCTACGAGGGGTCTTCATCTGTATCCCCTCCTATATCCACTTTTGCACCTCCTTCCTTTTCTTCTTCTAATGATCAAGCTAGTTGCTCCTCTTTTTCTTCTAATAAAATTCATGGGGTAGCTTCACATAAGAAAACCAAGGGTAAGCAGATTCCCCGTAGATTCCTGTTAGAATTGGCTAAAAGGTGCCAGGCATGCTCAACTCTTCCCGAATTTCTAGAGAATCCGATCATCCTGCCAGAGATAGAATATGAGGGTACTTGTGCTTCTTATGAGGGTTTGGGTGTCTATGAGATTATGAATGATGAAGACCCTATTGAAGAGGGGGATGAAAGTTACAAAGAATCTGAGGACGAGACTGATGCCTTTGCTAGTGGCATGAGGAGATTTGATGAACCATCAGCCTCAGTAGAAGAGCCTACCAAAGAAATAAATCTGGGTACGGAAGAAGACCCCAGGATTGTCCTCATTTCAAAGAACTTGCCGCCCTCCAAAGAGGAGGCGCTTATTTTGGTACTTCAAGAATACAAGGACACGTTTGCATGGAGTTATGAAGATATGCCTGGACTAGACCCTGCACTCGTTGAACATCGGCTTACACTTAAGCCAGGGTCTGTCTCGGTCAAACAACGGTTGAGACGTTTCCACCCTAACATGGCTTTAAAAATGAAAGAAGAGGTCGACAAGCTTCATAAGGCCAGATTTGTTAGAGTTGTCCTCTATCCTAACTGGGTGGCTAACATCGTCCCAGTTATGAAGAAAGATGGAAAGGTTCGGATTTGTATAGACTTTCGGGACCTCAACCGTGCGT
The DNA here is from genome assembly GCA_022559845.1 of Amorphophallus konjac. NCBI lineage: Eukaryota > Viridiplantae > Streptophyta > Magnoliopsida > Alismatales > Araceae > Amorphophallus > Amorphophallus konjac. The sequence goes on along the minus strand of CM040120.1, from coordinate 49,185,807 downwards.
GTCCTAAGGATGACTCCCCCCTCCCTCATATTGATGTTTTAATTGATAATACGGCAAGATTTGAGACTCTCTCCTTCATGGATGACTTTTCGGGTTATAATCAGATTCGCTTGGCTGAGGAAGATCAAGAAAAAATATCGTTTACTACACCATGGGGAACATACTGCTATGTTGTCATGCCTTTTGGGCTCAAGAATGCTGGAGCCACCTATCAGAGGGCTATGATGGCAATTTTTCATGATATGATCCACATTTATATTGAGGTGTACGTGGATGATCTGGTGATAAAATCAAGAACAATGATTGAGCATCCTGGGGTTCTAGCTAAAGTCTTGCAAAGATCACGAGAGTATCAGTTGAAAATGAACCCCAAGAAGTGCGTATTTGGTGTTTCATCAGAGAAGTTGCTTGGATTTTGATGAGGACATCCCACGACACTCGCTATGGCTCGGGTCACCTGCACACCCTTGATTTGGTCGACTCATTCTCATCTTATGTATCTTCCTTTTATTGAGTCTTATCATATGTAAATTTCCTTTTATTGGGTCATGTCGCATGTATTTCCTTTTATTATGTCATGTTGTACTAGTCCATTTCCCCTATTTGGTCTAATTGGGCCCTAATACCTTAGTTTGGGCCTATTGGACTGAGTCTAGGACATGTTTGGTCTTTTGCCTTAAATGGCAGGGTTATTTTTGTCTTGTAAAGATAGGTTGCCTATAAATAGCCCCCATCTCCCTCCATGTACTCACTTTTGATGAAATATTGAAAACTACTTCATTCCACCTCTCAAGATCTCTCTCTTTTACTCTCTCTCTCTCACTCTCTCTCTCATTCTCTCTCTCCCCAAGGGGAGTTCGACCCTCTCTCTCTCTCCTCCTTCCCCCTCACTTACTCCAACCCCCAACCACCTCCACTACCTCACCCACCTCCATTAAGGCCCTCCACTTCCCCATAGCCCCTCATTTACTCCCCCTCCTTGTCCCAAAGCAACTCTTCCACCTCCCAACACAATCCCCCCACTTCCCCACACAAATCTCACCCCTCCCAAGGCCAATTTTGAATTTGAACCTTCCCTCCATTGCCTTGGCCGCCCCATACCCCTCCCCCTCAAGCCAAGTTCGCCCCCACCCTCCATTCACACTCCCCCTCTCTCTTGTGCACACCCACCTCTCCACCTCCACCTCCAGCAGCTCCAGCCAGGTTCGCCATCACCCCTGCTCCCCTCAGCCCTCCAGCAACCTTCCTCCATATCCCACAGCCCACAGCCACCCTCCCCTTGCTAAGTTACCCCACCCCAACACCATTTGACACCATAAGATTGCGGCTACATCAACAGTTCATTGGCAGCAGAGTTGGGTCCTGAAAGTCGCAACATCTTTGGCCGATCACTGATCTTCCTTGTGTCAAGACCTACATCTCTGGAAAGGTCTTCCAGAGAGCTTTCTAGGTGAGGCGGTTTCGTCGGCATCCGAGCTCCGAGCTGTCCGCGGCAACCATTCTCCCTCGACTGCGTAGGGCTTCTCAGGCCAGGAACCAGAACGACAGAGCAGGCTCTTCCATGATGAACCTTGAAGGAACCAGACTTCAAGGTCTTCTACAAAGATCTTCCTCCCCCTGTCAGCGTCCAGGAACAGAAGACAGAACCCCGTTCGGAGTCCGACAACCAGAGATCTCAATTTTCTACCACAACCACGCTGACCTGCCTCCTCACAGTCTGCACCGACCACCGTCCACTCCTCTGGACACCCAGCTCATCTCCGACATCAGAAGACTTCCCCGTTTGTTTTGCTGCAAAGTAGACTCGTCCACGGTTCTAACGAATCTGGCGGTGCCAGATTTGGAGCTCAGGAGCGGTCGTGGCAACTTCTGCAACCTGCTGTTTCAGATTGTGTTCGGCCAGAGGCCAGAACTGCAACCACTTTCCAGTCGCCGGAGCAGCCAGCCCCCAGATCGGAACGTTGCCCAAAAATTCAAGCCTTTCCCCTCTCTAGTTAGGAAGCTTTTGGCGCAAGTCTCGTCAGATTCTGAGCTCTGTGGAATTATTGGCAGCATCGACATCGATCCTCTATCCCAAAATATAGAAGCTAGGCAGAATCGGTGAAGCTCAGAAAGTTGACTCTATCTCGCTCATGCCCCTCCCCGCTTGGCCGGCTGAAGGCCCCTCCCTGCGTGGAGGTAATTTTTGGTTGTAATACATTAACCCCCACCCCAAGATCCCCCCCTTGCATGGGGTGTAGTGCTGTACCTCTTCGCATTTTAAGGTCAAGCTCCATCGCCGCGGCGATCGGGTGTATACCCTCGCCTCCCGGCGCGCCCTCGTCTCCGAACGGGATCGGTGTCTCCACACCGATCAGGTGAGCTTCTGATCACACCCTTGTAGCTTCATTTCTGCAAATGTAGTATTGCCTTGAATGTCCGTCGGACGTTTAGAGAGTGCTCGGACTTCACTTTAGGCAATATCGTGCCCACCGCGGCCCGTGAGTGAGTGCCACCCAACACCCCGTCTTGCGGGCCAGCCACCCACAAAGTTGGGTCTCCTAGGCCCATTGGGGGTCAGCCATAGCATTGTAAGTCCATTAGGACAATTGGGTCCCGCCTCGGACCCTCACCATCATCTCCCGGATCTACCGGGTGAACGTGTGAGCCGTGTGGGCAAAAATCGTCATTGTGAGAATCATTGAGCGCTTGTATGCTTGCGGGTCTAAGTCCTAGGGTCATCTCATCATATTTAGTGGTCTTTGGGCTGTGCCACATCAAGTGGTATCAGAGCAGTCATAGGCTTGTGCTTACAAGTCTAGTCTTGGGTCACACTAAGTTTTTCTTAGGTGCACTCGCACACCCTTGCATAGCCCACCCAACTTTGCATGACCACTCGTAGTGGAACTCATTATCAAGATAATTCATCTTCTTCTAATAACACCATGAATCCCAATTCTCACGGTGACCGGTTCACCATGTCCTTTAGCTTCAAAGTAGTCCTACCCCACAACAAAATCACCACTGTGTTCCTTGATGAGTACCAATCGGGAAATTATGTCTCCCAAACTCTTGTGAACTCCTTATCACAAGAAGGGAAAATTGTCATCCATGGGGAATGGGTTTTCGTAGAGTTCTATGTACCTTGTGTAAGTCGCATTCCCTCCAAATCCATTACGTGGGGTAGTGGAGCATGGTGCAAAATTCGGCCCCTTGGGTCACATATTATTTTGGGAAAAGAATGGATGGAAGAACAACAAGCAATCATAGACCCCAAAGGAAAAGGGTGTCACTTGCAATCCCCGGGAGACAAGAAAAGGTTCCACTTCCCAAATTCTTATAACCAAGCCCTCTCCAAGTTTAAGCAAACCATTCAAAAGCGATCAGTTAAAGTGGAAAATGAGCCTCAAATCTCCATTGCACAAAACCAACCCGAACCCCAACATGAGCAACTCATCCCACCCACTGGTGAGCTAACCATAGAGGAGCCCCTAGCTACCTGGCTCAAGAAAGGTCCCATCTTGTACCCTTCAACCCCCTGCAACCTCCCCATAGAGCAAGTTCAACTAGTGCCATGTCATTCTCGTCACACAACATATCAATCCTTTTGCTTTGTGGAAACCCTTGAAGACCTACTTAGGAGTTTGAGTTATCAAATGGGGTTGACTAGCATGTTGGCCATGGAAGCCATTAAGCCCAAGTACCTTGCCTTTGCCTACTCATCCATTGGCTCCATTACATCTATTTGCACTATAGGCCAATGCACTAGTGAGCTTCTAATCTTCCTGCCAACCCCTAGGGAACTTGACCCAATGAGCCCCACAAAAGAATGCTCTCCTCTCCTCAAGGTCACACTTCCTAGTGAGTCCACACTCTTGTTGTTGCCCCTTGTCGATGAAGGTTCAACATGCATCGGGGAACGTCCTACTTGGGCCAACCTATCCAAGGACATAGAGGAATCCCTCCATAAGAGTTTCAATTTCTATGATCCTTTTGACCCCACTCAATGGAAATCCCCTCCTTCCACAAGGAAAGGGATTTCAATTCCCGATGAGTTTTACACCACTCCCCTACCACAAGGAGAGGGCAATCAACCTAAGGAATCCACTTTGGTGCTTACCCCATTAGGAGACGAGTGCCCAGCCCACACTAGGGAGTGTATGCTTTGGAATGCTCAAGGTCCAGGATGGGAAGAAGCCTCATTCCCCTCAACCCAAGTCCTCCTAGATCCACATGTTCCCTTCCCACTAGCCCCTCATTACCAACCCACCTCCTGGCCCTCCTACATCTCTCCCTACCCCTCGCCCCTTTGCAAGGAGCATTATGATAAGTCCCACTGGGTTCATGATTTCCACTTCCCTATGTGTGCTAGGGACCCTAGGGCGACCACTTGGATTGAAACCCACCTCCACATCACCTACCCCTTAACCCATCTTGATCTGTTTGGCCACTCCCTATGGGTTTCCAAGTACTCCTCACCCACCACCCACTCCCTCCTACCCTCACCCACCATGTCAGGCCTAACCCACCCATTCCGAAATTCCGCCCACACTATGAGAGTCAATGCCAAGGGTGGCATCAACCTTGGAAATAAGGGAGTGACCCATCCCAAGATGTCCACCCCTTGGAACCGCTTCGATCCCCATGAGTGGAAACCCCCAAATCTCACAGATGGGACCATCTTGATAGGAATCCATGTATCAAAACCTTTTGCATCATGTGGTCAGGCTAGTCACATCATTTGTGTCATTCACACACTAGGTCCAGTGCATGATAGGCTTACATTTGGACAAGTTGGTCTTCCCCCACTCTTCATCCGTCTCATGCATGATAGGGCCACTTGTGGCTGCCCCGGTCCACCTAAGTGCATCAAGGTCCACATGGTTTCTAAGCATGATAGGTCAATTCATGGATGCCCTGGTCCTCCTAAGTCTGTCAAAACCAATCTAACACTTGATAGGGTTGAATTTGGCTGTCCAGGCCCTCCCTTCATCCCTATAGGATCATCATTCATGACAGTGCATGGTTTTAGGCCTAGAAAGCCCTCGGATCTCATTCCCCTTCCCCCACATGCTATGGTGTCAGTCTCAGCTGAGTCCTTTGCACAGCATATCAAAGAGTTGCATGATGACATCCGCAAGCATATAGGGAAAAGCAATGAGGCTTACAAAAGACGGGCAGATGCTCACCGGCGCCACTGTGAATTCCAAGTGGGAGACCTAGTGATGGTGAGGACGGAGCGGCTCCTTCCCGGGCCTGCCTCCAAGTTGAGGGCACGAGGGTCGGGACCCTTTCGAGTTCTACGACGACTTGGCAGCAATGCTTATGAGCTTGACCTGCCAGAGAGCTATGGGGTGCACCCTACTTTCAATGTGACGGATATGGTACCCTACAAAGGCCCCGCGGTGGAACCCAGTGAGGAGCTTGAGCTTTTACCCCACCTTGAGAGGGACACTTCCGGAGGGACTCCACCTTCTAGCCTGAGAGACCGACGAGAGCAGATAGAGGCAATACTGGATGAGCAGAGCATCATTACGAGGCACAAGGTGTATCAGCGCTACTTGGTTAGGTGGAAGAACCGTCCCCCGACGGAGGATACTTGGGTGAGTCGGGAGGACCTGCTGCGGTTGGATCCCGACATTCTGGAGCACTATGACAGCCAGGCAGACCCGCACTCGACAGGGTCGAGTTCTCCCCACCCCGGGGGATTTGATGAGGACATCCCACGACACTCGCTATGGCTCGGGTCGCCTGCACACCCTTGATTTGGTCGACTCATTCTCATCTTATGTATCTTCCTTTTATTGAGTCTTATCATATGTAATTTTCCTTTTATTGGGTCATGTCGCATGTATTTCCTTTTATTATATCATGTTGTACTAGTCCATTTCCCCTATTTGGTCTAATTGGGCCCTAATACCTTAGTTTGGGCCTATTGGACTGAGTCTAGGACATGTTTGGTCTTTTGCCTTAAATGGCAGGGTTATTTTTGTCTTGTAAAGATGGGTTGCCTATAAATAGCCCCCATCTCCATCCATGTACTCACTTTTGATGAAATATTGAAAACTACTTCATTCCACCTCTCAAGATCTCTCTCTTTTACTCTCTCTCTCTCACTCTCTCTCTCATTCTCTCTCTCCCCAAGGGGAGTTCGACCCTCTCTCTCTCTCCTCCTTCCCCCTCACTTACTCCAACCCCCAACCACCTCCACTACCTCACCCACCTCCATTAAGGCCCTCCACTTCCCCATAGCCCCTCATTTACTCCCCCTCCTTGTCCCAAAGCAACTCTTCCACCTCCCAACACAATCCCCCCACTTCCCCACACAAATCCCACCCCTCCCAAGGCCAATTTGGAATTTGAACCTTCCCTCCATTGCCTTGGCCGCCCCATACCCCTCCCCCTCAAGCCAAGTTCGCCCCCACCCTCCATTCACACTCCCCCTCTCTCTTGTGCACACCCACCTCTCCACCTCCACCTCCAGCAGCTCCAGCCAGGTTCGCCATCACCCCTGCTCCCCTCAGCCCTCCAGCAACCTTCCTCCATATCCCACAGCCCACAGCCACCCTCCCCTTGCTAAGTTACCCCACCCCAACACCATTTGACACCATAAGATTGCGGCTACATCAACAGTTCATTGGCAGCAGAGTTGGGTCCTGAAAGTTGCAACATCTTCGGCCGATCCCCGATCTTCCTGGTGTCAAGACCTACATCTCTGGAAACGTCTTCCAGAGAGATTTCCAGGCGAGGCGGTTTCGTCGGCATCCGAGCTCCGAGCTGTCCGCGGCAACCATTCTCCCTCGACTGCGCAGGGCTTCTCAGGCCAGGAACCAGAACGACAGAGCAGGCTCTTCCACGACGAACCTTGAGCCGTGTGGGCAAAAATCGTCATTGTGAGAATCATTAAGCGCTTGTATGCTTGCGGGTCTAAGTCCTAGGGTCATCACATCATATTTAGTGGTCTTTGGGCTGTGCCACATCAGATTTATTGTCAGCAAAAGGGGAATTGAAGTTGATCCCAATAAGGCAAAGGCCATCATAGATATGCCTCCTCCCAAGAATTTGAAGGAAGTTCGAGGATTAATCGAGAGGTTACAATTTATCCGCCGCTTTGTCTCCCAGCATTCACAAAGATGTAGGCCGTTTTACGAGCTTACTAAGCTGGGGGTCAAGTTTAATTGGGATGACAAGTGTCAGGCAGCTTTTGACTGATTGAAGGATTATTTGTCCAATCCTCTTGTCCTGAGGCCGCCAGTTCTAGGCAAACCGCTCATCCTTTATGTTTCTGTCCTGGATGACTCTGTGGGTGCTGTCCTAGCTCAAGTGGATGAAGAAGGGAAGGAGAGGGCAGCATACTACTTGTCTAAACTTCTTAAACCCTGTGAGCAAAGGTACTCAGCTATGGAAAAGACTTGCGCTGCTTTAGTCTGGGTAGTTCAGAAGTTAAGGCATTATTTCTTAGCTCACGAGGTTCATCTCATTGCACGCATGAATCCGATTAAATTCCTTCTTGAAAAATCTGTCCTTACCGACCGATTAGCACGCTGGCAAAGTTTCCTCTCTCAATTTGACATCACTTACATTCAACAGAAAGCTATCAAAGGCTACGCCATTGCCGAACATCTTGCTCACCACCCTCTACCCCGATTTGATCCTGTCAATTCAGAGTTTCCAGATGAAGAACTAATGCCCATTAATCAACCCCACAATCCGATGTGGACACTACATTTTGATGGAGCTCTAAATTCCCAAGGAAGAGGGATCGGCATGGTTCTTTTAACACCAGAAGGGGTCACCATCCCATTCGCTGCTCAGCTTACTTTCCCTGTCACAAATAATATAGCTGAGTATGAAGCTCTCTTGGCCGGCCTTCAAACTGCTCATAAATATGGTGTTACCCAATTACGAATTGTTGGTGATAGTCAGCTCATTCTACACCAGGTGCTTGTCAAATGCCGCACTATCAATCCTAAGCTCAAACCATACCAGGAACTTGCTTCAGCTTATGCCAAACTATTCACCAAATTGATCTTCGTCCATGTCCCTCGTAGCCAGAACATCTTAGCTGACGCTCTTGCCTCATTGGCCTCTACTTTAGTCTTCCCTCCTAAAAAAGATTTCCATGTTCCTCTCATTCATCAGCGTGACACTCCAGCTATTAAGGATCACGCGTTCCCCGACATTAGGGACAAGGTGCTCGAGAAGGTCAGGCGGAGTGAAGCTCTTAAAGGCAAAGAGGTCATGTTATTAGATTGGGAAGAAGAATTGGCTGATGAGGAGAAACCTTGGTATTATGAGATTGCCAGATATTGCAATGATCAGTCCTATTCCGAAGAAGCCACTACAGAAGAGAAGAAAGCAATTAGAAAAGTGGCTCAACGTTATGTCTTGGTTGGAGGTGTGCTCTATAGAAGAGGGCTCACGGGTGTTTTATTAAGATGCCTCGACGATGATGAATCCTGGAAGGTCGTGGACGAGGCGCATTCAAGAGTGTGTGGTGGTCATGTGAACAACCAGATGCTAGCTAAGAAGATCCTTAGGCTAGGCTTCTATTGGCCAACTCTAGAAGAGGATTGCTCCATCTATGTTCGAAGGTGTGTTAAGTGCCAACTACACGCCGACAAGATTCATTCTCCTGCTTCTTCACTCCATCCTATGTCCTCCCCATGGCCTTTCTCCATGTGGGCTTTCGATATCATTAGACCTCTTGGAGATTCGAACCTCCTTACAAAATAAAAGTCATTCATCCTTACGGCAACGGAGTACTTCACCAAGTGGGCGGAAGCGGAAGCATACGTGGAGATCAAAGCATCAACCGTCTGCAAGTTCATAATGAAGAACATCATCGCAAGGTTCGGCATCCCGAGCACCATCATCACCGACAATGGGCCTCAATTCATCTCTCAAGAGCTCAAGGATCTCTGCAACAGGTATAACATTGCATTGCATCATTCTTCTCCCTATTATCCGTAGGGTAATGGTCAAGCAGAGGCAACTAATAAGACATTGATCAAAATTGTTAAGAAAATGTGTGAGGCTAATAAATTTTCGGATTGGCCAGACAAGCTAGTTGAAGCTCTCTGGGCCTATCGCACTTCCATTCGTACCCCCACTGGGCAAACCCCTTTCGCCCTTACTTATGGAATGGAGGCGGTAGTTCCTTATGAGATTCTCATTCCCTCTATGCGAGTACAATTGGACAAGGAATTCTCTATTGATGTACGTCGTGATTCACTCCTTGCCCAGTTGGAACTCCTAGATGAGAAGCGTCTGGTCGCCGCTGAGCATGCGCGCGTTTATCAAAATAGGCTTTCACGTTTTTATCAAAAGAAAGTAATTAAGAATCGGTAAGATGGTGGTCAAGAGAATCTTCGTAAAACCTGGTGGACCCCGTTCAAAACTCCAACCAAACTGGGAAGGACCCTTTGTTATAAAAGATGTTTATCCTGGCAATGCTTATAAATTGATTAATGCTGAAGGAGAGGAGCTAGCACATCCTTGGAATGGTCTGTACCTTAAGAAATACTACCCCTAATCCAAAAATCTAAAAAAATTAAAATTTTCCAAAATCCAAAAAAATTGAAATTTCCAAAACCCCAAAAAACAATAGAAATTCTCCAAAATTCAAAAAAAATCTTCCAATTTTCAAAATGGTTGCCATGGCGTACGAGGACGCAAAGTCTGAAAGGTCAAAATTCAGTATTCGTTCATCAGTCTTGCTAACTTAAAATGGGGTTGACTCTGCACACACTACACACTTAAACCTCGAACTCAAGCGGTGCAAAATCCGATGGGAAGCCAAAAACCTGACTAAAGGTGAAGACAATACCCATTCTTTTCCTCTTCGGCCCATAAGGGAGGAAGGGAGGTCTCGGAGTAGACCCGCCAAGCCTACCCGCCGCCTTAGTAAGTGGAAGTCAGGGCCCGAAAGGGAACAAAAATGCCGCAAAAGCCCAAGTACAATTAGATTTTTCATCAGTACAAATCAGTTTCAAAGAGAAAGTCAAATCGTGAAAAGAAAAGCATGTCAAGAGGGTAAAGTCCCAGCAAAGAAAACCTTGGACGTATGCATGCAATATAAAAGAGGCAAAAGGCAACAAAATTTCCCTATGCCGAAGACTAAACCCCAACAGGCATAGGGTAGGGGAGGTAGTTTTGCCTCGAGCTTCTCAGAATCCCTTATGGGCTTCCTTATATCCTCTTCCATCTCTTTCTTTGCGGTAAGTCATAAACCAGTAGAATGGTCGAGACTGACCTAGGAGATTGCACCGTGCGAGATCTTGCATATAAGTTTAACCATTAGCATGTCGACCCCCTTTTGATTATTAAAGAAAGATCAATGAATACTCAATGATGACCACGTAGGACCTAGTGCCTTAGTAGCTTTGTCAACCCAATTCTGAAGACACGGAAATTAACGCCTCTGAGTAAGGCGCCTTTTATGGAATTAACGCCTATGTGAAAGTCGTCTTTTCTCAAATAACGCCCCTAGGTAGGTTGTCATTTCCACGAAAATCAAATTCTTTTTCAAAATTAACGACCGTCACTGAGGGCATCTTTTATTTGAAAAACGACCTAGTCTAAGGCGTCTTTTTGAGAAAATAAGAGAAAAAAAAAGAATGAAAAGAAGAAAAATAGAAAAGAAGAAAATAAAAAGTGGTGGTGGTTTATCGTTCATGATGTGTGCTTGCATCTTGTATGGGCATCTTTTATTATGGTTTGCATATGACTGCTTGCGTGTTGCATCTCCCTTTATTGGTTATTTCATTTACCTTATTTGATTAAAGGCTTGGCCCCTTGACCCGTTATCAAGGTCAAAGTAAAGACATCCCTTGCTTATTAAGCAAGGGGCCAAGTCGAACAGATGAATTAACCTGTTTACTTAAGTGTGAACTATGGCTGCAGGCACAGGAAAAAGTGAAGCAAATGCAAAGAACGTGGAAAAGGAGCAAAGTACACAACCACAAGTACACAACTACACAAGTGCTCAGGTAACAAAATTTTCAATCTCATATATATATACATCATAAATATCTGAGTACAGGTGTGAGGGTGGAGGAGTACAAGTAAGTCTCTCTCAGCACTCGCCTCCACCCTCCTCTCTCCTACTCTCTACCTCGTCCTCGCCGTCCCGAGGAGGCGCTGGTGGAGGGGGCATGGGCCCCCGTGAAGAAGCTGGAACTCGAACCTGGTCCCCTGCCTCACTCCTCTCTCGAAGAGAGGAGCCCGCCACGAAGGTGGAGCTGGTGAAGGAGTACCCCGCAGCTCGCGCTCGCTCCCGCCCTCGCTGAAGATGCTCCTCTAATGCTCGTAGCTACTCCTGGGTAACGGCTAGCTGGGTCCTCAAGTCTGCCAGCTCACGCTCGCGTGCTGCCACCTGCTCCTGGTACCGGGCACACTCTGCCTGCTGTAGCTCGTGGTGACGGGCACGGTCTGCCAGGTGCTCCTCACGCTCCCGAGCACGCTCCTCGTGCACGCTCTCTCCGCTCCAGCTCAAGAGCGACTCACAGACGTCCTGAGGCAGCTCCTCCCGCTGCCTTAAAGCCCTCTCCAGCTCTGCGACCCGCTGCTCACGGATCGCTAACTCCGCCCCGGCTAGGGCAGCTCGGGTATGAGCCGCCTGTAACTGTGTAGTCTGCAAACAGGTAAACAAGTCATCAGTTCCACATCTACTGCAATAATTCAATAATTCATGAAATAAGTAATGCATGGTTAAAAGTAAAACTCACCCGTGTGGCCATCGCCTGCTGGCCCTCCTCGATGCAAGTAAAAGCGGCTCAGAGCTCCTCCGTCTGCAAAACACTTTTTCATGAGCACATAATAATAGATAATTGAATGAGGTCTGAGTTTTGAAACTTACCCATGAGGCGAGGTCGCGCTCTGCTGCCTCGGCCCGTGTCACTGCCCCTGCTAGCTACTCCGCTAGTGTAGTCACCTCTGCACTAGGCCCTCTCGAGCTGGAGGCCTCTCCCGTATCTCTCCCTACTGCTCCCTGCTGGGCACGCTGCATTTATTGAGATTGTCAGTGGCTAATCATCAATAATTCAAGAACAAAAATTCATTTGCATATAGGAATAATTTAAACACTCACCAGGGTCTCAAGGTCTGCCCGCGTGGTGGCCAGCTGTGCCTCCAGGCTGTGTAGGTGGGCCAGTGCATCCATCGCTGCTATATCCCGCGCATCCTGCATCTATTACATATTAGTCACATGATAGATACATAAGCATTTGCATTCAATTTAGAAATAAGTGCATTCATACATACCCCTAGGACCCTCATCTGGGGTCGGCCGGCGTAAACCTCCCAGTAGCGCCGGAGGTACTCGGAGCTATCCGCTGCCTTAGAGGTGACTCGGGTCCCGCCTCGCTGCCAGTCGGCGTACTGGTCTGCGAACCGCACTCTCCAGTCGATCTCCTTGGTACGACCGCGCGTCTTCTTCCCAATCCCTCGCGGCTCTCCAACCTCTATCCACTCCTGATGAAGGCCGAGAGTCCTCATCACCAGTCTAAGCCGTATCAGCTCAATCTCGCTAAGGCAATGAACCCAAAGCTCATGCTCAAAGCGAGGTCGGCTCGCTACGACCCATGGCTGGCCCTCGTCGGTCATCCCCTTGTAGGGTCTCCACCGCACCTGCATTCACAAGCATGCATACATCCATCATATCCATCATATAACATAAACATAAAAAGAAATGCATAACATTGCATCATGCATACCAGTGAGGGAGGGAAGTCTCGGAACTCTCTCCGTAACACCCACAACTCATAGGCGAGTGGGGCTCCAAACACTACCGGCAGCCAGCGCCGTGCTAGAGGGAAAGATCCCTCACCTCCAGGCCGTGGGTCGACGCGCCCCATGGGCATGTACAAGTGGCTCCAAATCTGCATCCATGCATCATATTAGCAAAGCATTCATACGCATATGTATTCAAAAAAAATAACAAAAACACATAAAAGAGGAAAAATGCATACCTGAAGAAAAGGTGAGAAGCCACTGATAGTCGTCTCTCGACCTGTCCCCATGGAGAGGTCGGCTATCAAGTGCGCCAGCAGCGCCGCTCCCCAGGCATATCTACCGACTCCCTCCAAGTCCTCGAGTATCCCTAGGAATCGGCAGTTGATGACATCGCCTTTCGTGCCAAGTAATAGCCTCCCGAGCATCAGAAATAAGAACCTCCTCAGATCTCTGTCTCCCCTTTCTCTGTCAGCTGGGTCCTGGCAATAGGCTGCCCTAGCCCCATCCATCAATCTCTGGAAAAACTGCTCTAAGGACTTCCGGGGTCTCTGCCTCGCATCGCCCAATCCCATAGCTGTGGTGAGGTCGGTACGGAAGACGGTCCTGCACTCGCTAGGTGTCTCATAAACCATCTCTAACCCTAGCAGTCTCTAGGTAAGCTCAGTGTAGTCAGGGTAGGTGAACCCGCTCACAACCTCCCCGTCTACCCTCAGCCCGGTAATCCTATCCACATACTCTAGGGTGGGGATCATATGACCCCACGACGTCAAGAATGCCCGGCTAGTCCTATCCCATCTCTCTCTCAAAACCTGGATCAGTGCTAGGTCTGGCCTAACTGGCTCTATGCTGAGGAAAGTCCCGAATCCCATGGCATCTACCCTAGCTCTCTGAAACTCGGGGAGACCATAATATGCTGCCCAGACCTGGACCCAGGAAATGCGTGTCCTCATCAATCCCTGCATGCATGAAAAAGAATTTTTGCTTAATTGTTTAAATTTCATGTGAAAATTCATTTAACTGCATTTGCTGAGATGTTTGCTGTTTGATTTAATTAACGACCAACCTTGGGTCGTGGCTTGCTTGATTAACGCCCCTGAGGGTGGCGTTATTTCTAAATGGTTCTCTATGTTTATTGAATTAACGACCCAGCCTGGGTCATTGGTTATCTAGAAGACGCCCCTATGGGAGGCGTTGGTTTGGAACCTATTCTGGGAATGTTTGAATTAACGACCACCCCTGTGTCATTGATTAATGAATTAACGCCCCGATGGGGGGCGCTATTTTCCCAGGGTTTTAAAAAAATGAATGAAACAGCATGCGAGATAATCATGGCAGACATATTGAAAAATAAATTATTGAAAAAGCGTGGAAATTACCAGCATGATTTTAGACATGATAATTCAAATTCACGACATGCTGCAGGGCGTGTTCTCATGTGATTAATTATTTTTCAAAATGAATTGATGACCCCAGGACTGGGCGTCTTTTCTTTAATTCACGACACCCCTGGGGGAGTCTCTTTTCTGAGTCACTGGTTTTTCCCCACCGAGAGCTATGGAAATGGAACAAGATGGAAACATTTTAAATAAAAAAAATGGAAATGAAGGTTTGGGGGCCTACCTTTTGTTGTCTAGGTCCAACCATCCCTCCACGACAGGGCGACCGGAGTTGCCGTGGCCGTTGGAGTTGTCCGCGGCGAGGAACGTCTGCCGCCGGTCGTTCTTCTCCTTCTCCTTCTTCTCCTTCTTCTTCTCCCTCTTCATCCCCTTCCTCTTCTTCATCTTCTCCTTCTTCTTCGTCTTCTCCTTCTTCGTCTTCTCCATCATCTTCTTCATCACCTTCGTCTTCTCGTTCTTCCTCGCCGGGTTCTCCCTCGTCGCCGTGCTCCGCCGCCGGAGCCTCCTCAACCGCCACGGAGGAGCTTCCTCCATGGCGGGTTCGTCCTCGCCCAAGTCCACAACATCGGGAGTAGAAACCCTCTGGCGCTTAAGTCCACCGCCGGCCATGGCTAGGGGGTGAGAGAATGAGGGAGATAGAGAATGGGAGAGAGAGGATGGAGTTCGGTTAGGGTTGCAGAAGAGGGAAAGAGGGAAAAATGGACGGAGGAAGAAGAAGAAAGAAGGGGGAAAAGTGTTTTAGTATTCGAAAAGAATTAACGCCTAAGAGGAGGGCGTGTCTTGTTAAAGGGACGACTAGGCAACAGGGCGTTACTTCCAGATTTGGCGACGAGCTTTGAGGCGTGATTTCTTTTCGCATGGGGAATGACAACCGTCGTCAGTTGCATTCAATGGGAATTGATTGACGTGATTGGAATAATCATTACTATTTTTGATTAACGACTTTGATGCAGGCGTTATTTACATGAGAAGTGGCTTATCTAAAGGCGTTATTCCCGGATATTTAACGAATACTTTTTGAAATTTGAATCAAATTAACGCCTTGTCTTAAAGCGTGATTCTATTAACGCCATTACTGAAGTCGTCAATTATGGGAATTAATGTTTTGATTTTCAGAAAAAAGATCAATGAGAGACGACAAGTTCTGAGACGTTATTTGTGGAATTAACGTCATTCTCTGAGTCGTTATTCAGAATAGAAACACATATTTTTGAAAGAATTCATCAGAAACAACATAATATGGCTCGATCATAATGTTATCATTGTTTATTATTGATGAAAAGATTACAATGCATCTAATGAGCCATTTTGGGCCTTAAACTTCTTAAAGCTATTACATATAATTTCCACTGATCCCTATCTTCTTCTAAGTTCTCCATGAGCTGATGAGTTTTGCAGATTTTCCACAGTGCTTGGATTGTTGTGCTTTCTTCTCCATCTTCATTGCAGCTGATGTCCCTTGTCTTGATAGGAGGGAGATGAGACAAATCCTCGAATAGTCACCGTGGAAGCCCGAGTTAAGGAAGGCACCTATGAGAGTTGTATAACACGAATTCCGTGGCGCTTATTAGACGAAGATCCGTCCCGGGAGAGAATCGTGCGCGGAGTTGTTGAAATTTGAGTAATCCCGGGGCGCATGTGAAGAGGTTCTTAGGCATTACTTTGAGATGCTCCCTCCATTCCACCCTTTTCTTGATTTGAGGAATCCGATTCACCACTCTATTGCTCAACCCCAATGAGCCGGTCATGTAAGAAAGAGGGCTTTTTGAGAATATCCTTGATGGTTGTTGGGCCTCCTCACAGGGATCGAACTTGAAGTGGAGATCTACCCAACTAGAAAGTGCAAGCATGCATCCATAAATTGGTCTCCCCATTGATGCCGAAGTAAGCCCACTATATAGAAAGGCTAATATCACTGGTCCCACTCTCTCTCCTTCCCAAAGGCTAACTATAGCACTCAATTGAGACTCTTCTAAGAAATCTTCCGTGGAGGGGAACAAGATTGCTCCCGCCAAGCACACAACAAAGGCTTTTGCTACCTGTTCTATTTCATCATCCTCTTTGGCTTGGTCGGACCTTTTGTAGACCCCTGAGGCAAGCTTTAAAAGGTTAATTCCTTTGGTGGCTTTGATCTGGCTCACTAAGTTGGGGCTAGGAATCAAGCTTGTTAGCAATTCATGAGAAGAGATTTGCCTTGGCATGATGGCCATCTTCTCCTCATCCCCTTGTTTCATCTTCTTTAAGCCCAAAATCATCTCTAACTCTTCTAATAGAATGGTGGCTTCAAAAGTAGAGAAGAGGAAGGTGTGAGTAGAAGGATGCCATATCTCAACAAGAGCTCCTATAGCTTCCCAATCTAGGTGAATTTGGTCATAATGTTTGGCATGGGTAACTAAACCTAGGAGATGCCATCTGGATAGGAAAACCCTCATGTCTGAACTGAATTTGGAGAGCAAGAGGGGAAGCCATTTATTTTTGGTGAATCTCCTAGCCCCTGGAATGTTTCGATAATCCTGAGAAAAGAAACGAAAAGAAAGCACAGAGGATAAAAGAGATGAGCAGTGGAAAGTAGAAGAGAAGAAATAGAAAAATGAACAACTCAAGCCTTAACATACCTGATTCAGAACAACTCGGCTGCTAAGGTGCCCATTAATTTCTGAGAGCCTAGAAGTGGAGGTCTTCGGTTTTTTGATAGCTCTCTGCATCTTATGTATCTTCACTAAGGAAGTGGCCGTCTGCAGAAAGAAGTCTAACAATATCTTGCAGCACCTGTGAAGGAAGAAGAAGAAATAGAATAGAGGATTCGATTGATTTGTTGAGAGAAATCCCTCCTTTTATAGAAGTTTGAAGGATCTTATGCCCGTTCGAAACTACAAAATCAAGTACGAGCATAACTGGGTTTAAGCTTTCTGATTCAGAGTCGGAAGCGTGTGTTTCGAATTTATGGTTAATTAACGACGGTAGTCAGGGCGTCACTTATTGAATTAACGACTTGCTCCAGGTCGTGTTTTATTTCACGCCTTGATGAGGGTCGTCTTTTGTTGAAATCTCAAATTAATTAACGCCTTGATGCTAGTCATCTTTTATCCTTTTGACGCCACTGCTATCGGTCGTCAATTTATGGCTCACATATTCAGCTCCTCTATGCTATTTTTAATGAACTTAAGTGCTGTCTTTTAAGTGGAATTTATTTGTGATTATGCACTTATGGTCATGTCATGTTTAAACTGAGGATATTTTCTATCATGAGGACTAATGAATTTTCAAGTGCAGAAGAGTGCAGGATTCGAGATGCATGGGAATAACATCATTCCGTTCTTGTATTTTTTCCTGTAAGCATTGTTACTATATGGTACTCTACGTTATTATAGTATATCAAGGACCTTGTGGTTCTGACGAACCTGGAATTTGAGTTCCCCTTCATCAAAAACAGTGATAATTCCAGGAGAATCTTGATCACACGGATAGGCCGTTGAGTCATTCAAGGTCTGGGACGATGGTTCCACTTTCTGGGTTGATGCGCGGACAAACGGGCTTCGGCTTAGTGTCAGCTCAGAGATCTGGATTCTTGACCAAATCTAGATGGCTTGGCAATATTATCCTTAATTATTTTCTATTTTTAGTTTGTTTTAATTTTTCTTTTAGCCCAGCATGCATCATGTAGGACTTTGAGCTTAATGATGAAAATCTTTATATTACGGTAATAATGAAGGTCACTCACTCTTGATTGAGTTGACATGAGATATTCCACTCCAAATCAAGTACTTTATTCTCTCTGAAATCGCTCAGGCTAGTTCCTTGAGAGCGTCCCTTCGTTGGGTCTTCATCTCCATTCACTTTAATTTTCTGCAAATCCACCTTGGTTGTAGCACGTCCACATTGGCTGGTAACCGCTCTCCAAAGGTGCCTCCCTGTCGTGCCCTCGCGCACATTTTATTTATTTAGTTTAGTCTCCTTCATCCAGCCAATCGATGCTTTCTTGGAATCACCTGGAGTTGTTGCACTCATAATCTTGGAAAGATTTCTAACGCTTAGTGTCAGAGGCGTGTCACATCACACCTTGGCATCTACTTATCAGTTCATTCCACTTCATTTCGCTTGTTGCACTTTCACTTCATTTTGTCTCACTCCCTTGCAAAGCAGACGGCAAGGCGGGGCAGCTGTAGACACGCCAAAATTGATACTATGTTGATTAAATCTCATGTCACCATATTAATGCCCCAAAGTGAACTCCAATATTTCTATAATATGAAGTTTTTCTATTTTTATGTGTTTTTAGGCCATTTTCTAATTATTTTTGTAATTCACGACTCTACGTAGGGCGTGTTTTAAATAACGGCTTGGGCCGAGGCGTTTCTCAAAGAAAGGACGACTGATCCAAAAGGCGTCAGTTTCGGGACTTTTACAAATCCTACACAAAATTAGAAAATAAGAATTAACGTCCCTCCATGGGTCGTGTTTTGAATTAACGCCTCTCTCTCAGGCGTCTCTTCATCATTTCCAAATAAAGAATGTTTTCATTACTAAAATTAAATCCATGAATTGACGCCTTTGTCCCAGTCGTGATTTTAATTAACGCCTTCTCCCAGGTCGTCAATTTTGAATAACGCCTTTCCGTGGGTCGTCTTCCACCCTTCCGAGTCCTGCTTGAACATACCTTTCCTGGAGAGTTCCCTACTATGTTTTGGTCACCATGCTCGATTGGGGAAGTAGAGACCTTGCCGTAGATGAGTCTTGCCTGTTCTTATCCCATCAGATCTGTGTTTTGCACCCTATAAATAGCCCCCTGGGTTGAGCTCGCGCGAAGGGTTAGAAAGGGTTAGAAAGGGTTAGAAGGGTTAGAGAAGGAGTTAGAAGCAGAGAAGAGCTTAGCAGAGCAACAGGTTGAGCAGAGAGTTTGTTTTTTCTACAGAAAGAAACAGATTGCTGCTGTTTGATTGATTCTTCCTCCTTCCGGATACAGCATCCCACGGCCATCATCTTAGTTTTCTCTCCCTTTACTGTTGTCAGGAACAGTAGGGAGTTCTTTATGTTAGCTTATCTTATCATCTCATCATCATTCATCACAGTCTTTTGCATTAGCTTTGCATCACATCTCCTCCTTTCCCTAGTTCTCTTAGGGGTTTTAAAGAAACCAAAAGGTGCACAATTCATGCTATTATTTCACCATCTTATTCTATTTGAGGATTGATACTACACTTTGGCTAATCATATTTTATCTTTGGTTGTTTGTGATTTGTTTAAGGGTAATCAAAGAGAGAAACCCCCTTCATCGGCCGGCCGGTAGAAGGAGGAGGAAGAAATCCACAATCATCCCGCATCCCTTTTCTCACCAGGTATTCGCGATCAATTTCCCTTCTTTTTGAGGTAACCCCTCTGGCGATCACCCTCCATATAGCAATCTCTTGCCCCCTTTTTATTTAGCTTTGTCGGCGTAACATCTTCTTCTTTAGGTGTTCACAATGACATCTCCAAAAGACTTTTCAGGACACGGATGTCTGAGGGTTCATCAGTACAGGCCCATGTACTGAAAATGATGGAGTGGATTGAAAGACTCAATGCATTGGGGTTCAAGTTGGATCTTGAACTATGCATTGAGCTTATACTCCAATCATTGCCCGATTCCTTTTTTTCCTTCATCATAAACTTTAACATGAATAGAATTGATGCAACTCTCCCAGAGCTGCTCAATATGTTAAAGAGTGCTGAAGGAACCATGCAGAAAGATAAACCATCTTCGTCTGTAATGATTGTTGGCCGGGCCAACAAGAAAAGGAAGGCCTCTCAAATATCTACCACGAGTAACAAAAGAAAGGGAAAGAAAAAGGCCACGGGTAAGCAACTCACCAAAGTTGACAAAGGGAAGGGCAAGAAGAATGAAAAGGAAGACAAATATTTTCGATGCGGGGAAACTGGGCATTGGAAAAGGAATTGCAAGGCAATTCTAAATGAAGGTATTTTTGTCATAGACCTTAATTAATCATATATGGAATCCACATCATGGGTATTGGATACTGGATGTGCATCTCATATCTGCAATTCTATGCATGTGCTGGCAAATAGAAGGCGATTGGGCAAAAAGGAGATTGAACTGAGGATGGGCAATGGAGCTTTAGTTTCTGCCAAAGCTGTCGGGACTGCACACCTCAGTTTACCATCAGGAGTCATTCTGGAACTGGATGACTGTTATTATGTTCCTAATATTATTAAGAATATTATTTCAATCTCTGGTTTGTATAACATTGGATATACATTGGCTTTTAATAGCACTGGGTGCTCTATAATGAATAATGGTTTAATTATAGCCAATGGTTCATTAGTCATTGATCTTTATGTATTAGATACACGTTCTAATGTTATGCAAATTTCTAATGCTGATAAAGTGAATTTTGCATATCTATGGCATTGCAGACTTGGTCATGTAGGTGAGAAAAGAGTCTCTCACTTACACTCAAATGGGTATTTGAATTCGTTCGAATACAAGTCATTTGATACCTGTGAGTCGTGTCTCATGGGAAAAATGACCAAGGCTCCCTTTGGTGGACATGGTGAGAGGGCTGTTGACCTTCTCGAGCTCATACACTCAGATGTGTGTGGGCCCATGTCCATAGAAGTAAAAGGAGGTTATCTCTATTTCATTTCTTTTATTGATGACTTCTCTAGATATGGCTATGTGTATTTAATAAGACATAAGTCACAAGCCTTTGAGAAGTTTAAGGAATACAAGAATGAAGTAGAGAAACAGACTGGCAAAAGTATTAAGGCTCTTCGATCGGATCGAGGAGGTGAATACTTAAGCCATGAATTCACTTCTTATCTTAAAGACAATGGAATAGTTTCTCAGTGGACTCCACCGTATACACCACAGCACAATGGTGTATCCGAAAGGAGAAACATGACCTTGTTAGACATGGTCCGATCCATGATGTGTATGTCAGGACTACCCTTGTCTCTCTGGGGCTATGCGTTAGAGACTGCGGCTTATTTTTTGAATAGGATATCAAGTAAATCAGTTCCTTCTATACCATATGAGATATGGAAGGGCAGGAAACCAAATTTTAATCACATTAAAATTTGGGGGTGTCCTGCCCATGTAAAGAAGAACGATAGTGATAAGCTTGAGTCGAGAATCGATAAGTGTAGTTTTGTGGGATATCCAAAGGAGACGTTTGGATATTATTTCTATCACCCTTCTGAGCAGAGGGTCTTAGTGGCTAAGAGAGCTATATTTTTGGAAAGAGAATATCTACTCCAGAAAAATAGTGGGAGCCAGATAGAATTGGATGAGGTCCAAGAACCACAACCCATAGACACAAACTCATTAGATGAGACTGTATCGGTTGATCATATTCAGAGTGAAACACTGACACTACGGAGATCTGGTAGACTACCGAGAGAACATGAGAGATATGTTGGACATGTCTCAGAGGGATCCTCTAAGGTATGTATCGATGAGGATGATGATCCTCAGTCATACCAGGAGGCGATCCGTAGTGTAGACTCCGAGAAATGGCAAGAGGCAATGGATTCAGAGATCCAGTCCATGTACAGCAACAAAGTTTGGAACTTAGTTGATGTACCCGAAGGGAAGGTCCCTATCGGCTGCAAATGGATTTTTAAAAGGAAAATCGGTGCAGATGGACAGATTGACACATACAAGGCTAGACTAGTGGCGAAAAGATATCGTCAAAGGTAAGGCATTGACTATGACGAGACGTTTTCGCCGGTAGCCATGGTTAAGTCAATCAGAATCCTCCTTGCCATTGCTGCATACCTGGATTATGAGATCTGGTAAATGGATGTGAAGACAGCTTTTCTTAATGGAAATCTGTCAGAAGAGGTGTACATGGTACAGCCTGAAGGATTCACCTCCAAGCTACATCCTAATAAGGTATGCAAACTTTAAAGGTCCATTTATGGATTAAAGCATGCATCTAGAAGCTGGAACTTAAGATTTGACGAGACTGTCAAATCTTTTAACTTCATTCGGAATGAAGATGAACCCTGTGTTTACAAGAAGGTCAGTGGGAGCTTAGTGACCTTCTTGGTCCTTTATGTTGATGACATCTTACTCATTGGGAATGATGTAGAGATGTTGACATCAACCAAGTCTTGGTTGTCCAAGACCTTCTCCATGAAAGATTTGGGAGAAGCATCCTATGTGTTGGGCATAAGGATCTATCGAGATAGATCTAAAAGGATGCTAGGATTATCCCAATCCATGTACATAGACACTATCCTCAAAAGGTTTAGGATGGAAAATTCCAAGAGAGGTCTCATTCCCTTGAGACATGAAATTTACCTATGTAAGGGGATGAGTCCTAAAACTTCTGAGGAGGTGACACACATGAATAAGGTACCCTATACTTCGACGATAGGGTCAATCATGTATGCAATGCTATGTACACGGCCTGATGTTGCCAATGCTTTAAGCATTGTCAGTAGATATCAGGCAAATCCAGGCGAAGAGCACTGGAAGGCAGTAAAGGGCATCCTTAAGTACCTGCGAAGGGCTAAGGATCTTTTTCTGCTTTATGGAGGAGAGGACCTATAGCTTAGAGCTTACACAGATTCTAGTTTCCAGTCAGATACAGATAATTACAAATCCATGTCTGAATTTGTATTCATGTTGAATGGAGGGGCAGTCAGTTGGAGAAGCCGTCTAGATGAAGAAATTCATCTTGGAACTTGACGTAGTTCCCGAGATAACAACTCCCATCCCATTATTTTTTGATAATAATGGGGCCATCGCCCAAGCGAAGGAACTGAGATCTCACCAAAGGTCAAAGCATATTCTCAGACGCTTTCACCTTATTCGGGAGATTGTTGATCGTGGAGATGTGGCGGTAGAGCGTGTACCGTCAGAAGATAACATAGCAGATCCACTGAGTAAGCCTTTGACACAGACTGTATTTGAGCGTCATCGGGATAAGATGGGCCTCAAAGTTGTGGGTAATTGGCTGTAGTTCAAGTGGGAGATTATTAGTGTTGGTGTGCTACATGCCAATTTCTGGTCGGGTAGGCCCAATAGTTGTACGATCTTGTTCATTATTAATAAAGTGGTGTTTGAGCGTAAATATGCGATTATGTTACTTTACGTTGTCCCTAGGATATGTAGTTGTAAAGTCAACTCGAGATGAGATCTCGATTATGAGACTGACTTTACATGAACACATACCTTAAACTGTTCCTGGTTGGAGGGTAATCACTCGGGGACGTTGATTACCTATTAAACCAGTACACATGATGTGTCAGTGACCAGTCTCATGGTCATTGGTGCGGGGCACCAACACATATGTGTAGGTGTATGTCCTTGGAGGATGTGCACTGAACTGATCCGCTATTAGATCTTCAGATGGTTGATTATACCTAATGTCAACTGAAGATCCAACTGTCTCAGTAGCATCGTTGGTCCTTTGACCTGAGATATTGATCGGATCTTACACGAGGACTGGAATGGTTTAATTAATTGGCTAAGTCACTTTAACCATAAGTCATGAGTTGCCGAGTCATTAACCACTCCAGGATACGTGTGAAGATCATCAATGGTCAAGAGGGGATCGCTCATTGTCGGGTATATATCAGATAGTTAATGGGTCATGACATTGACGCTCCGTTAAATCCCTGGCCAGGGTCGTGTGAGTTCGTTTAGAACGGACGTCATACACTTTAAGGAGGTCATAGTCAAATGGCACGATCATGGGGTTTGACAAAAACCATACCCTCGATCGTACCAGACTCATAGAAGGAGCGAGGGATTATATTGATGTGGTAACTGTGGACTTACAGGTACCAGACATGCTGCTTTAAACCCGGCGTCCTCTAGGATCACGCGGATTTGCTTGACCCAACGTGATCAAAGGTTCGAAATAAATTAAGCTATTCTTCGGCTCTGGTATAAGCGAAGAATACGTTTAATTTACTTCTAATTAGGAATTAGAAGTTAATGGGCCTTAAACTAGAGTGACTATGGGCCTAGAGGATCACACACAATGGATTCTTGGGTGACGGATTATTATTATACAAGTGTATGTATTAACTCCATTTGGAAAGGAGTGTAAATGGAGCTTAATACATATGTATAATAGTGGATATGATATATATATAATTTTGGTCTTTTGGAGCCCTTTCAGAAATGACTAAATCTCTATATATAGAATCCTACGTGAGTTCATTTGAACTCTCCTTCCCACCCCTTAAGCTAATCAAGCATTAGGCTTAAGGGAGAGATTTAGCCTCCCCCCTTTCTCCCCCTTGCTCTCTCTCTCTCTCCAGAACGTGATAGAGTCGGGGAAAGTTGTGCCGGGGAGATACCGTCGCTGCGCAAGGGTCTGTGTGGATCTGCTCTAGAGGCCGTACAGCTGTGCGGCTCGATATTCTGCATCGGGCATCGCGGACAGCGTCGTTCCGCGCAAGGTGAAACACGCAACCCGTAATTAGGGTCTTAGAAACACTGATTAGAGCACACTTTAAGCTTTCCATAACACCGGGATCGGGCAAATGAAATTTTTGTTATCCGCTGCGTCGGCCGTAGGTGCTGTGCGAAACCTTACAGTTGCCACATGGATCCTCTCTTATCCAGATTCTGACACGTGGCAGAGATCTTCCAGAAACCTCTTGGCAGGAGTGTTCCCTCCACACTCCCAAAGCGTGAGCCCGTGGGACCCCAAGGCTGAAGCTCTATAAAACCCTCTCCTGTGATTGAAATCAGCAAGACGAAAAAAAGGGGGCTATCAAAAGAAAAGTGAGTAGAGGAAGAAAAGAAGAAGAGTTTAAAAGAGGAGCCGGAGATCATGAGAAGGGTATGAGATAGAGTTCAGAGAGAGAGAGAGAGAGAGAGAGAGAGAGTCTGCTGAAAGAGGAAGAAGAAGAAGGAGAAGAAAAATAGTGTATCAAAATTTGGAGAAGTATGAGGAAGAAAAGGGAGAGTGGTCAGAGAAAGAGAAAGGGAGCGAGAAAGTGAGATAGAGAGGAGTTTTGGGTTAAGGCCCTGAGTTATCTTCAGTTCTTGGATCAGATCCAAAACTAGTTTTTGCTCCTACATGAGCTATTTTGTTTTGCGTTTAGTTCCAGCTTTTCGATGCTGTAGTTTTCATTTCTTGTTTTCATTTAAACTCTTGTTCTAACTGTGTATCAGCGGTTGACAAGCTGTGAGGCCCAGCGGACGCAAGCTGTGTTGCGCAGCGGTTGGCAAGCTGTGAGGCCCAACGGATTCAAGCTGTTAGGCAGCAGTAATCCACACTCGGGTTTGAGTGTGGGGTGGATGTAGGTCTGGAGGACCGAACCACCTAAAAATCTTGCGTACTATGGTTTTCCTTGTGTGCTTGTCTCTTATTCTCTACTTTCTTCACATGGTAATTGTTTCATTGTGTAGCAAGTTTTGTTCTCGATCATATTTCTCCTGCTGCCAAGGCTTTTCTGAATTGAGTTTTTTTGTTAAGATAGTGGTTGTGGGTTAGTAGCAGTAGATCTTATAACTGGTATTCTGCTATACTTGGTTTATTGCGTAGCACATTTGGTTCGAAGATTCACAGTAGTAGATCGTAACAAGAGTTTTCTGTAGTACTTTGTTTATACATAGGTTTAATGTTCGCTGTGTTTGAGGAAATGCTGTGATGGATGAGTCTCATTAGAATATCTGTTTAACTGAGCATATCTGATTTTAATTCCACAGAATTTATAAGTACAATTTTGATTGGGCATTTTATAGGGAGGATTCATTCACCCCCCCTCTGAATCCAGTTTGCACCATCACATCGTTCCAACAATTGGTATCAGAGTGGGTTCTGATTGCCTAGATCCAACGATCTGCAGTAGATCTTGCGTTCTTTTTGTGGAACATCTCTGGTTGCTGCTTGTGTTTTGTTACTGTCTGCTATTTAGATCCATGACTCATCCACCGGTCTTCGATGGTACTGATATGGACTTATGGCTTAACAACTTGCACATGTTTGTCAAGTCTGTTAATCCTAATCTGTGGAAACTCATTGCACACGGTCCACATAGATTACCAAAGAACAAGTCCAAATGGACTGACAGACATAGATCGAT
Organism: Amorphophallus konjac; assembly: GCA_022559845.1. Classification (NCBI taxonomy): domain Eukaryota; kingdom Viridiplantae; phylum Streptophyta; class Magnoliopsida; order Alismatales; family Araceae; genus Amorphophallus; species Amorphophallus konjac. The sequence continues at coordinate 49,159,645 of CM040120.1, read as the reverse complement.
GTGTTATGCAAATTAAAGAGCTCTGGAATTGATGAAGGCCGCGACTAACAATGCATTCCATTCTTGTTTTTATGATTATAGGTCTGCAAAAGAAATAATGGATAAACTAAAGACTGCTAGCCGTGGAAATCAAGATCTATCCATGATGGCTGATAACAACAACCAAAATGAAGAGGAGGATGATGATAATGATGAGGTAAACCCCTTTGAGAATTTTACTCTAGATGATTGGCAGGATGCTTATGCTAATTTGCTAGAGTCTTAGGAAAAACTAAGAAAAAAGAATAAAACCCTAAAAAAGAAGTCAAATGATCTTTCTGGAAGTGAGGACATTATAATTATTAAAATAAAAAATGACATATTCAGAAGACAACTAAAAGATTTTGATGTTATTAATTCAGAACTAGAACAATTAAAATCTGAAAATGACATTATGAAAAACCAACTGAAAGTTACTCATGCTGTTCATTCTGAACTGAAAGTTTTGAAATCTGAAAGTAATGATCTCAGAAATCAAATTGAACAGGCAGAAAAGAAACTTGAGAATTATGTGAAGGAAAATGACTTGATTCATGAAAAACTTGAAGCTATTAAAGGTGTAAATGTAGAATTTCAGAAAAGTCTTGATGATACTGAAAAATAAAAATTTAAAGCTGAAACAACATGTTCTGTTAAATCTGTTTGCAATGATTGCTCATTTCTGAATGAAATAAATGAAAGTCTTCACTCAGATTTAGAATGGAAGGAGGATATAATTGTTTCTCTAAAAGAAGAAAACAAAAGTATATTAAACAAGATTTTGGAAATTGAACAAAGAGAGGAGGAGCTGAGTGGGAAATTGAGCTTTATGTTGAATGATGACAATGCTTGTTGTCCCTGGTAGATGGCAATCAAGAGGGGAGGGGTGAATTGATTGGCAATAAAAAATTCCAACTACAAACTTCTGCAATAGATGTAATGGAAGGATAATAAATGAAGCACACTCTTCTCACCCATTGATGATAACACACGAACATCGGAAATATATAGAAATCTGAATAGTCGAGATATGAACGACACTCCGCTCGACAAGAAGCCCACTCGTGAAAGAACGAAGAAGCAAACCACAATGAACAAGAGGATTTTAGGTGGTTCGGGTTCACAACAGTGTCCCCTACGTCCACCCCTCACAGAGTGAGGATTGCTTCCACTAAAGAGTGAAAACCCACACACACACGATGTGAAGCACACAGCCACTCACACACACACGTGCGCTGCAACCAGCAAACGAACACACACACACAATATTTCGTTTAATAGAAAAGTAATCAGATATACAATGATCCTTCAAAACTGAAATAGAATAAATAGGGTATATGCAATAAAGATCTTGAGGTCGCCAGAAATCCCCCTTTCAAACGATGACCCAGCTGAGGTTCTTCAGTTCTTGGTCGATGATGCAAGATGTAGACAGATCTTCAAGAAGAATCCCGGATGTTGATGTGCAGCTCGAGATCCAAGTTGCCCAGCTTCAAATAAGGAAGGAAAGCTCCAGTTCTTGCTCAAGATGCATCTAATCAGCAAGGGATTGGCCTCTTTTCGAAGTAGATAGCTTCTATTCGCGCTTTGAGAGGCTCCCCACGAGCTTTCTTCTCCTACAAGACCAAAAGCTGATCAGTTCGAATATGCCTCTATTTCTCTCACTTCTATGGTCGCCCTAATCATTGGTTTTATAGTCCCAAGGAGAGGAGACACGTGTAGCAAGATGGGAGCCTCGGATCTCCCAACATTAGGGCAAACGGGGAACAAAAGCGGCGGCCACGAAACAGATCTCGAACCGGACTGGCGGTCCGTAACTCCAGGGGTCGACCCAATGGGTCGACCCATTGGGTCGACCCACGAAACACGGGACATGATGCCCGACAATAGAAAAATCCAGGGGTCGACCCATGGGGTCGACCCATTGCGCCAACCGACAAAAACTGTGTAATCCAAGGGGCTCGGGTGCCAAAAAGGGTCGACCCATGGGGTCGACCCACACAGGTAATTGCTAAAAACTGAAGACCCGAGGGTTCGGGATCACCTAGGGGTCGACCCATGGGGTCGACCCATGAACTACTTCTCAACAAAAAGAAAGAAATGAGCTATCAGCCATCATGGGGTCGACCCTTGGGGTCAACCCCATGAACTCTAACATGTTAATCATTCCTATGAGCTGGTTATAAACAAGGATCAACCCTTGGGGTCAACCCGTGACAATTATGAAAGAAATCATCTTATTAAAGGGTAAGGTTTTGTTTGGATCTCACCAATCATCCTTCAATGACATAGGAAGTTAGCTTCATTCCATATTTCTGTAAAAACACAAAATTGGAGTTAGATTGAACCTTTGACAAACATAATTCAAAACACTTACTTAAAAAGAGATGATCTTGATTCTGCAAAACTACCTCCTCCGACATCATTAGTGGATCATGAACTAAGAAGCAAAATGTAATTACATAGTAAAGCAGTTCAAACTGAGTTTGATTAAATTTATTCATTCAACAAAAGTTCTAGTCTAATATAGTGTTTGGTCATCCTCAAAATCCAACAAATAGAACATTCACGCAGGGGGTTCAACAGTCTACCCCTTTTTGATGATGACAAAATACTATGCTAGAATTTAGGATTGACAAGAAAACTTTTATTTACAAAATTTCTGAATCAACACCTCAACAAAACTTTAACACTAAAACCTCCATATACATAACCATGTGAGCTCAAAAGGATTTAACAAGTTGAATTAAATAAAGGCCACAGACCAAAGGTAGGAGAACCCCAGCATAATATCAAACCATAACCACGTTGTTGAATACACATTCTTTCCATGCACCAAGCTGACAAATTTAAGAAGCATCACAACATAAAACACAGGGCCTCATCCAAGCACTATAAGATTGACCAGTCAAAGGCATCATCCATTGTTTTAGCCGACAACATAGTTTTTTTAAGACTTACAAAGTCTGAGTTCACGAATTACAAAAATACATACATGAGCAATGCCATGAGATGCAACATTTCTAACAGACAGACTAATGAAAGCAAACATGCAAGCAAGCAAGAACACACCACACATACTGTAATATAATAGTTTTAACCAAGCACACACATATCTGATATTCTCCCCCTTTGGCATCATCAAAAAGAAGAGGGAGAACAGGTTAATAATTGTGCTTTATCATAGGAGATTCATAATCTAGTCCGAGGGTGGAGAGTGTGGAGCATGTGACCCTCTAAGTAAATTCATCATTTCTTCAAACATCCTGGATTGGGCGTCCATAGCAGTAGTGTTCGCTTCAAGAAAGGAGGTGACCCTTTGGAAGGACTGAGTGTAGGCAACATGGGAAATCCTCAAGTCAGTTACTTCATTGATAAGGGCATCCATTCTCTCCCCATGCTTGTCTAGTCGGCCATCTATGGAATCCAATCTATCAGTGATCATATGAGAAAACCCATCAGGCAATCCCTCACCAGGAAGGTCTTGTTGTGGTTGATCAGCTTCAGCTTCTTCACTGTCCTCTTCTTCTTCTGAGATGACTTGTTGTTGAACTTGTGCAGATTTGATCTTACGAACCAGTACACCATTTTTTAACTCATAGTTCATGTTCTTGCAAATTGTGGGGATGGAGTAAATGTCATTCTCACGCACTGTGTGATATCATTCTTTGGACAAATCAATACCGGCTGATTCAAAGACTGCTGTCAAGGTTGCTGCATATGGTAGTGTGCGGTTGGTATGCTGCAAGCATACGGATATGTGAAGCAGTATGGTGGAAGGAAAATTGACAGCGATACCCTTCATCAGACAGAAAATAAGAACATATGGAATTCAGTAACTTTGTCTCTTCCACCACCCTTTGGTATCAAAAAGGTTGTCATCATGTGATGTAGAATGCGCTGCATGGAGGGAAACTGATTTGCATTCAGACCGGTGGTGGACCTTTCTCCTATTTCCTCAGAGGTCATCATTTGATAGACCTCTTCTTCATCAAAATCAAGATCACCAAAAGTGTAACCTTTATGATATGGTAAGCCAAGAGCATTACCCAGAAATTCGGGTGTCAAAGTAATCACTTCTCCATTTACCATAGTAAACTGCTTGTTAGCTTTGATTGACATATTGCCATAGAACTGGTTCACTAATTTGTAATAAACACGACGGTGTGTAGACATGAAACGATCAAGGTTTGGTTGAATACAGATAATATCCACTAAGCCTGGCAAATATTCAACCAAATTCATAAAATCTACCGCACGAGGGCGGAGAATTTTTTTGTGAGCAACTTTGTTACCGGAGGCCAAGGCTTGTGATTTCATTACTTCTAACTCTTTTTCTTTGGATCACATCTCTCTTGTGCGATGGAACTCCTCTCACTGACGAGCAGAGCGGCTGGATTCCTCCCCCTAACGAGAAGACCGCCGTTTGGGTGCCATCTGAACCACCAGACAGATCAAAATCTATAGAGGCTTCCTAGATCTTGTTGGTTCGAAAAGAGGAGCCCCTCACGCAGAAATAAAGACTATCCAAACACCATGGCCTTACCTCAGTGGATCTGGGAGGAAGAAAGATGCTTATGGTCGCAGCAAGGAGAAACCCACGAGTAGCCACCGGTTGGAGCTCGCCTTAGGGCTGGAGCGGTGTTAGGTTGCAATAAAGTGTTTCAGGGCTTCCAAGAGGTGGTGGCTGGTCGAACTATGGAGCTGGGGCTGTATTATAGTGTTAGGGTTGAAGAATAGGGCGTTCACGCCCGTTCCGAAATGGAACGGTTCGCGTTTTACCGCGACCGCCCGTAACGGGTCGACCCGATGGGTCGACCCACGAGTAGCCCGAGTCCTGGTTTTGAGCGAAATGACAGGGGTCGACCCCATGGGTCGACCCATCCCCTGTTCAGATGGAGATTTTCTTTAATTTGAAGATTTGGAGTACCAAGAAGGATAGGCTCAATTCCCCAATGATTAAAACATATGAAAGTCAAGGAAAAAGATATATTTAAGGTTTGAATCATTTGGGGAGGATATTTCAAGGAAATGATAGATTGCCTTAGAAGTTTATTTACCATGCTCTCCACAATTCAGATTTCGATTGATCAGCTCCATTGAGATGCACTTATTGAATTCAAAATAGTGTGGCCATAGAAGAGTGCAATGAAAGGGTTCATACATATTTAATAGAAGAGATGCAATTCATACAAAGGTGGAAATTTCACACAATTCAATTTATTGCAATTCAAGCAACATGGTGCATATGCATGAAAAAGGAGACCCATCTAATGCAACAATAGGAATGACACAAATGCAAAATATGCATGCTAGCAACACTAAGTATGATGCAAAATGCAGAAACTCATGAATCAGACTCCTCTATTCTACACACCCCTAACTCTCTCCTAAAAGATGTAATTTTTTCTTCATTTAGCGGTTTGGTAAATATGTCGGCAATTTGATTATTTGTTTCAATGAAATTTATTTCAACATCACCCTTACTAACATGTTCTCGAATGAAATGATGTCTAATTTCGATATGCTTAGTTCTAGAGTGATGAACCGGATTTTTTGACAAGTTTATAGCAGAAGTGTTATCACACAAAATTAGGGTGTTTTTGAAGGAGATGCTATAGTCAATCATTTGTTGTTGGATCCAAAGCACCTGGGCAATGCAACTACCAAGAGCCACATATTCGACTTCGGCGGTTGACAAAGCCACTGAATTTTGTTTCTTGGAGGCCCATGAGACCATGCATCCCCCAAGAAACTGGTAATACCCGATGGTGCTTTTCCGGTCCACTTTACAACCCGCATAATCGACGTTAGAATAAGCAATCAGTTCAAAGCTCTAATTACGCGGAAACCATAAGCCCAAATGTACTGAACCAGCAATATATCTAAAAATACGTTTCACAGCCGACATGTGTGTTTCTTTCAGATTGGACTGAAATCTCGCACACAAGCAAACTGCAAACTAAATATCGCGCCGGCTGGCAGTTAAATACAACAATGATCCTATCATGCTTCTAAAAAGTTTTTGATCCACAGATTTACCTTTCTCATCTTGATCGAGTTTGATTGAGGTTGACATGGGTGTGGGTTGAGGTTTCACCTTGTTGAAATTGTACTTTGTGAGCAAGTCTCGAGCATACTTCCTTTGGCATATGAAAATGCCATCCACCATTTGTTTGACCTGCAAGCCCAAGAAGAAGGTCAATTCTCCCATCATACTCATTTCAAATTCACCTTGCATAAGTTTGGTAAATTTTTCACTCAAGGTGATATCAGTAGAACCAAAAATGATGTCGTCGACATATACTTGAACAATTAAAACTTTCTTACCATTTACTTTGGTAAATAAGGTTTGATCAATGTTACCACGTTTGAACCCATTGTCGACAAGGAAAGAACTCAGCCTGTCGTACCAAGCGCGGGGAGCTTGTTTCAAACCGTAAAGCGCCTTGTCCAATTTGTAAACATAATCTGGATAAGCGTGATCTTCAAATCCGGGAGGCTGCTCCACATACACATCCTCCTATATGAAACCATTCAAAAACACACTTTTCACATCCATTTGAAAAAGTTTAATATCATGATGGCATGCAAATGCTAAAAGAATTCTCACTGCCTCAAGTCTTGCCACAGGGGCAAAAGACTCATCAAAGTCAATTCCTATCTCTTGGCTATAGCTTTTGGCTACTAGCCTGGCCTTATTCCTAATTACCACTCCTTGATCATTTAACTTGTTTCAAAAAATCCATTTGGTTCCGATCACGGAGTGGCTTTTAGGACGAGTCACAAAGAACCACACTTTGTTCCTTTGGAACTGGTGTAGTTCATCCTGCATAGTTAAGATCTAGGAATTGTCCTTTAAGGCTTCATCAATAGAGTGCGGTTCAAATTGAGAGAACAATGCAAGATAATCCAAATTGTCAACTTCCCTTGATGAAGATCGAGTTTTCACTTTATCTTCTACATTACCAATCACATTCTCGGAGGATGGCTTTTGTGGAAAGTCCATTGCCGAGGAAGCTGCTGTCCTTGTTGATTTTCATCATCCTTGCTTTCTGATCCTTCTCCTAGAGTTGCTTGACCTTGCGCTGCCTTTGGTGGGATCTCTTCACTGGTTTCTTCTTCTTCATCCTACAATTTTGAGCTTTTATCAACATTCACATTGCATGACTCATCTACAATAACATGAGGGCTCTCCTCTACTACAAGAGTTCTCAGGTTATAAACCCGATATGCTCTAGAAGCAAGAGAGTACCCAAGAAAAATTCCACGATTACTTTTTGCATCGAATTTTCCCAAATCAGATTTTCCATTATTAAGAATATAGCAAATTGATCCAAATGGTTTCAAGTGAGAGATATTGGGCTTCTTACCTTTGAAGAGTTCATATGGGGTTTTTCTCAAGATTGCTCTTACCATATCTTGGTTTATGATGTAGCATGTCGTGCTAACGGCTTCCGCCCAAAAATACCTAGGAAGGTTGTTCTCGCTTAGCATTGTCCGAGCCATCTCAATGAGGGTTCTGTTCTTTCTCTCCACGATGCCATTTTGTTCTGGAGTTCTTGGTGCTGAAAATGTATGCGAGTATCCGTGCTGCCTACAAAATTCATCAAAATCAGTGTTCTCGAACTCCTTACCATGATCACTTTGAATTCTCTTGATGGAACATCCTTTCTCAATCTCTACTTTCCTGCAGAAACCTTCAAACTCCTTCAAAGCATCATTTTTATGTGACAAAAAGTACACCCAACAAAATCGTGAGAAGTCATCTACAATAACAAACCCATATAACTTGCCACCTAGACTGTGAGTTCTACTAGGTCCAAACAAATCAATATGAAGAACTTCAAGGGGCCTAGTGGTAGTCACATCATTCTTGCTTTTGAAAGAGGCTCTTGTTTGCTTACCTTTGCTGCATGCCTCACATACTTTATCTAGTTCAAACTTCAGCTTTGGCATCCCAACAACTAAATCATTTCTGGACAACTTTGAAAGAACATTACAACTGGCATGCCCAAGACGGCGATGCCACAACCAATCATTGTCAGAGTTATTTGCAACTAAGCAAAGATTATTGTGTGATGTGTCACCTAAGTCTATCATATATACATTATTTTGTCTAACGCCTATAAACATTATTTCCTGTGTAGTTTTATTTACAACAGTGCAGTGCGTGGAGTCAAAAATCACATTGCACCCTTTATCACAATGTTGACTTATACTAAGTAAGTTATGATTGAGACCTTTAACCAACAAAACATTTTCCACACTATGAGGAGATCCCTTACCAATCTTACCTTCTCCAACGATTTTTCCTTTGTCCTTGCCCCCGAAGGCAACAAGTCCACCATCCTTTTCCTTGAGGTCTGCAAAGATTTCTTTGTTCCCGGACCTGTGTCGCGAGCATCCACTATCGAGGTACCATTTGTTTCTTTGAGCCTTCATGCAGACCTACAAATCATCAAAACAAGAAGACTTCTATGATTTTGGTACCCAAGCTTGCTTTGGTCCATATCGGTTAGAAGCTCTTGATCTATTCACCCACATTGATTTTCCTGCAAATTGTTTCTCATCAGCCAACATTAACCTACATGTATACATGGTGTGACCATACATTCCACAGTAGAAACATGAAACAACCTTTTTGTTAAGATTTCTTTTCTTGTAATCATTCACGAATGGTTTGTGAACCGGAATGTATTTCTCACTCTTTTTATATGAAGAACATGATGAAGATGAAGCATTAGCATTCACAAAGGAAGTTTGAGTTTTGTTTTCAAAAGCTTTCTGGTTGCATGGCTCATAACCTAGTCCTTCCTTTCTAAAATTCACTCTCATTCCTAGCATGATGTCTAGATTTTGCTTTCCTTTGACAAATCTAGCTAGTTATTCTTTCAGATCTTTCACCTCACCCATTAACACCTATTTTGCTTCTTCAAGTTCCATTTTATCCTTTTCCAAGGCTTGCACTTTAGCATTCACTTCTTCAATGGCTTTCATGGATTTTTCATCATTTAGTTCTTCTTTTAAACATGTTAGTTCTTCTTCAAACAAAATGACTTTGGAATTGAGCATTTCATTATCGTAAGATAGTGTTTCAAGCTTTGATGATAATTCAGCACATTTCAGACATGGAGATTCATTTGATATGCTTTGGTCAATCTTTTTCTTTAACATTCTATTTTCAGACTTTAGCTTTTTACATTTTTCATATAAGGCTTCATAAGTAATTTCCCATTGTTCACATGAGAGATCTTCAGTTTCAGAATGTACCTTATTGGAGTCTTCATCATCCGCCATTAGACACAATGTTTGGACAAGCTCGTCCAATTCATCTTCCGATTTGTCTTCGGTGTCATCCTCATCGCTCCAAGTCGCCACCATTGCCTTAGGCTTCTTGAACTTCCCATTCTTGAGTTTTTTCTGAAGTTTGGGACACTCTCCACGCATGTGTCCTGGTTTTTTACATTCATAACAAATGATCTCTTCTTTCTTGCTGCTTTCTCCCTTCCTTGGAATCATCTTCCTTGGCGCTCTTCTGAATGGAGCTCCTGCTCTTCTGGACCTTCTAATGAATTTTATGGCCCTTTGTGTTATCATGGCGACCAGCTCTTCATCCTCACTGTTTGAACCAGATCCATCTTCACTGTCATCCGATCTTTAGAGGTTGGTCTTCAAAGCCATGCTTGAGATCGGCTTCTTTTTCTTGACATCTTCCTCATTCCTTTTTATGTTCATCTCATAGGTCATTAATGACCCAATTAGCTCATCAAGCGTCAGAGTACTAAGGTCCTTTGAGTCTTCAATGACCGTGGCCTTAGTATGCCACTGTGGTGAGAGGGACCTTAATACCTTCCTCACAAGATCTTGGTTGGAGTATTCCTTCCCATGTGCCTTCAGCCTGTTGGTGATCTCCAACAATCTAGCAAACATTTCTGAAATGTTTTCATCTGGCTTCATCATGAATAATTCGTAGTCCCGGACGAGCAAATTCGCTTTAGTCTCCTTCACTTCCGATGTTCCTTCATACATTAAACGAAGTTTGTTCCACATTTCCTGTGCGGAAGCACACATCGAAATTCGTGAGTACTCATTTGGATGAATTGCACATTAAATTATATTCATAGCTTTGAAATTAGCTATGCACTTCTTGATATGTTCTTCTCCCCACTCTTCCTCTTTATGAGGCAATTGATATGGACCACTACTAATAACATGCCAAATTTCAAATTCCTGAGCCCTCAGGAATACATACATCCGAATCTTCCAATATGAATAATTCGACCCATCGAAGAACGGAAGTCTATGTATAGAGTGCCCTTCGGGCATCAGCCCCTTGTTTGCCATTTACTGGATCTTACTCTAAGATCGTGAGATCAGTAAAAAATCAGAGATCGGGCTCTGATACCAATTGTTGTCCCCGGTAGACTGGCAATCAAGAGGGGAGGGGTGAATTCATTGGTAATAAAAAATTTCAACTACAAACTTTTGCAATAGATGTAATGGAAGGATAATAAATGAAGCACACTCTTCTCACCCGTTGATGATAACACACGAACAGCAGAGTTATATAGAAATCTGAATAGTCGAGATATGAACGACACTCCACTCGACAAGAAGCCCACTCGTGAAAGAACGAAGAAGCAAACCACAATGAACAAGAGGATTTTAGGTGGTTCAGGTTCACAACAGTGTCCCCTACGTCCACCCCTCACAGAGTGAGGATTGCTTCCACTAAAGAGTGAAAACCCACACACACACACGATGTGAAGCACACAGCCACTCACACACACACGTGCGCTGCGACTAGCAAACACTGTAGCACCCCGAAATTTATACATATTAATATTAGTCATGAAATAAAAAAAAATAATAATAATAAAATTTCGATGAATGGAAATAGCCCAAACTGATAATGGGCCTTACACTTAAAAGAAAAAAAATGGGCCAAAATGAAATAACGCCCCCCATTAAGGCGCTATTTCATTAATTGAAGACCCTAGCCAAGGGCGTCAATTTTAGAAATGATGCCATCATCCTGGGGTCATAGGGTAATAGGAAATAATGCCCTTCTGGGCGCTATTTTAAATCATGACGCCCGTGTACTTGGGCGCTAATTCATAACAAGAAAATTAGAAACAAGTGGCTAAATATAGAAAAGTAAAAGACGACCTAGGATAAGGCACTATTTAATGAAAATACGCACTCTAGTTAAGGCGCTATTTAATGAAAAAATGCCCTTGTATCAGACGTCATTTTCCCTGAGAGTTAAAATAAGGGAACCTGCTGCCATTTGATTTCTAACCCCGATCACAACTCCCCTAAGAAGTTTTTCTCTATAAATACCCAGTCAATCGAACGAGCCAAGGCAATTGCCGCTGGCGTGATCGAGGGATTATTCTGCTGCTGCCATCCCAACGTTGGACGTCGATCCTACTTCCTTATGTTGTTGTTGTTTTGACGAAAGAGAAACAACACTCCTCTCACTTTTTTCTTCATCATCTTGCAGAGAACTGAGGGCCGGTCGTTGTCCTCCGAGCTTCTTCCTCTTCTTCCTACTGACTGCAACGTGAAGGGGCGAGCACTTGCACCCTCGTCCTGTTGGCAGACGTAAGAAGGGGAGAGCTTCATCACCTTCTTCCTCCTGCGGTGGCTCTGTTTAAAACAGAGTACCGTAACAACGCCAAATCTTCATCCTGTGCATCGTTCCAATCTTCCAAAAGGTAGGTTTTCTCAAGTTTCGTAGCCCAAACAAAAAATTTTAATTCATCATTGTAGGTGTTCTCTCTTCATGCCAAAGATTATAATTAGATTAAAAACTCACATGATATTTCTACATAATTTTTACTACGTATTTTGGTTTAATACTATAGAAGTTAGTTATGGAGTTTTCGCCTTAATAATTTATACGTGGGTATCGGAGTCTCCTTTGGCCATGAAAATTTATGGGCGTACTAGTAGGATGGAGATCGAGATAGTGAGAGTGGTTGCACTATTTTTCGTGCCCCCTATCTCAAGATCCCCCATCTCTCAACGAAAAATTATTTTGAACGTCTAGTTAGGTAGAGTTTTTCGAGCCCGTCATTTTGATATATCATCGGTTTAATTCCGACGTAGTTACGTCGAGAAACGAGAGGACTAAAAGTTGAGACAAATTGTTAATGACGACAACTGGAGTGTCGTCAATTGCTTTGGACGACCGTAGGAAAGGGCGTCAAATCTTATATATATATATATATATATATCTTGTAACTAGACTTTCGAAAATCTATATCTATTGAACTATGACACATAAAATTATAAAAATTATATTTCTGGAATCTTTGAATTTTTCTCCTAATTATCATATATTTTATTTTTTTAATTATTTTATATAAATAAATATGTCTTTGAATATATGTTTTTGAAGTTAATCAATTAAATAGATATTAAAGTTTGACACCTTATTGAAATGGCGACATGTTAAAAGTCGTCAACTTCTTTTGACGCCACCGCACAAAGGCTTCAAAATCATTTATTATATATATATAAATATATATATACATATAACTTGTAATTATATCTTGGAAAATCCATATCTACTAGACTATGCAGCAGAAAATTATAAAAAATATATTTTTGGAATCCTTGAAATTTTCTCCTAATTATCATATATTCTAATTTTCTAAATTATTTTATATAAATTAATGTCTCTTTGAATGTACATTTTTGAAATTATTCAATTAAATAGATATTGACGTGAATTCTTGATAAATAAATTAAGTTAAAACTAATAAAATTAACGTCCCTCCAAGAGGACGCTAATTAATAAATGACGCCACCCACGGGCATCAAGTAATATAAGTTTATTTAATTATAGTTAATTATAGAATTGGTTGGACATGAATTCTATAATTAACACATTCATGTTCTCACAGTTTTCTTGCGATTTTGACCCATACCGCGGGTCTTCTGGCACTCTCATCTCACGTCCGTAGATGGAGTCCCTGTTTCATGATTGGTTCACGTATACACCTCAACTCTCGGTGACATACGAGCCCTCCGTTGGACATTCCGTTCCTTCGGACTGGTAAGTTAGTCATTGGGACCTCCGTAAGTCTCCTCGTAGCCTTGGATTCCCTCAAGGCCGACTGAGCTGGTGGTACCTTAAACACCTTGTACCTTTGATTGCCACGTCTTGTGGTAAACCGGCTCTCTCATGGTGCCATCTTGGTCCATGAGAGAATACTCCTAGCCGGTGGAATGATGACATTCCACTAGGCGATGTCTGGGATTGGGTCCCTTATAAATGGGGTCAATCTTTCAGCTCAATTCATGTCCCTTGATTGGTGACAGGTTTATTCATCCACTCAAGTTATCACGGCTACCTAGTTAAGGTACCGATTCTACCCAGGTTATCGACATGTCATGGTTCTCGTTGGTTTTATCATTGTCCATCTAATGTTCTTCCTTGAATTATGTGGAACCTATCCATGAATCTACCTTAATATTCTACATGAGTTTGTTCTTGGAATTCCATGGCTATCACTAAAGTGGTTGTCTAGATATTACATGTAACAAAGTCCGCGCATATAGGGCCCGATCTGGTCCTGGAGAGAGCACCCGAAAGTACTTGTGCCCATGGGAGTTATATTGATCACGGTGTGGCATTGCACCGAAGTACTTGCTTGAATCTACGACACTCCACTATCTCTCTCTCTCGCGTGCTTGACTTGATTGACTTGACACGAACTGCGTGGCCTGGAATGGGCAAAGTACTTGCTTGTTAATAGCCATTATCTCATGACATGAAAAAACTTTATTGATATACTTGGTACTCGTTCAAATACTTGAAATCTTGAATACTTGAAATTCCCTATCTTGGATCGATAGTACGTGTTATTTCCTCTCGTTATCATGTTCAATTCCATCGCATTCTATTTTACATGATTGACATGCTAGACTTGCATTTTCATTTGGAAGAGGCAATTACTTAAACCAATTGCTAGTTCTTGAGATATAATTCATACTGAGCATTCGCTCATCAAGTTCCTTTCCCCAACTTTTCAGGTAATACGGACTCTGACTCGGACTCGGATGGACAGGAGCAAGAGTGACGAGCGTAGAATCTGCAAGCGTCATGCTACTACACCTTATCGTGTCGAGTCGTCCTTAGTTCATTCCTTGGAGTCTTGTCATTAGATCTTTTGCTATTTTAAAATTTGTAACATTTAAGGCTTGTGGGCCTGATTAGTAAAGTTAAGTCTTGGAGTTATGTGATTTTGTTTAATGGTTAAGTTGTTATCAATGGTATCAGTACTTGGTTATGTTTTAAAATTCTTATCTTATTGCACACTCTATTTTGATGTCGAAATTCTACTTGCTCTGATTGACATGATTGATATAAACTCGTCACGTTTTTCCCGGGTTCCTTCCGCGCTCGGGGCGTGACAAACGCACACACACACACACACAGTATTTCGTTCAATAGAAAAGTAATCAGATATACAATGATCCTTCAAAACTAAAATAGAATAAACAGGGTATATGCAATAACGATCTTGAGGTCGCCAGAAATCCCCCTTTCAAACGATGACCCAGCTGAGGTTCTTCAGTTCTTGGTCGATGATGCAAGATGTAGACAGATCTTCAAGAAGAATCCCGGATGTTGATGTGCAGCTCGAGATCCAAGTTGCCCAGCTTCAAATAAGGAAGGAAAGCTCCAGTTCTTGCTCAGGATGCATCTAATCAGCAAGGGATCGACCTCTTTTCGAAGTAGATAACTTTTATTCGCGCTTTGAGAGGCTCCCCACGAGCTTTCTTCTCCTACAAGACCAAAAGCTGATCAGTTCGAATATGCCTCTATTTCTCTCACTTCTATGGTCGCCCTAATCATTGGTTTTATAGTCCCAAGAAGAGGGGACACGTGTAGCAAGATGGGAGCCTCAGATCTCCCAACATTAGGGCAAACGAGGAACAAAAGCGGCGGCCACGAAACGGATCTCGAACCAGACTGGCAGTCCGTAACTCCAGGGGTCGACCCATTGGGTCGACCCACGAAACACGGGACATGATGCCCGACAATAGAAAAATCCAGGGGTCGACCCATTGCGCCAACCGACAAAAACTGTGTAACCCGAGGGGCTCGGGTGCCAAAAAGGGGTTCGGGATCACCTTGGGGTCGACCCATGAACTACTTCTCAACAAAAAGAAAGAAATGAGCTATCAGCCATCAAGGGGTCGACCCTTGGGGTCAACCCCATGAACTCTAACATGTTAATCATTCCTATGAGCTGGTTATAAACAAGGATCAACCCTTGGGGTCAACCCATGACAATTATGAAAGAAATCTCCTTATTAAAGGGTAAGGTTTTGTTTGGATCTCACCAATCATCCTTCAATGACATAGGAAGTTAGCTTCATTCCATATTTCTGTAAAAACACAAAATTGGAGTTAGATTGAACCTTTGACAAACATAATTCAAAACACTTACTTAAAGAGAGATGATCTTGATTCTGTAAAAATACCTCCTCCGACATCATTAGTGGATCATGAACTAAGAAGCAAAATGTAATTACATAGTAAAGCAGTTCAAAATGAGTTTGATTAAATTTATTCATTCAACAAAAGTTCTAGTCTAATATAGTGTTTGGTCATCCTCAAAATCCAACAAATAGAACATTCACGCAGGGGGTTCAACAATGCTGAACAGATCAAAGAATTAAGGTCTGAAAATGAAAAATTGACATTGATGCAAAAAGAAAATGAAGAATTGAAGCAGTTGAACACTGCTATGTCTGAGCGACTTCTTATCTTAGAAAAAGGAAAATGTGTTGTTAATGAAAATCAAGTTGAACATGAGCTCAAACTGAAACAAGAAGTTGAAACTCTTACAAATCTGAATGATGCAATGTATTAACAAATTCTATCTTGTGAGGAAGATATAGCCAACTATGAACTTCAGATCTCTTCCCTTCAATCTGAAATAAATGATTTGAATAACTCCTTGTAAAAATTTATGGAGGGAAAAGATAATCTGAACAAGATTCTAGGAATGAAAGTAAATTTTCAGAAGGAAGGGTTGGGCTATAACCTTGCAAATAAAAAGAATTTTAAAAATAAAATTCAAACATCCTTTGTTTCTAGTTCTCGTTCTCATAGTTCTCTGAACCAACCTATTTTTCAGTTTACTACTCAAAAAACTTCGAAAACAACTGAAAAATAAAAAGAAAAGAACAAAAATGTTCCTGCTACCTCTTTACAGGTTGTTCATAAATAAACACATGCACATAAGAAATTCATGACATGTCATTACTGTCACAAGGCTAGTCATCAAATGCATGAATGTAGATTAATGGAATTAGATGATCTGAATGCTAGTAAAATACATGCGAGGAAAACTCATCTCAGAAATCATGCATTTCAGAATAAGAAAATTCACTATTTTCATTGTGGTAAGATGGGCCACATTGCTGCCCATTGCTGGCATGCCCAAGGAAAAGATCAATCTAAACATGTTAGATTCCCTGTAAAACAGAATGTTTTTGGTAAAGATAAATTTTCTTTCAAAAGAAAATCTTCTATGTGCTTCAACTGCTGGAAGCCAGGCCATTTGGCTAGTGAGTGCTGGTCTGTTATTGAAAGAAGAAATCATTCTTCTTGTTTTAATTGTGGGAAGAATGGCCGTACAGTCAAGGACTGTTGGCATGTCCAGGGAAGGAATGTGAATTCAAGATATGCTAGATTCCCTGCGAAAGAAAATGTGTTTGGTGGCAATAAAAGATAAAATTTCCTTGATAATAACAGAAACTTTCATGAACATGCACATAGATTCCATGTTAATGCTAATGTGCACAAAAAGAATTCAAAATCTGATTTATCATGTCATTACTGTGGACGGTTTGGACATTCTATGAATGATTGCTTGGTGATGAAGCTTGATGATCACACTACTAGGAGAATGTGGAAAGCATCAGTTCAAACTACTGCTAATCCTTCAGAACCCAAGGAGACCTGGGTACCTAAAAATGGAAAATGAAGAAATGTTATGCAGGTGTGCCTTGGAGCTGAGGAATAAAAAGGGGGTCAATAAGCCAAGGCACCCGACTATGGTAAAACTCCAATTCTGCACTTTACAGGTTTGGCTATTTGAGCATTCAATAATTTTCTTCAGATAGATACAAATCATGTTTTATTTGTTTCATGCATACATGCTCACATCAGAATTTGACTGTTTGCATTGTCCTTCATAAGTCTTCAAATGCATATGCTGAATTATTTGTGCTTTTATTAAGCTGAGAGTGAATTGAATTGCATATCATTCTCTAAAAATATGAAATACACATGGATGATGATTGAAATCTGTCTGTATTATATTGCATATCTTACACAGACATCTGTTACATAGTTCATTGAAAATCTATTGCATATAGGACTGCATTTGCACTTCATTGTCATGCATGATCATCATGGTATATCAAATGGTAAGTTACTAAAGGGCAAATGCAATTTGTCTGGAGGTTCTTAGTATATGTGAGGTGGTCTTTAGACCAAGTTCTCTGCCTAGTACCATGGGTCATATTACAAATAGAGCAGTCTTGACTTTCATGAGAATATTTCATAAAGCTCCCTGCATAGATGTCATTGCATATGCTGCATTCAGAACTATCACACATGGCATATAGATAGGGGGAGTCTGTCAAGTAGATCTTGTGCTTCATGCATAGTTGGATTAGATTGATCCCTAACATAATTCTCTTATTGTATATGATGGTGAAATGCATTTAAATAAAGGAAGCTCATAATGCTCAGCATTCATGCTGTCAATTAGTATCAATGTTTTTAACTAAAGGGAAGTCACTGCATATGCATACATGTAGTTAATTGCATTGCATGTCAATTATTTTACAAAATTCCAAAAAGAAGTGACTCACTGCATATAGATAGGGGGAGTATTTTAAATTCATTAGTCTATCACTGTCTGAACTGTTCCTGTCTACCCTTTTTAATTCATCTTGCTATACTTGTGTGTCAGTGATTCATATCATCAAATGATTTCTGTTGACTGCTTCTGAATTATCCATCATCTGAACACTTACCTTTCTATAATATGGAATCTCTGTCTGCCACTCCTCAATCTATTGAAGGAGAGCTTCATTTGAATTCAGTCGATTCTGAGCTATCTTTTGGCAACTAAACAGTATATCAAAAGACATAGTTGGAAAGATAGGTTAGGCCTATCTGAAAGACTAACCCTTGCGTGAGTAGATCCTTGGATCCCATCTCTGCCAAGTACTATTCTAGTTGAACTTCTTTTTGTCAGTTCACCTTTGAAACTGATCCTTGTCACTAATGTCAAGCTGGTCTGATTGAAGTTCAGACTCTGCTATTGGTTTCTGAACTACATTGCTCAAGTACATACTTCTTGCTGCATCTCTTGAAAATCTTTGGCAACTCATTGCTCTTTTAATAGATCTTCCTGAAAAACTATCTGATGAATATTGATCACATCTGCTACAAGCATGAGTTCCAATTCTCTCATTTCTTTATTGCTGAATGTCACTGTCAAAATGTTGATTGAACTGAGACTTGAAGAAATATAAGTTTGTGCACCCTTTCATAAATCTAAAATCATCTCTAATGAAGAATCTTCTATTATACATGTTTAAGAATGTTTGTTGATTTGAATTGATTTAAGTCTAATGTATTCCTAAGTTTGAATTTGAAGGAATTGAAAATATCTGAATTAGTCTTTTAGTAAACCTTGACTGACTGTCTCATGTAAGTTCATGCAAGACTCTCGAAAATCTGAAAAGTTGAAACCATGATTTACTTTGGTTGAGATACATAATGTAAGTATTGCTCTTAAACATTTAATCCGTCTAAAATTGTCTTAAAGAAAATTATGGACAGAGCAATGACTATGATTACCGAGAAACCTATCCAAAGGACTGTGTCATGAAGTACCATAGTTAACTTTGCTGAAAAATGGTTGAAAATTATATGAAAATTTGACAGAGCAATGGCATGGTTGTATTGAGTAACTAGGGATTCCTGCCTCTGACCAAGGTGTCTCCTCACGTAAAAAGATACTTCTAATGCTAACTCTATTCTCTTAATTGGGAAGCAATATGGTTATCACACTGAGTAACTGAGTCAGTTCATGTAAGACGTGTTTTGCCTCATGTAAAAAGGTGTTGATTAACCAAAATTGCTCATTGAAAAATAAATTGTTGTTCAAAAAGAAAAATCTGAAAAATGTGTATCAGAAAATTTTTGCGAGTAATGTAAAATTCAGATATATTCATGAGTGTTTAATCTCAATACTACTTTGTGTAACTCCTAAAGGAATCGTTGAAATTAATTTATTAAGATGAAAGGAAGTTAAACAAGAAGGTTATATGAGCAATTGGTTCATTTTTTATTAAAAAATTGTTTAAGATATGAGTATTGAATCTTATTGACAAACATTGTATACATCATTCTTAAACCATGCTTGTCAATTAAAGCTATTTCATAAGCCCTTGTAATAGAAGAGTCTGAAACTGAAACATGGATTTATGGAATGGGTACCTAACTAAAAATCCTTTCTACTCAATTAATTCTTTTGGAATTTTCGTGAACATATATCTTTGATCACATATGATCAGATCCTACTCACTGTGTTTGCTGTTTCTTGACCACTACTTGAACCGTCTTTGAAAGATCCTATGTTTTGCTGCTATATTCTGTTTATCCTATTACTTGAATAACTGAATTCTGCATGTTGCCATGACATCCTTCCTGAATTTATTGCTTTTCAAAGGGGGAGGTTCGTGTATGGTCTTCTCTGTTTAAGTCAAGGGGAGAATAGGCTTGATTGGTACTTGTTCCATCTACATCCTGTGAGCATTAATTTCTACATGAATTGCATCCATTCCACAAAGGGGAAGAATGGGTTTGAGTCATATGACTGTGTGTATGCCTGTGTGCATCTAGTGTTGCCATACATCATATTTATGTTTTCTATACCTGTTCATGTTCACAGTTTGAGTGGTTGAGTCCTATTTGTGAGTGGTCATATTTGTGCTTGGGAGAATTATTTTTTTCATAATCCTGATTCTTATTTCTGAAGAATTTGAGCTATGGACTGCTTGATTGATGAACTATTGCACAGGGTGTCATTCAATTTACTTATCCCTGTGGTTTGCTAATCTTATCATTTTCCTCCTTCTGCTTTGTCAAAGGGAAGATTATCTATTAAAGGGGGTATTCCTGTCTGCACCCTTTTGTTCCAAAGGGGATGAATTTATGACAATTCTTTCTTTTCACCTGATCCTTCCTTTTTGATGTTATCAAAGGGGGAGAATTTGTGAGTCCTTTATGGTATAATTCTGACAGAGTTCTTCTATGTTGCATGCTGATGCTCATGCATATTTCATACTGGCTTGATCATCATGATGGATTTATATTTCAATGACTCATAATATTGCCATCATCAAAAAGGGGGAGATTGTTGTGTTCCTGTGATTTTGAAGATGAAAAATATTATGTCTCATTATATATATATATATAAATATAATCTTGATGATATAAACTTGATGCATTTATTATTCATCTCATCATCTATATAGCAGTATGAAATATGTCAGAACATGTTACAAAAATAAATCAAAAAGTCATGAAAAGAAAGTCAACACAGGTCAACGCCACTGGTCAATATTGTGAGTCAACTCCTTAACAGGTAAGGTCAATGCACAGTCAGATAAAGTAATGTTATGCCTCAGCAAACTAAGGTCGATGGATGTGTTCAGTTCAGCAAACTAAGGTCGGTGCATGCTGTCACGTTTGCATATTCAGGTCGATGCTAGTTTTCTGCCTGTGCATAAGGTCGATGCTACCTTGCATTGTCTTGTGTACAAGGTTGATACTAGTAGGTAACACTTCATACTTAGGTTGATGCTAGCTGATGTTGTCTCATGTATTAGAGTCTGTGCTAGCTGGGTGTGTCCTATATAATAAGGTCGATGCTAGTAGCATTCTCAGTGTGTTAAAGTCACATACACAATGTCCCGACACATAAGTCAGTGCACATCAATGCTCTTGCACATGTAGGTCAGTGCACATGCATACGCCCTGCATATACAGGTCGATGCATGTTTTGCCTTAGGCTTTCTAAGGTCGATGCATGTTTTGCCTTAGGCTTACTAAGGTCAATGCAAGTTCTGCGTTATGTTAGCTAAGGTCGATGCACTTTTTGGTCTTATGCATAGAAGGTCTGTACACTTTTTGCATATAGCCATATAAGGTCGATGCATTCTTTGCATATCATATATCTATAAAGGGTCTGAGCATGTTTGCACTTTACTTCAACAGGCTAAGGCAATTTCTCTCAACCTGGCATACTCTCAAGCAACTGAACTGCATAGGGGCAGACATCATCGTGTCTCACATGATCACTTAAGTCACGTCTGAAGCATGCGTTTGGGGATAACAGAACCAATGATTAGCATGTGATCCTAGGTAGACCGTTCTAAGTATTGGTTATTGGGCACGTGATCCAAGGCAGACTGTCCCAGAAAGAAGTTGCCACGTGGATCCTCTCTTATCCAGATTCTGACACGTGGCTGAGATCTTCCAGAAACCTCTTGGCGGGAGTGTTCCCTCCATACGCCCAAAGCGTGAGCCCATGGGACCCCAAGGCTTAATCTCTATAAAACCCTCTCCTTCGATCAAAATCAGCAAGATGACAAAAAGGGGGCTATCAGAAGAAAAGTGAGAAGAGGTAGAAAAGAAGAAGAGTTCAGAAGAGGAGCCGGAGGTCATGAGAAGGGTCTGAGATAGAGTTCAGAGAGAGAGAGAGAGAGAGAGAGAGAGAGAGAGTCTGCTGAAAGAGGAAGAAGAAGAAGGAGAAGAAAAATAGAGTATTGGAATTTGGTGAAGTCTGAGGAAGAAAAGTGAGAGTGGGTAGAGAAAGAGAAAGGGACTAAGAAAGAGAGATAGAGAGGAGTTTTGGGCCGTGAGTTATCTTCAGTTCTCGGATTAGATCCAGAACTGGTTTTGGCTCCTGCGTGAGCTATTTCATTTTGCGTTTAGTTCTAGCTTTCCGATGCTGTAGTTTTCATTTCATGTTTTAATTTAAACTTTTGTTCTAAGCTGTGTATCAGTGGTTGGGAAGGTGTGAGGCCCAGCGGACGCAACCTGTGTTGCGAAGTGGTTGGCAAGCTGTGAGGCCCAGCGGATTCAAGCTGTTTGGCAGCAGTAATCAACTCTCAGGTTTGAGTGTGGGGTGGATGTAGGTATGGAGGACCGAACCACCTAAAAAACTTGCATATTGTGGGTTGTCTTGTATCCTTGTCTCTTATTCTCTACTTTCTTCACAGGGCAATTGTTTTATTGTCTAGCAAATTTCGTTCTTGATCATATTGCTCCTGTTGCCAAGGCTTTTCTGAATTGAGTTTTTTTTTAAGATAGTGGTAGTGGGTTCGTAGCCGTAGATCTTATAATTGGTATTCTGCTATACTTGGTTTATTGCGTAGCACATTTGGTTCGAAGATTCACAGCAGTAGATCGTAACAAGAGTTTTTTGCAGTACTTTGTTTATACATAGGTTTAATGCTGGTTGAGTGTTTGAGGAAATGCTGTGATGGCTGAGTCTCATTAGAATATCTGTTTAATTTAGCATATCTGATTTTAATTTCATAATATTTATAAGTATAGTTTTAATTGGGCATTTTATAGGGGAGATTCTTTCACCCCCCCTCTGAATCCGGTTTGCACCATCACATCGTTCCAACACGCCCCCGACCTCATTTACTCCGAGCGAACATATGAAAGTGAAAGATGCGTGCTCTGTTACAAGGGCCAATGTGAGAGGAACTATGACAGATCTGGATCATATCCCTTCAATCCTATAAATACTCCCCCGGCTCGCTTCACTTGAAAGCACGGAGTAGTGGAGACTAGTTAGAAGAGTGAAAAGTTGACAGGAAGGAGTAAGAGCTTCTCATTCTCTAAGATGGAGGGAGAGTATAGTTTCAAGATAGAGGGCGAGTCTTCCCACTCCTCGAAGAGGAGTTGATCCAGTGGTATTTCTAGGAGACTCTCAGATGTTGAAGGGCACCTCAGTAAGAGGACCCAATCGTAGCTTGTAAACGAGCCAGTTCCTTTCTTCTCTCTCTTTCTTCACGAGCCCTTTCTTCCTTTCTGATTTTTTTTATCTTGATGATGCACCCATTTCTCACTTCTTGTGTAATCCACAGAGTAGGATGAGGTCACACATGTCATGGGAATTGGTGACGGCTGCCTATCGAGGCCTGTCGGACTTTCAGAAAGCCCGGTTAGATGCAATAGGGTTTGGGGCATTCCTCTGGATCGAACCTATTAAGCTCAACCTCACCCTCATCCAAGCATTGCGCAAGAGATGGGACCCAAAGAGTCGTGCCTTCCTGATGCCCTGGGGATACATGGTGCCCAGCCTGGAAGATGTGGCCCAAATAACTAGCCTTAGAGTGGATGGCGAGGCGGTGACCGGGGTCACCTACCCCGATTATCGCGAAGGGGCTCAGAAACTTCTAGGTTTGGAACTAAAGGACCAAAAGAACAGGTTCGTATCCAAGGCGTCCATCATGGAGGCATTGGGGCTTACTGACACTCGTCAACGTGATAACGAGTCCTTGGAGGAATTCATGGAGAGAACTGAAAGAGGGTCCCGCACTGTGTATTGCGTGGATACCAGCAGCTGGGAGAGGTCAAACATGGACTTGAGGAGATTCCTCCTCTTCCTGCTAGGAAAATTACTGCTAGGTTCCAAGGGAGACAGCATCCATTGCCGCTTCCTAGAATTCTTAGTAGACCTAGAAAGAGTAGGGCAATATGCCTGGGGAGCCGCCGTGCTGGCGCATTTGTTTGCAGGTCTATCCCAAGGGACAGATCGGGAGGTGATTGTGAGTGTCTTTACACCGTTTCTCCAGGTAGAATTTTTTTTAATGCAACTAATCTATTTCACGAAATGCTAATGACATGCGACGACACAGGTATGGAGTTATTACTACATTCCGATGGGGAGAGCTCGATAGTGGCGTATTGCTGTGGCGCCACTAGCTCAGCGGTGGCAACCTGTCATGAACATAGCCCCTCTATCTTACCAGCTGATGGTATTAAGGCGTGAGCTGCAAGAGTTCCTCGCAGCGATGGTAGAACTCCCCTCTTTTGTATCTTTTATTTTTTCTTCTTTTTTTTGAGTGATTAGGGAGCTATATGCATGCCCACGTAGGTGATCTGGAGGCCTTACTTGGGCATGGTTGATACCGACCAGCCGTGGGTCATCACAGGTCATGCCCGATTTGGTCGGGACCTCTGGGTCCACTGCTTGAAAGAAATCGAGCCACTTTGGCTATGATTGGCCATGAGGGCTCTAGGGCTTGCCCAGGAATGGGTAAATATGACTGTGCCACCCCGCGTCGAAAGGAAGACACGCGGGCCGATAACCTACGTTGATTGGCGGGTGCACTTCCTCGAACAGTACGAAGATTGGCAGTGGGGTGGCACGCTCGTGGAGTCGCACGCGCGGGAAAGTGAAGATTACCTACGCCTCTATAGGGTGATGTATGCGGAGCGACTCCATCCTGGGGGGGCTTGTAGAGGTGGATGCAATTCTCTCCCCTTTCTCCGCTTTTTCTCTCTCTTTTTTTTGAGGGTAATGATAACTCTTATGACATGGCTGCAGGATGCTCGTGATACCATGATAGTGAACTTGCGAGCTCGGTTGGCAGACACGGAGGAACAGTTGGGTGACACCCATGCGGCTTTACATGCCTCGGCGAGTGTGTATGCAAATGCATGTTCCTAATTATACCCCTAGGTTCTTAGTATTTAGCCACTCATTGCCACTTCTCGCCATCATAGCGTGCTCAGCTCGATGCAACCCCACCAGCAGTGGGGGCAGAGGGTGCCTCCTCTAGTCTATGGATTCCTTCCTCAGAACTTGATTTGCTTCACGAGCAACTTGCTCGTGCCATACAGCGTGCCGTGGAGGTAGCGGGAATGCTTTCTGCGCAAGTGAGGGTTTCTCCATTGAAGTCCCTTTGTTCATGACTTGCCACGTTTCTGAGATGACGGTCATGGCAGACTGAAGAGATGCAAGAGGAGCTCGTTTGTGCCACACAAGGGGAAGCTAGGGTAGCGGAGCTAGAGAAGGAGCTACGGCGCCATTCAGGTGACGACCTTTCTCAGGATGCCATGGAGTTGAGGATTACCCTCCAACTGGAAAGGGAAGATAGAGACAGGAAACGAGCAGAGAAAGAGAGGGACATAGAAAGGGAGAGGGCCGAAACATTGGCCGAGAGAGAAGAGAACAGGGCCTTAGAGGCCCAAGTATTTCAGCTCCGAACCAGTCTCAGTTTCGCTGAATAGTGGCTGAGGGATGGTGAAGAGCGTTATCGAAGAGCACGCGAGTGCGGCTTTCGTGTTAGCAGTTTCTTCGCTGCCCCCGCAGAGCGGCGGCGGAGCGTGGAGATGGAAAGGGTAATGCAGGGCGGCAGAGGTACCACCTTGTATGGTTTGATGACACCCTCCAGGGCTTCTCGCCCGGAGAGTGGTGAGAGAAGCGATGCCGGGAGAGAGGGAGGAACTTAATGTACACAATTTTTTTTGAAAGGATAAAAGGGAAGGTTCAGTTCGCTGTTCACTGCTTCTTTCTCGCTCTTCTAACTCCTACACACATTGCTCCAGAGAAACTAGTTAGTCTTTCCGTTCTGGCTTGACCCCTTGCTCAATAAGTGGGTGATTGTTCTGAAACTGACCTTGATAACGAGTCAAAGGGCCAAGCCTTTAATCAACTAAGGCGAGTAAAAGGAATAGACTTTGAGTGATGTAATCATGCAAGTAGGCAGATGCGAACAAGAATTGAAAAGTGATCATACGCATGATGCGAGCAGACAAATGATGATTTTTTTTGGTTTTATTTTTTTGTTGTTCTCTTCTTTTTTATTTTTTCCTTCTTTTTTTGTTTTTGTTTTGTTCTCTTTTGCATTTTTTGTTCCTTTTCTTTTTTCTTTTATTTTTCTTTTGGTTCTTTCTCTCTCTCTCTTTTTTGGGGTTTTTGGACTGGGTGTATTTTTGTTACTGATGCCTAGTGACCACCCATATGGCACTTAACCTACATGAGGATGGTGATTTCTTACTAACCTCTCAGGTATCCTAAACGCACATCTAAGTTAATTTGGGCTTATAGACTCCTTGAATGATAATCTCACCGGTTAAGACTTACCTTGATGACAATACCGCCATGCCACACTTAGGCTCCCAGTTGCTTCTGACCACAAGGATACACCCAAAAAGCGTTCGGAGTAAAAGTTTTACCCGACCCGGGTCTATTTCCTCATAACTCTGGATGGTATATAGTGGAACACCCTAGAACCCCAACGGCCAACCGCGCGACACTGACCCAGAATCAGACGCCGTCGCACCCATAGGTGACGCGCTTGCAATGGTCCAAGCCCGATGTTAGAATAAGAAGACATCAAGGTGGTAGATAGAGATCTTGACCTGCCAGAAACATCGAGCCTCCTTCACGGTGATATCTTTTGCTTTTCAAAGTGGACAACCAAAGGTGTGATTTTTTTTTTGAAACGAGGTTGCAGGCCTTAGCGGGGTTCACCCTTCGGGACTTCCATTGAGCCTTCATCTTCGGAGGAGAAGGAAGAGTGCGGGGGATAAACCTTTTGAGAGGACCTGCAAAACCGTTAACACGGCGAGCCAATAGGGGCCTACTTGACTCTCCCCTTTCAGGCAGCTTCGGACCAAGCCTCGAGCGTTTGTGCTTTGTTGCCCCTATTGTATGACTTGACTTTTATTTTTGTTGAGGAATTTTCTTCATTTATTGAAATCAGGCACGGCCGCGACCAGGCTTTTCATTTGACTTTGATTTTTCTTTCATCATTCAATTTTTTTTCGAGGGAGATATAGTCATTTGACATTGGTGGGGATCCCTCTTGTAAGTCTGCGGGGACACTATCCTCTTCTCATACTCTGACCCAGGCTCGAGGAGATGACTCCTACTCTTTCCCTGAGGGGATTGTACTTCGATTTCCTTATGCTCAGCGTTTTAAGGGCACCGACTGTCTCATTGGGTCGAAGAGGAAGAGAATAAAGATTACGGCTTTCTTGGAGACCTTCGTGGTGAGGCCTCACCATAGGCAATGCTACCAATTTTTTTTGGATAAAATACGTGCGTGTGTGCACGTTGGCCTCCTTTAGTGGGCATAGCCGACATGGCCGGACTCGGATTTTCTCGGTTCTGGCAGACCAAGACTCGGGACCTACCAAACTTTAATGGGCCCTGTCCTAGCATGAAGGATGAATGCAGTGACTTGACTCCATCATGATCACCAGGCATCGGCATCTTTTTTTGGTGTTCTTTTTATTATTATTATTTTTTGCATAGCTATATACAAGATCTCACGGATAGAATTTCTTAAGATAAACCCCGTTCCAAGGGTGGGATAGTTCGGCCCCTTTAGCATTGACTAGCCTATAAGCATTGGCAGGATGCATAGCATGAATTACGTATGGTCCTTCCCAATTAGGTTAGAGTTTAGAACGCGGCCTACTAGGTTTTACAAAAATTCTTTTTACTACCATCTCACGACCTCAAAATTTCTCTCAATGACTTTCTTTTGATAAAAACGTGCAAGTCTATTCTGGTAAACACGTGCATGCTCGGCAGCGGCCAGCCGCTTCTCATCTAAGAATTCCAATTGGGCAACAAGTGAGTCATGACGTTCATCGAGGGGAAGCTCCTTGTCCAACTGTACCCTGAGAGAAGGAACCAAGATCTCATACGGAACTACCATCTCCATCCCGTAAGTAAGGGCGAACAGGGTTTACCCAGTGGGGGTACGGATTGAAGTGCGATAGGCCCATAGATCCTCAATAATCTTTTCTGGCCAATCCGAGAACTTGCTAGACTGACAGGTCTTCTTTATGATTTTGATCATCTTTTTTTTAGTGGCCTCTGCTTGACCATTGCCTTGTGAATAATATGGTGATGAATGATGTAATGCAATTTTATACCTTTTGCAGAGGTCCTGAAGGTCCTGAGAAATGAATTGTGGCCTGTTGTTCGTGATGATAGTGCTTGGAATGCCGAACCTGGCGATGATATTCTTCATGATGAATTTGCAGACTATTGATGTCTTGATTTTCACGTAAGCTTCAGCTTCGGCCCATTTGGTGATGTACTCCATTGCAGTAAGGATAAAAGATTTTTGTTTAGTAAGGGAGTTAGGATCATCGAGAGGACCAATAATGTCAAAAGCCCACATGGAGAAAGGCCATGGGCAGGATACTGGATGTAGTGAAGAAGATGGGGAGTGAATTTTATCAGCGTGAAGTTGACACTTGACACACCTACAGGCATAGACGGCACAATCCTCTTCCATGGTGGAACAGTAAAAGCCTTGCCGAAGAATTTTCTTAGCAAGTATTTGACTATTCATATGGGCACCGCACACACCAGAGTGTGCTTCCTCAACACATTTTCAGACCTCCTCATCATCGAGACATCTTAGAAGAACACCAATAAGGCTTCTCTTGTACATCACTCCTCCAACTAGCACGTATTTCTGTGCCACTCTCCTTATGGCTTTCTTATCTTCCGATGTGGCATCTCTAGGGTAGGACTGATCTTTGCAATATTTGGCAATTTCGTAAAACCATGGCTTCTCCTCATCGGCCAATTCTTCTTCTAATTCTGCCAACATGATTTCCCTCTTCTCAAAGATTTCTTCCTCTTGGACCTTCCTTGCTATCCTTTCCTTGATCCCTACGTAGGAAGGGTCATTGACAGTAGGGGTGTGACATTTGTAGATGGAAATGGAATCAAACCATCTACCTAGAGGGAACCTTAAAGATGATGCCAACGAGGCGAGGGCATCGGCCAAAATATTCTGACGACGAGGGACGTTGGACAAAGATCAGTTTGGTGAATAGTTTGGCAAAGGCAGCAGTGAGTTCTTGGTAAAGCCTGAGCTTGGGATCATGGGTGCGATATTTGGTGAGCACCTGGCGGAGAATGAGTTGACTATCACCTACGACTCGTAATTTGGTGATACGAAAAGAATGGGCAAGTTCCAGGCCAGCTAAAAGAGCCTCATATTCGGCTATATTGTTGGTAATTGGGAATGTGAGCTAAAATGCCTCTGGGATGGTGACGCCTTTGGGCGACAGAAGGGCAATACCAATACCTCTTCCTTGGGAATTCAAAGCTCCATCGAAATTTAATGTCTACATTGGATCATCTGGCCGGCTAATGGACATTAGTTCCTCATCTGGAAACTCTGATCGGACATGATCGAATTTGGGGAGAGGATGGTGAGCGAGATGCTCAACTATGGCATAACCTTTAATCACCTTTTGCTGAATGTAGGTGATGTCAAACTGAGAAAGAAAGCTTTGCCAGCGTGATAACCTATCAGTAAGGATATATTTTCTAGAAGGAACTTGATAGGATTCATCCGGACAATTAGATGGACTTCATGAGCTAGAAAGTAGTGTTTCAGTTTTTTCACCACCCAGATAAGGGCGGCACAGGTTTTCTCCATAGCCGTGTACTTTTGCTCATAGGGGTTGAGGAGTTTGGACAAGTAATAGGTCACCCTTTCCTTGCCCTCTTCATCGGCTTGTGCCAGGACGGCTCCCACAGAGTCATCCAGAACTAAGATATAAAGGATTAAAGGTTTTCCTGGCGTGGGTGGAATTAGGACGGGTGGATTGGCCAGATATTCCTTCAGTCCTTCAAAAGCTTTTTGGCATTTAGAATCCGAAAGGAATTCTACTCCTGACTTAGTCAACTCGTAGAAAGGTTTGCACCTTTGCGAGTGTTGGGACACAAACCGACGAATGAATTGTAACCTCTTAATTAGACCTCGAACTTCTCTCAGATTCCTCGGAGGTGGCATATCCATGATTGCCTGAGCCTTGTTGGGATCTATTTCGATACCCCTCTTACTCACAATGAAACCAAGCAATTTTCCTGACGAAACACCAAATACGCACTTTTTTGGATTCATTTTCAAATTGAACTCCCTTGATCTTTGCAGAACCTTAGCTAGAACTCTCGAGTGTTCTGTCCTAGTCCTAGATTTCACCAATAAATCATCCACATACACTTCTAAATATACATGCATCATGTCATGAAATATTGCCATAATAACCCTTTGATAAGTAGCTCCAGCATTCTTCAAACCAAATGGCATGACCAAATAGTAATAAGTTCCCCAAGGTGTGGTGAATGATATTTTCTCCTGATCCTCTTCCGCCAAACGGATCTGATTATATCCCGAAAATCCATCCATAAATGAGAGAGTTTCATAGCCTGCCGTGTTATCAACCAACACATCGATGTGAGGCAAAGAGAAATCATCTTTTGGACACGCACGGTTAAGGTCCCAGAAATCGATACAGATTCTCACATTTCCATCCTTTTTCATGACCGTGACAATGTTTGCCACCCATTGAGGATATAAGACGACTCTAATAAACCTGGCTTTGTGGAGCTTGTCGACCTCTTCCTTCATTTTTAAAGCCATCTGGGGGTGAAAACCTCTTAACCTTTGCTTTACCGAGACAGACCCTAGTTTTAGCGTTAAACGGTGTTCGACCATAGTAGGATCTAATCATGTCATGTCCTCATAGCTCCATGTGAATGTGTCCCTGTACTCCTTGAGAACCTCGATCAATTCCTCCCCTTCGAGCGATGGAAAATTATCACTTATGAGGATGATTCTAGGGTCTTCCTCGGTTCCCAAGTTTATCTCTTTAGTGGATTCCTCCACGGCGACTGACGGCTCAATGAATCTTCTCATTCCACTAGCATATGCGCCAGCCGCATCCTCATATTCTTCATCCCCTTCCTTGATAGGGTACTCCTCGTCTGTAATCTCATATATTCCATACCCTTCATCAATTGTGCAACCCTCCTCACATTCTAACTCTGGCAGTTGGATGAGATTTTCTAGCAACTGAAGAATAGCTAGGCATGCCTGGCATCTATTGGCTAAATCTAGAAGAAATTGACGAGGAATTTGCCTACCCTTGGATTTTCTTCTAGGTACTACCCTTGACCCATTATTCATAGATTGACCTACCTGTCCTAAAGACGAAGGGGAAGCTGAAGAATATACAGAAAAAGACCCCTCAGCGGAGGGGTAAAGAAGGTGGCTCAGGGGACCTTGAATGAATGGCCAGTAGGTCGGGGCACACTCGTGGGACATATAGGAGGTCTCCTCAAAGGAAATGCATTGCTGAGGAGTTTAAAAATTGGCATTTTTTTTCATTTTCATTTTTGATTACAAGACAATTGAAAGAAGTTGGGGAATGAGAGAAGGGGATTATAGCTAAGGGGTTGTAAGGCTCGTAGAGCAGATCATGGTTGAAAACTTGGCGCAGGTTGAGAAACCCGCGCATAAATGTAAGTAGAGAAGGAGACATGGGAAGATCATCAGACAAACGTTTGGCCCAGGAAGGAGTTAGCAACAATGGCTGCGGAGAATGATTAGATAGAATGACGGAAAGCGATCCGTCAGTGGTAATGTCCTCTTGGCGAGGAGAATTTGGAGTTTTGGCAATGTCAACGACACCTTTTGGCACCTCGGAGATCAAAAGTGGCCCCTCTAAGTCTGGAGGCAAGAACATCCGCTACAGTGCGGTGGAGATATCATGTATATCGAACCACTTGTTCCATTCACTGTCCAGGTTGTCGTGCTTCCCTTTCTTGGCAGCCCTCGAGCAACTTTTAGCTAAGTAAACAATCCGCAATTCTCCCTGTGATTCTTGCAAGTGATCCCCCAACTGTATAACCGGCCCCTTTCTGAAATGAGAGTACAAGGTCCATGTAAGAGGTTCCCCGTGTGCTTCAAGTGGCCCTTCAAAGCCCAGACCAACTTTAAGGGTTAACCTTGTCTTCTTTGGTGACCTCAGCCTGCCCTGTGATTGTGCCCCTAAGCCTTTGCTCTATTGGTAGTCAATGTGTCTCATGATCTCCCATCCCTTAGAACGGGAAGGGTGACATGACTTTGGCGCTGGAAGAGGCTTTTGTGTTAAAGGGGCGCGGCGAGGGTCACATACATCTAGTAGTGAAAGAATTGGTCGGTGGGTCGGCCAAACAGAGGGCAGAGAGGTAGTAATAGCATCCACTATAGAAAAGATGGGCATGCTATTTACCTTGATAATCCAAACCTTGTATGGAAACTTTAAGCATTGGTGATTGGTGGATGGCACAACATTCATGACTTTAATGTAGGGGCGGCCTAGTATGGCCCTGAATGTGGGATCCATATCAAGGACATGGAATTCCGTAGAGACTGATGCAGGGCCCAATTCTACATTCAAGATAATCATCCCCTTTGGTGGCCTTTTGCTGTTGTCATAGGCTGTAACTGTGGTTGATGAAGGCCTTATCTGTTCCATGTCAACCCCACATGATTGGAGGGTGCTCATAGAGATCACGTTTATAGACGCACCAGTGTCCACCAAACATGGGTCTATATACACCCCATTGATCTTTACTACAATACATAAAGCATATTTTCAAGCCTCCTTGGGGGCGAGTTCATGGTCGTGAAACATGATAGTCAGTTGTGTACTGGTTGACGTCAGCACTGACGAGATCTTCCCTACCCGGAGGTCCTCATTTACCATTACCTTTTGAAGCTACTCCATCAAGGTGTCCTGATGGATTTTTGACCTCTAGATTAGCTCGAGAATGGAGATCCGGGCTGGTGTCTTATCCAAGTGTTTCAACAAGTCATATTGTATCCCAAGGATGGATTTGTCAAACTGCTGTTCGGTGCCTTTCTCTGGCTAAGACTGCTCGGGGACCTAACTATTTTGGGGGAAAACCCGATGGAAAATCCTTCCACTACGGAGCACCATGGCTTGTGGGTTTGGCTGCACCTCTATGGAGTTATGTATGGGGTTTAGCATGGGTTTGAGGGGTAGTGGTGAGGGTAAAGTTGGTGAAGCAAGGGTGATGACAGGTGTAGGGGTTCTAATAAGGGGTTTGTTAGGTGGAGGCATGGCGAAAGTCGATGGGGCCTCGAATAGGTGATGGATGATGAAGGGTTTGGAAGGCATAGGTGGAGGTGTAGTAGAGGTCGATGGGGCCCCGGATGGGCGGTGGGTAATGAGAGGTTTCAAGGGTAGGCGTGGAGGTATGGTGGAGGTAGATGGTGCCCCGGAAGGACGTTGGATAATGAGGGGCTTGTTTCAGGGAGGCGGAGTGGAAGTGAATGATGAAGTGGAGGGATAAGAGATGATGAGCATCTTTGAGGGTAAAGGGGGTATGGTGGATGGCGTTTGCTGGGGGCTCAGTGGGGAGTTAGCAGCAGGGATGCAGATGAGAAGGCGTGATGGCTGTGGGAATGAGGGAGGCCTTACTATAGGTTGTAATATGGGTCGGGGAGAGACAGGTGCGGGCTGGGCGAGGCAATGGGATTGGTTAGAAATGTGATTGGCGGCAAGGACAGAGCTGCCTTCCGTATGCCAATCTTGCCCTCTTCCAACTTACGGGATGGAAGAGATGGGGTTGACTTGGTGGTTGAGTTGTTGGTGCGTCGGTAATGGATTTTGGATGATGCCCATGTTTGGCTACTGCTGTGGTGCCTACTGAGGCTGTTGTTGTTGTTGTTGTTGCTGCTGCTGCTGCTGTCTAGGGGGAGGTATCCTGGCCTTCAACATGGAGATGTATCGCCTCATTTCATCCCAATCAATTTGATGCTCATCATTCATATCATAGATATAATCTCTGAAATGGAAATAGTTTTCCACTGTATGACCCGGCCGTCTATGGAAGACACAATATCTGGAAGTGTCAATGTTCGGGGGCCATATGGCTCTTTCCTTAGGCAAGGTGAGTGCATTCGAAGCCATGAGAGCATTAAAGATGTCTGGCAATGATTTCGGCAAAGGTGGGTAGTGACCTCTCCTAGGGCCGATCGGCCTCCTCTGTTGTTGGGGGCCATAGTCTCCGGGTAGTGGAACCTGGTGATGTTGAGGAGGTGGTTGTTGTTATTGTTGGGGATAGAGGGGTTGAGGCATATTGTTCTAGAGGAGGTTGTTTTGTAGGGGAGGATGATAAGGTTGCTGACCCTATTGGTTTTGATGCAAGGGGAGTTGTGGGGCTTGTGGAGGCCCGGGGTTGGCTTGCTGGTTGGGATTGCCAACCGCACTCACTTGCTCAGTTGTTACGACCCCTTCTGCCACCCTACCTTGGACACCAGTACTTGGCTTCCTAAACACCCTTGGCTTTGGTGGCTCGAACATATGCATGAGGGGGGAATTTTTCAGCTGTGTTTGGATATATCGAGCCCTCTCGTATAGCTCCTCCATTGTGTTAAGCTTGTTCAATGCTAGGATATGCCGAAACTGGGGGGTAGCATTTGATACAATCATTTTTACCTGCTCTAGCTCTAAGAGGGTATCCTTTATCCTCTCTGCCAGGGACATCCATCTATCAGCATACTGGATGAAATCTTCATCCGACCTCATTTTCTCGGCCACCAAGTCGGTGATAGAAAGAGACAGGGCAACCCGGTCCCGGGATCTCTATAAGAACTTCCTCTAGACCACGTCGAAGTTCTCAGCCTCACTTGGCTCTAGGGCGTAGAACTGATGAGAGTCTATGAACGATCTAGAGGGGGGTGAATAGATCAGTCACCCAATAAAATCGACTGTAGCAGTTTCAAGTGCGGAAATAAAACAAACTGATGCTGGACGGTAGAAAGATAAGCAAGAGCGATCACAAAAAGCCAACTCTAGCAGATCTGAACATAAACGATCCTAAACATGCATCTACTGCTGATAAAAGAGATAACCAAGATGCACAACAATTCACATGACAAACGCACAGTAGACAGGAAATTTTTAAGGTGGTTCGATCCCAAACCAGAGATCTACGTCCACCCCACACTCCAAACAGGAGTGTGGCTTCAACCGCTGATACACAGCTTCAACCGCTAGGCCTCACAGCTTGCCTACAATCACTGAGCAACACAGCTTGCTGTCCGAGGCATCCACCTCGCCCGCTAAGCAACACAGCTTGCTGACCAGAGGAATCCTCCTCTGCAACGTTGAGCAATACAGCTTAGCTCTGCTGACTAACAGCTTGAAAACAAGGTTTCGGAAAATAAGATAGAAACAAACGAAAAACAAGAAATCCCTAGAGGGAATGTAGCTCACAATGAGCAATTTCAGTTCTGGTATCTGAACCGAGAGACTGATAAACCAACATTCAAAGTAAATCTCTCAGACTCCTCTCTCTCAACTCTCTCCTTCTCTTCTTCTCTTTTTCTTCTCTTTTTCTTCTCTTTTTATTCTCTCTAGATCGTGCAGGCTCTCTCTGCTTCTACACTTCTTGATCTGATTTCTATCTCCCTGCAACACCATCATCTCTTCAGATGGAGAAGTCTTCTTTATATAGCAGCAGCAGATAGGTGGGCGTGTGTCCTCCACGATTCCCGCCCAAGCGCCTTGACCACGTGGCAGCATTTCAGCCTGCTGCAATGCACGTGTCACGATCCTAGCACATCCTCCATTCTTGGATCACGTGCCTTTCTTAAGTTCCTCGACTAGCAGTCCTATCAGATCAGACTTGTCATCAGTTTGAATTAATATGAAAGGAAAGATAGAAAGACGCACCAAGTTAGTTCGAGGATTGAACTAAGCATGTACAGACTTGATGCATATAATGCAGTTTGCATGCAGGAAAGTATGCACATTGAAGATGAATGCACGGACATGCCACCAATGATTGTACATACTTTGTGTGCGATGTACAAACGATGCACAGATATGCCACCGAGGAATGTGCAGACTTTGTGTGCAATGTACAAACAATGTATCGACTTGCTGTGCCAACAGTTTAAGCATGAATTCATAATGTATAGACTCTGATGGACTGATGTATGAACTTAAACGCTCGAATCAACAGAGGTTGTACAGACTTGTGAAATGATGCATAAACTTTGTGAATTTTGTGTATACGAGAGGCAAGGCGATGCACTGACTATGTGTATACATGAAGAGCACGGGCTGTACAGACTTCGCTGCGGCTGTACAGACTTAGCTGCGAACTGAGCTAATGGATGAATAGTGCTTGCACTAACTTGGTCGAGTGAAGCAACGTAGATTGTACATATTTGAAAGCATGCAGCGATGTATAGTCCCGACAGATGCAACGTACCCACATCGACTTACTTCTGAAGAATGTACATACTTTGTGTATGCATGGAATCAAAAGAATGTATAGACTTTAAAGTAAAAGATGCACATATGCATATAGTTAGACGCGTGCAGCAACACATGTTGTACATACTTGTGGACTTGCACCAATGCAGAATGCACTGTTCATGCACAGACTATGTACACTGAAAGATGAAACATGCATTGAACCATGTATGTATAGATTGCATGCAGAACATCCATATGTTCTAACCTCACATGACTCATAGTGTTTGCTATCATCAAAACAATACAACATCATTGATTCACGAGGGGCACAACAATCTCCCCCTTTTTGATGATGGCAACACACTGAATAAATGCCCTGAGGTCATGTCATGCATGCAACTACACAGGTTATGTATGCACAAGCTTATGCACTGATTAAGACTCCTAATGCATACATCTATTCTCCCTCTGATGATGAATCTTAATGCAGACATCTATTATTCTCCCCCTTTGCCATCAGCAAATAAGGAGGAAAGAGAGGAACAACGTTCTATGTAAAGGTTCAGAATGTGAGCAAATTATGATGCAATCCTTAAAGTATATGAATCGAGCAATGGCTTTCTTGATGTCAGTCAGGTTTAATCAGTTATAGAAGGTAAGGAGAAAGCACTGGTTTTCTGAATTAGGGTTATATACTCCAGTTATAGCAATGAACCTAAATCACATAACCATAAAAGTCTAGGTCGAGACAATACCCTAGTTACTTCAGAGGGAGCGACAAGCAAGGAAAGTCACCTGAATTTGTATTGAAGTTAAACAATTGACCCTCAATGACGTTTGTTTTCAAAGGGTTACAACAATTTAATTTACTAGCTTCTGAAGCTTGAACTTACTGAACAGACAAGTATCATTTATGCCGTTGACATTAGGTGTATACCTTGATTAGAGGCCACTACCCCCAGTTACTAAGCATAAACTATTAAATCTATTTCTGATCAAAAGCTACAGGGATAGTTTGCACTTTTGACGTTAAAGGTATACCTTGATCAGAGGCCAATACCCCTAGTTACTCAGTGAAATCTCCCTTGTAGATTTGACCAAATGAACAGAGATAATCTCAGTCACTTCATGACATAAGATACTCTCCATTTCTTTGATGGATACCTCAGTTTCTCAGCGAAACTCATTCATTGCTCTGTCACTTTGTTCACTTCTTTTTCCTTGATGATCTTAATTATTGCTGCCCTTATGATTTTTGGAGAGACTTATTTAAGAACAATACATAATTTTTGGTTTTTAAACCTTAACCATCACTAAATCTATCATGTTCAGGTATTGTGAAGACTTGTTCTATCATAATCATGAGATAAAGGTTAAGATCTATAAGTGCTTTCTATCACCTTATTTTCAGAATACAGTCTTTTGATCTTTACAGTTTATTAAAGTTAAACCTTCGGTTCATTCAATGAGCACATGTGATTCTTAAAGTTTAAGGGTTGTAATAATTGCAGCTCACGACAATGAACCAATTACTAGATGGTTATTCATTCTGAGTAAAGGTTGAAATGA
The DNA here is from genome assembly GCA_022559845.1 of Amorphophallus konjac. NCBI lineage: Eukaryota > Viridiplantae > Streptophyta > Magnoliopsida > Alismatales > Araceae > Amorphophallus > Amorphophallus konjac. The sequence goes on along the minus strand of CM040120.1, from coordinate 49,121,871 downwards.
GATTTGATGAGTCTATCCTCCCCCTGACAACAAAATGCATTTTCTAAGATATGCAACGTGCAGACTTTGCATTGACCTTTATGCTGTTAAAACATTGGATGCATCAACTCCATGCTGAAAGCTTATGCACCCCAGTGAAAACGTGAATTAACTATGTGTAGAGCATTGTGGATGCACTTATTATTACATCTTAGTTTATTTGTTTATCGGGTTCGTTCATCGATTTATTAAGTGCGTGGGCGTGCCAGTCACGAAGTGACGATTTGTTCGGGCTCTGAGGAAGCCCTTGGTGCGCTCGATCTGACTCAGTCAGGCGATTGTGTGGTTCGTGTCGGGACTGAGACCCGTTGTGCCATAAAGGTCACAACGTCATTTACATCCCCTCGGAGAGGGGAATACCCTTGATTAATTGCCAGAAATAGGGGCTCCATGGTCGAAAGAAATACTAATTAATGTAGGAAGAAAAAGGTAGTCAGGCCACGCGGTGAGCCCGGGGGGAGTGTATGAATACACGGGTTATGTCGGTCACTGGTGGACCATTCCATATTTGGACAGAAGTTCACATGGAAAACGAGATGATAACGGGGGACGAATCCGTACGAATGTCTGCCGAGGGACGGCAATTTTAATACAGGGTGGAAAGTCAGATCCTGGTGAGGGAGGGGATCCTGATGAATTATCGGCCCGAGGTAAGGCCGAGCGGTCACCACGACAAGAGAGAGAACTCCCGAGAGTGACTTCCGGCTTATAGGAGCATCATTAATATCCCCGGGTTCAGAATCTAGGTAGGAGAGACTGTTGCCATATTATTGTATTCACGATGATTGTCAACGCTTGTTATTATCATTTATTTACTGACACTACCCTTTCTTTATTGATTGCCTTTAATCACCCAATGACCGTGAATTCTTCTCCTGTTTGTTACTACCCCCCCTTTGTTATTATTTTCCCTTTTTGTTATCTTGGTTGGGACCACCCCTTTTGTCTCATTATTATTATTACTATTCATCGTTCGTTTTATCATATAGCCCCCTCCCCTTTTTATTACATACATATGTGTATTCGTTGGGGAGATGATGGAGACTAGGGTGTACCGCTGAGAGATGAATGATGTGTGCTGTTCAAAGGGTAAAGAAGGGTGTACCGCTGGGGAATTTAAGAGTGTGCCGTTGAAGATTGAAGATGGGCGTACCGCTGAAGGGTAAAGGGTGGAGTGTACCGCTGAGGCACTGGGGGAGCATACCGCTGGGAGAATGTGGAGCGTACCACTGGGGCACTGGGAGTGTACCGCTGGAAGGGCTGGAGGAGATGATGCGTGAACAAGCCACGAGGACTATACAGACTTTGCGTGGACGAGGCATGGCTAACGGATGTATAGACTCAGTGCATGCAGCGATGTATAGACTTGATGAAATGATGCATGAACAAGCCACAAGGAATGTACAGACTTGGCGTGGATGAGGCACGGCTAACGGATGTATAGACTCAGTGCATGCAGCGATGTATAGACTTGATGAAATGATGTGTGAACAAGCCATGAGGACCGTATAGACTTTGCGTGGATGAGGCAGGGCTAACAGATGTATAGACTCAGTGCATGCAGCGATGTATAGACTTGATGGAATGATGTATGAACAAGCCACAAGGAGTGTATAGACTTGGCGTGGATGAGGCAAAGCTAACGGATGTGTAGACTTAGTGTATGCAGCGATGTATAGACTTGATTGAATGATGCATGAACAAGCCATAAGGACTGTGCAGACTTGCGTGGATGAGGCAAGGCTAACGGATGTATAGACTCAGTGTATGCTGAAGATCGTATAGACACCGTTGGAGCGCTGGGAGGATGCGTACCACTCAGACAGCAGGGGGGGAGCATACCATTGGGAATGGAACTGGAGGAGTGCACTGCTAGAGGGCCAAAGGGGAGCGTACCGCTGAAGGATAGAAGGTTAGGGCACACCGCTGGAGGAGGTAGGCCAGGGTGTACCGCTGGAAGGTTGAAGGATAAGGATGCCGGGTCAAGACAAATGGAGTGGAGTTCAGATGGGTAGGGGGAGTTCAGAAGAAGTCCTTTCGTTTGTGCAGGTCTGATGGGAGACTTCGGAGGATCAACTTTCAGTTTTGTCATGTGATTCAGCCCCAATTTACGCCCCATAGTGCAGCTCTTTGGATCTTGTTCAGTTCAATTCTTGAAGCATTGCATAGTTCTTTTAGTTGATTGGAGTGTTTATACTGTTGCTCAGTCCATCTGTTTGCTGCTTCTTTTCATCTTTTTAAATTTATTGTTATTCCTAACAAAAATTCGGCAGCACCTCCCCTTGACCCGGGAGGTAAGGGAATAACAAGGAACATGCCCACAAAGAGTGGCATGAACCAACAACTGAGGGGGGTGCCTGAGCAGCCGCCTTTAGGGAAACTTCGGAAAACTCGGAGAAAACATCGAACGAGGAACCAGTAGACTGATGCAAACTATGAGTACACTGGGGAGGTGGTGGCCAAGGGGTGCCAGGCTGACAGTGCAAGGGTGTGCCGCTGGGCAGGCCAATAGTGGAGGTGTGCCGCTGAACGGGCCTGTAAAAGGGGCGTACCACTGAAGCAACCAAGGAGAGTGTGCCGCTGGGCGGCCAAGGAAGGTGTGCCACTGTGCAAATACAGGGAAGGCTGTGCTGCCAGACAGACAAATGGGAGAGGTGTTCCGCTGGCGGGTCCTGAGTGGTAGAATGACTGGGAGCTTGAGTGTGTGTGGGCATACCACTGGTCCCGAAGGAGGGCAAAGGAGGATGCTCTGGGCATTGAATGACTCCAATGTGTTAAAGAGAGTGGGCTCCTACGGACCCGTATGGCAAGATCAAGAGTTGTTATGCAATGGAAGGCCATTGAAGAGGGAGGAGGCTGGGCATACCCTGTCAAGCCAGGAACAAACCCTATCGACTGCATAAACTAGCGCCACGGGAAATCAGGTAGAGCAGGGAGTTGGGAGGTTGGGGGAAGAGAATGTAAAACCACAGGAGACTGGTGAGGAGAAAACAACAAACGCAGTAAGAAGCAAAACCGAACATTATTTCATTCATGGAGGATTCAAGATAACAAAGATCATGGCCCGAAGACCACACATCGTACACTGCATCCCTAAACAAAAGGAGGGAAGAAACAAAGAAGAGGAAAGAAAAGAAAGTTGGGGAGAGGGTTGGAACGAGGAAGGGCAGCCATTTCCTTCCCTCCATTCCTTCCCCCTCCACTATATGCAACACACCTCTCTCCTTTTTCTCTATTTCTTCTACCTTCTTCTTCTCTGCTTCGAACGGGCCTCTTCGTATGAAGATCCTCTCTCCTGCTTTCTGTTTTGGAGGGCCTTTTTATACGTGGACGGTTGACGGGGGAGCCTCATGATGGCATTGCCATCCGAGGTTGACTTCGGTATCTTCCTCGTCAGGTGAAGATTCCCCCCCTCCAGCCAGAAGGTTACACGGAGACAGGAGCCAGGTGGCTTTGAAGTGGCTAGACTGCGCGCCAATGGGTCTGCCTATTGACCGTTGTATCTTCTGCCGGTGCGTGACGCTCAGGGGAATTCAACGCTTTGCCGCTGGAGAAAGGGCATTGGGCGTTGAGGGCAGGACGCCCGTACCGCTGGGAAGCTTGAGGCCGTGCCGTTGGCGGTCAGACTTGGTAAATGAGTGTACAGACTTCGTGTGCATGTATGAACTCTGTACAGACTTTACACCGTGAGCATGCATGAGTCTGTACAGACTTGCCACACGAGTGTATAGACTTCGTGTTTGAAGCAGCCAACCAATGTACAGACTTGGAGCTTGGATGTATAGACTTTGCGTTTGAAGCAGCCGGCCAATGTACAGACTTGGAGCTTGGATGTATAGACCTTACGTTTGAAGCAGCCTTGACAGAAACCTTGAATGAAGCGTGCCGCTGAAGGGCTAAATGGCCGTGCCGCTGAAGGGCCAAATGGCCGTGCCTCTGAAGGGCTGAAGGGCCGTGCCGCTGGGAGCTTGAGGCCGTGCCGCTGAAGGGCCTCAGGCCCGTGCCGCTGGAGGCACCAAAGGTGCCGTTTTGATAGGGGCCTTTGCTTTTGCTTCAGGAACTTGAAGCTGTGCATTCTTTAGGATATTTCTTCACCGTTAGGGGCCCGAGGGTGGGTCCGTAGCAGTGTGTCAATTCAGGAGGACATCATGTGACTTCTCGCTCTCTTAATGCGCCCGTGCAAATGTGGGGATTTGTCGGGCGGTAGTATTTTCCCGGAGCCCTGGATGGCCAGTCTCTCCGGGTCTTCTTCCTTTGACTTTGACATTAATGCGGGGCTCGGCGGGACATATGGACGTGTAATTTTATACGTCCACAAATGCCCCCCACCTGAGGGCAGCGCGGGCGAAGGATGAGCCAGACGGTGCCCGCGGGTGTGTCTGGGGAATTAACGTACATTATTGGACGTACGTTCATAAGACATGTGATGCGGACATCGTTATCTCTATTGTATATTTGTTGTATCACCATTATATATGTGTTATGTTATTATTATTATTATTATAATATATATATATACATGTGTACTTATTCTTCCTTTTTCTCTTTTCCCTTTTTATATTTTTTTCCTTTCTCTTTTTCTCTTTTTTTCTCTTTTTATTTTTTTATTCCCTCCTTTTCTTTTTTTTTCTCTTCCTTTTTCCTCTCTCTTTTTTTCTCATTTTTATTCCCCCTTTCGTTCGTTCGTTTCCCTTTTTTTCTCCTTTTCTTCTCTTTTTTCCCCTTTTTTTTAGACGGCTATAAAAGGGGGGAGGGGGAGTTCGAAACTCCCCCCCTTTACTTCTTTTTTCAAACTCTCTCTCTCCCTCTCTCTCCCTTTGTCTCTTCGGTCACCACCGCCACCGTCGCTTCCCCTTCCTCTTCTTCTCTCTTCTCTATCGCCACCGCCGCTCGCCGTCGTCACCGGCGCCTGGGGTGAGGCCACCGTGCCCCTCTCCCTTCCCTCTTCTTCTCTTCCTTTCCTTTCTCTTCTTCTTCTCGTTCTTTCTCTTCCTCGGGGGACGACAGAGCCCTAGGCTCTCCGTCGTCCTCTTCCTCTTCCCCCTTCTCTTCTTCTTCCCCCTCCTCTCTTCTTCTCTTTTTTTTATTGTTCTTCTCCTTCTTCTCTTCGGTGTGGGGTGGAGCGTCGGGGCGTACTATTGGGAGCAGTACAGGGCATGCCGCTGGGAGGCAGGGGGCACGGGCGTACCGCTGGGCGCCGATGGGGGTGTGCCGCTGGGAGGCACTGAGGATGTGCCGCTGGGCGGCCACTGGGAGCGTGCCGCTAGGGCGCTAATGGGAGTGTGCCGCTGGGGCCAGTGAGGGTGTGCCACTGGGGTGGCCACTGGGAGCGTGCCGCTAGGGCGCTGATGGGAGTGTGCCGCTGGGGCCACTGAAGGTGTGCCACTGGGGCGGCCATTGGGAGCGTGCCGCTAGGGCGCTGACGGGAGTGTGCCCCTGGGGCCACTGAAGGTGTGCCGCTGGGAGAAGCACAGGGTGTGCCGCCAGGGGGTGTGGCCTGGGCGTGCCGCTGGGAGCCTTGGCCTGGGCGTACCGCTGAAGAGAGGAAAGAAGACTTCTTCGACCGGAGGACCTCCGGTGTCACCCTTGGGCACACCGTGACTTTGTTGGGGCCGTCACTCCTTGTGGGCGTGCACCCGTGTTTTCCCTTACGCCTCTAGCCTAGGGGAAACTCTGTCGAAATTTCGTCAGAAATTATTGGCATTCTTTTAATTCAACTATAGTGTAGCCCCCTTTATAATTCCCTTTATTTTCCTTTACTTGTGCCTTGCTCTGACTTGAGGTACCTTGCACCTTGCAGAGAAATGGCTGCCCCGAGAGATTCTGCTGCTTCCGGTGCCAACAGTTACTTAGTTCAACGTAGAAGACTTGGACATGGAGCACACCGAGATAGCGGCACTGGCAGGATCGTCGGGCTCAGACACTGACACAATGGATTTCCGCAGGCTTACTCGGGTTGACGGCATTATAATTCTTGACCGGGCTATGGGGGGGTACCGGAAGGACTTCCCGAAGGACAAGCATCTCGTTCGCTTCCTGAAGCACCTCTGTCACCAGGAGAGGCAGAACTTTCAGGTTGTCAAAGAGGCTGAGCGGACGATTCTGCAGTCTCGGGACAGCCTATTCTACAGTGTCTCGAGGAGCATCCTGATGTACCTAGTGGGAGAAGCGCGGGAGTGGAATCCCATCTTGAGGCTCGAAGCCGTGCTGCCGGCAGAGGATAGACTAGTGCGGGCGCCTCAGTTCACCCCTGCTTGGTGGGACACATCTGCCGGGCGGGTTCAGAATGAGCACCCCCAGTTCGGTTTGTTCCTGGCTCCGTCGAAGTGGGGATACAGAGAGGAACATTTTCTGCGGGATTGCTTGGCCATCCGATTCAAGCATGAACTGGCTCTGGGCTGGTTCGGGGAGCTGAGGCTTAAGGATGCGCACAACTTCCGGGAAGGGGCCGTGGAATTCACAGAGTATGTGTTATTCAACTATGCCCCGATCCTCATCCGGGCTGGCATCTACCATAGTGTGTACGCCTCCCGGTACAGTTACCCTATTTCCAGGGGTCTTTGCTGCAGGATGATCGAGGTATTCAACGTAGAGACCAACACTTTTTACACCGCAGAGGGTGAGACTTCGTTAGATCTGTGGAGTCTTAGTCAGCTCAGTGGCTTGCCCATTGACGGGGAGCCTTATGAAGAAGTCTGCCCCCCGGATATGATTAAGGATGAAACCAATGGGGATGGCTACTATTCCCTGGGGTATTCATACCGGTACCTTATGAAGGCATACCGAGAATTGTATCAGTTGTCGCATGGCGGGAGGCAACCCCTGTTGTGACCCCTCTGTGTTGATGATGTTGACAATAAGTTTTACTTCATTGGCAACAGCTTGTTTTGATTGATTGGCAACTGTTCTTATTTTGATGAAATTGTTTTGATCAGGTTGTCTGTGTATATAATGCATTCAGAGTCTATATATTGTTATGCATACACTCACAGGTCTACATAGTGCATTGCAGCATGAACATAGTGCCTATACTTTTCCTCGTTTAGTCTGGACAGTAGTGGGTCGACCCCCTTCTCAGGTGGGTCGACACCCCCAGAGTGCAAGTCTATACACTGTCTGTCTATCTAGTGTCTCATGCAGCGTCAACGCAGTAAGTGTGTACATTGCATTAGCTAAGTCTGTACACTGTTCCCCTTCTTAGATGCGTCGACACCCCCAGAGTGCAAGTCTATACACTATCTATCTGTCTTGTGTCTCATGCAGCGTCTTAGGCATTTTGTTAAAGTCTATACAGTGCAGCTCACACGAACACTCAAGTCCATGCATCGTGAAGTCTGCACATTGTGGCACCCAATGTCTATACATTGCTCATTCGTTCATTCAGCATTGTCAAGTCTATACATTGGTCGGTGCCAAGTCTGTACAGCGAGCGTCTCATTGGTGAAGTATGTACACTCACCAGTTAAACTTCAAAGTCCATACATTGGACTGTAGCTTGCACGAAGCTAAGCCCATACATCGCTCAAGTCTGTACAGAGTCCAGCTTCTTAGTTAGCGTCTCAGGCATTGGGCAAAGTCTGTACATCGGTCTTTCAGCAAGTCTGAACATCATCCGTCTCTGTTAGCGTCTCAGGCATTGGGCAAAGTCTATACATCAGACTGTTACAGCAAGTCTGTACATTGTCTGTCTCAGTTAGCGTCTTATGCATTGGGGCGAAGTCTATACAACCGACTGTTCAGTTTGTGACCAAGTCTGTACATCCTTCGCTGAGCCTTCCAAGTCTGTAAAGTCACTAAGTCTGTACATCCTCTAGGCGCTCACGAAGTCTATACATTGGTTTTCATTTCAAGTCTGTACAGACTTTGGTTTGTGCAAGTCTATACAACCGACTGTTCAGTTTGTGACCAAGTCTGTACAGCCAGGGCGACTGTTAAGTCTATACATTGATCATTACCTACGTTCTGAACTGAACTGAGTAAGTCTATACATTCCTCATTTCTTCTACCTACGCTCAGTTCAGTAAGTCTGTACATTGGTTGCTTTACCGACGTTGCCTTACCAAAGTCTTCACATTGGAAGTCTGTACAGTGAGAGTCTCATGAAGTCTTCACATCGTGCATCAGTCATGAAGTCTGTACATCGTGCATCAGTCCTGAAGTCTATACATCGTATGTCTTCATTAGAGTCTCAGAAAGTCTGTACATTGCACTCACCTTCACAAAGTCCATACACTGAAGTCTATACATTGCATTTCCATTCACGAAGTCTGTACATTTCATTCACGTTTTATAAAGTCTATACATCATGAAGTCTACACAAGGCATTTCATCTTACAAAGTCTGTACAGAGTTCTTCACTTAACATGATAATCCGATACTCTGTCTGACAGGGATTTGTTACTGAGATTGCTGACATGGCTCGTGATCCCAGGAGGACGAGGTGACCTGATGCTGCCACGTGGAAGAAAGCACCTCGGATCTGGTGAATTCCTTTTGTGGGAAAACATGGAAGCCACGCGCCCTTATCCAATCTGCTACTGATATATATAGAAGTCTTCATCTTCTGTTGAAGGCAGATCGACTAGTGGCAAGTCTATACAGTGAGACAAACCTGAGGTAGCAGAGAGCCACCGAGATCCAAAGAGAAGAAAAGCAGAGAAGAAGAAGAGGAGAGAAGAAGAAAGTGAGAGAGATGTGTTGAGAGAGTTATATGAGAGCTTGTGAATCAGTCTCTTGGTTCAGATACCAGAGCTGATATTGCTTAATTTGAGCTACAGTCATTTTGGTTTTCATTCCATTCGATTCTGCATTTCTTGCTTTTCAGTCTTTGTTATTTTTCTTTTGAAAACTCTTGTTCGATCAAGCTATTACTCAGTGGTGTCAAGCTGTGAGGTAGCAGTGTGCAGAGGTGTTACCTCTGGTCGGCTAAGCTGTAGAGCCTAGCAGAGCAAGCTGTGAAGCTCAGCTGTTGCAGAGGAGGTTCCTCTGGTCGGGATAAGCTGTAAGCCCCAGCCATTGTTGGCAAGCTGTAGTGCCCAGCAGTTTGAAGCTGTGTATCAGCAGTAATCCACATTCGAGTTGAATGTGGGGTGGACGTAGGTCGGATTGACTAAACCACCTAAAATTCTTTGTGCCTCTCGTGTGGTTGCTTGTCTGTCTAGCAGATCTTATCTCTATTATCCGGTGCATTGACTGTGTTTGATCAGTGTTCTTTTAATTCCGCATCTAATCTAGGCATAATTTTTTATTGGCCAGCTGATCTATTCACCCCCCCTCTAGATCCACATTCTGTGGTGAAAGAGCCTTCCATCTAATTTCAACATTTGGTATCAGAGCCTAACTCTTCTGCAGGGACTTACAGCCCGAAGAGGAAGGTACAGATGGACGGAAGAGGGATGATAGCTGAAGGACACTCCACATCCAAGCCCCCGTACTTCGATGGATCCAACTACGCATACTGGAAGAACCGTATGCAGGTTTTTTTGAGGGCTAAAGATTATGAGATCTGGAAGGTAGTTAGCAAGGGACCTTTCGAGCTGTCCCCTAATGAAGATGTATGGACCAAGGAGGAAATTAGAAGGTCCACGCTCAACTGGAGTGCAATCAATGCAATCCAGTGTTCTCTGCATCCCACCGAGTTCTCACGAGTATCTGCCTGCTCTTCAGCGAAGGAAATGTGGGATGCACTTGAAGTTATCTACGAGGGGACTTCACAAGTTAGAGAGACCAAGACTAATCTACTGGTTTCAGAATACGAGGCCTTCAAGATGAAGCCAAACGAGACAATCAAAGAAATGTATGCTCGATTGACTATTATCACAAATAGTCTCAGAGGTTTTGGGAAGAAGTATTCTGAGTATGATATAGTCAGAAAGATCTTGCGATCCTTGACTCCAATTTGGCACACCAAGGCCACTGTTATGGAAGAGTCAAGAGATCTGCACAATACAAGGGCAGATGAGCTTATCGGATCTCTAATGGCATATGAGATGAATCTGCCGAAGATAGAGGAGGCTGATAGAAAGAGGAAGCCAATAGCTCTGAAGGCTGGTGCTAGCAAATCCAGTCGATCCAGCCCCAACGGATCATCAATTGAAGAGAGCTTGTCTGAAGAAGAAATGGCAAATGATGATATTGCTATGATTACTAGGGAATTCTGGCATTTTCTCAAGAAAGAAGGAAGAAGATTCAGCCGAAGAAATCCCAGTGGTGGCCGCCGAGACACAAGGTACAAATCAAACCCTGTAAAGAAAGCTGAGACTAATGTTTGCTATCAATACAGGAAGGCTGGTCACTTTAAAGCTGAATGTCCGACAAATCAGAATCTCAAGGACAAGTCCAAGAAAAAGAACATAAGAGGGAAAGCTATGGTGAGTACCTGGAGTGATGAGGATGAGGGATCCTTGAGCAACACTTCGGACAGTGAAGTTGAAGCTGAGAAGCCAATCTGTCTCATGGCAACCAGCTCAGAAGATAGAGAGGAAGAATCTGATGAGGTATCCTCTCGTTTTGAAAACTTTATTTTTGCTGATTGGATGGATGCTTATAATGAACTTGCTGATAGAGTAGTGATGTCAGAAAAGAAAATAGGCATCTACGAAGAAAAATTAACATCATGCAAAATGATACTTCATTGTCTGATAAAATTGCATGCTTAGAGAATGAGAACAGTAAGCTGAAACTCACATGTTCTGAATTTGAAGAAATCAAGAAAGAACTGAAAATCTCTAAGGAAGAAAATGTGAGATTAGACAATGAAATTGATGCATGGAAATTAAAAATTCAGAATTATGAAAGTGAGATAAAAATTACTTCTGAAAAATATGAAGCTGTCCTCAATGTAAATAATGAATTGAAAAAGTCTATTGATGAAATTCAGAAAGACAATGAGGATAAGCTGAAAACCATTGAGAAAATGACTCAAGGATCTGAAAATTTAGATGCATTATTGGGGTCAAAGGTTAATTTCAGGAGAGAGGGCCCAGGATTCAACTCTAGTGCAACTAAGAGCTTTGGAATGAAAACTATTTCCTTTGTTGCACAAAAGGAGAAAGGACCTCTGATTAATATGAATTCTAATAATGCTGTGAAAACAAATGTGAATCTGAAAAAGCCCAATGCAGAGGAGAAGGGCAAACAGAAAGTTGGTGAGCCTAGTAGAATTGGCACTTCCAAACCTAGCTCTAGTGCTCAATCCAAGGCTAGGGGTCAGCCTGCTCAGGTAAACAAACCCCATGTCAATGCCAAAAAGTCTTCACCACCACCATCACAGAAAAAGACCCAACAAAAACCTATGAACAGGTCAGCAGGGTCAAGGGTGCAGGGAAGACAAAATATTTTTAGGAGTCAGCACAACAAATTCAATCCACCTAGAGTCCAGTCCTACTACCCCACACAGTCAATCTATCCTAATGGGTTTGGGTGGACTAGAACTCAAAGGATGCATACAGGGTACGTTCATCAACCTACACAATTTTACAGACCCTATGTCAGAAATTGGGATAATGGGTATGGTAGTCGAACAACTAGAAACTTCCAATCTTTCAGCCAGCCCAAATATCACCTTGACCAAAACTTTATGAATGCAACATGGCCGAAGCATTGGCACAACAACAACAATTCTGTGAATAACTCTGTTGGTGCAAATAAAAGGAAAAACAACAAAAATAAGAGAAAGACTAACAGAAGGAAATCTACAAAATCCACTGAACAAAGTTCTTTTAAACAAATGTGGATTCCCAAAGCCATGCTTTCTTCCTTTACTTGCACTTCATCTGCATTGGAGCCCAAACAGACTTGGGTTCCAAACTTTTTGCCCTAATTGTGTGTGCAAGTATGCCTGGCAGCCAAGAGCAACTTGTGGTACTTGGATAGTGGCTGCTCCAGGCATATGACAAGAGATAAGGCCAAGTTCTGCATGCTGACTGAGAAGCTAGGAGGCCTTGTCACCTTTGGAAGCAACACAAAGGGTAGGATCATTAGATCAGGTAAGATAGGTAAGTGTTCTACCTGCTGCATTGATGATGTTATGCTGGTTGAAGGATTAGCTTATAATTTACTCAGTATCAGCCAGTTGTGTGATAAAGGACATAAAGTCTTATTTGATTCTCAATGCGGCAAGGTTTTTGAACCTGATTCTGAAATTGTCAAATTTTCTAGAAAAAGAATAAATAACACATACATGATAGATTTAGATGATATTCAGCATTCTAACCTTTGTCTTACTACCAGTAAAGAAGATTTAGCATTTTTATGACATCGTAGGTTAGGCCATGCGAGTTATATTGTTTTGCATAAACTAAACAAGCATAGCATGGTTAGAGGACTCCCTGAAGTCTCTTTTAAAAAGGATAATAAATTTTGTAATGCATGCATTCAGTCCAAGTTGACTAGAAAATCATTCAAATCTAGGATATAAAACCTATCCACTAAACCTTTTGAACTGATACACATGGACCTATTTGGGCCAACCAGGTCTGTCAGTTTATCAGGGAAGAGGTATGGGTTTGTCTTAGTAGATGATTTTTCTAGGTATACTTGGGTATATTTTCTGTCACACAAGAATGATGCATTTTCAGAATTTCAGGAGTTTTGTATTAGAATAAATCAGAAAATTGAAAATATTTTTACTGATCATGGAGGTGAGTTTGAAAACTCACACTTTGAAGAATTTTACAGGTCTAGTGGGATTCATCATAAGTTCTCCTCACCCTGGACACCTGAGCAGAATGGTGTTGTCGAGAGGAGGAACAGAACTCTAGTGGAGATGGGCCGAACACTTCTAGTTGAAGGTGAACTGCCAAGAAAATTCTGGGCTGAAGTAGTCAACACAGCCTGTTATGTAATTAACATGGCAATGGTAAGACCTTCTACCCAGAAAACCCCCTATGTGATTTTAAAAGGTAAGAAACCTTCAATTGCCCATTTCAAGGTCTTTGGTTGTAAATGTTTTATACATATAAATGATAAGAGGGACCTTGATAAATTTGAGCCAAAAGGTGAACCATGAATTTTTCTTGGTTATTCTGAAAACACCCGAGCTTATAGAGTGTTCAACTTAAACTCAAAAATTGTTGAGGAATCTCCACACTATATCTTTGATGAATCCTTGATGGAAACTAACCATGGTCATTGCAGGAATGAAGATGGGAACATTTTAAAAGATGATAACTCTGCAGACCAGTCTGATGGTGAGGAAGAAAAAGAAGAGCAGAATGAAGAAGAACCTGAAGTTCAGGGGGAGGTAAGTGAAATTCCTGAAACTCAAATTGCTAATATCAGATATATTAAAGATCACCCGGTGAATGATGTCATTGGCAATCTGAATGATCCCCCTAGGACTAGAGGTCACTTTAGAATTCAGGATGAATTAAATACATATGCTCTTGTCTCTCAAATTGAACCCAAGTCCGTTGACTGTGCCCTCAAGGATGTGCATTGGATTAATGCCATGCATAAGGAGCTTAATCAGTTTGACAGGAACAAGGTGTAGCACTTGGTCCCACTTCCTGATCATGGAACAGTCATAGGGACTAAGTGGGTATTCAGGAATAAATCTGATGAATTAGGAAATATTGTTAAAAATAAAGCCAGGCTTGTTGCTCAGGGGTATAACCAAGAGTTTGGTATTGACTTTGAAGAGTCATTTACCCCTATAGCCAGATTAGAAGCTATTAGGATTTTATTGGCTTATGCATGCTCCCTAGGAATAATCCTCCAGCAGATGGATGTAAAATCTGCATTCTTGAATGGGGAAATTAGTGAGGATGTCTATGTAAGACAGCCCCCTGGGTTTGAATGTCTAGATTTCCCTAATCATGTTTACAAATTAAATAATGCTCTCTATGGTCTTAAGCAAGCTCCCAGAGCTTGGTATGACAGGTTGAGCAAGTTCCTTACTGATCAAAATTTCACTAGAGGAGTAGTTGATCAGACCTTGTTTACAAAGGTGAGTCATTCTGACATTCTTATTGTACAAATTTATGTGGATGACATTATTTTTGGGTCAACTAACCCCAAATTGTGTAAGGAAATTTCTAAAATAATGACTAATGAGTTTGAAATGAGCTCAATGGGTGAGCTCAAATTATTTCTTGGACTGCAGGTTACACAAACAATGGATGAAATGTTTATCACTCAGTCCAGGTACACAAGGGATCTACTCAAGAAATACAAGATGGACAACCTCAATGAGATAGCTGCTCTAATGGGTACCTCTACAAGCTTGGATGAAGACATTAAAGGTAAACCTATTGATCAAAAGCTATACAGAGATATGATCGGATCCCTTCTCTACTTAACAGCATCTAGGCCTGATATTCAATTTGCTGTAGGATTATATGCTAGGTTTCCGGCCAGTCCTAAAGAAACTCATCTTAAAGCAGTAAAAAAGATTTTTAGATATTTGCTAGGCACCCAAGAGCTAGGATTATGGTACCTGCTAGGTGTGAGTTAGAGCTTCTAGCTTACACTGATGTTGATTATGCTGGGTGTCGAGTAGATAGAAAAAGTACTAGTGGCTATTGTCAATTCCTTGGTGGCTGTCTAGTATCTTGGGCATCTAAGAAGCAACACACTGTAGCCTTGTCTACAGCTGAGGCTGAATATGTTGCAGCTGGTAATTGTGCTGCCCAAGTACTATGGATCAAGCACCAACTAGATGATTATCAGATAAAACTGGAATGTATTCCAATTTTATGTGATAATACTAGTGCCATATGCATTGCTAAAAAACCTGTTCATCATTCTAGGACTAAACACATAGAGATAAAACACCATTTTCTTAGAGATGCTGTGAATAAAAAGGAAATCAAACTGAATTTCATTGAAACAGACAAATAAATTGCTGATATCTTTACTAAGCCACTTGGAAATGAAAAGTTTAAATTTCTTAGAAGAGAACTTGGCTTGTGTAAATTTCAGCATAATGAATAAATTCTCTGATGGCTTGAATAAAATATGTGAATGTTGAATGTAGCAACAGACTCATGATCATGCATGTCAGTCATATTTCTTTTACACTCATGATCATCACTGCATAACATTTAGTCATGAGTGTGTCTAAAACCACATGCATATCATTCATAATTTTTTTCTACATAGTTTTCATTGCATATCATTCATCCATGACCTATGTCGAAGCTTTCTCTCATTTAATTCTTGCCATTCATTTGCAAAACTGCATGCATATAGACAGGGGGAGTCTTGTTCTGATGAACTACTGCGTCGACGCTGCTCTACTGTGGCGTTGACGTAGTGAACTAGATCTGTGAATGCCTCTTCTTCTTATTCTGATGAGTTGACGCTGCAATAGCGTGGAGTCGACGCACTGATATTATCTCAGTGTTTTATATTGTTGCCTCTTCAACTGATGCGTGGACGCCTTGAACTCCCAGCGTCGACTCTGTTCATTCATCCTTTGACTCTGAATGATTGAGTCTGACAGTATGGCAATCTTTTAGTCAGTTCTAATATTAAGCAATAGAAAATAGACTTCTTCCCTCATAAGAACTTTAATTGCTTAAAGACTGATTTAATGGTTTAAATTTTATAATCTTTAGAGTTGAAAGACTACAATCAGTAAATAAGGATGCTGAAAATTGATAAAGCACTCAACCCTCATCTTATTTCATGTCAGACAAAGCTAATTATATCTGAAATCTGAAAACTCATCTGAAATCATGTTAGAGAAACTAAGTATGTGTATTGTCCTTAAACAAGTCATTCTGAAACAAATAAAGGACAGCTAAGAAAGATATTGAAAAACATTGAAAATTAATTGAAAAATGCATTGGCAGAGCAATGACTGGTAAATCACTGAGAAACTGAGTGATCCATCAAAGAAGTGGACAACACTCATGTCATGAGGTGTATCAGCTATCTCTGTTTAAAATGATCAAAACAGTAGGTTGGTTTCACTGAGTACCTAGGGGTAACTGGCGTCTGATAAACGTGTACCCTCACATAAAAAGATGTAAATAAGTTCTATTGCATTTGATCATAGGCAAAATGGTCCATCATGTTGAGTATCTAGGGGTATTGGCGTCTGATAAACGTATACCCTTACGCAAAAAAGACTTATGGTACCTGAATGCCCTAAATGAAATAATATTGAAAATGCTGTTCCTTCAAAAGAAATTTCATGGATGTCAATTTGTTTAATTTCAATACATGACCTGGTATCTCTTCGCACATTCTACTGAGTCTATGAAAGTAAGATATTCTGAACCTGAATCTCTCATGTAAATATGATTCTGGTTTATTGTTTTATCATGCACAGCTACCTTATCCAATGAATGTAGTGCATGAACTCTCATTTGTATAACCTTTAAACCAGAACTTCACTTTCTAAGCAGTTTCTAAATTCATATGACTGCAGATTCTGTACTTTAGCTACTTAATTTCTGAACTACTTGCTAAGAATGTCAGTCAGCTGATTCTTCTTGTTCCTTCCCTTGCATTTTCTTTCCCTCCTCTTTGTTGATGGCAAAGGGGGAGAATATATTGTCTATTTGATGAATTCATTCCAGGGAAGTGTATGCATCATGTCTATGGCAAAGGGGGAGATCTTGTGAGCAGAGAGTTGTGTTCATGTCTCAGTATGTCATTCATAGCATCTGCATGACAAATCTGAATAACAAATCATGTCCTTCATCAAAAATGCATCTGCATAACAGGTTGTTGCTATTCTATATAATAGGGTGTTGCCATCATCAAAAAGGGGGAGATTGTTGTTACCCCTTTGGGTTGATGATGTTGACAATAAGTTTTACTTCATTGGCAACAGCTTATTTTGATTGATTGGCAACTGTTCTTATTTTGATGAAATTGTGTTGATCATGTTGTCTGTGTATATAATGCAGTCAGAGTCTATATATTGTTATGCACACACTCACAGGTCTACACAGTGCATTACAGCATGAACATAGAGCCTATACTTTTCCTCGTTTAGTCTGGGCAGTAGTGGGTCGACCCCCTTCTCAGGTGGGTCGACACCCCCAGAGTGTAAGTCTATACACTGTCTGTCTGTCTAGTGTCTCATGCAGCGTCAATGCAGTAAGTGTGTACATTACATTAGCTAAGTTTGTACACTGTTCCCCTTCTTAGATGCGTCGACACCCCCAGAGTGCAAGTCTATACACTGTCTGTCTGTCTTGTGTCTCATGTAGCATCTTAGGCATTTTGTTAAAGTCTATACAGTGCAGCTCACACGAACACTCAAGTCCACACATCGTGAAGTCTGCACATTGTGGCACCCAATGTCTATACATTGCTCATTCATTCATTCAGCATTGTCAAGTCTATACATTGGTCGGTGCCAAGTCTGTACAGCGAGCGTCTCATTGGTGAAGTCTGTACACTCACCAGTTGAACTTCAAAGTCCATACATTGGACTGTAGCTTGCACGAAGCTAAGCCCATACATCGCTCAAGTCTGTACAGAGTCCAGCTTCTTAGTTATCATCTCAGGCATTGGGCAAAGTCTGTACATCGGTCTTTCAGTAAGTCTGAACATCGTCCGTCTCTGTTAGTGTCTCAGGCATTAGGCAAAGTCTATACATCGGACTGTTACATCAAGTCTGTACATTGTCCGTCTCAGTTAGCGTCTTATGCATTGGGGAAAAGTCTATACAACCGACTGTTCAGTTTGTGACCAAGTCTGTACATCCTTCGCTGAGCCTTCCAAGTCTGTACAGTCACTAAGTCTGTACATCCTCTAGGCGCTCACGAAGTCTATACATTGGTTTTCATTTCAAGTCTGTATAGACTTTGGTTTGTGCAAGTCTATACAACCGACTGTTCAGTTTGTGACCAAGTCTGTACAGCCAGGGCGACTGTTAAGTCTATACATTGATCATTAACTACGTTCTGAACTGAACTGAGTAAGTCTATACATTCCTCATATCTTTTACCTACGCTCAGTTTAGTAAGTCTGTACATTGGTTGCTTTACCGACGTTGCCTTGCCAAAGTCTACACATTGGAAGTCTGTACATCTTTCGTGAAGACTGAACAACGAGCAAGTGTATACATTGGACGAGTCTGCATCGTGCATCAGTCCTAAAGTCTATGCATCGTCTGTCTTCATTAGAGTCTCATGAAGTCTGTACATTGTGCATCAGTCCTGAAGTCTATACATCGTCTGTCTTCATTAGAGTCTCATGAAGTCTGTACATCGTGCATCAGTCATAAAGTCTACATAAGGCATTTCATCTTACAAAGTCTGTACATAGTTCTTTACTTAACTTGATAATCCGATACTCTGTCTGACAGGGATTTGTTACTGAGATTGCTGACATGGCTCGTAATCCCAGGAGGACGAGGTGACCAGATGCTGCCATGTGGATGAAAGCACCTCGGATCTGGCGAATTCTTTGGGCGGGAAAACGTGGAAGCCACGCGCCCTTATCCAATCTGCTGCTGATATATATAGAAGTCTTCATCTTCTGTTGAAGGCAGATCGACTAGTGGCAAGTCTATACAGTGAGACAAACCTGAGGCAGCAGAGAGCCACCAAGATCCAAAGAGAAGAAAAGCAGAGAAGAAGAAAAGGAGAGAAGAAGAAAGTGAGAGAGATGAGTTGAGAGAGTTATATGAGAGCTTGTGAATCAGTCTCTTGGTTCAGATACCAGAGCTGATATTGCTCAATTTGAGCTACAGTAGTTTTGGTTTTCATTCCATTCGATTCTGCATTTCTTACTTTTCAGTCTTTGTTATTTTCCTTTTGAAAACTCTTGTTCGATCAAGCTGTTAGTCAGTGGTGTCAAGCTGTGAGGCAGCGGTGTGCAGAGGTGTTACCTCTGGTCGGCTAAGCTGTAGAGCCCAGCAGAGCAAGCTGTGAAGCTTAGCTGTTACAGAGGAGGTTCCTCTGGTCTGGATAAGCTGTAAGCCCCTGCCGTTGTTGGCAAGTTGTAGTGCCCAGCAGTTTGAAGCTGTGTATCAGCAGTAATCCACATTCGAGTTGAATGTGGGGTGGACGTATGTCGGATTGACTGAACCACCTAAAATTCTTTATGCCTCTCGTGTGGTTGATTGTCTGTCTAGCAGATTTTATCTCTATTATCCGGTGCATTGACTGTGTTTGATTAGTGTTCTTTTAATTCCGCATCTGAATCTAGGCATAATTTTTTTATTGGCCAGCTAATCTATTCACCCCGCTCTAGATCCATATTCTGTGGTGAAAGAGCCTTCCATCTAATTTCAACAACCCCCCCGAGGGGAACGGAAGAAGGTCCACATGGTCCTCTGGGTGCAGTATTTTTACGACGGGTTGAAGCAGTACGAGGAGTTCCCTCACATTGGCACTACCGCCGCCCGGAAGGAACGTGCCAAGTCAAAGGTTGACGTGAAGATCCCTTCTCGAGGGCGTCACGGCGGGCCGAACCCGATGGGAGTCGACCCATTGACACATTGCGCGGCGTATCTGACGTACTGGCTGTGCTCGTTCGCCATGCCCTACGGGGACGAGACCGTCATTCGCCCGGATGCCATCTACCCAGCCTGTCAGATGGCCTGGGGTATTAAGCTGTCTTTGTGCCCGGCCACGCTGTGTCTGATATACAAAGCGCTTGGGGACGTTAGCAGTCACCAATTCCCACGGCAAGCATGGTATGTGTGCCCATAACATTTTTTTAATGCGTGGGTCTGTTCCTTATTCCCGAAATTCGCCCCACGCACTATTCAAGGCTGGGGACTGGTTCCACGGATGTTGGAGTTTGCGAGCATGGTGTCAAGCTCGATGTCCATGCGGCTATACGACATTCGAGGCAAGCTGACGATGGTGCCCCTTGATGCCGCGGGCACCATCCACTTTTGGACTCTGGCCGCTCACTCAAGTCCGTTAGTAAACAGTAACCGGGAGTGCCGAGACGACCAAGTGGAGAAATATGCGCACCCGATCAGTCAGGAGAACATGGTTCGCCCGCTATTGGAGCCGGAACTCAGGGCCTGGGCGCTGTCCATCCGTCCAAGTGTGCTGGCCTTCCGCAAAGGGGACAGTTTGCTGTTGGAGCCATATTATCCCTTTCGCTTCGGCAGGAATTTTGGATATGACCAGCATATCCCGGCACACAGTGTTCGCTTTGAATTACTGGTGCGAAGTCTCCGGGGGAGTCCTACCGCCGAAGCTGCCCGAACCTGGTGGGATTTCTTTCATCGGGCAGACACTGCCAGCTTCCGGGTGCCAGCCCCGGGTCGGGTTCCACGGGTGACCCCCGAATATGCGAAGTGGTGGAACGCCCGGACAACTTTTTACCGACTATGCCGGACCGACTGCTGGGATGGGGCCGAGAGGAAATTTCTGAGCCGGCAGCCAGTGCCGGTACTGGATATTGACCCGGAGCACCTACTCCGATTGAGGCGCGACAAGAAACAGGAAGTTTCCGCCTACATAATCGCACGCAAGGCAGCTCGCGAGGCCAAGCCAGCGCCGCAGGTCAAACTGCCTCCTGTGGCAAAGGATGATTTCAAGAAGACCTTGCGAGACCTCTGCCACATCGGGGGTGACCACCTGGAACTGATCAACTATCCATTCCCGATGGAGGAAGAAGGCACCCCGGCGAGGAGCTGGCGACCGGAGAGGGACGCACTTTGTCCCTATCGCACATTTGTTAGGAGGGAGGAACGGAACCCAGAAAATTACAAGGACACCACGTGGCTCTACGTTCTCCTTCGAGTGCACGGGTTGAAGATTGAAGATTCAGCAGTGGTCATCTTGGGCAAGCGCCTCCACATCGCCTACTACTATGCCGAGGGGTGGGGAATGGACCACTTCAACCTTTTCTGCCACTTGGCCACTAAGAAGCATGTGGACCTGGCCGCCCTCTCAGATCACTACCAGAAAATTGAAGACGTATGCTGGCTGGTCCGAGACGCGGCTCGTCGAGACAAGGAACCGTCCCTTAGCTATTGGCCGATAACGCTACGACTGTACACTGCCCCCCACGGTACCTAGTGTTTTCTTCCTTCCCTTGTGTTCTTCAGTGCTGACCTTTCTTGAATATTGGACGTTGATCAGGTCCTTTGTTTTCCTTTTTTTTTGACAGATCACCCCGATAGCACTCAACTGGCGACGTATCGCAATCTCCTACGGCAGGCGGGGAAACCTGGTTACTTCGAGGAGGCGCCAGTGGCTCCGACCACGACCCCTCTGCCCCCGCCTGCGAAGAGGTCCCGGGCGAAATCGCCCGTGAAGAAGGTTGTGGATGCTGCTAAGGCGGCTGGGCGGCGAGAGGCCAAACGCAGAAAGACAGAGGCCGCCAAAGCCATACTGAGCGCTCCCCCGGCACCCGTAATCTCCTCATTCGAGGAATTCGAAGCTGCTCAGGCCGAGCCGAGTCAGCCTGCAGGTTGGGTCCCTTCTGCTCTTCGAAGCTCTTCAGAGTTTGTGGAGATGCTAAGAGGGGCGTTTCTTGTAACACACAGGTCTTTGTTTCAGCTGTCGCCGAGAGGCTTGCGCCCGTATCTATCCCAGGCGTGGGTGAAGCTGTGACCCATGAGGCCGTGGAATTCGTCGAAGAGACCTTCTTTGCCCCAACTCCCGCTGCCGAAGTAGAAGGAGGTATAATACTTTCTCGAGCGGTCATTTGATTAATTTTCTTCGTTCCTTGAAACTTTACGGGAATGACCGGATCTGGATTTTGCCTTGCTTATGCAGGAGCTGATGCGGCGGTCCCAGAATCGGAGGCGGCCCCGGAGGCATCCCGGTTCGGGCAGATATATCGGAAGAAGGGGCGGCGGTCAAGGAAGTCACGACTGTCGACCCCAGATGTCAAGGTGGGGGTTGCCTTGCCAGCAAAGGAGGCGCCCACCAGCCCTAGATCTTCGTCGGGTAAAAAGGTAGACTACGGCTACTCTTCAGATGAAGTACTTTCAACTGAGGGTGTCCCCGAGGAGCCCAGATTTCAAGTTCCTGCCTGGAAAGCCCCGATACTATCTGTGTCTTTTAGCCTGGTGAAGCAGGCGCCTGTAAGTGCAAACCTATTAATTCAGGTCTCTTTATCGAGGTCGCCCACTAACCTTCTCGATTTCATTATTCTCGGCTTCCAACAGGAGCAGGTTCCGCCAGAAGATGCAGAGGCCCACGTCCCGGGGGCAGAAGCTACCAGGCGAGAGGCAGCTACCGTGGCTTTGGATGAACTGGCATTCCTAGTCGAGGCTGCGCGGCGAGAAGAGGCCGTGGTGAGCTCCGATGTTTCTGCCTCGACATCCGGGGTCCCGCTCCGGGAAGGAGCGCTGGTGGCTGTAAGTGCATGTCTTCCTCCCCCTTCTCTTTTCTTTTCCCCCAAGCTTTCCCCTCGAGGTTGTTGATTTATTTGAGGTAATACAGACTCATGCCCCGAAAGGAGCTGCGGAGGTTGCTATCCCTGCCGCCGAAGCCTTGGAGGAGGGGGAGATAGCACCGGAGACCGAGGTGCAAGTGCCGGTGGTACCCGAAGTCGAGACTCGGGAGGAGACAATTTCTGAAGTTGATGCCCGGGGAGAGGTAATGCCGGAGAGCAGCATAGTGTCAGCGGACGAGGTAAGCATGGGAATACGCTCGGCTTTCATGAGGATTCAATGATTTATTCCACTTGGCAAGCGGCTGACCTTTCTTTACATGGTCAGGTAACAACAACGCCCCGCGGAGCGCGTGCCCCTCGGGCTCGTAAAGCCATCCCCATGTGGAGCTCATCCTTCCGCGTGCATGCGGGTAAAAGGCTGAAGATGCTTCTGGGGCCGGACGCGGGGTCCTTGACGTCTCTTCTACAGATGAGAGCCATCCCGCATTTGGTGATCCCGCTGCCACCGATCCCCACGCCGGTGATACCCGAGGAAGCCCGGCTCCTGGGGAGGATATTGATGATCCTTAGTGAGCATTCGGAGGAATTCTAGGCAGGGGGCGATGAAGACTTCCCGGGAGCGACATTGGACCCGCCCGCCATAGAGACTTTGTTGGCCGAGGCGACGGAGGCCGAAACAACTTTGTCTGCCGGGGCTCTAGTAATGATGGAGGAGGCGACATCGTCGGGTTCGAAACCTGCCTGGTCTATGGAGCGGGAGCAGCCGCTCATCATAGCGGCACCAGACATCTCCGTTGTGGTCTCTCCCTCACCTTTGGTGGTGGCTGGCCAGGGGTCGACCTCGGAGCCCGTGAGCTCCCTCCTTTTGGCGCTGGCCCTTCCGGGTAGCTAAGCCGTGGTCGACGCGGAGCTGTGGGCGGTCGTGGACAGCGAAGTTAGCTTCGACCCACCAGCCGTCCCTCCTATCGGCCACGTGAGTTTGGATCTGCCAGTCCGGCAAACCCTGTTGGTATTGCGCTCCATGGTTGTCACCGATCCAACGCTCACCTATCGAGACGCTAGGGCCATCGTGGAGCAGCTGACCAAAGCACTGCAGATGATGGGCTGCCCGTTCGAAGAATGGTCGTGACGCGTTCTCTTATTGTTGAAGTACGTGAACCATCACGCATTCCTCGAGACGCAAGCCCCAACTGAGCTCACTGCTATCGGTGCCCAGAGGGACGAATATCTGGAGGCGCTGGCTGTTCGGAGAGACAGCCGGGAGCAACATCAAGGAGCCTTGGACAGGTACAATGCCGACATCGACGCCTTGGGGAACCGGATAGAGAAACTTCGGGGTTGGCTTACCCAGGCGGAGTTTGACCTGTTCAAGGCAGAGACGGGTAAGGCCCAGGAGGCTGAAGAGTTGGCCGTTGCTGAGGTAGCCGTGGCCTCTGTGACGACAGAATTGGAACGCCTCGAGGCGCAGGAGGGCCGTCTACGTGAGATGATAAGCTTCCCTTGCGTCGGGATCCTCCCTTTTGAGGACATCTTCCGAGGGCTAGAATAGCCACCGATTCCCCTTCCATTCCTTTCTTTGCATGTAACACCGGGGTATGCCTCGAAGCCGATGTAAATTTTATGAAAAGAATACAATGCAATTATTCCATGTGTTTATGGTATGCGTGTGGTGTCGGGCGATTTCTTCCCTCCTTTTCTCTTTTCTTGCTATGTGATGGAACGCAAGTTCACGCTAACAGTTTATTCGGGGAGAGCCTGGTGAGATTCACATATGAGCATAGGAGAGTGCTCGCCCCTTCCAGAGGAGGGACGAGGGGACCACTCCACCATATCCATAAAGCGACTCAGTCGAATGATGTCGCCGGTACGTTTAACCCAAGTAGGTTGATCCGACCTTGGAGAGGTGGAGAGAAGAGTTTGTTCATCCGGCGACCCAGACGGGAGGTATTGGTCAGAAGGGGTTGTTCGTCGCCCGAAGGGACGGAGAGAAGAGTTTGTTCGTTCAATGACCCTGACGGGAGGTCTTGGTCAAAAGAGGGTTGTTTATCTGCGCCGACAGAGTGCCGATGATAGGTGTGGTTTATTTGTCTCTGGGTGTGTTCGTTGTCACGGGGCTAGTGCCAATGCAAAGGGGGTAGGTTGATTCCCTGATCCCGGGTGAAAAGTCCGGTTGGGGTATTCTTCGTCAGTGCCGACAGAATGTCAAAGGCTGACAGGGTTGATTCGTTTGTTGAAATGTTCGTCGGTACGGGTGAGTGCCAACGCAAGGAGAAGGGTTGATTCCCCAATTCCGGGCAAAAGGTCCGGTTAGGGTATTTTTCATCAGTGCTGACAAAATGTCAAGGGCTGACGGGGTTGATTTGTTTATTGGAATATTCGCCGGTACGGGTGAGTGCCGACGCAAGGAGATGGATTGATTCCCCAATCTCGGAAGAAAGGTCCGGGTGGGGTATTTTTCGTTAGTGCCGATAGAATGTCAAGGGCTGACAGGGTTGATTCGTTTATTGGAATATTCGTCGGTACGGGTGAGTGCCAACGCAAGGACATGGTTTGATTCCCCAATCTCGGACGAAAGGTCCGGGCGGGGTATTTTTCGTCAGTACCGACAGAATGTCAATGCCTGACAGGGTTGATTCGTTTATTAGAATATTCGTCAGTGCGGGTGAGTGCCAACGCAAGGACATGGGTTGATTCCCCAATCTCGGACGAAAGGTCCGGGTGGGATATTTTTCGTCAGTGCCGACAGAATGTCAAGGGCTGACAAGGTTGATTCGTTTATTGGAATATTCGCCGGTACGGGTGAGTGCCGACGCAAGGAGATGGGTTCATTCCCCCTCCCCTTTTCTTTCTTCATTTTTTTTCTCTTTCCTTTCCTTTTCTTTCTTTTCTTTCCTCTTTTTTTCTCTTTTTTTTCTCTTTTTTTTTCTCTTTCTTTTTCTTTCTCTTTCTTTTCCTATTTTATTTTCCTATTTTCTTTCTTTTTCTTTTCTTTTTCTTTTTCTTTTTTTTTATTTTCTTCTCTTCCCTCTTCTTCTCTTCTTCTTCCTTTCCTTTTTTTTCTTTTCTTCTTCCTTCTTTTTTTTGGTATGCGCGCGTTCCCTTTGGTCGCTTCTCTTGTGGTTCGTAACAGGCGGCAAACAAACCATTCAAGCAATTGAAAGCAAATCCACCCGCCGTGGGGCGGG
Organism: Amorphophallus konjac; assembly: GCA_022559845.1. Lineage (NCBI taxonomy): Eukaryota > Viridiplantae > Streptophyta > Magnoliopsida > Alismatales > Araceae > Amorphophallus > Amorphophallus konjac. The sequence continues at coordinate 49,096,369 of CM040120.1, read as the reverse complement.
GAAATGTATTATTCATTGAATGGAGGAATTGGAGCGTGATACAATCTTAGATGCCTACCATTAAGGGGTGGAAACTGGACCTCCCCCCGATGATCGACTATCACATATGCCCCGCCTTCATAAACCTTTTGGATTACATAGGGTCCAAGCCAATTTTCATTCAGCTTGCCCTTGGGGTTGGAAGCCATGACTTCCCTCCTTTTGACCATAACGAGGTCACCCTTCTTAAATTCACGCTCTTTGATGAGCTTGTCGAAGGTACGAGCTATTCTGGCTTGATAGATCTAGATGTTCTGCTGGGCTTGAAGCCGCTCCCCCTCCAGGTCGGAGAGCTCTTTGAGCCTTCTCTCGACATTTGTTTGCTCTTCCTGGACTAACCCGTGTTGGATTGCGACCCGAAGGGAGGGTATTTCCAGCTCAATGGGGACGAGTGCCTCTGAGCCATATAATAAAGAGAAGGGTGAACAACCCGTCGGAGTTTTGTATACAGTTCGATACGCCCACAGGGCCTCATACATTTTCTCTTCCCAGTCCCTCTTGTTAGAATTAACAATTTTGGACGGGAGAGTACAAAGAGTCTTGTTGAAAGCTTCAGCCAAACCATTGGCTTGTGGGTTGTAGGGGGTTGATGTCCTCCAGTCGATCTTGTACTTCTCGGCCAGCCGGTAGACTTTCTGGTTACGGAAGTGACTTCCATTGTCTGAGATGATTCGGTTTGGCGTGCCAAATCAGAATATAATATTGTGCCGGACGAATCTGGCGATGATTTCCCCAGTCACTTCTCTCAAAGCAACGGCTTCCGCCTAACGGGAGAAGTAATCAGTGTTGCATCCCTACGGTTTTGATGAAGTTTCACACTATACATCAATCGGTTTGTATCAATAGTTTAATTCATGCTTCATGTAGGACAGTGCAGTTCATGTGGTTGTCATATAGACATGCACTACTTGTTCAAGTCCATACTCTGTCAGCATAGTCTGGACAGTAGTGGGTCGACCCATCTGGAGTCTGTACATCACATTTGTCGAAGGCATTGGAAGTCTATACATTGACTCACTGTTCATGCATTCATCGAACAAGTCTATACACTCATGGCATTTGTGTAACGTTTGTTCTTCAATGTCTGTACATTGGCCTTCACTTGAAGTCTATTCATTGGTCTTCACTTCAAAGTCTACACATTGGTAAAGTCTATGCATTGTTCACATTGCTTCAAGTCTATTCAGCCTTAGCGAAAGCTCTGCAAGTCTATACAGCCATTTCCAAGTATGTACATTGGATAACCTTCCAAGTCTATACACTATCCTGTGGCCTTCAAACATTTCAAGTCTGTTCATTGCTGTTTTGGCCAAGTCTGTACATCCGTTTGCCTGACTTCATATTCAAAGTCTGTACATCCTTCTGTTGAAATTCTAAGTCTATACATCAGTCTGTTTGAGCAAGTCTGTACAGCGGTTGCATTCATTGGAAGTCTATACATTAGGGTCCTTACCTACGTTGCACTTCAAAGTCTAGACATTGCACTGTAGGTTGCTTAGTTGAAGTCTATACATTACTGATCGAACGTAAGTCTTTACATTCCAATCTTTTCCTACGTTCGATGCTTTAGCTACACCCTAAGTCTCCACATTGGCAAAGTATATACATCGCTTATGCAAGTCTGTACAGCCAGCGCATTCATTGATATCAAGTCTACACAATGCATATAGGCAAAGTCTGCACATTGGTAGAGTTTGTACATCCTCTAGGAGCCCTAAGTCTATACATCGCAAAGTCTGCACATCACTGTGTTCAAGCCTCTCAAGTCTATACATTGGCTCAAGCGTTCCAAGTCTGTACACTGGTCCTCAAGCATTCCAAGTCTGTACATTGGTTCAGGCTTACCAAGTCTGTACATTGGCCTTCAAGACTTTCAAGTCTGTACAGCCTGATTTGTCGTTCAGAGTTCAAAGTCTATACATCGTGGGCTTCAGTTCTTCGAGTCTGTACATCCTTCAAGGGCCAAGTCCATACACTGTCTCGCTCACATCTTCAAGGGTGATTGAGCATCGTGAAGTCTGATTTAGCACCGTGAAGTCTATACAGTGGCTGAGCATCGTGAAGTCTATTCAGTGGATGAGCATTGTAATGTCTATACATTGGTTAGGCTCGTTCATGCAGCGTTCATCTCAAGTCTATACACTGCCTTTCACATGCACTCATTCATCAAGTCTGTATTGTCCCTTGGTTGCAAGTCTATACACTCGATTGCTTCATGCATTACCAGAAGTCTACACATCCCCCTCTGCTATGTAATGCATCAGTTTTCAAGTATATACACTGAGGACGCTGAAGGCCCTCAAGTGTATACATTCTCACATTGTACACACTTATTCATTTGTTGCTTCTAAAGTATATACACTCATTGTTATAAGCTTGAACTAACCAATTTTGATTCATGTCTTTTATCTCTGCCTACAGGTGACTTAGGTTAATGATTGGGCACGTGAATCGAGGAAGATGCCTGGCACGTGATTCGAGGATGCTCTGGAAAAGGAGGGAACGAGACCCACTCGTGTGAAGTCCTGGAATTCAGGTTGGATGCCATATAAAAGGAGTCCTCTGCGAACAGGAGAAGTGAACGAAAAAAGGAAGGCTGAAGTGAAGAATCCCTGAGCAGAAAGAGAGAAGAGAGAGCCTCCATGTTCCAGAGAAAAGATAGAGAGAAGAATTTGAGAGATATGAATTGAGAAAAAAATCCTTGAGAGATAGAAGAAATCGTGCTGTGAAGATTTGCTTCTTCGGAAGCTACATTTGTTTTTTGGTTTTTCAGAAATGATTGTCATTCATCGTTGGTCTTGTTTTCATTTCTGTTCTTCATTTCTTCATTTATGATTCCGAATTGTTACCCTCTAGTGTTTGGAGGAAGGGAGTGTTACTCCAGTTCCCCTCTGGGCTGCAGAAGAAGAGAGATCTGTGATATCTGGTTTTGCCAGTGACAGATTGTCACTAGCAGGTTCCCTCTGGGTTGGAGGAAGGGAGAGCCATCTCCGGTTCTGGTCTTGCTGGTTGCAGGTCCAGGTGTCAAGCTCTGTGGGTAGCAGAGTTTGGTTGAGGGATTTGTTTCCCTTGGTTGTTCAAGCTGTGTGGCAATATTTTGTTCGCAGACTGAGTCTACAGTTTTCTAGCAGTGGCTAGTGGAATCCTCACTCTAGTTGGAGTGAGGGGTGGATGTAGATTGTGGACTACAATCGAACCACCTTAAAATCTCTTGTCTCTACTGTGGTTTGCTGTTATCGGTTGTGCTCTCCATCTGCTTGGCATTGTGTTTGACTGTGGATAGTCTTTTTCAATCGGACCTTCTTATTCTGTCTTAGTTATTCACTGCGTTAGCCATATTGTTTTGCTGTATCTGAAGGGTCGAAATTCTCGTTAGCCATATTGTTTTGCTGTATCTGAAGGGTCGAAATTCGAAGTAGTGATTTTTCGGTGAAGTTTTCTAAATCGGGAGTGATCTATTCATCCCCCCCCCTTCTATATCACTCTTCGCTGTGCTAACATTTGGTATGAGAGCAGGTTTACATCATGTGGATGAACGGTCAGGGAAATGCTAATGGTCCTAGAAGCTTCATGCCTGAAGGTCAATCCATTAGTCGCCCTCCATTTTTGATGGTAATAACTATCTCTTTTGGAAGAACAAGATGGAAGTGTTTATCAGGGCACAGAGCCATAAGCTGTGGAGGGTAATTACTGTTGGGCCGTATGATCTGCCACCGAACGAGGACACGTGGACAGATGATCATGTCAAGCTATCTTCACTCAACTGGACGACGCTGAACATCATCCAGTGTGCTGTTCACCCAGAGGAATATGCCCGCATATCTACCTACAGGACTGCCAAGCGAATGTGGGATGAGCTGCAATTAATCTATGAAGGTACAGCTCAAGTGAAAGCCTCGAAGGTAAACCTCTACACCTCTAAGTATGAATTGTTTAGGATGAATGCAGAGGAGAATATTACTGAAATGTATGCCAGGTTGTCCTTGATCACAAACACTCTTAAGGGGCTAGGGAAGGATCTAGCTGAGGCAGATATAGTCAGGAAAATTCTTAGATCTTTATCCCCAGCATGGCACACTAAGGCCATAGTGATAGAGGAGTCAAAAGATCTGACGACCTTGACAGTGAATGAACTCATAGGATCACTCATGACCTATGAGATGAATTTTAAAGGAGGTGGTGAAGGAAGTGGCAGGAAGGGTAAGAATGTAGCTCTCAAGGCATCCCGCAACAAGAGTAGCAGTAGCAGCAGCAGCAGCAGTAGCGGTGACTCCGATGGTTTTTCCGATCTCGACCAGAAGGAGCAGGCAATGCTCACTCGACAGTTTAGTAAATTTTTAAGGAGAAAGGGGAAGACCTTTAGGAGGAAGAAGCCATACTCCTTTAACAAGAATGTTGAATCTACCAATCATAAGGACAGAAATTCTAAGAGACTGACTTGTTTTCATTGTAACAAACAGGGACACATGAAAGGTGAATGCCCAGATCTCCAGAAGAAGGGTCTCTACTTTCAGAAGAAGAGCTCAAAGGTGCAGAAAAAGAAGAAGCCACAGGCGATGGTCTGCACGTGGAGCGAGGAGGAAGAAGATCCCGAAGACACTTCCTCAGAGCAGTATGAAGAAGGAATTTGCCATATGGCAAATAACGAAGAGGAGGTAATAAATGTCTTTGAAAATTTCTCTATTGATGATTGGGAAGATGCTTATGGTGAATTGTTAGACAAGTTTAATTCTCTCAGTAAAGAGCATAGGGTCCTCAAAAGAAAATTTAATACTAATGTTAAGAACAAACCCAGGTCTGTGAGGAAAATCAGAAACTAAAAGAGCAACTAGAAGAAATGACCTCACTAAGAAAAGAAAATGATAAGCTCAAGGGAGAAAACCAGGAGAGTCACACCCAGCTCAATGAACTGAAAACTAAAATTGAAGAAAGCCTGAATGAAATTAGAGTGAACTCAGAGAAATATGAAGCTGTTAAGATAGTGAATGCTGAACTGTTAAAACATTCTGAGTCACTGCAAAAAGAGCTGGAAGACAAACAAAAAGTTTTGGAAAGATTTGTTCAGGTAAAAACTAGTCTGGATGCTATTCTAGGGACAAGGGTTAACTTCAATAAGGAGGGTCTAGGCTATGACCCAACTAACAAGAGACCCCTACAATTCAAGACCATCACCTTCTGCCCAGAGAAGGGAAAAGAGAAGCTGGACACACCATCCAGCTCAAACAGCAGTAAACAAGCTCAATGTCCGAAAGAAACTTTAAAGAACAGTGCTGGTCAACCATTTAAAATGGGAATGAATTTTGTGAAGAACTTCACTAAGCCCACTCATCAGAACATAAATGGTAAATGGACCAAGCAAGTGGATCAGAAGAAAAGTTGGAATTACTACAATCAGATGGGTCCAAACAGGACCTAATGGAGAAATAATTATCATCTTCAAAAATTTGTTAATCAACAAGCTCACAGGAGATTTCCTAGGAATGGGAAGCCTAATGAATGAAATAGAGCTATTTCTCCAGACCAGCTGGACTTAATTTCAATAAACCAGAAGTAAAGGTGCCAGAGAAATCCATGCTGAAGCAAATCTGGATACCTAAACATTTGATCAGAGATTTGAACAATGTCTTTGGACCCAACTCATCTTGGGTTCCAAATCACTTTGCTTAATTTTATTTGTGTAGGTCGGCCTGGCAGCTGAAGACAACAAGTGGTACCTCGACAGTGGCTGCTCCAGGCACATGACAGGAGACCGATCCAAGTTCAGCAAGATAGAGATGAAGGTAGGGGGTCTGGTCAAGTTTGGAGGAAAGAACAAAGGTAAGATAATTGGAGTTGGCACAGTAGGTAAGACTTCTACAAACTCCATTGAAAAAGTTCTACTTGTGGAAGGTCTTCAACACAACCCGATTAGCATTAGTCAGTTATGTGACAAGGGTCACAGGGTTGTGTTTGATGATGATTCATGTAAAATCTTTGAAATAAATTCTGATGTGGTTAAATTTGTAGCCAACATGATTAATAATGTTTACATGGTAGACTTAGATGAGAAATCTGAATCTAATATCTGTTTATCTGCCAATTCTGAAAATGATTCCTTTGAATGGCATAGACGTTTAGGCCATGCTAGCTTTACTACTTTAAATAAATTGGTCAAGCATGATTTAGTTAGAGGCATGCCTAGAATTAAATTCAATTCTATTTCAAAATCATGTGATGCCTGTGCTCTAGACAAACAGACCAGGAATTCTTTCAAGCTAAGATCTGAGCCATTGTCCTCTAGACCAATGGAACTTCTCCATATGGAACTTTTCGATCCTACTAGAACTCAGAGTCTTAATGGGAACAGGTTTGGCCATGTCATCATAGATGACTTCTCTAGATATTCATGGATCTTTTTCTTAGCAAATAAAAGTGATGCATTTCAAAAGTTTAATCAGTTTTTTAATAAGGTCAAACAAGAAGGAAAACACAAGATCTGTTCTATTCAATCTGACCATGGAGGTGAGTTTAAAAACTCCATATTTTCTGATCTTTGTGAATGAGAGGGACTAACACACAGATTCTCTTCTCCCAGGACACCTGAACAGAATGGAATTGTGGAGAGAAGAAATAGAACTGTTGTGGAGATGGCCCGAACCATGCTAATTGAAAGTCAATTACCAAGGAGGTTCTGGGCAGAGGCAGCCAATACAGCAACTTACATAATCAACAGGGCCATGGTAAGACCCATTCACAAGAAAACACCCTATCAGCTTCTAAAAGGTAAGAAACCAAACTTGTTTCATTTCAGCATTTTTGGAGCTAAATGCTTTATTCATTACAATGACAAGAAAGATTTAGATAAGTTTGAAGCTAAAAGCTCCCCTAGAATATTTTTAGGATACTCTGAAGTCTCTAGGGCATATAGGGTCTTTAACATTTCAGACCAGAAAGTTGAAGAGTCTCCACACATCATTTTTAGTGAAAAGAAAGGTGTCACTAACATTGAAAATGTTGACAGGGATTCCAATCATGATGGGGAATTCCTAGAAGACCAAGAAGAAGAGAAGACTCAGCCGAGTGGAACAGCAAATCCTCCCAACCTGGAAGAGCCAAGAGAAACAGTTGAGTCTTCAATAAATGTTAGATTTCTTAAAGATCATCCGATAGATAATGTCTTAGGCAATTCTGAAGATCCTCTTCGGACTAGGTCTCATTTTAGGAATGTGAATAATGAAGACTTAATTGCTTTAGTATCACAAATTGAACCCAAATCAGTAGAAGAGGCCTTAGCTGATCAAGCTTGGGTCAATGCTATGTGTGAGGAATTGGGCCAGTTCGAAAGAAATAATGTCTGGGAACTTGTTCTAAGACCAGATAATGTTAATATCATAGGAACTAAGTGGGTGTTCAAAAATAAAATGAATGAAGATGGAATCATTTCTAGGAATAAGGCCAGATTAGTAGCCAAGGGCTACTGTCAGGAATTTGGTGTAGATTTCGATGAATCCTATGCACCTGTTGCTAGGATGGAAGCTATAAGATTGTTGCTTGCCTTTGCATGTTCAAAGAATATAATACTCCAACAAATGGATGTTAAAAGTGCCTTTTTAAATGGAGTCATTAAAGAAGAGGTTTTTCTTGAACAACCCCCCGGATTTCAATTCTTTCCTCAACCTAACAAGTTTTCAGGTTAAACAAAGCCTTGTATGGTCTAAAGCAGGCTCCTAGAGCATGGTATGAAAGATTGACTGAATTTCTGATCAGCAAGGGCTACAAAAGAGGTAAAGTTGATCAAACCTTATTTACCAAGGGTACAAATAAAGATCTCATCATAGTTCAGGTATATGTAGATGACATTGTATTTGGATCAACTAAGCATGAACTATGCGATGAATTCTCTAAAATGATGTCTGCTGAATTTGAGATGAGTTTGGTTGGTGAACTAAAGTACTTTCTTGGCTTGCAGGTACAACAGTCAGAGAATGGATGCTTCATCAACCAGACCAAATACACAATAGAACTATTCAAGAGGTTTGGTATGGAAAACCTGAAGCACATTACAACACCCATGGGTACCAATACCTCACTGGATACAGATGAGACAGGTAAAGAAGTAAATGCCAAGCTCTATCGAGGTATGATTGGATCTTTTCTTTACTTGACAGCTTCTAGACCTGATATACAGTTTAGTGTAGGAATGTGTGCAAGGTATCAGTCTAGACCTACTGAATTACATTTAACTGCAGTGAAAAGAATTTTCAGATATTTGTCAGCTACTCATTCTCTTGGTTTATGGTTTCCTGCATCACACACATTTAACTTAGTTGCATACACAGATGCTGATTATGCAGGATGTAAACTAGACAGGAAAAGCACTAGTGGTCATTGTGAATTTTTGGGTGGGTGTTTAGTGTCTTGGGATTCCAAGAAACAACATTCTGTGGCCCTCTCCACTGCAGAAGCTGAATATGTGGCTGCAGGGAGTTGTGGTACACAAGTCATTTGGATTAAACACCAGCTTCAGGACTACCAAGTAGACCTGGGGTGCACACCTATCTATTGTGATAATACCAGTGCCATTAATCTTGCCAAAAATCCTGTTTTGCATTCACGCACCAAACACATAGAGATAAGGCATCATTTCATAAGAGATGAGGTTTCTAAAAATAACTTTGAACTGATTCATGTAGGCACTGATAATCAGATTGCTGACATTTTCACTAAACCTCTGGATAATGAAAAATTCACATCACTGAGAAGAGAATTAGGCTTATACAAATAGTCTTAAATGTAAAGTCTATTCTTTTTGTGAGGGGGAGTTCTGTATGTCTGTTGGTTAGCTTTCAGGAATGCTTTGAGTGAGGGAGAGCTGGTTGAGCTGTGAGAGGAAGAGTTCTTTGATAGATTCAAAAAGATTGACCAGATGTGTGTCATTGCTGGTTTTCATGACAGATCTAGTGTGGTTCTCTCAGACAGTAGAATGTCACTTATTTCTTAAGTCTATAAGTCAGTGATACTAAAGTCCAGTTAGAATCTTTCCTCTGGTATTCCTTTAGAGATCTGGATTAATTGTATAAAGTATATCTTCCTACATTGTCAATGATTCTGGTTCAGGCCAAAACCTGCATGTCTTGATATCTGACCCAATCAGCTTGAAATCTAGACTTCAAGATTCACTTCAAGAAATAGTCCTTCTGGTATTGTTTTCAATCTTTCCATCTCTTCAACACAAGGGCTTAACTGAACAAACATGTCTTGTTTTGGTCACTGAGAAACTGGGAGCTTCATCAATGAAATGAAGTTTTCTCCTATGTCATGAGGTGTCAAATGCTTAAAATGAATGAAAAGTCATGACAGAGTAATGGTGGGTAGCTGGTGAGTAACTGGGGACTCAGGCCTCTAATCAAGGTATTTCTTCATGTCAAAAGTCACAGTTACTAACTATGTTCCTTTAATAAAAAAAAAGAGGAGGAAGTAATGAGGTACTCACACTTAGTAACTGGGGATTCAGGCCTCTAATCAAGGTGTCTCCCTAATGTCAACATAGTGAATTACCAACTTACTCATTGATCTTCTTGAAAATCATCTCAAAAAATTCTTTGTTGTTATGCAACTAATGGATTGCTTGTCCTCAATACCTTGAGAACACCTCTCTGACTTTGTCTCTTGTTGTCATGTGGGATAGTTGACTGTTCAGCTATATCTGGCCATACTTGTTAACACCTGCTCTAAATCATACATTATGTATGCTGATAAACTTTTCTATCATTCTATTTCTCTATTGTTTACTGGAGTTCAAGAACCTTCACTTGAGTTTAGCACCTCACTTATTCTCTTAAGACTGGCTCGTGCCTTTCTGCACTAAGAAGTTACTGTACTTCTTCTTCATGTCTCCAGCACTTTCATATATTCTGCATTTCCTTTTGCTGATGTCAAAGGGGGAGAGAGGTTCTGCAATATCCGTAAGTCATGTATTGTCATGAGCTTTGGGGGAGTTGTGTTTATGAGCAGTGGGGGAGAATTCATGTCATGGAAATTTCTGAGAATGTGTTGTGAGGGAGCTGAGAGTGTGTTGTAGGGAGTGTTTAAATCATCTGCATGAGCATGCCTTGAATTTGCTTTGATTGTTGAAACTGCAGTTAATTTCCTGTTAAGCTTTGATATTGCATGATTCATAGTGTTGCCATCATCAAAAAGGGGGAGATTGTTGCATCCCTACGGTTTTGATGATGTCTCACACTATAAATCAATCGGTTTCTATCAATAGTTTAATTCATGCTTCATGTAGGACAGTGCAGTTCATGTGGTTGTCATATAGACATGTATTACTTGTTCAAGTCCATACTCTGTCAGCATAGTCTGGACAGTAGTGGGTCGACCCATCTGGAGTCTGTACATTGCATTTGTCGAAGGCATTGGAAGTCTATACATTGACTCACTGTTCATGCATTCATCGAACAAGTCTATACACTCATGGCATTTGTGTAACGTTTATTCTTCAATGTCTGTACATTGGCCTTCACTTGAAGTCTATTCATTGGTCTTCACTTCAAAGTCTACACATTGGTAAAGTCTATGCATCGTTCACATTGCTTGAAGTCTATTAAGCCTTAGCGAAAGCTCTGCAAGTCTATACAGCCATTTCCAAGTCTGTACATTGGATAACCTTCCAAGTCTATACACTATCCTATGGCCTTCAAACATTTCAAGTCTATTCATTGCTGTTTTGGCCAAGTCTGTACATCCGTTTGCCTGACTTCATATTCAAAGTCTGTACATCCTTCTGTTGAAATTCTAAGTCTATACATCGGTCTGTTTGAGCACGTCTGTACAGCGGTTGCATTCATTGGAAGTCTATACATTAGGGTCCTTACCTACGTTGCACTTCAAAGTCTAGACATTGCACTGTAGGTTGCTTAGTTGAAGTCTATACATTGCTGATCGAACGTAAGTCTATACATTCCAATCTTTTCCTACGTTCGATGCTTTAGCTACACCCTAAGTCTCCACATTGGCAAATTATATACATCGCTTATGCAAGTCTGTATAGCCAGCGCATTCATTGATATCAAGTCTACACAATGCATATAGGCAAAGTCTGCACATTGGTAGAGTCTGTACATCCTCTAGGAGCCCTAAGTCTATACATCGCAAAGTCTGCACATCGCTGTGTTCAAGCCTCTCAAGTCTATACATTGGCTCAAGCGTTCCAAGTCTATACACTGGTCCTCAAGCGTTCCAAGTCTGTACATTGGTTCAGGCTTACCAAGTCTGTACATTGGCCTTCAAGACTTTCAAGTCTGTACAGCTTGATTTGTCGTTCAGAGTTCAAAGTCTATACATCGTGGGCTTCAGTTCTTCGAGTCTGTACATCTTCAAGGGCCAAGTCCATACACTGTCTCGCTCACATCTTCAAGGGTGATTGAGCATCGTGAAGTCTGATTGAGCATCGTGAAGTCTGATTTAGCACCGTGAAGTCTATACAGTGGCTGAGCATCGTGAAGTCTATTCAGTGGATGAGCATTGTAATGTCTATACATTGGTTAGGCTCGTTCATGCAGCGTTCATCTCAAGTCTGTACACTACCTTTCACATGAACTCATTCATCAAGTCTGTACTGTCCCTTGGTTGCAAGTCTATACACTCGATTGCTTCATGCATTACCAGAAGTCTACACATCCCCCTCTGCTATGTAATGCATCAGTTTTCAAGTATATACACTGAGGACGCTGAAGGCCCTCAAGTGTATACATTCTCACATTGTACACACTTATTCATTTGCTGCTTCTAAGGTATATACACTCATTGTTATAAGCCTGAACTAACCAATTTTGATTCATGTCTTTTGTCTCTGCCTGCAGGTGACTCAGGTTAATGATTGGGCACATGAACCGAGAAAATGCCTGGCACGTGATCCGAGGATACTCTGGAAAAGGAGGGAACGAGACCCACTCGTGTGAAGTCCTAGAATTCAGGTCAGATGCCATATAAAAGGAGTCCTCTGCGAACAGGAGAAGTGAACGAAAAAAGGAAGGCTGAAGTGAAGAATCCCTGAGCAGAAAGAGAGAAGAGAGAGCCTCCACGTTCCAGAGAAAAGATAGAGAGAAGAATCTGAGAGATATGAATTGAGAGAAAAATCCTTGAGAGATAGAAGAAATCGTGCTGTGAAGATTTGCTTCTTCGGAAGCTACATTTGTTTTTTGGTTTTTCAGAAATGATTGTCATTCATCGTTGGTCTTGTTTTCATTTCTGTTCTTCATTTCTTCATTTATGATTCCGAATTGTTACCCTCTAGTGCTTGGAGGATGGGAGTGTTACTCCAGTTCCCCTTTGGGCTGCAGAGGAAGAGAGATCTGTGATCTCTGGTTTTGCCAGTGACGGACTGTCACTAGCAGGTTCCCTCCAGGTTGGAGAAAGGGAGAGCCATCTCCAGTTCTGGTCTTGCTGGTTGCAGGTCCAGGTGTCAAGCTCTGTGGGTAGCAGAGTTTGGTTGAGGGATTTGTTTCCCTTGGTTGTTCAAGCTGTGTGGCAGCATCTTGTTCACAGACAGAGTCTGCAGTTTTCTAGCAGTGGCTAGTGGAATCCTCACTCTAGTTGGAGTGAGGGGTGGATGTAGATTGTGGACTACAATCGAACCACCTTAAAATCTCTTGTCTCCTCTGTGGTTTGCTGTTATCGGTTGTGCTCTCCATCTTCTTGGCATTGTGTTTGACTGTGGACAGTCTTTTTCAATCGGACCTTCTTATTCTGTCTTAGTTATTCACTGCGTTAGCCATATTGTTTTGCTGTATCTGAAGGGTCGAAATTCGAAGTAGTGATTTTTCGCTGAAGTTTTCTAAATCGGGAGTGATCTATTCATCCCCCCCTTCTATATCACTCTTCGCTACGCTAACAATCAGTTGCCACCAAAATGTATTTGCACCCGGCGGATGACGCGGGTAGTGGGCCCACGACGTCTGTTCCCCACTGGGGGAATGGCCAGCTAGGCAACGTCAGATGCAGCGGCACGGGCGACCTCCTGGGTATTGTGGCGTGCTCCTGACACTTCTGGCAAGACTTGGCGTACTTGCAGCAGCCATTGAACATGGTCGGCCAGTAGTAGCTTAGCTTCTTTATTTCAATTTTCATCTTTGGTCCCGCCTGATGTGCACCTGCCGTTCCGGCGTGGACTTCCTTCATGACCCTCCAAGCTTCCTCCGTGGACAGGCACCGCAGGAGTACTTTCCGTTTGGCATCCGCCATGATTCAGAATAGGATCCCGTTCCAGACCTCGTAGGAGTCCTTTGTTCTGATCGGCCTGATCTTTTCTTCTCTCTGCTTGGGCAATTGCTGGTATTTGAACCATTGAACGAGGGAATCCCTCCAGTCAGGTAGGCCGACGATTTTTGCTGTAGCGACCCCCAGCTCTTCTTCTTCTGGATCTTCTATCATGCTAGGCACCTGGCGCTGATTTATCACCCGGATGCTAAGAGATCCATCGGGCGGGATTGCTAATGAGCTTGCCAACTTTGCCAGTGCGTCGGCTTGTGCATTTTCTCCCCTGGCAACATGGCCTATCTCAATAAGGTAGAATCGCTCCATGAGCCGCTTTGCCTTAGCATGGTCAGGGAGTAGCTCAGGTTTTTGGACATCAAACTGCGCCTGGACTTGCTTGACGACTAGTAACGAATCGCCAAATACTTGTAACATTTTAATCTCTATTTGCAAAGCGACCTGGAGACCGATGATTAGAGCCTCATACTCTGCCTCATTGTTTGTGCAGGGCTTATTGATAGAACAGGATGTATGCAATACTTCTCCCTCCGAGGATCTAAGGACGATGCCGGCCCCTTCCCGTACTTTTACATGTCCGGACGGGGCTGTTTCTGTTCTTGAAGCTCCATCAAAGTGCAGCTGCCAAGCGATCTGTTGGACTTGGTCCACCTCCAGTGTTTCATCTTCGGGCAGCTCTGTAGCCAATGGGGAATCTTGGGGCACAGGATGTGCTGCAAAGAATTCAGCCACGGCTTGACCCTTAACGACCTTCTGTGGCACGTAGGTGATATCAAATTCCATTAGCAGCACGGCCCACTTGCCGAGACGTCCCTTCAGGACTGGCTGGGAGAGAACGTGTTTAACTGGATCGGCCTTGGAGATCAGGTTCACTTCATGGGAGAGCATGTAATGCCTCAGCTTATTGACTGCGAAGACCAGGGCGAGGCAGACCTTCTCGATCGGGGTGTATTTTGCTTCTGCCCCCACTAGCCTCCGGCTGAGATAATAGAGAGCCTGCTCCTTCCCCTCATCATTGTTCTGAGCGAGCATTACCCCCAGGGAGCATTCGGTGGCGGCTATGTACAGAATAAGCGGCCTCCCCTTGACAGGTGCCCCCAGCACAGGCAGGGTCCTTAAGTAGTCCTTCAGCTGATCGAAGGCCTTCTGGCATTCCTGGTTCCAGTTAAAAGGTGCATTCTTCATCATCAATCTGTGGAATGGCTGACAGCGCCCCGACAAATTGGAAATAAATCTTCGGATGTAGGCCAGCCGGCCCTGCAGGGATCTTAGCTCTCCCAGATCCTTCGGAGGAGGCAGCTCCTGGATGGCTTTTATTTTGAAAGGGTCGATCTCGATCCCTCTATATCCGACAATGAAGCCGAGGAACTTCCCGCTGGAGACGCCGAAGGCACACTTCATCGGGTTCATTTTCAGCTCATACTGTCGGAGCCTCTCGAAGATGACTCTGAGGTCCTTCAGGTGATCTTCCTTTTTCTTTGTCTTGACGACCAAGTCGTCAATGTAGCACTCGACTTTGCTGTATAGCAGCTCATCGAATATTTTGGTCATCGCCCGCTGGTAGGTGGCGCCGGCGTTTTTAAGGCCAAAGGGCATTCTTTTGTAATGGAATATTCCTTTGGGCGACCGGAAGGCCGTATGAATTCGGTCGTGTTCGGCTATCCAGATTTGGTTATAGGCCGGATGATCCGTCCATGAAGGACAAGGCTTCGTGGCCAGTGGTTGCATCAATCATGGCTTCAATGATGGGCACCGGGAAATCATCTTTTGGGCATGCTTTATTCAGGCCGCGGAAGTCCACGCAGATCCTGATTTGTCCATTCTTCTTCTTCACCGGCACAATGTTGGCCAGCCACGTAGTATACTGATTCTCAGCTACGAAATCGACATCTATGAGCTTGTCGACTTCTTTACAAATTTGGTGTATCAGTTCCGGTCTCATGCGCCGGGGAGACTGCTTCACTGGCTCAACCTTGGGGTCGATGGCAAGAACATGTTGAGTCACGCCAGGACTCAGGCCAGGCATCTCCTTATAATTCTAGGTAAAACAGTCCCGAAACTCTCGCAGCAACTTGATATACTGTTCCCTCTCCTGTAGAGGAAGAAGGGCACTTAGAAAGGTCGGACTGGGGTCGCCTTTCGTGCCCAGGTTAATTTTGATAAGTTCATCTATTATGGCCTGACCGTCGTCTTCAATTTCTGGCGGTGCTGGCAATAAGTCGACGAAATCTTGATCTTCGCCGTCTTCTGCTTCAAGGACACCATAGATGTCACCCTGCTCCGCCTCATTGGGCAATGAGGCTTTGCTAATATCCCCCTGTTCCAGGCTTGCAGGTTGCGGCTCCGGGGGGTCCTCCTGTGCGGAGAGACAAAGAACCTCTCCGGGGTCTTCCTGGTAATCATCATAGACGGCTCCAGCCGGGGCCGAAGTCATTGATTGCCACACCGGGGGTCGGTTCTCTGTCGGTGACCAGGGTGGCCCCTTCCCCACCGCCTCTTCGAAAATCTGGTGCTATACCGACACCATGTAGATATTTCTTTCGGGGTTACCTGTCGCATGAGGGCGTGGTGGAGCTACCACGTAAACTCCCATTCTGAGCTCATCTTTCTCAATCAAGTCCTGAGCAATGTCCTTGAAGACGTAGCAGTCTTCGATGGAGTGACCCAGTATTTGGTGATACGGACAGAACAAAGGGTCACCACTTCTGCGAGCATCTTGCGGCCTTTTGGGCCTTGGGAGGGTAACCTTGCCATAGTAGCAAGCCCATTCGAAGATCCCTCGGGTTTTATTCCTCGGGAAGGAGTAGGGCCTCCGCATTCTCTCTTGTAGTGTGGGATTCCGGTCGGTCGGCCGCCTGGCTGGGGAAACAGTTGCGCCACTAGCCTCCTTTCTCCAGTGCGTAGGGATGTTCGGGGTGGCACTCGGGGGCAGGTGCATGCCGATATTCTGCTGGCGGAAGATGCCCCCAATAAAGTCAGATATGAGTACAGTCACTTCGGCCAACCGAGCCTTCAGCATCTCGATTTCTCGCTGTTGTTGATAGCATAGGGCAAACAGGGCGGAGTCGCATCGAGGGAGGCCCGGAGTTCGACTTGCTTCTTTGCCTCTTACTTCAGTGCCCGACGAAGGTAATGACGGTCCGTCGCTGTAGTCGTTCGGGGCCGGTCCCTTAGAGGAGGACGGGGCCTTCCACTTGTTCTTGCAGGGAGGCAGCTTCCATAAGAATACCTCCTCGTCCTGATCTTCACCGACTGAAGGCTTAAGGTGCTGACGACCTTGCACTTCCTGTGGGCCTTGGGCGCCTGGGAGGCTGCTTCCGTTCGGAGCCGAGACTGATATAACGTCGGCTTTGTAGGAATCTTCTAATGAGAAACCTAATCCAGGGTGCCGGGTAATTTGCAGCAACCTCCGGTCTAGGTTTGGTGGGTTCTACATTTTTCTGAACATATCCTTCCGACTGGAGAGCTGGCGAAGGGGAATCCCTTATTTTCTGGTCATTCTGACTACTCGGCCGGTTATGTCATGCAGTCCCGTGATCGGGACGAATGGCCATGCAGTTCGTCGGGGAGTTTACAATCATCATCCCCTCTGACTGGGTGCTCATCAGCCACATAGAAAATAGTAGGCCGTCCCCCGGGGTTAGGCACCTCAAAGGTCTTCAATGGTTCAACCGCCTGGCAGTAAACTTCTGCGAGAGGCTTGACGATCCCAAGCGGGACCTTGATGTCCTCCAGCAAGTCTACGAGGGGTGGCAACCCCGGTGCAAGGTGGATGGAAAGAGGAGCTGCTTTGAATACTCCCTCTGCCCCAGAAACAAATGACACTTGGCGAGGAGCCACATAGCCTGGCGGTGGTGGAGGGAACCAACTGTCCGGCTCTGCCTTCTTCTTTCCCTTGTCTAGGGTGACTTGGGGAGTTTGCTTCGACTTTTCCAGATACAAGTTGGCGTCTGAGAGATGGCACTCGAACACCTCAAAAGGGTGGAGGTCAGCAAAGATTCTCTCCTCCTTCCCGTCTCCGGGGTACTTGATGCATTGATGCAGAGTAGACGGCACGACCTTGTTCTGGTGCAGCCAATGCCGGCCGAGCAATGCTTTGTAGGAGGTACTGGAGTTGATCACTTGAAACTGGACCTTAGTCGTGAAATCACCGAGAGAGAGGTTAAACTCTGCAATCCCCATGGGGACCTCACGCTTCTGGTTGAAGTCGGCAATCTTAACATTCTTGACCTCGATCAAGTGCACATCGAAGTAATGTTTTTGGTATACTCGGTAGGGGAGTATGTTCACTGCCGCCCCAGGGTCAATCAATACCCTATTGATGGGGTGCCCATTCAGCCGCCCCTTCATGTAGAGTGGCCTGTTGTGACTGCAGGTAGGCAGGAGCATGTCTTCTTCCGTAAAAGCCACAGCTACCTCGGGTGACATTTCTACAAGGCAAGCTTCCACATAAGCTGGCGTCTGGAGTGCCGTGATGACAGCCCATCGTGTCTCTTCATCTAGAGATAGAATCTCCCAGACGGTAAACCTGGCTGGGATCTTCTTCTGGTGCTTGACTATTCTGTTGCCGACTAGGACCTCGAGCAACTTCATCTCTTCGGCTCTACTACGCCTGCCCCCAGTCTGGGCCTGGGGAGCCGGCTCAGGGGGTGCTCCCTCCACCGGGTCCGGTATTACTTGGGCTTGCGGGGCCTGTTGGGTTTATACCTTCTCTTGCATGAACTTGGTAAGGTTCAAGATGTTGTCTGGTTCTTCCCTTGGCAGAGAAGGAGTTGACACGAGTGGGGCGGGAAGCTACATGCTTCTTTGACCTGTCGGGACTCTCGGGGGCATGACTGCCTTCCCCCTTGAGTCGTGAGAAACTCAATAAATGATAGGGTATTCTGGCCGACCGGCTCTCCAGGGTAGAGACCCGAGGGAGGGGGAATCTCCATGCCTTGGATCCTAGGTTCAGGCATATGATATGGCTATTCTCCCCTGAGCAGGATGTTATGGTTGGCATGAGGAGGGCATCCCCACTTCCTTCCCGACCTGGTGGCATGCTGGGAGGTGGATGCTTCGGCCTGGTTCACTTCTGATGGCTCAATGGGCGTCTCTTGATCTTCCTCCCCCAGGGAGAGGGCAGTGTCAAATAACACTGATAGGGTGTTACAGGAGAGAACGACCCCGCGCTTCTTCTTGTTTCTGGGCCTTTTCTTCTTCCTTTTCTTCTTTTCTTCAGTGGCTGGCAACTGGCCTTGGGGAGGCTCACCCCACAAGAGGGGCTCTTCCCTTGCCTCGGCTTCTGTTTCTAGGGCCAGTTCGAGTGACTCGAACTCTCTCCAGGGGACATATTCCTTCAGCTCCACGGGCCGGATTTCGGGCTGCTCATAATCTTCAAGCCCATCAATAATGGCCTGGAGTCTTTCCACTGCAGGACTGGTCTCTTTGTGCACCCGCATCGGGGTATGCTTATTCTTGTTGTTAGTGAAGCGCCGCATAACTAGCCGGGGGGCTGTATCATGCCAAACAGGCGTCACTGGTGGTGGGACTGGTCGAGGTGTGACACCCCTTATATGAACCTCCGGCGTGGGCCGGGGGGCTTGTCTTCTTCTTCTATTCCTCGCCGGCGCAGCCTGCCAACCTCCTTGGTCTTGAGCTGGTGCCATGACAAAGGCTTCATATGTTGAAGTTGTACTGGCCTCTGCCCATTCCTCAGGCAACTGCTGGTAAAGAGAGATCATGTTAACAGAAGTGCCGAGGTTTGGCATCTCATGCGGCTGCGGAGGATCCACCTTGTGCTCCCCCATGTCCAGCTCTCCCTTCTTAATCAAGGAGTCAATGACATCCTTGAAGATATAACACTCCTCGATAGTATGCCCCAGCATCTGGTGGTACGGGCAGAAACGGGGATCATCCTTTCTTTTTATGTCACCTTGCCTCTTTGGTTCTGGCAACGTAATTTTATTGTACCTGGTGGCCCATTCAAACAAGATCCGGGACTTATCTCGAGGAAAAGAATACAACTTATTCCTCATTTTCTCCCGCAGGGAAGGACCTTCCCGCCGTTCAGTAGCCCTGGCTAGAGGTGGGTTGGCCGTCTCCTTGGCCTTTTCCATCTATTTCTCAAAAGCTTGAAAGTCCAATGTGTGGACTTCTGGCGGCATCGGCTTCTTCTCGGCTTGTCTGGCCCTTTGACTTGATGCAGTTGGAGTGGAAGAGTATCGAGCAAGGAATGCCTCGATCTCTGCCACTATATTGTTTAAGCGATCAAATGACTTTATTTCCACACCGATCATTCTCTCAAGGGTTTCTTTGTTCAGGTTATGTTTACAAATTTGCACCGCGTCCTCCTGATGTGGGCGACGCCTACATCTCATGCTGAGGTTCCTCCACCTCTTTATATAGTCCAGTGCCGACTCATCGCTTCTTTGCCTCGTGGCGTAGAGTTCTGCCACGGTGACCTCCCGTTCAGCTATGTAGAACCTTTCTTTAAATTTCTTCTACATGTCGGGCCAGTCTGCAATGGACCCGGCGGGCAGGCTCGAGTACCATTCGAAAGCAAGCCCGGTAAGTGTTGAGCCAAAGAATTTGAGGAGATAGGCTTCATCTGCAGCTAAATCCCCCATAACATTCACATAGTAGGCGATGTTCTCCCTGGGAGACCCTTGCCCATTAAACTTTTCAAATTTCGGTGGTTTTGTGATGCCGGCCGGGAGCCTCCTTGCAGCATAGTGTGCCGGATAAGGTACCCGATACACATCAAAGGGCGTGCAATCACTATCGCCCCTTTCTGCCAGCTTCATGTCTATCATTTGTTCCAACATGAGTCTGTTCACCATCGCCGGGTCCACCAGGTTCGGGTAAAAATGAGCCGGTTGCGCTAGCGGCGTTGTTAACACTGTCACTTGAGGCGCAATGGTGGATCCCTGGAACGGTTGGTTGGGTGGCGGGGCCGGAGTTGTGTGCTGTGGCTGGTGTAGGGGTATGCCCCCGGTGTAGCCGGGGATCGGTGGAGACACCGTCGCCTGTGGAGAAGCTTCCGAGGCCTGACCGTTACCCCCAGGGGTCTCTGGTAGTGCTTCGATCTACCCGGATGTTGAGGGTTGAGCAGCTCTGTCGGTCAACTGATTTCTTAGCAACTCGATCTCTCTTTGATATTGCTGCATCATAAGTAATACAGCGAGGTCACTCATTGAGAGGCTAGGGGTGCCCCCTCTTTCTTCGGCTGGTGCCTCTTCGGACGAAGTGGATGGTCCTCCCGTGGTGCCTTCAGTAATGACATTGGCGGCCAGGGCCATCGACGATTCCCCATAGTCAGTCCCCTCAGTGTGAGCTTGTGTCGTTTCCGTGGCTGCTTTCCCTCTTCTGGTGAGAGGTCCTGGCCTTGCCCCAAGTCTGGCCATTTCTTCGGGCTCGGTCGATAGGGCCCCATACCGGCTGAACACTCCTGCCATATTGCAAGTGTAGACCCTTAGGTCTCTGCCTTTTCTTGTTGCTCTTCTCGACGGCCTGCCTGGGAAGACTAATCTGTCAAAGACCGACCCCCGCGGCCTCACCTCTTCCCACAACAGGGACTGATAGCGCTCCTCAGAGCAGTTCCTCGACTCGGCACTAGGCACGGGTTGGGTTTCTTCTTCTTCAAATGCAAAGGCCACTGCCCCCAGCAGTCTTTGGCGACCCAAGGGAGTGCTCCCCGGGCCCCGCAGGTAGTTTCTCATGGCTTGCTCCACTCCTTCCCGGTCTTGATCAGGAGGAGAGGCGGGTGGCATTGCCCTATTGACAGCAGGGGGCATGTGGGTTGTAGGCTCCGCGCGGGTAGCCTGGTAGTGACGTCGATGGTGTCGACGGCGGGTGTTCTCCGGTGGGGCCAGTGCGGCCGATGCCGGCTGATAGACAGGGGTCGATGTCTTGACCCGGTCTACTTGTTGAGCCCCTGCTGGGTGAAAGGTACTGGGTCCCGCCTGGGCTGGTGAAATAACCCAGGCTGCCTTGGGAATCCACGCCTGCTTGCCCTTGGTCGGCCTGGGGGCCGGTCGGTGCTGTGGGACTGTGGCCGGAGCTGTGGACGTCATCCTGCCCTTCATCTTCCCCAGTGGCTGGAAGGAGTTGCGCACTGGAACGGAGGGTATGATGTGATCCGGGATTACTTCGGAGCGCCGCCCGGAAAGATGCACCCGGAACGTTCCGACGACAGTAGACTTGCCGGTGCTGGAGACCCGGCCTCGGGGTGATGTGGTTGCGTGGCTCCTCCGGAGCCTTCTCTGATGGGAGGCCGAGCCTGGGCGAGATGGGCCGGCCGTTTCGTGCACATGGTGCACGTTGCAGCCCAGTGTCTCTACAGGGGCAGCCTTGGGAGATCCGGCTATTGGTCGGCCGGCAGCAGCTTTGGTGGCCCCCTGGATGGAGGCGTTGCTCTTGATCCCGTCAGACGCTTCCACGTCCAACAGGTGCGTGAAGGCCACTCCCAAAAAGTTGGGGAAGCCAACCGAGGGACGGAAGCTTCCGAAGGTGAGAGGGATGGCCATGTAGCCGTTCCGCACGTGACTCTCGACGGGTTGGTGGCCGAAGGTGAGTGCCATCGGGACGTCCGTAACGCAACCTGCATTCACAAATTAGGGAATCAGTATTACAAGAAGGGGGCCGTGGAGCCCTTAATTCTGGCAAAAAGATGAAGGGTGATCCAGTCCCACCGACGTGCCAGACTTGTGGACGCACTTATTATTACATCTTAGTTTATTTGTTTATCAGGTTCGTTCATCGATTTATTAAGTGCGTGGGCATGCCAGTCACGAAGTGACGATTTGTTCGGGCTCCGAGGAAGCCCTTGGTGCACTCGATCTGACTCAGTCAGGCGATTGTGTGGTTCGTGTCGGGACTGAGACCCGTTGTGCCATAAAGGTCACAACGTCATTTACATCCCCTCGGAGAGGGGAATACCCTTGATTAATTTCCAGAAATAAGGGCTCCACGGTCGAAAGAAATAATAATTAATGCAGGAAGAAAAAGGTAGTCAGGCCACGCGGTGAGCCCGGGGGGAGTGTATGAATACACGGGTTATGTCAGTCACTGGTGGACCATTCCATATTTGGAAAGAAGTTCACACAGAAAACGAGATGATAACGGGGGACGAATCCGTACGAATGTCTGCCGAGGGATGGCAATTTTAATACAGGGTGGAAAGTCAGATCCCGGTGAGGGAGGGGATCCTGATGAATTATCGGTCCGAGGTAAGGCCGGGCAGTCACCACGACAAGAGAGAGAACTCCCGAGAGTGACTTCCGGCTTATAGGAGCATCATTAATATCCCCGGGTTCGGAATCCAGGAAGGAGAGACTGTTGCCATATTATTGTATTCACGATGATTGTCGACGCTTGTTATTATCATTTATTTACTGACACAACCCTTTCTTTATTGACTGCCTTTTATCACCCAATGACCGTGAATTCTTCTCCTATTTATTACTACCCCCCCTTTGTTATTATTTTCCCTTTTTGTTATCTTGGTTGGGACCACCCCTTTTGTCTCATTATTATTATTACTATTCATCGTTCCTTTTATCATATAGCCCCCTCCCCTTTTTATTACATACATATGTGTATTCGTTGGGGAGATGATGGAGACTAGGGTGTACCGCTGAGAGATGAATGATGTGTGCTGTTCAAAGGGTAAAGAAGGGTGTACCGCTGGGGAATTTAAGAGTGTGCCATTGAAGATTGAAGATGGGCGTACCGCTGAAGGGTAAAGGGTGGAGCGTACTGCTGAGGCACTGGGGGAGCATACCACTGGGAGAATGTGGAGCGTACCGCTGGGGCACTGGGAGTGTACCGCTGGAAGGGCTGGAGGAGATGATGCGTGAACAAGCCACGAGGACCGTACAAACTTTGTGTGGACGAGGCACGGCTAACGGATGTATAGACTCAGTGCATGCAGTGATGTATAGACTTGATGAAATGATGCATGAAGAAGCCACAAGGAATGTAGAGACTTGGCGTGGACGAGGCACGACTAACGGATGTATAGACTCAGTGCATGCAGCGATGTATAGACTTGATGAAATGATGCGTGAACAAGCCATGAGGACCGTATAGACTTTGCGTGGATGAGGCAGGGCTAACGGATGTATAGACTCAGTGCATGCAGCGATGTATAGACTTGATGGAATGATGTATGAACAAGCCACAAGGAGTGTATAGACTTGGCATGGATGATGCAAAGCTAACGGATGTGTAGACTTAGTGTATGCAGCGATGTATAGACTTGATTGAATGATGCATGAACAAGCCATAAGGACTGTGCAGACTTGCGTGGATGAGACAAGGCTAACGGATGTATAGACTCAGTGTATGCTGAAGATCGTACAGACACCGTTGGAGGGCTGGGAGGATGCGTACCACTCAGACAACAGGGGGGGAGTGTACCACTGGGAATGGAACTGGAGGAGTGCACCGCTAGAGGGCCAAAGGGGAGTGTACCGCTAGAGGATAGAAGGTTAGGGCGCACCGTTGGAGGAGGTAGGCCAGGGTGTACCACTGGAAGGTTGAAAGATAAGGATGCCGGGTCAAGACAAATGGAGTGGAGTACAGATGGGTAGGGGGAGTTCAGAAGAAGTCCTTTCGTTTGTGCAGGTCTGATGGGAGACTTCGGAGGATCAACTTTCAGTTTTGTCACATGATTCAGCCCCAATTCACGCCCCATAGTGCAGCTCTTCGGATCTTGTTCAGTTCAATTCTTGAAGCCTTGCATAGTTCTTTTAGTTGATTAGAGTGTTTTTACTGTTGCTTAGTCCATCTGTTTGCTGCTTCTTTTCATCTTTTTAAATTTGTTGTTATTCCTGACAAAAATTCGGCAGCACCTCCCCTTGACCCGGGAGGTAAGGGAATAACAAAGAACATGCCCACAAAGAGTGGCATGAACCAACAACTGAGGGGGGTGCCTGAGCAGCCGCTTTTAGGGAAACTTCATAAAACTCAGAGAAAACATCGAACGAGGAACCAGTAGACTTATGCAAAGGAGGATGCCACTGGTCCCGAAGGAGGGCAAAGGAGGATGCTCTGGGCATTGAATGACTCCAATGTGTTAAAGAGAGTGGGCTCCCACGGACCCGTATGGCAAGATCAAGAGTTGTTATTCAATGGAAGGCCATTGAAGAGGGAGAGGCTAGGCATACCCTGTCAAGCCAGGAACAAACCCTATCGACTGCATAAACCAGCGCCACGGGAAATCAGGTAGAGTAGGGAGTTGGGAGGTTGGGGGAAGAGAATGTAAAACCACAGGAGACTGGTGAGGAGAAAAAAACAAACATAGTAAGAAGCAAAACCGAACATTATTTCATTCATGGAGGATTCAAGATAACAAAGATCATGGCCCGAAGACCACACATCATACACTGCATCCCTAAACAAAAGGAGGGAAGAAACAAAGAAGAGGAAAGAAAAGAAAGTTGGGGAGAGGGTTGGAACGAGGAAGGGGAGCCATTTCCTTCACTCCATTCCTTCCCCCTCCACTACATGCAACACTCCTCTCTCCTTTTTCTATATTTCTTCTACCTTCTCTTCTCTTCTTCTCTTCTTCGAATGGGCCTCTTCGTATGAAGATCCTCTCTCCTACTTTCTGTTTTGGAGGGCCTTTTTATACGTGGACGGTTGACGGGGGAGCCTCATGATGACACTGCCATCCGAGGTTGCCTTCGGTATCTTCCTCGTCAGGTGAAGATTCCCCCCCCTCCAGCCAGAAGGTGACACGGAGACAGGCGCCAACTGGCTTTGAAGTGGCTGGACTGCGCGCCAATGGGTCTACCTATTGACCGTTGTATCTTCTGCCGGTGCGTGACGCTCAGGGGAATTCAACGCTGTGCCACTGGAGAAAGGGCGTTGGGCGTTGAGGGCAGGACGCCCGTACCGTTGGGAAGCTTGAGGCCGTGCCACTGGCGGTCAGACTTGGTAAATGAGTGTACAGACTTCGTGTGCATGTATGAACTCTGTACAGACTTTACACCGTGAGCATGCATGAGTCTGTACAGAGTTGCCACACGAGTGTATAGACTTCGTGTTTGAAGCAGCCAACCAATGTACAGACTTGGAGCTTGGATGTATAGACTTTGCGTTTGAAGCAGCCGGCCAATGTACAGACTTGGAGCTTGGATGTATAGACTTTGCGTTTGAAGCAGCCTTGACAGAAACCCTGAATGAAGCGTGCCGCTGAAGGGCTAAATGGCCGTGCCGCTGAAGGGCCAAATGGCCGTGCCGCTGAAGGGCTGAAGGGCCGTGCCGCTGGGAGCTTGAGGCCGTGCCGCTGAAGGGCCTCAGGCCCGTGCCGCTGGAGGCACCAAAGGTGCCATTTTGACAGGGGCCTTTGCTTTTGCTTCAGGAACTTGAAGATGTGCATTCTTTGGGATATTTCTTCACCGTTAGGGGCCCGAGGGTGGGTCCGTAGCAGTGTGTCAATTCTGGATGACATCCTGTGACTTCTCGGTCTCTTAATGCGCCCGTGCAAATGCGGGGATTTGCCGGGCGGTAGTATTTTCCTGGGGCCCTGGATGGCCAGTCTCTCCGGGTCTTCTTCCTTTGACTTTGACATTAATGCGGGGCTCGGTGGGACATATGGACGTGTAATTTTATACATCCACAAGCATGCTTCGACATAAAGTCTATAGAAGGCAATTGATTGACTACATGCACAATCATCCTAGACTATGTGCCCAACTCTGCATCGACTTCAGAGATAATATGTGCATGCTGTGTAGCAACTTATGTACTCAGTCCACAAGTGATTATTCTATCATCAAACAACCTTATTCACAAGTTCAAGAACAGGCAAACTCAATTATTTCAAGCACTCTAAAAGACATCCTAAGAGAAAAATTAGTCATTTTCCTGCTAAAATTTACAAAGCCATAGTTCTCTTCTTAGATATCTAAATCTTTCATTTCCAGAAGGTTTTGTAAAAATATCAGCGACTTGTTTTTCAGTTTCAACAAAGATTAATTCAATTTCACTTTTGCTCACAACATCTCTAAGAAAATGATGTTTAATATCAATGTGCTTAGTCCTAGAGTGGTGAACAGGATTTTTAGTAAGGCAGATGGCACTAGTGTTATCACATAAAAGAGGAATGCATCCCAGAATTATCTGATAATCTGAGAGCTGATGTTTGATCCATAGTACCTGGGCAGCACAATTCCCTACAGCAACATATTCTGCCTCTGCAGTGGAGAGTGCTACAGTGTGTTACTTTTTAGAGACACAAGATACTAGACAACCACCTAGGAATTGGCAATATCACTAGTGCTCTTCCTATCTATCTGACACCCAGCATAGTCTGCATCAGTGTAAGCTATAAGCTCTAACTCACACCTAGCAGGGTACCAAAGACCAAGTTCTTTGGTGCCTGACAGATACCTAAAGATCCTTTTCACTGTACTAATATGAGACTCCTTAGGGCTAGCCTAAAATCTAGCACATAAACATACTACAAATTGTATATCAGGCCTAGATGCAGTGAGGTACAAGAGGGATCCGATCATACCTCTATACAACTTTTGATCCACTGGGTTACCTTTTGTATCTTCATCAAGACTTGTGAAGGTACCCATTGGAGCTGCAATGTCTTTGAGGTTTTCGAGCTTGTATTTCTTCAAGAGGTCCCTAATGTATTTGGACTGGGTGATAAAGGTTCCATCTTTGGTTTGAGTCACCTGCAATCCAAGAAAGAGTTTCAGCTCACCCATTGAGCTCATTTAAAACTCTTGTGTCATTAAGTCAGAGAATTCCTTACACATCTTTGGGTTAGTTGAACCAAAAATAATGTCATCCACATAAATCTGAACAATAAGTATGTCAGGGTGACTTACCTTTGTAAACAACGTTTGGTCAATCTCACCTCTCGAGAACTTCTTCTCGGTAAGAAATTTGCTGAGCCTGTCATACCAAGCTCTAGGAGCTTGCTTCAAACCATAGAGAGCTTTATTCAACTTATATACATAAGAAGGGAAATCTGAGCATTCAAAGCTAGGAGGTTGATGAACATAGACATCCTCCTTAATTTCCCCATTGAGAAAGGCAGATTTTACGTCCATTTGCTGGAGAGTTATTCCAAGGGAGCATGCATAGGCTAACAAAATTTTGATAGCTTCTATCCTGGCTACAGGGGCAAATGACTCTTCAAAGTCAATTCCGAATTCCTGGTTGTACCCCTGAGCAACAAGTCTAGCTTTATTCTTTACTACATTACCTAACTCATCGGTTTTATTTCTTAAAACCCATTTAGTTCCAATGACAGTCTCATGATTAGGAGGTGGGACTAGGTGCCACACCTTGTTCCTGTCAAACTGATTAAGCTCCTCGTGCATGGCATTGATCCAATGCACATCCTTTAAGGCATAGTCAATGGACTTGGGTTATGCATGAGAAACCAATGCATATGTATTTAATTCATGCTGAGCTCTAAAGTAGCCTCTAGTCCTAGGGGGTTCATTTAGGTCACCAATGACATTACTTACAGGATGATCTCTTAAAAATCTGATATTGATAACTTGGTTACCTTGATCTTCATTTACCTCCCCCTGAACAGCAGGCTCTTCTGCATTATTTTCTTCTAGCTCTTCTTCTTGATCTGATTGATCCGCCGATTGACTTTCATTCAATATTTCTCCATCATCTTCTTTCCTGCATAGACCATTGTCACATTTAGTCAAGGACTCATCAAAGACTACATGTGAAGATTCTTCAACAGTTTTAGAATTTGAACTGTACACCCTATATGCTCTAGTGGTTTCAAAATATCCTAGGAACAAGCCGGGATCACTTTTAGGTTCAAACTTATCAAGATCTCTTTTATCATTAACATGGATAAAACATTTACATCCAAAAACCTTAAAGTGAGCAATTGAAGGTTTCTTACCCTTGAGGATTTCATAAGGTGTTTTCTGAGTGAACGGCCTTACCATGGCTCTATTTATTACATGACATGCAGTATTAACTACTTCTGCCCAAAATTTTCTTGGTAGGCCACCTTCAACTAGGAGTGTTCGGGCCATCTCCACAAGAGTCCGGTTCCTCCTCTCCACCACTCCATTTTGCTCTGGTGTCCTTGGTGAAGAGAACCGATGAGTAATCCCATTGACCCTGCAAAATTCATCAAATTGTGAATTCTTAAATTCACCTCCATGATCAGATAAAATATTTTTAATTGAATTTTCATTTTTTTGTTTTATTTTCATATAGAACTCCTGAAATTCTATGAATGCATCATTTTTATGTGTAAGGAAAAAGACCCAAGTATACCCAGAGAAGTCATCAACTAGGACATATCCATATCTCCTCCCTGACAAGCTGACTGATCGTGTGGGTCCAAATAAATCCATATGTATCAGCTCATAAGGTTTAAGGGACATGTTTTCAGTTCTTGATTTAAATGACTTTCTAGTATGCTTGGACTGTGTACAAGCACCACACACCTTATTTTTCTTCTTGAAAGAGATTTCAGGGAGTCCTCTAACCATGCTATGTTTATTCAATTTATGCAAAACAGTATAGCTGGCATGGCCTAATCTACGATGTCACAAAAATACTAAATCATCTTTATTTGCAGTGAGACAAAGATTAGAATGAGCTAAATCATCTAAATCTACCAAATAAATGTTATTCACCCTTTTTCTTGAGAATTTAACTACATCGAAATCAGGTTCAAAGATTTTGCAAAAATGAGAATCAAATACTACCTTGTGTCCTTTATCATAGAGCTGGCTGATACTAAGTAAGTTATATGCAAGACCATCAACCAGTAGTACTTCTTCAATGCAACAGGTAGTACACTTACCTACCTTACCTGACCCGATGATTTTACCCTTTGTATTTCCTCCGAAGGTGACAAGACCTCCATTCTTCTCAGTCAACATGCAAAATTTGACCTTGTCTCCTATCATATGCCTGGAGCAGCCACTATCAAGATACCACATATTGCTCCTGGCTGCTAGGCATACCTGCAATCACAATCAGGTAGAGAATTTTGGAACCCAAAGCTATTTGGGCTCCGAAGCAGAAACAGAACAATTTAAGCAAGACATCAATTGTTTAGGAATCCACATTTGTCTAAACATGGTTGGCTTAGTGGAATTCCTGACATTCTGTTCATCATCTTTCTTTTTCTCAGCACCAACTGATTGAACCTTCTTCTTCTGGTGCTTTGGTTTTTCTTGAGTTCTGGCTCCATCTTTATTAGCAGCATGATTGTTTTTGTGCCAGTGCTCAGGGCCGTAGGTACTCAGATAGTTGATGCCCGCAGTGGTCCTAGGCTGACCAAAGAAGACCTGTCTATTAAAACCCCATGTCCTAGGTTGACCAATCCAGCTGGCAAACTGAGATTTATGCCAGTGAGTAAGAAAAGGTTGATTTCTAGATCTCCCCTGGACTTGATTCCATCCAGACCTATAGAATGGTTGTGGCTGTTTCTGAGGATAAGTGTAGTAAGTCTGGACCTTGGGCTGGTGAGTATGGCTGGTCTGGCCCCAAGCAGCATTAGTTCTCCCCTGTATTGTTGACTCATTGGACTTCTGTCCAGGTTTATGTTGGATCTTCTTCTGGGCTGGTGATGGTGGTGGAGACGTGGTGACCTTGCCCTGGAGTTTAAATTTGCTTGGAGGCTGACCTCGAACCTGAGACTTACTTTTGGGTAAAGGGCAGGATCTGCTAGGCTCACCAACCTTCTGTTTACCTTTGTCCTTGGCACTGGACATTTTCAAATTAACAATTTTTGAAATGATATTTTCAATAACCATTTTTATAAGAGGTCCCTTCCTTTTCTCTGCCACAAATGATATGGTTTTCATGGCAAGGCTTTTCGTGGCAGTTGAGTTGAATCCAAGACCTTCTTTTCTGAAATTCACCTTTGACCCTAACAGAGCATTGAGATTATCTGTGCCTTGGGTCATATTTTCTATAATTTTCCTTTTATCAACATTTTCTTTTTCTAAATTTTCAGCTATTTTCTTTAATTCAGAATTAACACACAAAATAGCTTCATATTTCTAATTTGAAAATTTTGCTTCATTTTCAAACATTTGAACTCTCAACTTCAAATCATCAATGACATTCTTTAATCATTCATTTTCCTCTCTAGAATCTATTAAAGCATGCTTCAAATCATCAGATTCAGCACATGAAATTTTTAAACTATCATTTTCTGATTACAGATAGGCAATTTTATCAGACATGGTTTTATCATTCATAAGTGAGTTTACTTTCTTCTTTAAATGCCTGTTCTCCTTTCTAATATCATCCACTTTATCTAGCAAGTCTCCATAGGCATCCTCCCAATCAGAAATTGTATAGTGCTCAAAGGGAGAGGATACCTCATCGGAGTCTCCTTCTTCTTCTTTGTCACTTTTGGTCATCAGGCAGACATGCTTTTCTTCATCCTCGCCCTCTGAGGTGGTGCTCAGTGTGCCCTCGTCCTTATCGCTCCAAGTACTAATCATGGCTTTTCCTTTTCCATCTTTCTTCTTTAGTTTCTCCTTCTGCTTCTGGAGCTCTAGACAATCTGCCTTCATATGTCCGGCCTTCCTGCAGTGGTAGCAAACATTAGTATCAGGTTTCTTCGCAGGGTTAGACCTATACCTGTTATATCGCCGGCCGCTGAATTGTCTTCGGCTGAAATTTCTACCTTCCTTTCTCAAGAATCGCCTGAACTCTCTGGTCAACATAGCAAGTTGGTCTCCATCTATTTCTGACCTAGATAGATTGCTCTGCTTGCTTGATGATTCACTATGGTTGGATCTGCTTGTTCTGCTGGAACTAGCCTTCAGCACAATTGGTTTCTTCTTATTTTCGAGCTCCTTAATTTTGGGAAGGTTCATCTCATATGCGATTAGAGAACCTATTAACTCGTCAACTTTCATCGTCTGAAGATCTCTTGACTCCTCGTTCACTGTCGCCTTTGTGTGCCAGACAGGAGTCAGAGACCGCAAGATCTTCCTTACAATCTCATAGTCGGAATAGCTCTTTTCCAAATTCCTTAGACCGTTAGTTATGATCGTCAGACGAGCATACATCTCAGTCACGGTCTCACCAGGTTTCATCCGGAATGCTTCATATTCAGAGACCAACATATTAGCCTTGGTCTCTCTCACCTGTGATTTCCCTTCGTAGATAACCTCCAGTGTGTCCCACATCTCCTTGGCGGTTTTGCACGATGACACTCTGGAGAATTCCGTGGGATGAAGTGCGCACTGAATAGAGTTGACGGCACTCCAGTTCAAAGTAGACTTTCTAATTTCCTCTCTCGTCCAAACCTCTTCATTCTCATGCAGTTCGAACGGTCCCTTGCTCACTACCCTCCAGATCTCATAGTCTTTCGCCCTCAGAAAGACCTGCATTCTGTTCTTCCAGTAGGCGTAGTTAGAGCCGTCGAAGTACGGAGGCTTGGAGGTTGAATGTCCTTCTGCTGTCATTCACTTAGCGTTCATGGCCGTTCCTCTTTAGGATGTTAGTCCCTGAAAAAGAGTTAGGCTCTGATACGAACTGATGAGAGTCTATGAACGATCTAGAGGGGGGTGAATAGATCAGTCACCCAATAAAATCGACTGTAGCAGTTTCAAGTGCGGAAATAAAGCAAACTGATGCTGGACGGTAGAAAGATAAGCAAGAGCGATCACAGAAAGCCAACTCTAGCAGATCTAAACATAAATGATCCTAAACATGCATCTACTGCTGATAAAAGAGATAACCAAGATGCACAACAATTCACAGGACAAACGCACAGTAGACAGGAAATTTTTAAGGTGGTTCGATCTCAAACCAGAGATCTACGTCCACCCCACACTCCAAACAAGAATGTGGCTTCAACCGCTGATGCACAGCTTCAACCATTGGGCCTCACAGCTTGCCTACAACCGCTGAGCAACACAGCTTGCTGTCCGAGGTATCCACCTCGCCCGCTGAGCAACACAGCTTGCTGACCAGAGGAATCCTCCTCTGCAACGCTGAGCAATACAGCTTAGCTCTGCTGATTAATAGCTTGAAAACAAGGTTTTAGAAAACAAGATAGAAACAAACGAAAAATAAGAAATCCCCAGAGGGAATGTAGCTCACAATGAGCAATTTCAGTCTGGTATCTGAACCGAGAGACTGATAAACCAACACTCAAAGTAAATCTCTCAGAATCCTCTCTCTCAACTCTCTCCTTCTCTTCTTCTCTTTTTCTTCTCTTTCACTTCTCTCTGGATCGTGCAGGCTCTCTCTGCTTCTACACTTCTTGATCTGATTTCTATCTCCCTGCAACACCATCATCTCTTCAGATGGAGAAGTCTTCTTTATATAACAGCAGTAAATAGGTGGGCGTGTGTCCTCCACAATTCCCGCCCAAGCGCCTTGACCACGTGGTAGCATTTCAGCCTGCTGCAATGCACGTGTCACGATCCTGGCACATCCTCCATTCTTGGATCACGTGCCTTTCTTAAGTTCCTCGACCAGCAATCCTGTTATATAAGACTTGTCATCAGTTTGAATTAATCGAAAAGGAAAGACAGAAAGACGCACCGAGTTAGTTCGAGGATTGAACTAAGCATGTATAGACTTGATGCATATAATGCAGTTTGCATGCAGAAAAGTATGCACATTGAAGATGAATGCACGGACATGCCACCAACGAGTGTACATACTTTCTGTGCGATGTACAAATGATGCACAGATATGCCACTGAGGAATGTGCAGACATTGTGTGCAATGTACAAACGATCCACAGATATGCCACCGAGGAATGTGCAGACTTTGTGTGCAATGTACAAACGATGCATTGACTTGCTGTGCCAACAGCTTAAGCATGAATTCATAATGTACAGACTCTGATGGACTGATGTATGAACTTAAACATTCGAATCAATAGAGGTTGTACATACTTGTGAAATGATGCACGAACTTTGTGAATTTTGTGTATACGAGAGGCAAGGCGATGCACTGACTATGTGTATACATGAAGAGCACGGGCTGTATAGACTTCGCTGCGGCTGTACAGACTCAGCTGCGAACTGAGCTAAGGGATGAATAGTGCTTGCACTGACTTGATCGAGTGAAGCAACGTGGATTGTACATATTTGAAAGCATGCAGCGATGTATAGTCCCGACAGATGCAACGTACCCACATCGACTTACTTCTGAAGAATGTACATACTTTATGTATGCATGGAATCAAAAGAATGTACATACTTTAAAGTAAAAGATGCACATATGCATATAGTTAGACGCGTGCAGCAACACATGTTGTACATACTTGTGGACTTGCACCAATGCAGAATGCACTGTTCATGCACATACTATGTACACTGAAAGATGAAACATGCATTGAACCATGTATGTATAGATTGCATGTAGAACATCCATATGTTCTAACCTCACATGACTCATAGTGTTTGCTATCATCAAAACAATACAACATCATTGAGTCACGAGAGGCACAACAAGAACCACTCCAGCGTTGGGCCATCTAATGATCCCCTGAAGAGGTATGCTAGAGATCTTTTGTCATTCTCCCAGAACGAGGACTCATACATGAAGTCCTTCAAATGGGTGAGGGGGTTTCCAGTGCCATTGTACCTACGGTATGTGGGCATCTCAGAAGGGGGAAGATGGAATACTGGAAGGATCGACAGAGAAACTTCAGGGGTGGATTTTACATCCACCATTTTCTTGAAGTCCCGGAATTGCTCATCCATCTTATTCAGTTTATTTAAGATGGACTGGGTAAGCGTGTTAACCAGGGGAGGTGGTGCTTGCCACAGAGAGATCGTAGGCCTTCTGGAAACTTAAGAAGGAAACCTCGTACGGGAGGGGTATTGGGGTCTACCAGTGGATAGGCCCGGCTGGATTGGTGTTTGAAGGGCGGCTGGCGCCAAGGGTTGTGAGGGGAATTGGAAGGTGGAGGGGTGTTGATTCGCTTGCCCAAAAAGTGAGGGGGAGGGAATGGCCTGTGTACGCTCTTGGACGGGTGTAGCAGTCAGATTCGGCTCTGGGGGAGAGGGGGAAACATATTTCTCTTTTAGAATGGCCTGGAAGGCCTGGAGTTGCTCAGGGTTGAGCTGGGTGTTGGCCAGGACACTTAGCAGGGAGGGAATGTCCTATGAGGGGAACGCATCCCCGGCAACATTCGACACCTCATGTGAGGGCTCATAGGATGGACCGGCATCCATGGCGTAGACATGGGGCTCACCTTGGTAGCCCTGGTCCGGGTTATACTCTCCATAAGAGTCATGACATGAGTCATGCATTTGGGGCTCATAACTGAAGGCCTCGGTCTCAAAAGCATCGTAATTGTATTCAGCCATCATTAACACTTTTTCAGAGCGTAATAACATACACCAACAAACAAATAACAGAGGTTAACACACAAGTTGATGCTTTACATCCTCTTTTTTTATTTTTTTTATTTTTTGCAAATTAGAAGTTCATATAAAAAGTAGGACCCTAGTCAAAGTTTCGGCCAACACAGTGCTAATTAAGGTCACTCGTCTGACCACGAATAAGTCAACTAGCTCCGAGAAACTTCAATGGTACCACCGGCCCAGTGAACGAAGAGAGAATCCTTCATTGTCGGGGACTTACGGAGGTCCCGATGAAGGAGATCATAGTCCTTCGAGAGAAATTCCCGAACGGAGAGTCCTTCCTTCATCGAGGGAGGGTGAGTTCCTAGAATTGAAAGCAAAGGGGGAAGATACATGCAATGCAGTGCTGTATAATAGAGATATGTGAAACACCAACAAAACAGGAAGAACATGAATTATGCAGGACAGAATAGAACTAAACAATTTTCACAAGATGAAATAGAACATAAATTCTGTAGGACAGAACATGATTGAATTTTTCTCTCTCTCTCTTTCTTTTTTTTTAGAATCAAAGGAGCGTGTCCACAATGGGAGATGCCTTTGACAGAACACGTTCACTTGTCAAGACGTGCCTACACAAAGACTGACAAAGTTGCTAAGGGCGATGATGTTGAGCACGCGTCTGGAGCTCCAGACACGTTCTCAAGCTGAAGCCCGCTTTTTAAGAAATAACGGAGGGAAGGGCAAGACAAGATTTCCACAACTTAAACACACCTTGATATGGCAATCAACCGAAATGGTGACCTACTTCGAACCGGATCTCCTTTCTACAACATCGTGAATCTCTCGAGAAATCACATGGGACTATGGGGGAGTGCACGAGGTGGACGAGGGATGAAATTAAAATTACAAAGAGGTGCTAATAGGAGCACAACTGTAGTGCATGTGGGTGCAATAAGGAGGGGAACACGTGGGTGCCAATGGAGGGGCACACGTGGGTGCCTAATGGAGGGGCACACGTGGGTGCCAAACGGAGGGGCACACGCGGGTGCCAAAACACACGGGTAACCAAAAGGAAAGCAAAAGATGTCCCACCGTGATTGCCAAGAGATGTGGACGACGTCACGTGGTCGGAGAGCGGGGAAGAAAACACACGCGCTTAAGGAGAATGCGGAGAAAGGCTCCCGAAGAGGATTGTCTCTACGGGATTCGAACGGGGAAACACACGGAACGTAAAGGGTACAATTTGATAGAAATGGAGATGACAGAAATAAAAATGACGTTAATGAAACCTCCTCCGCGAGAACTTGTTCTCCACGGGATTTGAACAGAAATGAAATGACAGAATGAGACCACCGCGAGAACTTGTTCTCCGTGGGATTTGAACGAAAAATGAAAAAAATAGAAATGAAATTACAGAATGAAACATCCACGAGAAACTTGTTCTCCGCGGGATTTGAACAAAAATTAAAATGACAGGAATGAAATGACAGAATGAAAAATTACAGAATGAAACCTCCGTGAGAAACTTGTTCTCTGCGAGATTTGAACAGAAATAAAAATAACGGAAATAAAATTGACGAGAAATAAACCTCTGCGAGAATTTGTTCTCTACGGGATTTAACAAGAAAGAAAATAGGGATGGGAGTAAAAGAAAACAAAGTGCGCGTGTGTGTTATGTGATTGCCAGGGGCTGAAGGCCCCAAAAGAAAAGGAGTTTGATCGCCAGAGGACGAGGACCTCAAAATGGAAAGGGGATGATCTCGTCTCGTCTCTGAAACGAGGGGTTACGTGGGTTCCTTCTTCCTCTTCCTTCGACCGGCCGACTAAGAGGACTTTCTTTCGGGTTACCCTTGCAAGAAAGACGAAACAAACGGCAAGTGGATTAGAATGGAAATAACGTAGTACCAGTCCCTTGTGATATAAAATTCGGTGCAATCATGATCAAACACACACCTCGTTGATGTTGTTTGAAACCCCTTTTAGACACAAGGGTAGGAAATGAAATGATGACATGTACAAACGGGGTCTTCTGAAAAAGAGAAGCGTATTATGAACGACGATGAGTGATGCATGCAACCAATAGAATGAAAATGAAGCAGAACAAAAGTGGAAGAAAAATCTTATTGAGGTGCCGATGACAGGCTTCGAGGGAGCTCCAACAGCATGAGGACAGCGTAAGCATACGGCATGACAAAATGACCTTCCTCGTGTATGTGAACACCCGGAAACTCAGCAAAACCTTGCTTTAAAATTTCACGAGCGTGATAGAGAGAGAGAGAGAGCGAGGGGGGTGGGTCATGGGTGTTCTCTACGTGGGGGGTGAGAGTTAGAGGGAGGGTGAGGGCGTTGTGCATGGAGGGGGTGTGGAGTGTGTGAGGGGAAGAGGGTGGCGAAGGGAGAGGTCGGTGGCGTCGTGAGTTCGAGAGAGGGAGGGGGTGTGGCGTGCATGGGCATAGTGGCAGCGTGGGTGTCGCCCAGGTGGTGCATGCAAGGAGAGAAGGTCAGAGGTAGAGGGAGTGCGACGGCGGGGAGGTGGGTGAAGAAGAGAGGAGGGCGGCAGTGATGCCGTGGGTGTGGCGAGGGCGGTGGTGGTCGCCGGCGTGAAGTGGAAGAGGGGGGGTGAGCGAGTGTGGAGAGAGGGTGGCGGTGGTGGTTGCCGGCGGTGTCATGGGTTGGAGAGAGGGAGAGGGGGGAGTGTTGGGTTCGGTGCTATGTATTCAGGGGGGGGGTGAATGAATATACCCTTTAAAAACTTGCACCCATATAAGAAATTCTTCCTAATACAACCAGAAGCCCAATAAGCAATTGTGGAATTCAGATTTATTAAGACAACTGAAATGCTTATAGATGAACTAACTAGTGACTTAGGATCAATGTTAACGAACTCTCAATACCACATCCAAACATATAGTGTGCGCAGCAATGAAATGAACATATATAGAAAATCAAACCATATCGACCCTATGCATTCATCTAGCGGCAAACTCACAAAGAGATCAAACCACTGCACAATGATTTTTAGGTGGTTCGATCCTGCAGACCTACATCCACCCCACACTCAAACCCGAGTGTGGATTCCGCTGACTCACAGCTTGAACAGCTAGGCATCACAGCTTGCCACACAATCAGCTGAGCAACACAGCTTTCTGTCTAGTGGAATCCACCACTGCAACCGCTGGGGATTACAGCTTACCCGTCCAGAGGTAACACCTCTGCAAACGCTGACTAACAGCTTGAAGAAAGGATAAAAGATGAAACAAAAATAAGAAGACAATCAACGACTGAAAGCTGTAAATGAAAGCACAAATGATATAGCTCTCGAAGGAGCAGCTCTGGCTTGGATTTGATCCAAATGCCAGATATCCACTATCTCTCTCTCTCTTTCTCTGCTCGAGCTCTCTATCTCTCTCTTTCTCTTCTGCTCTTCTTCACTTTTTCTTTTTCTTCTCTGCTTCTTCTGCTTCTCTTTTCTTTCTCACAGGATCGTGCAGGCTATCCTCTGCTTCAGTCGATCAGCCTACTTCTGATGGAAGAGGCTTCATATATATAGAGCAGCAGGAAGCAGATAGGGCGTGTGTCTTCCACATCTCCCGCCCAAAAGCTTTTGCCAGAACCGAGGCATTTCGACCACCTGGCAGCATCCTGGCTGGGTTGTATCCACGTGTCATAATCTGGGCACCTCGTCCTTCCTTGGATCATGTGCCTTCATTAGGCTCTGCAAAGAATCCCCGTCAGACAGTCGAATAGGATTATCAGTTTAAGACTGAAACCCCTGTATAGACTTCATAGTATACACAATGCATTGTATAGACTTTGCAAAGCGACATGAATGTATGGACTTTGCAGTGTGTAATGTGCAGATGTTATGCAATGTATGGACTTGCGTTCAGTAGCAGTGTATAGACTTGAAATATGCAGAGCTTAAGCTATGTACATACTTCAAATATGCAGAAGTAAACGTGCATCAATGTGTAGACTTAGCAAATCAAAGTATGAACAAAGCAACACAATGTGCAGACTTCGTGCAATGAGTGAAGCAGTTTATAGAGTTAGAGTGCAATGCATGTTCAACTGCAGATAGCAAAGTATATACATTACAACTGAATGCACTGTCATGCCGAATGAATGTACAGACTTAGCGTTAAGAACCCAACCGATGTCTAGACTTTGTTAAGACGCTGAATGAGACGCTAACCCAATGCATGCAATCAGTGATGTACATACTTGAAGATGCAATGTGCAATGCAGTGAAGTGTGTACATTGAATACGAATGCATAGACATGCTGACAACAGATGTGTGGACTTTGAAAGTAAAGGACCTCACATGCATTAGTGTATAGACTGTATGCCTGATGGATGCACTAATGCAGTATATGCATAGAGGAAGCAATGCACCGATGCAATGTATGCACATAGCAGATATTGAACTGAAGCAATAGATGTATAGACTTCACGATGTGTGGACTTGCCAAAGGAAAGGCTGTACAGACTTGATGCAATGCAAGGCAACGAATGTGTAGACTTCAAGCCAATGTATCAACTTTAAGCTCATGCAAGCAAAGCCAATGTATAGACTTGGCGTTTGTGTGAGCATGCGATGTATAGACTTTGTGTTGTGAACACAGGCTGTACAGACTTGCTAACATGCATGAACAAATGGCATTGTATAGACTTGGCCAATGCAGTGATGTATGGACTTGCACAGTTCTAGCTACAGTGCAATGTGTAGACTTGGCCAAAGCAGCGATGTATGGACTTGCATAGTTCTAGCTACAGTGCAAAGTATAGACTTGGAAGCATATGAACATGGCACTGTACAGACTTTGAGTGAGAGCCCAATGTACAGACTTGGTGGAACTGAGCGTAGGTAAAGATTAAGAATGTATAGACTTGCTCAGTTCAGCACGTAAGTAAAGATGCCAATGCAGTGTACATACTTTGCAAGAGACACTAGACGCTGTACAGACTTAGCCACAAGCTGAACAATCGGATGTACAGACTTTGCCTTAAACAGTCCGATGTACTGACATGCCTGAAACAGTCGGATGTACATACTTTGCCTGAACCAGTCCGATGTACAGACTTTGCCTGAAACAGTCGGATGTACAGACTTTGCCTGAACCAGTCCGATGTACAGACTTTGAGATGAAAGCATGAACTGTCCGATGTACAGACTTGCCAAATGGAGTGATGCATGAACAGTGAATCAATGTATAGACTTCATGAACGTTGCATGCAATGCACTGGACGATGTATAGACTTAGCCAAATGGAGTGATGCATGAACAGTGAATCAATGTATAGACTTTACTCATGCATGGCGTTGTACAGACTTGCTAAGCTATCAACAGCGAGTGTATAGGCTTATGCATGAAGCAAGGCAATCTGATGTGTAGACTTTATCAACACAATGGCGTGCAACTAAACGATGTGTAGACTTCAGAAATGCATAGAGACGCTACAGCGTGACAGCGTCAACGCAGCAGTTCACCCTGATGTGAAGTTAGATCTGGGTCAATTCAGTGGGTCGACGCAGTGACCCCATGCGTCAACGCATCCAGCCTTATCTTCAAAGCCATCTAAGGCATTTCAAGGCTGCGTCAACCTCGTGGACTCAATGGGTTGACGCCATCTAAACTACTTACGAGATGGGGTCTACCCATCTAAGTAGGGGGTCGACCCACAGAGCTAGCACACTCATGTATTCTCCACAGAACTGATCAGATATAACACACTCATGCATTCTCCACAGAATAAATCAGTCATATGCATTCATGTTGCTATCATTCAATGTGATGTTCTTAGGAAAATAATATGGTGACTCATTTATGTTGCTATCATTAAAACACCACATAATCATCAAAGCACAAGGGGCACAACAATCTCCCCTCTTTTGATGATGGCAACATAATGAGTCACACTGACTCGTCAAACTATTCTCCCCCTTTAACATAATCAAAAAGAGAGGAAATTGTTTGAGAGACAAAATTCAGCACACAAAGATAGGAAATGGTTCACTGAAATGGAGTTCCCCCTTATGACAATGAAACAGCTCTCCCCCTATCAATATGCATGATTGACTACTCTCCCCTTAAATGCAAATAATCCATAACTCCCCCTGAAGCACATGAATGAAATCTGGTTATCCAATAAATCAATCTGAAATCTGCCAATACAAACAATCTAAACTCTGGTTGTGGCACCTCACATATGCATGAACAGAATGAAACATGTGGAAAGTCCACTGAAGTAGAACTTATTGCAAAACAAGATGGAAGATTCCAACAGTATGGAGAGTAAAGTGATTGATGATAGAAAGGCAAGAGTAGATAACAATCATCACAAGACATCTCAATGAATAATCAATATCAAGATTTATGTTGATCAGGCTATCTGGAAAGAATCTGATCATGAGGGATTTTAATGCTTGCACTATTTCAATAAGTCTTAAAAAGAATAGACTCTTCTATCATAAAGGGTTATGAAGTGGCAACTTAACCAATCTGATTTAATTATGATGTATACCAAATTTGTCAAATTAAACTCAGTACTCATATCTGAATCCAAGTTTTAATAAAGGTGAACCAAATATTCAGATAACACTCAAAATCAATCATCTTTATCTTACACACATGATGTCAATGACTCTTTTTAGAGTTACACAGATAAGTATTGATGTTAAACACTTTTTCCAAGAATATGAGTTGACAGACTTTTGAATATATTTTCATTTGAAGCACATTATATTTTTTTCTGAGCAATTTAGGTTGATCATCACCTTTTTACATGAGGCACAACACGTCTTAGGTGAAGTGACCCAGTTACTCAGTGGGATAACTGGCATTGCCTCTCAACTTTGAGAACAGAGTTAGCAATATGGGTGTCTTTTTACATGAGGAGACACCTTGATTAGAGGCCAGACTCCCCAGTTACTCAACACAGGCATGCCATTGCTCTGTCAGGTTTTTCAGTAAATTTTCATCAGAGATAACTATGGCACCTCATGACATAAGTTACTTTATTTCATTGATAGAGAACCCAGTTTCTCAGTGACCAAGACATTGCTCTGAATTCACAATTTTTCATTTAGTCAACATTTCTCAAGTTAATGTTTAACCACAGCACTCACTCTATGTATCTCTACCAAAGTAGCCTTGATTTCAAATTTTTCAAATATCAGATGAGAGAATCTAAGGTTTACATGACACATGTGGTTAAAGTTTATTAAACCTTATTATTCAGATATTTTCATTTCATTTAATTACAAATCTGAGAATACATTAATCTTATATCAGTCTGATTCAGTGGTAATTCTTAAACCTATATGATAGGAATTTCTACCAAGTTCTCAGACTGAATTGCATGACATGCAGCTTAAGTACCTCAGATCAGAACAATAAGTTTAGCTGACCAACAATCAACAGTAGAAACAAATCTGTCACACCAGCTAAGAGATATATGAAGGATGAGTATAACCTGGTGGAAGAGTCAATCACCAATAGAGAAGAGCATTAGAAGAGAGTTTATCAATAGATAGTAGCTGAGTCTGGAATTCAGACAGATCAGCTATTTTGGTGAAGATAGTAGAGAATCAATTGAAGTAAACTGAGAGCATTAGAAGATCCAATAAACTAGATAGGAGGATTTCAGGTGAAAGTGAATGAGATGATCAAAAAATTTCCTCTGTCTAGATTCATCATGAAAATAGCAAGCCATGAGTAGCAGAATGGTTAATCAGAACAAGTTGAGCTCCCCCTGACTAAGTGCATGAAGTGAAGGATAAAACATAAGCAGCAATACGATTGATCAAAGATAATTGGACTCCCCCTGACTATATGCATGAAATGTATTGAAAGCACATCACATGATATCAAAGTTTGCATTCAGATATGATTCATGCAAATTAGACAGAAGAGAATTACCATAAGCATGATTGTTCAATTCATATTTCAGAAAGTTTCAGTTTAACATCAACAAATCAACATGATATGCAATTTTCCCTGCCTATATGAAAACTTGACCCTTGGTACTTGGCGGAGAGCCTGGTCTCAAGGACCATCTCACACATAGTAAGAACCTCCAGGCAGATTTCTCTGCCTTTTAGTAGCTTACCATTTGATATACCAGGGTTATGCAAAGATATGCAGTGCAAAGAAGTCCTATGTGTAGACAGTTACTTCTTTTTGGAGTTTTCAGTATGATGATGTGCAATGCATTCACTACATGTATGCATATGCAATTTCAGACAATCATCAATATGCAAATCATGTATGAGGAGAGTTCAGAAAATCCAAACCTGACAATGCTGAACATGAAGGAATATGCAAAACACAGATTTAACATGCTATGCAGAATGTTTATTTAAACATCAGAGCATTCTTTATTCAGATAGCATCATGCGAGAGCAATCAACTTTTCAAGATAAATAAATTTAGCATAGACAGATCATTATGATATGCGATCATCTAAAGGACACAACTTCAGAAGAAAGAATTTAAACTGAGTTTTCAGAACTAACCTGAATAGTCCACTTCTGGGGGTTTCACTTTTGAGTGCCTTGGATTATTAACCCCTTTATTCTTCAGCTTCCAAGGCACACCTGCAACATGTTAATCAATTTGATCCTACAGGAACCCAAGAAGTCTTGGGTCCTGAATTAGCCTTGATGGGTGTTCTGAACAATCTTTTAGCAATATTATCATCATGATCCATCAGGTAACAGTTATCCATGGAATGACCAAATTTTCCACAGTACCTACATGAAACAGTAGATTTTTTGGTCCTATGATGCATATCAACAGCAGCATGAGACCTATGATACTGAGCATGAATTGTTCTGTTGTAAGCATGAGCAGTTTGTTTCTTATTACCTGATGACCAACATTCAGTAAATCTATGACCTACCTTGCCACAGTTAAAACATGAAATGTTTGCACTTCTTGTTCTGGGGAATTTAGCAGATTTGAAGTTAATATGAGTTCCCTGAACATGCCAGCAGTCCTTGACTGCATGACCATATTTCCCACATTCAAAGCATCTAAGATGCTTGCTTCTTGATTCATTGTTACCCCAATGATTTCCTGACCAGCACTCATCTGCCTTATGCCCAGGCTTGTTGTAAGTGAAACAAATAATATGCTGGCCTGAATTAGATTTATATCTATGTGGGCCATGAGCATGTGTGAAAAATCTAGAATTCACATTGTTGTCTTCTTTCATTTTAAAACATGCATTCATTAGATGACCACGCCTACCACAGTAATAACAGGATGCATCAAATTTCTTAGTGGCATGATTTCTATCAGATAAATTCTTAGAATGCATTGCTCCACCAGCATGCTCATCTTCAATCAACAGTCTGCAATCACCCATTACATGCCCTATCTTGCCACAATAATGGCATGACACTTTAGTTTTCCTGCCGACATGATTACTAACAGACTGACTAGATGCATGAGTATGAGTACATGAAGCATGAGCATTTTGCATTGAC
The DNA here is from genome assembly GCA_022559845.1 of Amorphophallus konjac. Classification (NCBI taxonomy): domain Eukaryota; kingdom Viridiplantae; phylum Streptophyta; class Magnoliopsida; order Alismatales; family Araceae; genus Amorphophallus; species Amorphophallus konjac. Next base: position 49,052,287 of record CM040120.1, on the reverse strand, counting down.
CCATTACATTCAGCAGAGCTAACTGATTTCAAGATGTACTCAAAAATATTATTTACCTTCTTTGTATGACCCTTCTTTTTCAATTTCTAATTATTCTTAACAGTTTTTGTTTGCTTTTCATTTTTCTGGGCTTTGAACTGAAATACAGATGTTGAAGGTGATTTCTGATTTTCATTTTGTTTTGGGGATTGCTTTGAAGTACCAGCTACATCTGAGCTTTGCACAAAGGTGGCATATAGCTGACTTTTAGTGATTTCCTTAACATCAGAAGTGCAATTTGTCCCCTTTCTTGAATTGTCATTCTTATCTTCCATGACAGCTTTTATCTTTCCTTCATTTTTAGCAGACTTGGATACTGAGTTTTCCAGATTATGAATTTTACTTTCCAAGCTAGCAATGTGAAGCTCATAACTGGCTATCTCATGTTCACTGCAATTTACACATTCGCTTAGAACTTTATTTGTAATTTTGTACTTCTCAATTTCTTGTTCTAGTCTGATCACCCTTTGTGATTCTCCATCACAAGTGAATTTTCCCTTTTTTAATGTGAGAAGTGTTTCAGATAAGCCAGTGTTTAAACACTTTAATTTTTTAATTTCAGCTTTCAGTTCAGTGTTTTCTTTCTCAAATTTTTGAGGTTGAGCTTCCTTAAAAATAGATTTCTCTTTTTCGATAGTCAGAAACCTCTGTGAGAAAACAGTATTTAAAACCATCAGTTTTTTGTTTTGTTCTCTCAATTCTTCGTTCTCTTCAGATAGCTTCATGACTCCTTCATTACATTTTCCATTTCCAGACATAAGCTCCAATTTTTCAATTAGTTTATCTTCTCTTTCTTCTGCTTTAATTTTCTCAGCAAGTAGATTTTTGTGATCATCTTTAAGTGAGGCAATTTGTTTATTTAGCCATTCATTCTCACTATAAAGATTTTCATTACGTTCTCTTAAAGCAGAGCACATTTTGCAGTTTGATTCAGCAGAAGAAGAATGTGAAACCTCCCCATTGATTTCATTTATTCTAGCCATAAGATTTTCATTTTTCTTTTGAAATTCTTTATTCTCAAGTTTCAGTTTGTCCAATTCAGAATTAACTTCAGTAAGTTCTTGCATGCTTTTTAGATGCTCATTTTTCTTATCATTTAGCTGATTCTCAATTTCTGACATTTTGTCCAAGCATGTTTGTTTTTCAATTTTTAGATAATCATTTTGTTTCTTAAGGTTCTGAACACCTAGCATACATGCATCATAAGATTGTTTCAGATTTAGACAGTTTTCACAGGAATCTTTCAAATTTATTTTATCATATTTCTTTTTTAACTTTTTGTTTTCAGATTTTAATTTCTTGGATACTTTTAACAAATCTTCATACATCACTATCAATTCATCAAAAGTGTATCCATCTGATCCGGAGCTTACCTGAGATGAGGTCTCATCATCATCATTTCTCCGATCAGCCATCAAGCATTTGTTGTGATTCCTGGTGAGCTTTAATTTTTTCAAAATTTCTTTGGCAGACCTACAAGATGAAATACATGAGGTTAGATCTCTGTCAATTAATTCTTTCATTAAAACTAATGCTCTAGTATTGACAGAATCTTTCAATTTATCCTTCTCAGTCCATCTAGATTTATCTTTTGATAAGTTGTATGGACCGTGAGTCATTACCTTCCAGAGATTAGGATCAGTTGATTTTACATACCGATGAAACTTGTCTAACCAAGAATCAAAATCATTACCTCTGAATATCGGAGGATTAGCCATCGAGATCTAATGAGTGCACCGAAATCAGATAAGCAAATAAAGACACCGAGCCGGTGAAACAAAACACAGAACACAAGAAGCACACTCTGAAATGCACTAAATAGAAATGCAGGATCTACTGCGGATTGTTAGATCCTATGCACAGCAACCCGCTCTGATACCAAGTGTTGGGTTCGGTGCTATGTATTCAGAGGGGGGTGAATGAATATACCCTTTAAAAACTTTCGCCCAATTAAGAAATTCTTCCTAATACAACTAAAAGCCTAATAAGCAATTGCGGATTTCAGATTTATTAAGACAACTGAAATGCTTATAGATGAACTAACTAGTGACTTAGGAACAATGTTAACGAACTCTCAATACCACAGTCAAACATATAGTGTGCGCAGCAATGAAATGAACATATATAGAAAATAAAACCATATCGACCCTATGCATTCATCTAGCGGCAAACTCACAAAGAGATCAAACCACTGAACAATGATTTTTAGGTGGTTCGGTCCTGCAGACCTACATCCACCCCACACTCAAACTCGAGTGTGGAATCCGCTGACTCACAGCTTGAACAGCTAGGCATCACAGCTTGCCATACAATCTGCTGAGCAACACAGCTTGCTGTCCAGTGGAATCCACCACTGCAACCGCTGGGGATTACATCTTACCCGTCCAGAGGCAGTACCTCTGCAAACGCTGACTAACAGCTTGAAGAAAGGATAAAAGATGAAACAAAAACAAGAAGATAATCAGCAACTGAAAGCTGTAAATGAAAGCACAAATGATATAACTCTCGAAGGAGCAGCTCTGGCTTGGATTTGATCCAAATGCCAGATATCCAGTATCTCTCTCTCTCTTTCTCTGCTCGAGCTCTCTATCACTCTCTTTCTCTCCTTTCTCTTCTGCTCTTCTTCTTTTTTTCTTTTTCTTCTCTGCTTCTTCTGCTTCTCTTTTCATTCTCACAGGATCGTGCAGGCTATCCTCTGCTTCAGTTGATCAGCCTACTTCTGATGGAAGAGGCTTCATATATATAGAGCAGCAGGAAGCAGATAGGGCGTGTGTCTTCCACATCTCCTGCCCAAAAGCTTTCGCCAGAACCGAGGCATTTCGACCACCTGGCAGCATCCTGGCTGGGCTGCATCCACACGTCATAATCTGGGCACCTCGTCCTTCCTTGGATCACGTGCCTTCATTAGGCTCTGCAAAGAATCCCTGTCAGATAGTCGAATAGGATTATCAGTTTAAGACTGAAACCCCTGTACAAACTTCATAGTATACACAATGCATTGTATAGACTTTACAAAGCGACATGAATGTATGGACTTTGTAGTGTGTAATGTGCAGACGTTATGCAATGTATGGACTTGCGTTCAGTAGCAGTGTATAGACTTGAAATATGCAGAGCTTAAGCTATGTACATACTTCAAATATGCAGAAATAAACGTGCATCAATGTGTAGACTTAGAAAACCAAAGTATGAACAAAGCAACACAATGTGCAGACTTCGTGCAATGAGTAAAGCAGTTTATAGAGTTAGAGTGCAATGCATGTTCAACTGCAGATAGCAAACTATATACATTACAACTGAATGCACTGTCATGCCGAATGAATGTACAGACTTAGCGTTATGAACCCAACCGATGTCTAGACTTTGTTAAGACGCTGAATGAGACGCTAACCCAATGAATGCAATCAGTGATGTACAAACTTGAAGATGCAATGTTCAATGCAGTGAAGTGTGTACATTGAATACGAATGCATAGACATGCTGACAATAGATGTGTGGACTTTGAAAGCAAAGGACCTCACATGCATTAGTGTATAGACTGTATGCCTGATGGATGCACTGATGCAGTATATGCACAGAGGAAGCAATGCACCGATGCAATGTATGCACATAGTAGATATTGAACTGAAGCAATAGATGTATAGACTTCACGATGTGTGGACTTGCCAAAGGAAAGGCTGTACAGACTTGATGCAATGCAAGGCAACGAATGTGTAGACTTCAAGCCAATGTATAAACTTCAAGATCATGCAAGCAAAGCCAATGTATAGACTTGGTGTTTGTGTGAGCATGCGATGTACAGACTTTGTGTTGTGAACACAGGCTGTACAGACTTGCTAACATGCATGAACAAATGGTATTGTATAGACTTGGCCAATGCAGTGATGTATGGACTTGCACAGTTCTAGCTACACTGCAATGTATAGACTTGGCCAAAGTAGCGATGTATGGACTTGCACAGTTCTAGCTACAGTGCAAAGTATAGACTTGGAAGCATATGAACATGGCGCTGTACAGACTTTGAGTGAGAGCCCAATGTACAGACTTGGTGGAACTGAGCGTAGGTAAAGATTAAGAATATATAGACTTGCTTAGTTCAACACGTAAGTAAAGATGCCAATGCAGTGTACAGACTTTGTAAGAGACACTAGACGCTGTACAGACTTAGCCACAAGCTGAACAATCGGATGTACCGACTTTGCCTGAAACAATCTGATGTACAGACATGCCTGAAACAGTCGGATGTACAGACTTTGCCTGAACCAGTCCGATGTACAGACTTTGCCTGAAACAGTCGGATGTACAGACTTTGCCTGAACCAGTCCGATGTACAGACTTTGAGATGAAGCATGAACAGTCCGATGTACATACTTGCCAAATGGAGTGATGCATGAATAGTGAATCAATGTATAGACTTCATGAACGTTGCATGCAATGCACTAGATGATGTATAGACTTAGCCAAATGGAGTGATGCATGAACAGTGAATCAATGTATAGAGTTTACTCATGCATGGCGTTGTACAGACTTGCTAATCTATCAACAGCGAGTGTATAGACTTATGCATGAAGCAAGGCAATCTGATGTGTAGACTTTCTCAACACAGTGGCGTGCAACTAAACGATGTGTAGACTTCAGAAATGCTTAGAGACGCTACAGCGTGACAGCATCGACGTAACAGTTCACCCTGATGTGAAGGGTCAGTTCAGTGGGTCGACGCAGTGACCCCATGCGTCAACGCATCCAGCCTTATCTTCAAAGCCATCTGAGGCATTTCAAGGCTGCGTCAACCTCGTGGACTCAATGGGTTGACGCCATCTGAACTACTTAAGAGATGGGGTCAACCCATCTAAGAAGGGGGTCGACCCATAGAGATAGCACACTCATGAATTCTCCACAGAACAGATCAGATATAACACACTCATGCATTCTCCACAGAATAAATCAGTCATATGCATTCATGTTGCTATCATTCAATGTGATGTTCTTAGCAAAACAATATGGTGACTCATTTATGTTGCTATCATTAAAACACCACATAATCATCAAAGCACAAGGGGCACAACAGGGAGGAGATGGTTTGCGATGGGTAAAGGGGGAAGGTGTTAGGGGGGCGCCGGCGGTGTCAACGTGGGTGTGCGTGTGCAAGGGGGTGGCGTGGCGGTGAGGGTGTGAGGCGATAGTGGCGGAGGTGAAGTGCGGAGGGGGAGAAAAAGAGAGAGTGGGAGATGGGGTTCGCTGTGGGTTAGAGAGGGAGAGGGGGGGAGGGAGGTGATGGTGGTATAGTGTAGTGGGGAGGGCGACGACAGCGGTGAGGGGAGGTGGTGGCAGTGTAATGCAGTGGGTAGTAGGGAGGGCGACGACGACGGTGAGGGGAGGTGGAGATGGAAGTGGTGGCATCGATGTATGGTTAGAGAGAGGGAGAGGGGAGGCGGTGGTGTGGGTGAAGAGGAGATAAGGTTGCGATGGGGAGAGGATGGGAGAGAGAGGTGGGTGAGAGAGGGGGAGTGAGTGGTCGTGGCAACGCAGAGGTGGTGGGAAGGTGGGAGAGCATGAGGGAGAGCTCACGGAGGAGAGAGAGAAAGAGAGGATGTGTGAGAGGTGTGTTGTGTGTGTGAGTTAGGGAGGGGGGTGAGGAGGGTGGTCGCGGTGGCTCGGAGGCTAGAGAGAGAGGAAGGTGCGAAGTGTGGTCGCGGTGGCTCGGAGGCTAGAGAGAGAGGGAGGTACGAAGTGTGGTCGCGGCAAGAGGGAGGTGGTGGAAGCAAGGAGAGCGCGAGAGAAAGAGGGAGGTGCGGAAGTATTTAGCAGATAGAAAAAGAGAGGAGCAAGGGGAGATCGGCCGGAGGGAGGAAGGGAGCATGTGTATGTAGAGGAAGGTGAGAAGGGGGGTGTCGGTGGCTGTGCGGTCAAGGCTGGGTGAGGGGTGCGGGAGTAGAGGTTAGAGATGGAGGGTGAGAGACGGAGAGGGAGATGAGAGGCGAGAGATCCGACGGGGGAGTGTGGGGAGGTGCAGGTGGGTCGGCGAGGGTGTGTAGGCGGGGTGGCCAGGGTGTGCAGGCGGTGGTGGTGTGTGTCCCGTACGTGAGAGAGGGTGAGAGGGAGTGGGGAGAGGGTCACCGGCATGGAGTGTTGGCTAGGAGAAGAGATAGTGAGATGGGGGGTGGCTGCCTCCTTCTATCCGTGTGCGGTGGTGGGGAAAAAATAAGAGAGAGAGAGAGCCCGGGGGTGGTGAGATATGAGGGTGTTAAATGAGAGAGGGGACTAGATCCGAGAGAAGTGGGAGGGGAGTTAAGGTGAGGAGTTAAGGTTTTTATTTTTCTAATATATATATATATATATATATGAATTAAAGGATGGGCCAAGCCCATTAATGCCCTCCCTTTTTTTTGTAGGAAAAGAATGGGCCAAGCCCATCAACAAGATTGCTTATTTTTTTTATTTTTTTATTTTATTTTTTTTAACATGTCTCGTTAATTACACGAAAACAACAATTTATCATGTAAAAATTGGAAATCACTCAAATGACTCGAAAGGTGAATGCCGCTTCGGGGCATCATAGTGTAATATGAGATTTACTCACGGCAATGTCAAAAATGGCGTGTCTACAATCTCCTCAGAGCTGGAGCAGAAAATCAAAATTCTTCAGGATAATCGCTGGTCGACCGTAGAGCGGATGACTTCTGCCACCATCAAGGACTATCCACACCGCGCGCTACCTCCCAGAGGTAAGGATCTTAGGGCTCCGCTTTACACCCCCGCTTTCTGATTGGTTGAGCCTCTGCTGATGGTTTGCCTTTTGGTGAGCAGAGACGAGGTGCGGTGACGATGGGGAACGATCGTCGGAGCAGGAGGCCGCCGAGAGAGTGGAGGCGGTTACTTCGGATGCACCTCGAATCCTCGAGGGTCCTTCCTCTGCCCGAGATAAGGGCAAGCGGGTCGCTTGGGAAGAAGACACAGAGCGACGGGGATCCAAGCGTAAGGATCTCGGGGAGCGGTTGTTGTTGGCTTCGATGAAGGCCCTGACCGCTGAGAGGATTAGGCGGAAGAAGATGAAGATTGTTCCTCTGACTGAGGAGTCTCCAGCCGAGGGTGCCCGTTGCCCTCGCTCTTCGGTCGCTGAGCGAAGTTGCCTGCTTCGGTCGAGGGAGCCTCGGCCGAGCCTACGGGAGCACGCAGGGAGAGGTCGGTTCAGAAATCCCGACCGAGCCTGTTGGAGCACGCATGAAGGAGGAGGCGGGTTCTCAAGTCTCGACCGAGGCAGACGCTGCAGCCCCGAGCTTGGGGGCATCCAAGGGAGACCTCCCGGCACCGACTCCTCCAAGGGGGAATTATACCAGGCAGCAGGGGCCATCTACCATCTAGGTTTCCCTATACGATCGCTGCCGAGCTCTGGCTCCCTCATCCTTCCAGGATGAATTCTGGAACTGTTCCCCTTCTACACTTCTGCAGAGGCTCATGGGGGGGGGGGGGTTGTTCATGGCTCAGCTAGGGGCTGAGTTAGTAGATTACATGACGCGGTTGGAGAGCGAAGAGAGGGCCCAAGCCTGGGCTCTCACTGAGTCCGACCGGAGGGTTGGACAGTTAACCTTCGAGCTCGGGGTTCTCCAACGGGAAGTGGCCTCACTTTGCTCATGTGACCGAGTGAGCCAAGAGGAATCTCGATCGCTGTTCGAGCAACTGTCCCAAGCCTGATATTTGGCCGAGCTTAAGGGAAAGCTCCTGGAGGAGGAGCGTCAGGCCCCAGCAGTGAGTTTGGGACGGTGGATGGTCGAGCGAGAAGAGCTCGGGAGTCGTGCCTTGGAGGCCGAGTAGGCTAAGAGGGTGGCCAAAGTGATACGGGAAGGGCCGAGGTGAGGTTAACCGAGGCCAAGATGAAGATAGTCGAGCTTGAGGAGAAGGCAGCAAGAGTCGGGGCGGAAGCGATCGAGCGATTTCGGGGCTCGGAGGAATATCGCGAGCCTTAAAGAAGACCGCCTTCGCTTATTATGAGCTGGGCTATCGGCGGGAGCTGCGGAAGGGTTTTGCTCAAGGTTTCAGGTGGGCAGTCAATCTGGCCCAGGAGTAGGTCCTCGATGAGCTTGTCTTTAACCCCATACAACGCTATGACTCGCGTGAAGAAGGTTCAACTTCTCCTTCTTCTTCAGCGTCGAGCGACGGGGAAGGTAGCAAGGACACTTCTGCTCCTGTGGAAGAGGGTTCGCCAACTCCGACTGCCTCAAGATACTGCATGGTCGAGGTAGTTCCCACACAGGTGGGGCAGTGCCTGAGCCGGCCATCACCGAAGGAACCGGGGACAAACCGCCCTTGACTGCAGGAATGGAGCCGAGCGCCGTGGGCCTCTCAACCATCGAGCCTCAAGGGGGTTTACAAACCTCCCATCCTTCTCTTATTTCCATAGATTAGGCTTGTCTTGTACTTGCTTTGCTGGCCTTTCCCTTTTTTATTTTTAAGGGGGCCATCTAGAAACCCTCTATGTACTTTCTTTCTTTGAATATAATGGCGGTAGTGTTCAGAGCGTATTTAAATGCTCCTTAACGTGTTTGACCGAGTCTGATTTTTCGTATCAGTGGTCATCAGCATATCGGATATCTTGTGCGATTTTCCTGCCAAAAAATCAGATCATGCGCCAATTGGTTGAATCGTTGGTGCTGATCTGACGTCTTCCTATCTTCCTAAGTATTGAATCCCTTGCCTTTTCGCGTGCTCCCATAGAAGGACTTTGGGGGTAGGGAGGTGTAACTGCTCGTCGAAGAGGATGCCCACCTTCTGCTTGAAGTCTTTTTGCATCTTTTCGAGCGGAGGATCAATTAAGGCCAAGATCTCCCCCTTCGGCCTATAAAAGGTCACAAAGGGCACCTCCTCCTCATCACGCTGCGTAAGGGTCTTCATTGTGCTCCTCACCTCTTCCTCTTTCTCTGGTGAAGTGACTATCTTCTTCCCTATTGTCATCCTCTAGTGAGGCATGGAGGCCGACGTTGAAGATGAAGGCTTTAGCGGTTGCTGGTGCACCTGGGCTACTTCGGTGTGGAAGAATGGAAGACGGTTGGGCGGACAGTGTGGAAGAATGGGAGATGCATGATGATGCGTTCCTCCATGACTTTCGGGTTGTCGCCCACACCTGGAGAGGGGATGGCTCGGAGGATGGCACGAGAGCGGAAGGCATTCAATACCATGGCCTTACCTCTCTTCCTCTATTCTTCTCCTCTCCTCCCCTCCCACTCCCTACACCCCAAGGGAGTGTTCAAATCTTTCTCTCTCTTCTTTTCTTCTTATCTTCTTTGTTTATTTTTAGGCTTGCTGCTCCCATCAACTCTTGATGAAGCTTTTTCTTATTTTCTACCAAGTTGGTAGCCGGGCATACAACTCCTTTCTTTTTTTTAATTTTTTGATACCATCTCTTCCAAGCTACCCGAGCAAATTAAGTCAGCCGCCTACCTACCCGAACCGGTTTCTACACTAGGTGGAGTCAGTGGCTCGGTTCGAAGCTGCTAACTTTATGCACACTGAGCTATCAACTTGTATTGTATCAGTTTTGTTTATGCACATTGTATTGGCTACGGCCTATCTGATGTACAAAAATTTTGATGCAATAAAAATGAGAGTTACTATTTAAATTATTTTCTTACATATATGGAAGGAGCTCAGAAATAGAATTTTCGTAATGTTACAACATTCCACGTCCGAGGGATGAGTGTTCCTTCCATGGTAGACAACCAGTATGCTCCTTTCCCGAGTGTTTCGACCACTCAGTAGGGGCCTTCCCAGTTAGGAGCCAGCTTCCCCACCGCCTCCAGTGGTCGAGAAGCTCCGGCCTTTCTCAGAACGAAATCTCCCGGTTGAAATTGTCTGTCTAGGACCCGAGCATTGTAGTAGCGAACCATGCGATGCTAGTACTCCGTTGCTCGGATCCGTGCAATCTCGCATAGCTCGTCTGCCGTGTCCAAGTTTTCGGGCCAAAGAGATGAAGATTTTAATAAAATTAGGTAATAATTTTACAAACCACTGGGGCATCCCCCTGAAGAACACAAAGGAAAGGAGAAACAAAGCTACACATGCCGGATGCGGATATTCGGAAGACCACTTGCATCCGCAGTGGCATACACTCTAGCAAGGGCCGGGAGGTCCCTTTTAGATAGAAATTCCTTGTTGACACCAGTATGGACAACATTGTTGGCCAAGGCATCAGTGAGCTGATTGCCTTCTCTGAAGACATGGTCAATGGGGCAGGGGAACAAGGCCAAGATGTTCTGCAATGCAATCCACCATGGAAGCAGGGACCAAGGAGGTCGACCCTTATGCTTTAGCATATTCACCAGAACTAGAGAGTCGGTGAATATAGCCGAGACATGGATGGAGTGAAACACCGCAAGATGAACGCCATCGAGGAGAGCCCGACCTTCAGTAGCCCTATTCGAACCATGTCCATAATAATAGGAGAACCCAAGAAGCAACTGGCCCATCGAATTTATGAAACAGCCACCACCCACTGAAGGGCCCGGGTTACCTTTACTGGCGCCATCCACATGCAGTGAATATGCAAAGGCCGGAGGGTTCCATCGGACAACAGAGTATTCTAGCCTTTTATGCCTGATGTAAAAGCCATAAACCTGAAACTTATGAAGGAGATGAAGACACACACCATGCTGGAAGACAGTGTGATGCAGGGCGTGTGACACCTCCATTTGGATCCGATCAGCCAGACGCTGAAAGCATATCTAATGCCCCTCAAATCGACGGCTACATCTGGACTTCCAGATTTCCCAGATGATCAACAAGACCACTAACAAAGACATAAAGCCCTGTGGGTGATGGGGAGAGGCCCAAGTGACAGTCTCCCAAAGCCTGCAAGCTATCGAGGCAGATTGAGTGCAATGGAATCACAAGTGTTGGTACCATACACTAGTGGAATCACGGCCTTGGTACCATACACCAGCTAGAACGGAGTTTCACCGGTGGCAGCTCTTGGAGTGCTTCGATACGACCATAGTACGCTAGGCAATTCCTCGAGCCAGTTACCCTTAGCTTTCCCGAGCCTGGTTTTGATGCCTTTGAGAATAGTTTTGTTGGCATTCTCGACCAGTCCGTTAGCCTGAGGGTGGGCTACCAAGGTAAAGTGATTGCAGATGTGTAGTTCTGCGCACTTATTCTTAAAATAAGTGCAGTTAAATTGTCGATCGTTATCGCTCACGATTACTCGGGGGATGCCAAAGCGACAAATGATCAATTTCCAAACGAAACTCCAGATTACCATTTCAGTTATCTTGGCAGTAGCTTCAACCTCAATACACTTGGAGAAATAGTCGATGGCGATGATGATAAACTTCTTCTAAGCCTGGGCCACGGGAAACGGGCCTAGGATGTCAATTCCCCACCGAGCGAAGGGGTAAGGCTCAGTTAGGGTCACGAGTTCCGAGGTGGGCTGGTGGACTAAGTGGTCGAACCGTTGACACCGATTGCATTTCTAAACGTATGTTGAGTAGTCACGCTGGAGAGTGGGCCACCAGTAGCCTCTTCACAACAGGATCCTTGCAATTGACCGCCCCCCTTGGTGCTCCCACCAGAGGCCTTCATGCACCTCCTCGATTGCTTGGTGAGCTTTCGGGGCGTCGAGGCACTTGAGGAGGGGGCCAGCAAAGGATCTTCTATAAAGGGTTTCATATAGGAGGATGAAACGTGGAGCTTGATACTTTAGACTTCTTGCTTCCCAAGTGTCGGTGGGCTCTCGGGAATCACGAAGCCAAGCTACATATGGAGTCCTACAGTCATCGGATGATGCTTGTACAACGGCCACGAGCACGGTTTCCACACTCGGTCATTCTAGTTCTCCAAGGAGGACCGACCGGGTCCCTTCTGGGCTGATAGAGGAGGCCAAGCTTGAGAGGGCGTCCGCTGGGGCATTTTCTTCCTGAGTTATTTGGATCACCTAAAAACTCTCGAAAAATTAGGATATTTCCTTTACCAGCTGAAGGCACTTGACCATTTGTGGCTCTCAAGCTTCGTAGTTCCAGTTGATCTGATTGGTGACTAACTGGGAATCGGTATGGATTTTGACTTGCTCAGCTCCCAAGCACCGCGCCATCATGGCCCCAGAGATTAGGCCTCGTACTCGGAGACATTGTTTGACGTCGGGAAGTTAAACTTCAGAGCATACTATAGCTCCACTTTTTCTGGGGATCTAAGGAGAATACATGCGCCGCAGCCGATCAAGTTTGAGGATCCATCCATGAACAGGTCCTAAGCAGGGTCGGATGTTGGCCGAGATGTTTCTTCGGGTGGGACAGCACTCTCCGCGATGAAATTTGCGAGAGCCTGCCCCTTGATGACCATGTGGGGTCGATAAGAAATGTCATAGGCCCTGAGCAGTATTGCCCACCAGACTGGACGACCAGAGGCTTCGGGGTGAGCCAAAATCTTCTTCAGGGGTTCACTAGTTAGCACCACGATAGTGTGTCCTTGAAAATCAGGCCGGAGGTGTTAGCTGAGGTCACCAATACTAGCACAAGTTTCTCGATTGTGGGGTACATTATTTCAGCCTCAAGGAGCACCTTGCTGACGTAATAGATGAGCTTCTGCACTCCTTGGTCATCTCGAACTAAGATCGAGCTTACTATAGAGGGAGTTGCCGAGAGATAGAGGTATAGTGTCTCTCCGGGCACATGCTTTGATAATACTGGCGGTGAGGCCATAAACTCTTTTAGCTTAAAAAATACATTCTGGCACTCACTGTCCCAAGCAAAGGTGGCCAATGCCAGCTTGGGTCCTCTCAGCAATTTGAAAAAGGGCAGGCATCGTTCCGCTACTCGGGATAGGAAGCAGTTGAGTGCAACAATTCTTCATGTCAAGTGTTGAACATCCTTGACACAAACGGGCGACCGCATGTTCAGGATGGCCTGGATCTTGTCGGGGTTGGCCTCGATTCCTCGTTGGGTCACCAGAAATGCCAGGAACTTTCAGGATTTGACTCCAAAGGTGCACTTAGCTGGATTAAGCTTCATATTGTACCTCTAGAGGGTGTTGAAGGTCTCGGTTAGGTCGGCAAAATGGTCCTCGGCCTTAGGTGTCTTGACGAGCATGTCGTCAATATAGGCCTTGACGTTCCGCCCGATCTGGTCTTCAAAGATCTGGTTGACCAACCTCTGGTAAGTTGCTCCGGCGTTCTTTAGCCCGAAGGGCATTTGGGTGTAGTAGTATACGCCGAAGTCGGTGACGAAGGCGGTCTTATCGGTATCTTCGGGGTTCATCCGGATCTGATGGTATCTGGAATAGGCATCTAGAAAGCTGAGGAGTTCATTACCCGAGGTTGAATCGACCAGTTGGTCGATGCTTGGTAATGGATAGCAGTCCTTCAATGTGACTTTATTGAGGTCGGTGAAGTCCATGCACATCCGCCATTTGCCTGAATTTTTTGGCACTAGGACGACATTGGGGAGCCAAGTCGGGTAAAGGACGGGGCAGCATAGCCCGGTTTTCTTCCCCTTATTGATCTGCTCTTTAATGACTGCTTATTTTTCTGGGGCGTACCTTCTTCTTCGCTGTTGGACTGGTTTCACCGATGGGTCGAGGTTGAGTTTATGCATCACCATCTCCCCGGGAATTCCAGGAAGATCTTCATCAGACCATGTGAAGACTTGAATGTAATCTAAAAGAAAGTCTTTGTATTACTTTTGTGCATCAGGTGATAGATCTGCTCCAATTTTAACTTCGAGAAGCGGGTCATCTCTGAGGAATATTGATAGTAGCTCCTCTCCGGGTTTGCCTACTGTCACTTTATTCTCAATTGCCCTAAACTCTTTAGTTTTTTCCTCTGGCCCTACGGCTTTGACCGAGATTACATAGCACCTTCTAGCTATTTCCTAGTTACCTCGGACTTCCCCAGTACTGTATTTTGTGGGAAACTTCATCTTCTGGTGATAAATGGAGGGCACTGGCTTTATTCGGCCGAAAATGGCATTATAGGTCGACATCCCTTTAATCATAACGAAGTTCACCATAAACATGATGGTTTTTGGAGGGGTACCGAGAGTGATAGGCAGGCTTAGGGCTCCCTCGGGATAAGTTGCCTGGCCATTGAACCCACAGAGAGGGGTTCGAATCGGGTGGAGCTTCGATGGGTTTTCACCCATCTTTAAAAAACATTCGTATGCCAAAACCTCAGGGGCGCTACCATTGTCCACTAGAATCCTATCTACATTACAATGGTTTATAGTAGATGAGATTACAAGGGCGTCATCGTGCGGGGTAGCTACCCCTTCTAGGTCCTGATCAGAGAACACCAGGGCCTGTTGGTCGTTGGCCAGCGGAGCTTTGGGGACTCGAAAGCCCTGTTAGCTCGCTCGGCGTGACACTTTCTTCCTCGACTAATGTCCCCTCCTGAGGCCGATCCCCCTGAAATGACGTTAATGTGGACTCTGCGGGGACGATTGTCAATTTCCTCTGGGGGGACTCTACGGTCCTGCCGTTGCTTGGCCACATACTGAGAGAGGTGTCCTTGGCGGACGAGACTTTTGATCTCGTCCTTGAGCTATTGATAGTCACCAGTGTGATTGTCGTGGTCATTGTGGAACTGGCAGTGCTTTCATCGACTGTGGCATATTGGGTCAGCTTTCATTGGCTCGAGTCGGTGAAGAAGGCCCGAGTCCTTGATTTCTTGATTTATCTCATAGATGGGGTGGACAAAGGTGCGTACCGCTCGAACTTGCGCGGAGGCTCCCTACGGTCTCCTTCTCGATTCCTTCGTTTCCCCTGGCCCAAAGCTTGATCGGACGGTTGCTTCTTTTCTCCTTCTCGTCCGGAGCTTGCAAGGTCTCGGCATGCATTAAGGACTTCCTCACACTCTGCATGGCGCAGAGCCAGGGTCATCAAGTCGGCAAGAGAAGAAGGAGGGTGAAGCACTGGTTCTCGACGAAGGTTTTTGTCTCGGGTGCCTCCGGTCAGCGCGGTGATGGCTGAGGCTACGTCTAGGCGGGGGATGCACATGGCTTCCATCTTAAAGCGGTTGATGTAAGCCCGCAACCTTTCCCCCTGTGCCCGCTTGAGTGTCAACAGTCCCACGATCAACCTTAGAGGGCCGCTGTCGGTGAAGCTTTCTTTGAACAATCGCCCGAACTGTCGGAAGTTGAGGATGCTTCCGGGGGTGAGTGCACGGAACTAGGCCTGAGCGCCTTAGACTAGAGTGGTCACGAACGCTCGGCACTTGACGGAGTCAGACGCCCCGTGCAGGGTCATCAGGGCGTCGAAGCTGTCATAATGGTCGGCTGAGTCACCCTGGCCGTCGAATGATTTAAAGGTAGGCAAGGAAACTCTTAGTGAGATCTCTGCCTCCAAAATATGGTCGGAGAATGGGGATTGCTCCTCATCATCCTTTGTGGAGCTCTTTTGTAGGGCGCGAAGGGCACGCTCCTGTTCAGCGAAACGCCACTCAAAGTCTCGCAGACGAAGGGACAGCTCCGGCTGACGCTGGGGGGGGGCCAGGAGGCTGTGGGTGTTGTCCCAGCTATTGCCCCGCAGCTCCATGGAGGGGGTGTCCACTTCCGTGTGCTGTTGAGGTGGCCCGAACTTCCTCCCTCCAAGATTGGAGGAAGCTTCTTGTTCCGAGGGTGGGAGTTGTGAGGGCCCGCCAGGCCCATTCCGGATGAGACGTCCACCTTGAAGAGTAAAGTGGCCTCCGACTATCAGCCGTGAGGCTTCTGCACGGGGGGGGGGGGGGGACTCGTCCGAGGATGCCGTGACCTCTCCTCCCTGGCTACCTAGGTCCTCATCAAATCGATGAGGATATCCAGCTTAGCAATGAGGGACTGGAGGGCATCTGGGTTCCCAGAAACGGGTTGTCCCCCCGTGGCCGGCAGAGGTTGGGCATTTGCTTGATTGTTGGAGAGGGGACCCGTAGAGGAACATGCGGGCACAGGTTCCCCCTCCACTACCGCTGGTGCCTTCCCTTTGTAGCTAGCATTTCTCCTATTAGAACTTCTTTACACCATATTGGCTCTTTGCTTGTTTCCCACAGATGGCGCCAGATGAAGAGGTGAGATCTCTTGCTGAAGCCTGAGCCGTACGATCCTTGATAGACACTGATCGCCGCCACCAATGATAAGGATTCTGCAAGGTAGGAAATGGATCAGAGGAGCCCAGTGTTACGACCCTGGGGAAAACTTTCTGATGCCTAAGTCAGCATATTGATAGAGCGTAGGCGAAAGAGATGTAGGAGAAGGAAAGAGATGGGCACGAGATGGCTCTCCACCAGCAACCCTGGCTTTGAGTGCTCAGGCTTGCTTACCTTTCTGGAGGGTTTCATTTGAGTTTATATAGTCGTTCGCTCCCCATACTGGAGTCAAGGAGGCCTGAGGGACTAGGGAGCATTACGTCCTTGTTGAGGGATCTTCACCACTTGAGGACTCTTGCCCTCCCTTATCCCTTTAAGCTTCCTGCTCCAGGTGGCAACGTAACATCTGCCTGGATAAGTGCCCAGTTGGCAGTCTGTCGTGGGATGCCTATTTAAGGAGCACTCGGACTTTTACCGAGCGTCGGGGGCATCATCGGTTATGCTCGGATGCCGCTTAGGCTCTCCCCGAGCAACCGTTAGAGTATTTAGGATGCACCGGCCCTCTTCTCCAGTCGGTTATGCTCGGGCATCATTTGGTGTGCAATCCCTTACTCGGACTTCCGGGCCTGAAGGCCACCTAGAAAATATTGGACCGAGCGGTTTGGGCTTTCAAAATAAGTGGGCCCATCAATGGGCTGTCACTTGGGGAGTTTGGCCTTGTTGAGTGATAAGTGCTATATTTTATATCATAAGTTGCATCACATTTATGATCTTTGAGAATTAAATGAATAAAGTTGTGTAACATGAGCAGTTAATTTCATTCTCACAAGTAATTTGAGTCTGCACGCATTTCATCATCTTTCTAAGATAAAATGACCATGTGAGAAATGTTGGGTTCGGTGCTATGTATTCAGAGGGGGGGGTGAATGAATATATGCCCTTTAAAGACCTTTCTCCCAATTACAATTTTGCTCAAACAAGATTTCGCTCACTCAGAACAGATTAAAACACTCTAAGAAAACTGATTAACTCTTCTGCTCAACCAGAAACCAAATACTTAGAGCGCCCCTATGCAATCATCTAGCGGAAGCACAAATAGACAAAACAAACCACAATGCACAAGGGGTTTTTAGGTGGTTCGGTCCTCCAGACCTACATCCACCCGACACTCAACCCGAGTGTGGCTTACTGCTGACTCACAGCTTGAACCGCTGGGCATCACAGCTTGCCTACAATCCGCTGGGCAACACAGCTTGCCGTCCGAGGAATCCTCGTCGCCCGCTGAGCAACACAGCTTGCTGTCCAGTGGAATCCACCACTACAAACCGCTGGGGATTACAGCTTACCCGTCCAGAGGCAGCACCTCTGCAAACCGCTGGGCAATACAGCTTGGCTGTCCAGTGGAATCCTCCACTGCAAACGCTGAGCCTCACAGCTTGCTCCGCTGACAAACAGCTTGAATAAAGGTATAAAAGGAAAATGAAAATAAGTAGCAACAGCAACTGAAAGCTGTAAATAATGAAAGCACGAATGTGGCTCCTAAGAGCTGGCTGGCCTGGATTTGATCCACGGTCCAGTGAATGTAGATCTCTTTCGATCTCACTATCTCTCCTCTACTTCTTTCTCTTCTTCTCTCGATAGCTCTCTATCTCTCTTTTCTCTCTTCTCTTCTTCTGCTCTCTTCACTCTTCTTCTGCTCTCTTCAGCTGGATCGAAGTCTCTGCACTTCTACCTTTTCTTTCACTCTCTGCTCTTCTCTTCTTTTCTCTTCTTTGTCTGGATCGTGGCTCTCTGTATGGACTTCACCTCTTGCCAATTCGATCTTCCTCCTTCAGACAACGGAGACTACCCTTTATAGCAGCTCGAGCAGGGGCAGCACTGGGCGCGTGTGGCCTCCACCTTTCCCGCCCAATCGACTCTGCCACGTGTCAACATCTCAGCTCCTTGGATCACGTGCCAGACACCTGCAAGACAAATGAGGAGTTCAGTCGATTAACAAAATCAACTGAAGACAGTGTATAGACTTTATAACTCATACTGTAAAATGCAGTGTATAGACATGAAATGAACGCTGCATGATCGAGCCTAACCAATGTATAGACATTACAATGCCCATCCACTGAATAGACTTCACAGTGCTCAATCAGACTTCACGATGCTCAATCAGACTTCACGATGCTCAATCACCCTTGAAGATGTGAGCGAGACAGTGTATGGACTTCAAAAGCTTGAAGGCCCAATGTACATACTTTGAAGAGTCTGAACCAATGTACAGACTTGTAACGCTTGACGACCGATGTATAGACTTAGGAGCATATGAAGTCTCAGGGGAGCATCTATGGCCTCTAGACAGCATCACCAGCGTCAGGGGAGCATGTGGAGCACATGCTGTCTCTGGGGAGCAATCGCTGCTCCAGGGGGGCATCCTCAAAGTTAGGGAAGCATTAGCAGTCACTGGAGGGCATACTCGGTCCCAGGAGAGCATCTGGGGGGACAGGCGAGCATGCACGTCTGATGTACAGACTCTACAAATGTATAGACTTGGTGAATAGTGATGCATAGCCAAACGGATGTACAGACTTCACTGTGAATGCATGAACAGTGAATGAGTGTATAGACTTGATCAAGAGAGATGCTGGCCAATCGGAGCATTAACAGTCATTGGAGAGCATACTCGGTCTCAGGAGAGCATCCGGAGGGACAGGCGAGCATGCGCGTCTGATGTACAGACTTGTGAAAGACTTGAATGCACGACCGATGGACAGGCGAGCTCACTGTACAGACTTTGACATGTGAGACACAGAGAATGCACTGAAGTCTGTATAGACTTAAACAATGAATGCATGAGTCACAAGACCGACAGACTTAGCCTGTATAGACTTAGTATGAAGCACACATGCGATGTACAGACTTCAAGTCATGCAATGCAATGTACACACTTCAGCTAAGCAAGCTCCAGTGAATGTATGGACTTCATGAATACATGCTACAGTGCCAATGTACAGACTTGAACGTCAAGTGAGACGATGAATGAGACGGTAGGCTGTACAGACTTAGCCTAAGAAAATGCATGAGACGGACAATGTATAGAATTGCATTACTGTAGCAATGTATAGACTTACTATATGCATGAGACGCAAGTTGAGACGGTGTGTGCACTGTAACGAATGTATAGACTTTCCACCGACCAATGTGTAGACTTTGCAAGCCTAAGACGCTGAATGAGACGGTGGTTGAGACGGACGCTGTACACACTTTAAGTCCAGTGTATAGACAATGCCTTAGACTATAAATGAGATGCTAAGAAGATGCATTGTATGGACTTTGAGAAATGCTTCAAGTGGATGGCTGTACAGACTTCATGAATAGAGATGCATTGTACACACTTGTGATGCATGAACAGGCCAGTGTGCAGACTTCATGAATATGCAAACTTGTCAACGAAATGCACAATGTATAGACTATGCACATGCATGAAGAGTGTATAGACTAATGAAATGCTTTACCCTGCAGTGTATAGACTTGCTAGTCATCAAACTACATGCAGATAGAAAAGCAACGCACATAGTAGAAATCAAGCACTATATTAGTCATACACATGCATTCTCCACAAAACAAGTTATGTTGATATCATCAAAACACAATCTCATAAAGCACTCACTGTGTTGCAATCATCAAAACAAAATAGCATTGCTATCATCAAATCAACATAGCACATGCTTGTGCCTAAGGGGCACAACATTCTCCCCCTTTTTGATGATGGCAACACACTGTGACAGTGAGTCACACACAGAATTTTCTCCCCCTTTGACATAATCAAAAAGAGAAAAATAGTATAAACAAGAGTGCAAAGTGCATTATGCATGCAAATTCCTCTAGAACAGTCTCCCCCTGAATGTAAGACTCCCCTGAATTATTTCTCCCCCTAAATAAAAGCTCCCCCTTTGAGAAGGAATATGAACAGATAAACAAGGTAGAGAAGGTAGGAGGGTCACTTGACAACAGCTGAATCATAGGTTCAGAAAGGAAGCATGATTATAAACAACTGTTAAAGTATAAGAATCAGTAACATACAATTTTTAAAAATTCAGGTTTAACAGTGATAAATCTAGAGTAAAACACCCGACCCCTGAAAAAGAGTTTTAGATTCCATTTATAGCAATGAATCTAAGGCACATGGTATTAATAGATAAGTCAGAAATAACACCCTTTTTTGATTAAACATAGAATTTCAAGAAAGGCAACTTGAATATGTATTGAGAAAAATAATTTTCACTCATTGACTTTTGATTTCAATGGGTTACAGCAGTTTGTATTTCACTTTTGAATTTTCAGAAACTGAACTAAGTGAATAGACCTGTGGCATTTATGCTGTTGACATTTGGTGTATACCTTGATCAGAGGCAGGTACCCCTAGTTACTAGACATAAACTACAAGACCTATTTCAGATCAAGACCTACAAGGAATAGTCTTCACTTTTGACATTAAGGGTATACCTTGATTAGAGGCCAGTACCCTCAGTTACTTGGTGATGACTCCCCCTATAGATTTGACCCTATGAACAGAGATAGTCTAAAGCACTTCATGACATGTGAATTTTCCTACTTCTTTGGAGGAGTTCACAGTTTCTCAATGCAATCAACCATTGCTCTGTCACAATGTTCAGTTCTTTACATTTATGATCTTATTTACTGCTGCCCTTATTTCTTTTAGAGTGATTGTTTAAGAAATTATTACATACTCTTATTCACCTGTTCTAGACATTTCCAGTTCAACACATTTAGGCATTACAAAAAAACTTTTTCTATTTTAGCCATGAGATAAAGATTAAGAGCTATAAAAGTTTTCTTTTATCTCAAATTCTGAAGTGGAGACACTTAACTCTCTAATTTATAAAGGTTAAACCTTTAGTTCTTTTCAATTTGTAAGAGTGATTCTTATAAAAGAACAATTGAAATAATCACAACTCAATGTACTAAACCAGATACAGAACTATTGTTCTGTGAAAATGATAGGGAAAAGATAGCAATAAGCATTGAGTTCCAGGAGCATTTGATGTCAAAGGATATGAAAGAACTAAATGGGGACAGTGAGAAGTAGCAATGATTCAATGAATTGACAAAAAAAAAAAACTCTCAGCTCCCCCTGACATCATGATGCAAAGATTATACTATGCACTAGGCTGTTCTACATGCAGACTATGCACCAAGGATACAAGAGACAAGTATGCAATCAATTCAAGTTTATGCATCCAAGTCATGAACATTTTTATCCTTTTTCAGATTTTTTCAAAATATGATGCAGTGCACTGTTTTACATGAAGACTGGACCCATGGTACTAGGCGGAGAACCTAGTCTCAAAGACCATCTCACACATGGTAGGAACCTCCGGGCAGATTTCCCTGCCTTTTGGTAACTTACCATTTGACATACCAGGGTTATGCATGATAATGCAACATAAAGCAGTCTTACATGCATTGAACAACTTCATTGACAGTCATGCAAATGATGTATGCAAACATAAGACACATGCATTGACTATGTGTACTAAATGACCCATTTACACTCAGTCCAAGTATGCATTCAACAACAAGCATGCATTGCACTGACACAAAACACATGCATTTACACAAAGTCTATATAGTGCATCAACTGTATATGCTAAAACCATTCAAATTTAGTTCAGCAATTGGCAAGAGAAGAGCATCAGATATATGCAGAGTAAAACTCAGTAGTTGAGTCTGGAATGCAGACTGATCAGCTAGACAAGAGAAGATCATACATCAAACAAGCAAATCAACATGATATGCAATCATTTCAAGTTCACAATTTCATATAATGGAATTTTTTTAAAAAAAACTGGATGGTCAGAACAAACCTGAAGAGCAGGATCCTGGGGTCTTCTGTTGAGTGCCTTGGATCATTAACCCCTTTATTCATCAGCTTCCAAGGCACACCTGCAACATTTTAATCAATTTGACCCTGCAGGGACCCAAGCAGCCTTGGGTCCTGCATTTACCCGGACAGGTGTTCTAAACACCCTTTTTGCAGCATTATCATCAAATTCCATTAGACAACAATCAGACATAGAATGTCCAAAATTTCCATAGTAATAACATGAACCAACAGATTGTCTATTTTTATTCTTCATGTTAGCAGAAACATGATGCCCATGTGCATGCACATGAGTATGAAAATTATGTGTATGAGCATGAGTATTTCTTTTATTGACATGAAAAATTTTCTTTTCATACTCAGCCAGCCTACAGTTGGCAGCTTTGTGGCCTAGCTTACCACATTCGAAATAGTAACAATTCTTTTTCATGAATTCAATTTTATTCTTATCAACAGCATTGGGAGCAGGAAATTTTACAGATTTAGAATTAATTCTACTTCCCTGAGCATGCCAGCAGTCTTTGACTTTGTGGCCATGCCTCCCACATTCGAAGCACCTTGGGTGCTTACCTCTTGAGCCATTAAAACCCCATGAAGGCCTAAACCAACACTCAACAGCTTTATGACCACGTTTGTTACAATTATAACAAATGATGTGTTGGTTTGAAGCAGACATGTTTCTTTTGGGGTGATGATAATTATTTGAGAAAAAATTATCATGCATCATATCATCACTTTTCATCACACTGCAGTCATTCATATAATGACCATGCCTACCACAATAGTAGCAAGAGACATCAGATTTCCTAGGAGCATGGTTTCTATCATATGATTTCTTAGATGCATGCGAATGAGTACAAGAAGCATCAGATTCAGCAGAGCTAATAAATTTCAGAGTATAACCAGAATTATTCTTTGCCTTCTTTGTTTGACTTTTTCTTTTCAATTTCTGATTATTCTCAACAGGTTTTGTTTGTTTTTCAATTTTCTGAGCTTTGAACTGAAAGACAGATTTTGAAGGTGACTTCTGATTTTTATTTTGTTTTAGGGATTGCCTTGAAGTACCAGCTACATCAGAGCCTTTCACAAAAGTGGCATATAGCTGGTTTTTAGAGATTTCCTTCACATCAGAATTACAATTTGTTCCCCCTTTTGAATTACCATCCTTCCTTTTCACAACAGCTTTTATTTTTGTTTCAATTTTTGCAGACTTGGATGATAAGTTTTCCAGATCATGGATTTTATCTTCCAAAGATGCTATATGAAGCTCATAACTGGCTATTTCTTGTTCACTGCAATTAACACATTCACTTAGAACTTTGTTTACAGTTTTATACTTTTCAATTTCTTGTTCCATATTGATCAAAGTTTGTGATTCTTCATCATGGACACCTTTTCCTTTTTCTATGGTGAGAAGTCTTTCAGATAAGTCAGTATTTAACCATTTTAATTTTTCAACTTCAGCTTTTAATTCAGTGTTTTCTTCCTCAAGATTTTTATCCTGAATTTCATTATTAGCACATCTCTCTCTTCCAGACATTTGCTCCAATATTTCAATTAGTTCCTCTTCTCTTCCTTCCACATTAATTTTCTCAGCAACCAAGTTTTTGTGATCCTCTTTAAGTGAGACTATTTGTTTGTTCAGCCATTCATTCTCACTATAAAGATCTTCATTACGTTCTCTTAGAGCTGAGCACATATCACAGTTTGATTTAGCAGAAGAAGAATGTGAAGCCTTCCCATTGATTTCATTTATTCTACCCATAAGATTTTCAATTTTCTTTTGAAATTCTTCATTCTCAAGTTTCAGTTTATCCAATTCAGAATTAACTTGAGTCAGTTCTTGCATGCTTTTTAGATGTTCATTTTTCTTCTCATTCAGCTGATTCTCAAGTTCTGATATCTTGTCCAGACATGTTTGATTTTCAAGTTTTAGAGAACCAGTTTGTTCTTGAAAATTCTGAACATCTAACATACATGCGTCATAAGATTGTTTCAGATCTGGACAATTTTTACAAGGAACTTTCAAAGTTATCTGATCACATTTCTTTTTCAATCTCTTATTCTCAGATTTCAATTGTTCACATCTATTATTAAGTTCCTTATTTATATTCCATAGGTCATCAATTGAAAGTTCTCCAGATTCAGAGCTTACCTCGGATGAAGTTTCATCATTAGCATTTCTCCGATCAGCCATCAAGCATTTGCTGTGATTCCTGATTAGCTTTAGTTTTTCCAACATGTCTTTGGCAGACCTGCAAGAAGAAATGCATTCAATTAGAGATCTGTCAATTGATTCTTTTAATAAAACTACAGCTCTATTATTAACAGAGTCTTTCAGCTTATCCTTCTTGGTCCATTTGGATTTATCCTTCGACAGTTTATATGGACCGTGAGTTATTACCTTCCACAAGTCAGGATCGGTTGTGCTTACATACCGATGCAACTTTTCCAGCCATGGGCCAAGGTCATCACCTCTGAATATCGGAGGATTAGCCATCAAAGCAGATAACAAGCAGACTCAAAGCACAAAGCAATCGACAAGAAAACACCATAACCAGATAAGCACGGCAAAGCACTAACTCAGTGAAACTAAACAACGAGCACAGAAAGCACACTCTGAAATGCACCAAACACTAGCAGGATCCTCTGCAGATTGTTAGATCTGATAGATCAGAGACCCGCTCTGATACCAAGTGTTGGGTTCGGTGCTATGTATTCAGAGGGGGGGTGAATGATTATTTGCCCTTTAAAGACATTTCACCCAATTAAAATTTCACTCAAACAAGATTTCGCTCACTCAGAACAGATTAAAACACTCTAAGAAAACAGATTAACTCTTCTGCTCAACCAGAAACCAAATACTTAGAGCGCCCCTATGCAATCATCTACCGGAAGCACAAATAGATAAAACAAACCACAATGCACAAGGGGTTTTTAGGTGGTTCGGTCCTCCAGACCTACATCCACCCCACACTCAACCCGAGTGTGGCTTACTGCTAACTCACAGCTTGAACCGCTGGGCATCACAGCTTGCCTATAATCCGCTGGGCAACAAAGCTTGCCGTCCGAGGAATCCTCCTCGCCCGCTGAGCAACACAGCTTGCTGTCCAGTGGAATCCACCACTGCAAACCGCTGGGGATTACCGCTTACCCGTCCAGAGACAGCACCTCTGCAAACCACTGGGCAATACAGCTTGGCCGTCCAGTGGAATCCTCCACTGCAAACGCTGAGCCTCATAGCTTGCTCCGTTGACAAACAGCTTGAATAAAGGTATAAAAGGAAAACGAAAACAAGTAGCAACAGCAACTGAAAGCTGTAAATAATGAAAGCACGAATGTGACTCCTAAGAGCTGGCTGGCCTGGATTTGATCCATGGTCCAGTGAATGCAGATCTCTCTCGATCTCACTATCTCTCCTCTACTTCTTTCTCTTCTTCTGTCGATAGCTCTCTATCTCTCTTTTCTCTCTTCTCTTCTTCTGCTCTCTTCACTCTTCTTTTGCTCTCTTCAGCTGGATCGAAGTCTCTGCACTTCTACCTTTTCTTTCACTCTCTGCTCTTCTCTTCTTTTCTCTTCTCTGTCTGGATCGTGGCTCTCTGTATGGACTTCACCTCTCGCCAATTCGATCTTCCTCCTTCAGACAACGGAGACTACCCTTTATAGCAGCTCGAGCAGGGGCAGCACTGGGCGCGTGTGGCCTCCACCTTTCCCGCCCAATCGACTCTGCCACATGTCAACATCTCAGCTCCTTGGATCACGTGCCAGACACCTGCAAGGCAAATGAGGAGTTCAGTCGATTAACAAAATCAACTGAAGATAGTGTATAGACTTTATAACTCATACTGTAAAATACAGTGTATAGACATGAAATGAACGCTGCATGATCGAGCCTAACCAATGTATAGACATTACAATGCTCATCCACTGAATAGACTTCACAGTGCTCAATCAGACTTCACGATGCTCAATCAGACTTCACGATGCTCAATCACCCTTGAAGATGTGAGCGAGACAGTGTATGGACTTCAAAAGCTTGAAGGCCCAATGTACATACTTTGAAGAGTCTGAACCAATGTACAGACTTGTAACGCTTGAGGACCGATGTATAGACTTAGGAGCATATGAAGTCTCAGGGGAGCATCTATGGCCTCTGGACAGCATCACCAGCGTCAGGGGAGAATGTGGAGCACATGCTATCTCTGGGGAGCAATCGCTGCTCCAGGGGGGCATCCTCAAAGTTAGGGAAGCATTAGCAGTCACTGGAGGGCATACTCGGTCCCAGGAGAGCATCCGAGGGGACAGGCGAGCATGCACATCTGATGTACAGACTCTACCAATGTATAGACTTGGTGAATAGTGATGCATAGCCAAACGGATGTACAGACTTCACTGTGAATGCATGAACAGTGAATGAGTGTATAGACTTGATCAAGAGAGACGCTGGCCAATCGGAGCATTAACAATCACTGGAGAGCATACTCGGTCCCAGGAGAGCATCCGGAGGGACAGGCGAGCATGCGCGTCTGATGTACAGACTTGTGAAAGACTTGAATGCACGACCGATGGACAGGCGAGCTCACTGTACAGACTTTGATATGTGAGACACAGAGAATGTACTGAAGTCTGTATAGACTTAAACAATGAATGCATGAGTCACAAGACCGACAGACTTAGCCTGTATAGACTTAGCATGAAGCACACATGCGATGTACAGACTTCAAGTCATGCAATGCAATGTACACACTTCAGCTAAGCAAGCTTCAGTGAATGTATGGACTTCATGAATACATGCTACAGTGCCAATGTACAGACTTGAACGTCAAGTGAGACGATGAATGAGACGGTAGGCTATACAGACTTAGCCTAAGAAAATGCATGAGACGGACGATGTATAGACTTGCATTACTGTAGCAATGTATAGAGTTACTATATGCATGAGACGCAAGTTGAGACGGTGTGTGCACTGTAACGAATGTATAGACTTTCCACCGATCAATGTGTAGACTTTGCAAGCCTAAGACGCTGAATGAGACGGTGGCTGAGACGGACGTTGTACACACTTTAAGTTATGCGGGACGAGACCACGGACACGACAAGCGCGTGAGTGTCCCTTAACGAGGGAAGCATCAGACGTGCGCGGTTGAGAACCCGGCAATGAGCTAGGGTGATCGGCTCTCTCGTGTGCCCGGATCGGGTCACGGGACGGTCTCGCACTCTCTTGCAGCAGCGGTAATAAATAGATAAAGCGAGCTAGATATCCCTACACATGCTCTCTAGCAGCGGCATAAACCAGCATATATTAAATTAAGCAAAATGCCAAGTGAGGAGCGAGGACGATACCTCCACGCGCTCGGCGTGGGGACGACGGACACGGTCAAAACTCGTACTCCCGGGAAAAATATTACACAATGATGACAGCAATGAAATATCACCCACTCCACGCAGGGAGGTAAAGGGCTACACAACTGGGCCCGGGAGGACCGAATTTGGGTTGACGGGCGGCTTCTCGCGTTGATTCGGCAACACCCGAACACGTGACGGTGGGGCCCACGTGCTGTCCGGAGGGGCCGTGTGGGACCCGGTGGCACCGCTGTAGTGGGGACACTTAGGGAAGCGTTCCCCGGGCTGGCGGCACGCTGGTTCACCGGACGGAGGCCAGGCGGCTCCGATCGGCACCGGTCGGAATAATCGGCCACGGACCTGCCGGTTCTATTTTCCGGCGCGCGCTCCGGCGAGAACGGACGCTGCGATCAGCCCTGACGTCGGAATGCGACGAAACGGGCGCCGTTGGAAAGATGCTTCGAAGGGCTTCAACCCAAGGTGATTACAGAAAAATAATCAAGCCTGTACTACTGATTGACGAATTTTGAAGGTTACTGTTGTATAGTGTCTGAACTCTCAGACTAGCAGGGAACGTTTCTGAGAGTTACCTTTGACCGATATGTGAACGTCCGAATCTGAGGTTATGGTCTTCAGAAACGTTGTTGGAAATCAAGCTAGGAAATCAAGACTATTTTTGGATCTGGATTTGAGAAAGGCTACGAATTTCTATGACTTTTGCACTAGCAGTGGGTCGGATCTGGAATCTGACTAACAACACTGTAGCTGAAGAAGAACACGAATTTTTAAAAATAGATGGAAGGCTGATAAAAAATTAAGAAAATTCGTGGATTTAGGAGATTATGGTCAGAACTCCTAGTGAAATTGGAAGGGTTTGGAAAAATCAAAAAGAGGGTCGGAGGTGAGAAACACAGAGCTGCTGTCACTGTAGACAGAGACAGGACAGATCTAGGAGTGAAAGATGAACGAAAATGTAAAGATATCGAACGAAGGGTTTTGGACCTGAATTTTTTTGTGGCGATGGGGATGCAAGATAGGAACAACCTCTAAAAATTTCAGATCATGAGGATGTCGTGGCTGACTGCAGAATTTCGTGGAAGTCACATCTATCCAGCAGGACAGAACCTTGAAGATGGCTCCGCGGCGGCTCGTAGGCGGCACGAACGGCGGCGGCGGCGGCACCGATGATCACCGGAGGTAGGGGGAAGAAGATAGCACTCTAGAATGGGGGTTGGGGATGAAGAAACCATAGGGAGAGAGAGGGGAGGTCGAAATTCACTCAAGGGGGGGGGGTCTTGCACAATGCTTTTTCTCATTTCATTAATTCTAGAATAATAGAAATACATGACTTATATAATAAATAAAAAAAGACCATGAATACCCTTAGATCTAAGATCTGGAGGGGCATTTAAGGGACTTCATATTTGATCCAAATAAAATAAAAAAAATGAAATTCCTAATTAATTCTAATGGGGGGACAAGGTAGGTGAGGTAGGTAGCATACCTTTGAATTTTTAATCCACTTGTCTACCCATGTGACATTTGACATTCAACCCTTCTAGATGGCCACCTAGGATAGTTGACCAGCCCCACATGGATGACATGGACCAATGGGAAAGGGCTAAGGGCCCCCTTGCTGGTCCTACTGACAAATTACGTAGAAACCCACACAATCCGTGGGAATGACGCATTAGCTTACAAAGTCGTATAATTACGCATATACTTTCCCAAGGATATGAAAACAAACTAAAAGGACATAAATGTAAATGAAAATGTACATGCTCGGCATCGATTCCCATCAACTCTCCCAGGGTGGGAGGAACTCGACCCCGTCGAGTAGGGGTATGGATGCTCGAGTACTCCGGCGGATCCGTCACCGTGCCAAGTAGCGCGGGTATGCTCCACTCCAAGTGACCGTCACCTGCTCATTCCATATATACTCGATATGCACAAGTTGCTATGGGCTAGAGGTGGACACTCCGAATGGGGCACTCTCAAGAGGGGAGGTGGCAGCTCGAAGACTCACTAGGAATCACTGCTGAGTCCCTGTAGGTGACTGATCCGGGTATAGATGTAGAACCGATCCCATACTCATCGAGCGAGTCCAATCGCCTCTTACTCATACGAGAACGACAATGAGCTTGCATAAGACATATGCAGACTCTCAAACTACACACAAACCATGCAAACAAACCACACAAAGAAGAGACAATACCGACTCATATATGACCCTAGACATACCTAATGTTAGTCTGACTCGTACATGGGTGACGGCGGACCAGGACACCTGAATGTGTGCCATGCATGCATTTGACGTAACCGGAGGT
Organism: Amorphophallus konjac; assembly: GCA_022559845.1. Classification (NCBI taxonomy): domain Eukaryota; kingdom Viridiplantae; phylum Streptophyta; class Magnoliopsida; order Alismatales; family Araceae; genus Amorphophallus; species Amorphophallus konjac. The sequence goes on along the minus strand of CM040120.1, from coordinate 49,022,643 downwards.
TGACGTCATGGAGAACTCCTAGACATACTACGATGCACCAATCATGGACATTGGGCTTGGATGCGGGAAGTCCGGGAGGTGCGGGTGGTTTAGAGGGATCGGGGAAACCAAAGTCTTCCTTACCCCCGAATGATGGTTCGGACCTATGACTATGTGGAGGTTGCTTGGCCCGAGTGGAAAAGGCTTGATAGTGAACTCCGCGGAGGAAGTGGAGTGAAGATGGCGGCTCGGGAGATTCACTAGTGAGGGGATCAAAAGAGTCGAAGAAGGTATGACCCCGTGAGATGGGTTCCAACATGACATGGTCTCAAGTTTGGAATTCATAATCACCGCCATACATTATGATCGGTGGGACGACAGACATGTGTAGGAAATAAGATTCCTCCCTTGGGCAAAAGGGAACGAAGTCAGACTTGGCCGGCATCGGGAGGAGTAGAAGAATCTCCGTGGTGACACACCCCATGGTGCACACAGAGGTAATGGACCCTAAGGCCGGATGGGTGAAGCTAAGACTAACGGGTTGGTCAAAGCCTCGCGCCAAAAGATGTGTCAACTTCCATTGTGAATCTAATCCCATGACAAGATCGTCTAATGTGTCAACATGGTGACTAGATCGAAATGTGGTATGGAAGGAGTTGACCAGTACTAAAGGGAGGATGGGGTCCATGGATGGAAAGGGAGGTGGGACCAAGCCATCCTTGAGTCAACTAAAAAGTGGCTCGGCGATGTATAGCGTTCCCGTAAGAAACACGGGTGGCTCGGGGTGAGACGGCTCCAAGCATAATGGTTCCGAATGTAGAGTGGGCCGCTGGGGTTGGGTGGCTGGACATGTGAGGGTGATCTTGCCGGGTAGGTAAGGTGAGTATAAGGTGCAAGTCCTCTTGCCCCAATCAAGATTGGCTCTTCGTTCTCCTAGCCACGTTTGCCCTAAAATGATGCATGAACCAGCAAGTGTGCCGATCCTGCACCATGCGCCATCGGTGTAGAGAATAGAGCCGATCCTCTTATAGAACTCAACACAAGTAAAATCACCATCGCGGACAATCTCGCCTGTCTTGGAGAGAGACTCCACGATGTCAAGAGAAACCCAATTATCCGACTCCCTATCGGTGAAATGGAGTTCCGTTGTGGACCCGTTGGGTAGAACGACTTTCATAGTGAGAGGGGTAAAACCAAGGGCTCGGTCCATGAGGACATTGACTTTGGCCACAAAGGTTGACCACTCGGATGTATGGTCTTGGGGAACGGCCGTGGGTAGCGGATATGGACATGCATACACACGGTGACAAGACACTAGAACGACTATGCAAGTTTGGAATGCATGCACACTAAGGACCCTAGACGTAAACCAAGACTCGGTACGTGGCAGAGTTAATCGATCCGAAGATCACTCGCGGAAGTGTGCGGTCTTCCCGATAGGCGTAGCCTAACGTTCGGACAACACCTTTTTATATACCGACTAATGGTATGCAAATGCGACCCAAAAGACCCTAAACACGACGTAGACAATGACTAATGACTAGACGTAAATGATGCCTTTTTTTGACACCCTAGACTCAACCTCGCTCTGATACAAAATTGATGCGGGACGAGACCACGGACACGACAAGCTCGTGACTGTCCCTTAACGAGGGAAGCATCAGACGTGCGCGGTTGAGAAACCGGCAATGAGCTAGGGTGATCGGCTCTCTCGTGTGCCCGGATCGGGTCACGGGACGGTCTCGCACTCTCTCGCAGCAGCGGTAATGAATAGATAAAGCGAGCTAGATATCCCTACACAAGCTCTCTAGCAGCGACACAAACAAGCATATATGAAATTAAGCAAAATGCCAAGTGAGGAGCGAGGACGATACCTCCACGCGCTCGGCGTGGGGACGACGGACCCGGCTGAAACTCGTACTCCCGGGATAAATATTACACAATGATGACAGCAATGAAATATCATCCACTCCACGCAGGGAGGTAAAGGGCTACACAACTGGGCCCGGGAGGACCGAATTCGGGTTGACGGGCGGCTTCTCGCGTTGATTCGGCAACACCCGAACACGTGACGGTGGGGCCCACGTGCTGTCCGGAGGGGCCGTGTGGGACCCGGTGGCACCACTGTAGTGGGGACACTTAGGGAAGCGTTCCCCGGGCTGACGGCACGTTGGTTCACCGGACGGAGGCCGGGCGGCTCCGATCGGCACCGGTCGGAATAATCGGCCACGGACCTGCCGGTTCTGTTTTCCGGCGCGCGCTCCGGCGAGAACGGACGCTGCGATCAGCCCTGACGTTGGAATGCGACGAAACGGGTGCCGTTGGAAAGATGCTTCGAAGGGCTTCAACCCAATGTGATTACAGAAAAATAATCAAGCCTGTACTTCTGATTGGCGAATTTTGAAGGTTGCTGTTGTACAGTGTCTAAATTCTCAGACTAGCAGGAAATGTTCCTGAGAGTTGCCTTTGACCGATATGTGAACGTCCTAATCTGAGTTATGGTCTTCAGAAAAGTTGTTGAAAATCAAGCTAGGAAATCAAGACTATTTTTGGATCTGGATTTGAGAAAGGCTACGAATTTCTATGACTTTTGCACTAGCAGTGGGTCGGATCTGGAATCTGGCTGACAACACTATAGCTGAGGAAGAACACGAATTTTTAAAAATAGATGGAAGGCTGATCAAACATTAAGAAAATTCGTGGATGTAGGGGATTATGGTCAGAACTCCTAGTGAAATTGGAAGGGTTTGGAAAAATCAAAAAGAGGGTCGGAGGTGAGAAACACAGAGCTGCTGTCACTGTAGACAGAGACAGGACAGATCTGGGAGTGAAAGATGAACGAAAATGTAAAGATATCAAACGAAGGATTTTGGACCTGAATTTTTTTGTGGCGATGGGGATACAAGATAGGAACAACCTATAAAAATTTTAGATCAAGAGGACATCGTGGCGGACTGCAGAATTTCGTGGAAGTCACCTCTATCCAGCAAGACAGAACCTTGAAGATGGCTCCACGGCGGCTCGTAGGCGGCACGAACGGTGGCGACGGCGGCACCGATGATCACCGAAGGTAGGGGGAAGAAGATAGCACTCTAGAATGGGGGTTGGGGATGAAGAAACCAGAGGGAGAGAGAGGGGAGGTCGAAATTCACTCAAGGGGGGGGGGTCTTGCACAATGCTTTTTCTCATTTCATTAATTCTAGAATAATAGAAATACATGACTTATATAATAAATAAAAAAAGGCCATGAATACCCTTAGATCTAGGATCTGGAGGGGCATTTAAGGGACTTCATATTTGATCCAAATAAAATAAAAAAATGAAATTCCTAATTAATTCTAATGGGGGGACAAGGTAGGTGAGGTAGGTAGCCTACCTTTGAATTTTTAATCCACTTGTCTACCCATGTGGCATTTGACATTCAACCCTTCTAGATGGCCACCTAGGATGGTTGACCAGCCCCACATGGATGACATGGACCAATGGGAAAGGGTTGAGGGCCCCCTTGCTGGTCCTATTGACAAATTACGTAGAAACCCACACAATCCGTGGGAATGACGCATTGGCTTATAAAGCCGTATAATTGCGCATATACTTTCCCAAGGATATGAAAATAAACTAAAAGGACATAAATGCAAATGAAAATGTACATGCTCGGCATCGATTCCCATCATTAAGTCCAGTGTATAGACAATGCCTTAGACTCTAAATGAGATGCTAAGAAGATGTATTGTATGGACTTTGAGAAATGCTTCAAGTGGATGGCTGTACAGACTTCATGAATAGAGATGCATTGTACACACTCGTGATGCATGAACAGGCTAGTGTGCAGACTTCATGAATGTGCAAACTTGTCAACGAAATACACAATTTATAGACTATGCACATGCATGAAGAGTGTATAGACTAATGAAATGCTTTACCCTGCAGTGTATAGACTTGCTAGTCATCAAACTACATGCAGATAGAAAAGCAACGCACATAGCAGAAATCAAGCACTATATTAGTCATACACATGCATTCTCCACAAAACAAGTTATGTTGCTATCATCAAAACACAATCTCATAAAGCACTCACTTTGTTGCAATCATCAAAACAAAATAGCATTGCTACCATCAAATCAACATAGCACATGCTTGTGCCTAAGGGGCACAACAAGAAATATTCAAAAAGTTTACACTATTATTTTTGGATGAAATATGTTGAGTATTTGAATTTTCAGGAAATAGCGACCGGTGGATCAGACGCCATTTCTGTGATTTTTATGAAAAAAGAAGAATGAGCAACTGTGCAAACGAGTGCCCATTTGTTTGACTGAAAAAAAGAAGAAAAAGAAAAAGAAGAATTAGCGAATGCATGAAAGGGCGCTATTTCATTTGATGAAAATAGAAAAAGGAAGAAAAGTTGGAAAATAAGAGGAATTAGCGACCGTTGAAGCAAGCGCAGTTTCTTTGGAAAAGAATGTGCGACCGTTCAAGTAGCCGCCTATTCAATTATACGAAAAATCAGAAAGAAAATGAAGAAAAATGGAAAAAGAATAAGCGACTGTCTGCACAGTCGCCAATTCCTTGATTTGCAGAAAAAAGAGAAAATATCAAAATAAGAAAACAAGAATGAGCAACCACTATTGAAGTCACTATTTTAATGTGCGTCCACATGGTTGGACGCCATTTCTTTTAGAGGCAGAAACGGAAACGGATGCTGTTGGCTTGCTATGTTTTGAGTTACCTTCCGTTGATTGAAGCAAGTAGGACTCTATCCATGGAAGGAGGTCGTGTTTGAGCAAGATATTGATGCTACAAAATCGGGTTTTGAGCTAATCTGCAGTCGTCGATTGTGGAAGGTTCTCTATGCCCTATAAAAGGCTACCCAAGAGTAAATGGAGGAGGATCCTTTGACCTTTTCATGCTTTTCTAGTTTTCTTCTAAGTTTACTTTATTCATTAAATATCTCCATTTTCAAAAGTTCTTCAAGTTTTTCTTCTTCCTCTTCTTCCAATTCTCTTCTATTTTCATGTTATTCTCAACTTTATAAGCATCTGTTCGGCGTTTTTAAGTGTTCACCTGCACCTTTTCACCATCTTCTTCTTCCTCCGATCTCACCCTCTTATTCATGTTTTCTCTTTTTCCTGTCTTCATCAATCTTCTTCATCTCCTCAAGTTCTTCAACTTTCTCTTTTCCCACATCTTCTAAATCTCTCTAGTTTTCAAGTTATTTTCTTTCTTCTCACCCTCAGTTTTAACTCAATTCTTTTTACTGTGTTTTTATTGCACTTCCACCGTACCCTCTTTCCCTCTCTCTGTTCACTCTCTTTTCACAACACACTCACGCACACACTTGTTTATGTTTTCTTCTTCCTCTCTTCTATCTATTTCTCCCTTCTCCATTATTTATCGAAATCCCTTTGGCAGAGATTCTTACTTCGGTCCTCCCGACGGCGTCTATCTCCACGGCGGAGTGGTTCACTCAAAGGCTTGGCAAGGAGACGGCGGCGTTCTTCATCCTAATTTCTCGGCTCTTATTTCTTCCCTTTCTCTTTTATTTGCAAGTTGTAATTGTCAACTTTCATAGATTGTAATTTTCATTTCTTTAGCAATAAAATTCATCTTTGGCAAATTGTGTTCTCTTTTCTCCCTCTCTTCCTATTTCTCTTCTTAACCCTCTCATCTTCTTTAGATAGTTTTATTTTCAAGCAATCTTATTTTTTTTTCAATCTCACTCAAAATTTGGATCTTTCAAATATAGGGATTTTTCATCATGCTTAATTGAAAATATTTCTTCTCCATGGGATCGACCCGCTCTTACCACTGTACTCTAATTCAAATTTTTTAAGTGAGTGAGTGCGATTATATTTTAAATTGCGGCACGGGATTTTTGACAACGAGTGATAGTGGCTATCAATTTTTGGCGCCGTTGCCGGGGAATAAAATAATTTTTGATTATGGGAAATTCTTGAGTTTGATTTGTATATAGTTTTACTAATTTTTTTATTTTTATTTTGCATGAAAAAAAATTAGAAAAAAGGAGAAAATTCGGATCTGAAAATCTCAGAAAATAAACTGTCACAGAAAGCGTCGTTGAAAGCCTAAAACTGTTGCAGAAAATAGACAATCAGAAAATCTAGGAAATTCAAGCATCGCTAAAGGTCAATAAACATAGGAAAATATTCTATTTTTGTAATTTTTAAAAAATCTCAAAAAAATTCAAAAAATTCAAAAAAAAAATCAAAAATCTAAAAAACTTCAAAAATATGATTTTAGATTTTATTTTTCAGTAGAGTTGCATGCTAATTGTTATTTTTATTGATAGTTTTTTTATTTTGTTGAAAAATCTCATTTGAAAAAAAAATCAGAAAATAGAAAACAGAAAAAAAATCTCATCATGTTATCATGCTCTCATCTTAGTGCATCTCTTACATGCATCGTGTATTTTAGTTGATTTCTTATTTACTTGCATCATCATTTGAAAAAAAAGTATTTTTCTCTTCTCTTCTATTTCTCCTTCTCCATGGCAAGTTAGGCTCTTTACACCATTCTTAGAATTGGAAAGACCTTCCATTGAGCACTCCGTCTCTTTGGATTGGGATCTCCTTTTCCAAGACCTCCATAAGTCCCTGCACCCGTGGATTCTCTCACGGACATCGGACATGTTGTACCACGAAGTATCCCGGAGTTAGATTGCCCTTAGAAGTTTCACATATATAAAATAAAAGAGTTTTAGAATTTATTACTATTTTATAAAATTGATGTCTAGGCTAGAGGTTAAGTGGCAAATGCCCAAGCAGGTTTGTGATTATTTAATTAGGTCCCTACGAAAGTAGGAGGAGCCTCCCACAACCTCACCTCTTACCTGGCCGGTGGACCAATTTGGTAGTAGGTGTCATGGTGCGGACACCGGAGCGAGCGAATAGCACGCGTCGGTGAACCGACGGGTCCATACGCGGAGCACCAATCGGACTACTTCGGCTTTCCTTTGAAATGGAGGCAATTTGACTTAAGTTTGGACACTTTTGCATTAAAATTGGGCTTGTAATAGTCATTGTATTTGTGTTTTCATATTGGGCTGGTTGTAAGGCTCTTAAAGGGCCATCTTGGTTAAGCCCCTTTATAATTCATTAAGAAGGAGTGGCCTTGGACCATTATGATAGATCCATAAGCTATGTAAGGCCCAATTGGGCTTCCTTCCTTCATGGGCTATCTAGAATGGAAAGGCCTTAAGCCATCCATGGTTGATTGGGCTTGGGTTGGCCAAGGACCCAACTTGGCCCAATGTTGGCCCAAGAAGGGGGCGCCCCCTATTTTGGTTGTATTAGGCTGAATTTTATTTTGTTTTCTTTTCTTCCCCTCCCCATTTACCACATGGAACTTGGAAATGGCTGCTGGTCCAAAAGGAATGGCTGCCACCTACCCCCTTTACTTGAATTTCAAAGGTAGGTAAGTCTCATGTCCCCTTGTCTCCCCCTCCCTTCCTATTCTAATCAAAGGGGCGCACCCCTCTCACCGTCCCCTTGGTTCCATCGAACCTCCCCAGCCCCTCCCCTTTCCCAACTCCTATATAAGGACTTGTATGATGATGGGTTAAAGGCTAATGAAGTTTTATTGAGTGAAAGTTGTAATTAGAGAGTGATTCTCTTGTTTCCCCCTTAGGTGTGATACCCTGTTCAGTCCTGTGACGGGACAGACTTTAAGCGTGTGACTCACCCCCATATCTCTCCCATCCCCTTATCATCTGCTTCCAACAAAATTATCCTTGATACCTCTATGAGTCAGGAAGATTTCAGAGGTGGTTTTGCGTCGATCGGAGTTCGGGATCATTGGTGGTGATTTTTCTCGTGACGGCGCGCAGATCTGCCCCAGCCTGCTGCCCAGATCTAAAGTTTCCTGATTACGAATTTTCCCAGATTGCCTCTCAAGTCTTCTGGAGCTGATTCTTAGAGTGATCGTAAGATTTTGAGTCCTCTTCACGTTGCCGCCAATCTCGTCTCGCTACGAGATCTGTAATGATCGTGGCGACGATTCTCGTGGGATCGCGGGAGCTGATCTGAGCAGGCCCGGCTCAGATCCAGAGTCGACTTTCAGAGTATTTCCCGCCTCACCCGGTCAATGCCCGTGCGAGATATTTGGAGTACTTCTTCCTCTGAACGTCGCCAATGATCTCCCACAAACAGTGCCTCGATCCGACATCGAAAACTAATTTTCCCTTATTTAATCGTGTTTTTGTGCAGTTCTGGGTGCACAGAACCAGAAGCCGATTGTAACTGTTAATGCGCCCAGATCTGAAAACATCTGCTCCCGCCCCTCGGAGTGGACAAACTACGTCCTGTCGCCGACGTTCTCCAACAAACGGCGCTCCGATCCGCCTTCAGATCTTGGCGTAGCGGCCTCCGCAAGCTTGCTGCGCAGGGTGACCAGCGTGGATAGAACTGGGTCGGTTGCCCCTCGGTGTACCCGATCGGCTCCGACTCGCGTCCCTCGCCTCCTGCGAGTGTGGCCCATCAACCCGGGTTTCAGCAACCCCAAAATTGGCATTTGTAGCTCTATACCTCCCTGTCTGGAGTGGGCATTAGGTTCTGAAATTGTAATCATATTGCGTATGTGTATTAGGGTTGTTTGAATTCGGCCGGGAATTCTTCCCCACGCCTAGTCGTGGGGGTACGCGCTTCGTTCCACCCTCACATTGCTGGTTTAGTATATTTTCTATCATGCTGCGTTTGTGAGAATCGGGCCGTTAGTTAGCTACAAATCACCGTGAATGTGAGCTGAGAGTGCCCATTCCTTAGCTCCAGTCGAGCACTGAGCCCGAACTGGATACCCCTAGGCGACGGTGGTTCCTTAACCGCTGCGATCCCCACGTTTCCCTCGCAAGGGACGATCGTCAGGCTACCTAGTGTTGCTGTTGAGTGACATCTCCACCCGGAGAACACCACGGTGGTCAGCCGCCCGGCTTGCCTTTAGCGTGTTTGTGCTGGCCGCACATCAAGTCCGCCGTACGTCTTAACCCGGCCGTCATCTGTCCCGCATCAAATTGGTATCAGAGCATCATTTAAGTCTAGGGTCATTTAAGTCCAAGATTGCATTTACGTTCAATATTCGGTATATTAAAAGGTGTCGTCCGATCGTTAGGCTATGCCTATCGGGAAGGCCGCACACTTGCGCGAGTGATCTTCGGATCGATTAGCTCCGCCACGTACCGAGTCTTTGGTTAAGTCTAGGTTCCTAGTTAGTGCATTCCAACATAGTCGTGTCTCGGTGTTTAGTTGAGTCTCATTTCAACTTTACATCATATTTTTGGGTCGTGTCTAGTGTCGTGTCCAAGTGTCGACATGGCCATCCATTAGCTCCCCGAGTCCCATGGGTTCCCAAACGCCTAGTTCATATGAATGGTGGCGACACCGCCAAGGATGGGGAATCCAACCCCACCACATTCGTAGGCCCGAATCCTCGGACTTCTATGGAACCATGGTCCCGAGGGACTACCTCAAGTGGGAAGCCGCCATGGACGCATATTTTGAGTGTTATACTATGTCCGAGGTGATGTAATTCTCTTTCGTCAAAGAGCGGCCTCTTCATGAGGCCGCCGAAAAGTGGGACTACATTGAACGTTTGAGAGAGGTTAGGAGGCAATGGCCCATCGAGTCATGGTGGGACATGAAGAGAGAGCTTAGGAAGGTCTACGTTCCCCAACCGGTCACCTCCAACCGACCCCACCCAATCACCTCCAACCAAGTGGGTCCTAGTCGGAGGCAAAGAGCCCCACACGTAGATGAGCCTAGACCCAAGCCTAGGCCGGATGATTATGGGCGAGTCCACTCCGATACCCCTACTCCAACCCGGACCGTTGTCGAACTTGTGCAAATGATTTCGGATCAGGTGGATAGGAGGTGCGCTTATTTTGAGTCGTTGGTCTCCCCTTGCCCACCTTCAAGGCAGGAGGTAGCCATACCCGCGCCTAGAGAGGCCATAGCCCGTAGCCCCAACCCGGCCCCATCTAAGGGGTCCCTAAGCCCTCTCCCCATCATGGAGGCCCCTCCTTCGCCACCCGTGAGTGCTCCGTTACCACCGTTACCTTCCGATCCTCATCCGGAGCCATCATATTGGGAGCCACCTCTGCCCGAGCCACCCGTGTTTCTTACGGGAATACTTTTCATCGCCGAGCCACTCCTTAGCTGGCTCAAAGATGACTTGGTCCCACCTCCCTTCCCATCCATGGACCCCACACTACCTCTAGTCCCAAGCAACTCATTTCACACCACCTTCCGATCTAATCACTATGTGGATACATTGGACGACCTTCTTAAAGGGTTAGACCGGCAGTTGGCATTTACACACTTGTTGGCCCCAGGCTTCGACCGACCGACCGGTCGTAGCTTCACCCATCCCACCTTAGGGTCCATTACCTCCGTATACACCGTGGGTCATGTTACCACGGAGGTTCTTCTACTCCTCCCGCTACCGGCCAAGTCCGACTTCACTCCTTTTATCCCGAGGGAGGAGCCTTATCTTCTATACACTGTCCCATCTACCACGATGGGTGAAGGTGACCATCACCTTCATGAATTGCAAACATGGGACTATGTAATGGAGGAACTGGGGGGTCACCCATTATTGACCCATTCGACCCCTTCTCTAGTGGGCCTCGTGACCCATCACTTCCTTTATACCTTGTCAAGGAAGTCCACTTTCACACCCCTTTCCCACGGGCCGGGCCACCTACGCCCACCAAGCCTGATACACCAACATCCGGCTCTCCTAGCCCACCCAAACCTTCCACATCCGAATGGCTGTCAATGCATGAATGGTGCATGGTAGGATGTCTAGGAGTCCATTCCACCAACATTCGGTTGCGTCGTATGTATGCTAGTCACACATTCGGGTCTCCTGGTCCACCATTGCATATGCATGGTCTGCATAACCATAGGTTTGTCTAAGGTCATGTGTGTGTCTGTTTGTCTCTCTAGTTTGTTTTCTTTCATGCATATGGTTTGCATTAAGTCGTGTCCCAATAAACGGCCAGCCATGCACGTATAAGGAAGTAGCTGATACATGCTACATGTCCGTGAGTTCAAAAGGGAGAGTACGTCATGATCAGGGTCATACCTGAACGGTTTCCTCTTGGGGCCGTAAAGTAACTCCAGGCCCACGATACCCGCCCTTCCTGAGTCAAGAAACAAGTGGGTTCAAATGCATACGTTATTGAACTACCGGATGACTATGGTGTCAGTTCGACGTTCCATGTTTCTAATCTGGTAGCATATCAGAACCCGCGGTGATCCCTAGTGAGTTTCGGGCTTTAACCTTCTATTGTGAGTGACACACCACCCGAGAGTCCACCTCTTCCAGCCTCAACGCACGCATATAGATTTTATACTGGATGAGCAGGTGATCACCACTAGGAACGGAGCCGACCAACACTTCATAGTGCGTTGACAAGGATGCCCACGATGAACAACGCCTTAATCACATGCAGAGAGCTCAAGCCTCAGGACCCATACTCGACGGGGTCGAGTTCCTCCCACCTGGGGAGAATTGGTGCGGACACCGGAGCGAGCGAATAGCACGCGTCAGCGAACCGACGGGTCCATACGCAGAGCACCAATCGGACAACTTCGGCTTTCCTTTGAAATGGAGGCAATTTGGCTTAAGTTTGGACACTTTTTGCATTAAAATTGGGCTTGTAATAGTCATTGTATTTGTGTTTTCATATTGGGCTGGTTGTAAGGCTCTTAAAGGGCCATCTTGGTAAAGCCCCTTTTGAATTCATTAAGAAGGAGTGGCCTTGGACCATTATGATGGATCCATAAGCTATGTAAGGCCCAATTGGGCTTCCTTCCTTCATGGGCTATCTAGAATGGAAAGGCCTTAAGCCATCCATGGTTGATTGGGCTTGGGTTGGCCAAGGACCCAACTTGGCCCAATGTTGGCCCAAGAAGGGGGCGCCCCCTATTTTAGTTGTATTAGGCTGAATTTTCTTTTGTTTTATTTTCTTCCCCTCCCCATTTACCACATGGAACTTGGAAGTGGCTGCTGGTCCAAAAGGAATGGCTGCCACCTACCCCTTTACTTGGATTTCAAAGGTAGGTAAGTCCCATGTCCCCTTGTCTCCCCCTCCCTTCCTATTCTAGTCAAAGGGGCGCACCCCTCTCACCCTCCCCTTGGTTCCATCGAACCTCCCCAGCCCCTCCCCTTGCCAAACCCCTATATAAGGACTTGTATGATGATGGGTTAAAGGCTAATGAAGTTTTATTGAGTGAAAGTTGCAATTAGAGAGTGATTCTCTTGTTTCCCCCTTGGGTGTGATACCCTATTCAGTCCTGTGACGGGACATACTTTAGGCGTGTGACTAGCCCCCATATCTCCCCTATGCCCTTATCATCTGCTTCCACCAAAATTATCCTTGATACCTCTACGAGTCATGAAGATTTCAGAGGTGGTTTCACATCGATCGGAGTTTGGGATCGTCAGTGGTGATTTTTATCGTGATGGCACGCAGATCTGCCCCAGCCTGCTGCCCAGATCTGAAGTTTCCTTATTACGAATTTCCCCAGATCGCCTCTCAAGTCTTTGGGAACTGATTCTTGGAGTGATCCTAGGATTTTGAGTTCTCTTCGCTTTGCCACCAATTTCGTCTCGATCCGAGATCTGTAATGATCGTGGCGACGATTCTCGTGGGATCGCGCTAGCTGATCTGAGCAGGCCCGGCTCAGATCCAGAGTAGACTTTCAGAGTCTTCCCCGCCTCACTGGTCAAGATCCATGCAAGATCTTTGGAGTACTTCTTCCTCTGGACGTCGCCAACGATCTTCCACAAACGGCGCCTCGATCCGACGTCGGAAACTAATTTTCCCTTATTTAATCATGTTTCTGTGCAGTTCTCGGTGCACAGAACCAGAAGCCTATTGTAACTGTTGCTCTGCCCAGATCTGAAAACATCTGCTCCCGCCCTTCGGAGTGGACAAACTACGTCTTGTCGCCGACGTTCTCCAACAAATGGCGCTCCGATCCGCCTTCAGATCTTGGCGTACCGGCCTCCGCAAGCTTTCTGCGCAGGGTGACCAGCGTGGACAGAACCGGGTTGGTTTCCCCTCGACGTACCCGATCGGCTCCGGCTCGCGTCCCTCGCCTCCTGCGAGTGTGGCCCGTCAACCCGGGTTCCAGCAACCCCAAAATTGGCATTTGTAGCCCTATACCTCCCTGTGTGGAGTGGGCATCAGGTTCTAAAATTGTAATCATATTGCGTATGTGTATTGGGGTTGTTTGAATTTGGCCGAGAATTCTTCCCCACGTCTAGTCGTGGAGGTACGCGCTTCGTTCCACCCTCACATTGCTGGTTTAGTATATTTTCTATCATGCTGCATTTGTGAGAATCGGGCCATTAGCTAGCTACAAATCACCGTGAATGTGAGTTGAGAGTGACTGTTCCTTAGCTCCAGTCGAGCACCGAGCCCGAACTGGATACCCCTAGGCGACGGTGGTTCCTTAACCGCTGCGATCCCCACGTTTCCCTCGCAAGGGACGATCGTCAGGCTACCTAGTGTTGCTGTTGAGAGACGTCTCCACCTGGAGAACACCACGGTGGTCAGTCACCCGGCTTGCCTTTAGCGTGTTAGTGCTGGCCGCACATCAAGTCCGTCGTACATCTTAGCCTGGTCGTCATCCGTCCCGCATCATGTCAATTCTCCTTTTTGGAAAAAAATCATCATTTTTTTCATACATAATTAATATAGTTATTGTAGCATTTGCATTATTTTAAAAAAAAATTAAAAAACATCACTCTTTCTTTGGGCCCTTTTGCATTGCATGCAAGATAGGAATTCCCTACATCTACCTTTGCTAGGACCCATTAATAAAACTGAGAGGTTAATTCATGCTAAATCCACGGGCCACTTGAACTTACATTCCTCATTTACCCAATATCATCAAAATCCTTCATTCTTCCACAATGGAGTTTACAATCCATCTTTTACCCAAGAACCACACCAATTGCCACCGAATTTTTCACCCCTAATTGATGTGACACAACTTCGGACCTAATGCAAGCAAGCACATTCACATTCAAAATGGGCTTAGTTGGGCCACCGCTCTATCGTCACTCACCCAAGCCTGGGGTGACTTGGCAATGCCAAGGGGAAGATGTGGGGTGGGGCCCTTGCTGGTAGAGGGCCAGCAAGGCCAAGAATTGATTCCCAATGGGTGGGGATGCCCAAGTCAAGGGGGCCGACAAAGTGCCAACGGCACCGGTTTCAATATTCCCACGGTGATCACTCAAGTTTATGGGGCTTGAGGATCGGGCTCTCACTCGCATAACTAGCAGAATTAAGAACTAATATTGAAAGACAAGCACTAATTAGAGTGAAGGTTTGAGCACTTACTCGACCGATTTGAAGAAACCGGTCCCGATCGGAGACGAGGGCGAGCGGAGAGGCGAGTGGATCCCCACACGCCGCGGCGGTGTCGCTTGACCTGCCCTTACACCACTACACCTCTCGCAGGAGGGGGAACTTGGGGTGGGGGTTAATGATATTACATCAATACTACCTCCACGCAGGGAGGGGCCTTCAGCCGGCCAAGCGGGGTGGGGAAACCAAAGCAAAGAACGAGGAACAAGGGTGGATGCCGAATCTGCCTGCTGTCAGCGAACCAGGATAGAGGGTCAGTGTTGCTGTTGTAGATCTTGCTCAGGAATTGTGCTGATGGCGAGACTGGTGGCGAAATCTTCGTAACAGGAAGGGGAATGCCTCAGAATTTTTGTAATTTCTTCTGGAGTCGCTGCTGGACGGGACAAGAGCTTGAACAGGGGCTCTGTTTCTCGGACTAGCAGGGACAGGTCACCAACAGTAGGATGCAGAGGCTGTCCTGACCGCTCCCGAACTCCAAATTTGATGCTGTCAGTGCCGTTAGAACCGTGGGTGAGTCCTATTTGCAACAAAAGAAACGGAGACGTCATAAGAGAACGGAGACGATCTGTGGAGCCAGAAGAGTGAGGAGGTGTCGATGCAGACTGGGGAAGGTAGAGCCACACGACCATGGAAGAAAATTGGTAACTTCTGTTCCCGGATGCTGAATGGGCTTCCGCTTCTTGATTCTGAAAGTGGACAGGCCGATGAAGAACTTTGAAGAAGGACTTGAAGACTGATTCCTTCAGGGTTGGTCGTTGCAGAGCTTCTAAGCCGGCTCAGGTCCTCAGCCGAGGTAGAACCGCGCAGCTGTGGGAGAATGGAGGTCCCGGACAGTACCGAGCTCCGATGAGGACGAAACCACTTTCGTGACGAAGAGAACTGGCAGGCGCTTCCGTGGATGCCTCTTATGCCTACAGAATCGCAGGTAGTTGACCGTGATGGCTTCTGCAAGCTACTGGTACGTCTGTAACATTTGGACAGCAACCTGCAGGCCTTGTAGAAGCCACCAAAATGACCTAAAGAAGAAGATGGAGGAAGTGTATGTGTGAAAGGGGTGAAGGGGGTGGAAGATGAAGTGTGTGGGAGGGATGGGGATGCTAATGGTGATAGGATAGAGATGGGAGAGGGCAGGGGGCGCAGGGTCTCAGCTGGAGGCAAGGGAAGGTGGTGTAAGGGAATGAGAATGGAGGGAGGTGGGAGGGGCGAACCTAACTAGAAGGGAGGGGAGGGGGCGGCCAAAACATGGAGGGAGTGGTGGATTTCAAATTTGAAATGGCCTTGGAAGTTGTGGGGTTGTGTGGGGAAGGGGTTGATTGTGTTGGAATGGGGAAAGTGGTGTTGGAATGGTGAGGGATCTCTTTGGGACTAGGGGGTGGAGTAATGGAGGCCATGGGGAAGTGGAGGGCTTTAATGATGGTAGGTGGGGGTTGAGGTGGTTGGGAAGGGAGGAGAGAGAAGAAAATTCGAAATTGGGTGTTGAGGAGAGAGAAAGTGGAGTGAAAAAGAGGGATTAAGAGAGGGAAGGGTGGGGAATCTCTCCCCTAGGGTTTCTCACCCAAAAAATATTGGAATCACTCCACTAAACTAAGCTTTGGACTCTCAAATGGCATTTTTTTTCATTGATTGATTCATTACCTCCAAATGAAGGAAATGGGGCCCTATATATAGGAAACCCACATTTTACAATAAGTCCCTGATAAAAGACTCAATAGCAAATAACCGAAGGGGTAGGGGGTGCTCATGGGCGAAGCTCGAAGAATTAGGCCCAATAGCACATTACACAATCTAATGACACTCAATACTTAGGAAAATAAATGCAAGACCTAGGGACATGACTCAAATAAACTGAAAATTACATCAAATGACTCAAATAAAAATTACATAGGACTCAAAATTAAATGACTAGACCATGCCGGATGCAACCGGGGCGAGGAGACGAGCTGTGAACGTGGGCATGGGAGGTGATGTCCCCATCATACTCCCGGGGTGCGGAGAACTCGACTCCGTCGAGTAAGTGTCCTTCCCTCCTTGGAGTGTGGAGAAGTGGTACTACCCTCAAGTCTTCCGAACGAGACCGATCCACCTGCCGAGATAGCGCTCGTATACCTTGCTCCGATTGGTAGTGACTTGTTCATCCAGTATTTGTTCAATTTGTTCACGCTGGGCTCTCTTGGCTGGTGGTCTCTCCTCACGGGTGGGTGCTCTCTCAAGGGAAGAAGTAGGCTCAATCTCCTCACTAGGTACCACCGTGGGTCCCTTATATGGCACTAGGTCGGTAACATTGAATGTGGGACTTATTCCATACTCCTCAGGGAGATCTAACTCAAAGATTTTTGCACCAATGCGCCTCAAGACCTGGAAGGGACCAGCCCCACGTGGCCTCAGTTTAGAGTTGGCTCCGGGGGAGAGCCTCTCCGTCCTTACCATCACGAAGTCACCCTCATGGAATTCTTGGTGACGCCGATGAGAGTCGGCCCGCCTCTTATAAGCCTCATTCTTTTTGCTTATGTGCTTGCAAAGGCTTTCATGCAATTTCGTGAATGTTGACATTCTAGGGGTGATGGGTGGACCTGGGCAACCAAAAGTAGACCGATCATGTTTTGATGCCAAGAAGACTTTGATGGATTTTGGAGGGCCGGGGCAACCATATGTGGACTTATCATGCAATGTTGTCATGTAGACTTTGGTGGGCCTAGGTGGGCCGGGGCACCCGTAGGTGAACCTATCATGCAAAGTGGTGATGAATGTGGGGGGACCCGGACATCCGTAGATGATTTTGACATGCTTAAGATCCATGATGAATGAAGGAGGACCATGACATCCGAATGTGGACCACTCATACTTTCTTCTTGACATGTGGGTGATATGAATGAATGGACCCAACATAGTGTTCATGTCAAGGTATATGGTAAGCCTAGACACATGCATGCGTTTCCCAAAGGTGACCTCCTTGTGTATAGGTGTGGGACAACCTTTGAACTCCCATTGGAATGGATCGAATGGATCTAAGAAAGTGGTCATCATGGGGTGAGGCACAACCTTATTACCTAGGGATATGTGGCCCATGGTCATGGCTCCCAAGGTATAACCCGGGTCATAGATGAGGTGGGTTTGGCCCAATATGATGGGTGAGGGTAGGAAAGGGTGGGTAGTTGGTAAGATGGTTGGGTCATATGAGTCCCTTGACTCCCATTGGAATGGATCATATGGATCATAAAATTGGTCACCTAGGGGAAGGAGCTCCATGTCCTCAAGGTCCTCAAGAGGTGCTAAGTCATCCCTTTCAATAATAATTGGGTCAATGTTCTTGGTGAGTGGGTTGGCCATGAGGGGAAGACTTGGCTCTCTACCCGATATAAAAAGCTCTAATTGGAGGAGAAGGTCGGGCTCAACGGGTGTGGGGAGGAATAGAAGGAGGTCGCTAGTGTAGCAACCAATGGTGCAAACCGAGGTGATAGACCCGATGCATAGGTTTAGGAGGTCAAGGCTCCTAGGTTGTTCGGCCATAGGGGTCAACATGCTAGTGAACTCAATTTACCATGCTAGGCCCTTAAGAAGATCCCCTAAAGTTTCCACTTGATAGGATGCTTGGATTGTGGTGTGATAGGAGAAGAAGGGCACTAAGGGAAGGTCTTGTTCTATGGGAGAGAAAACATGGGCCCGCATCTCTCTAATTGGGCTCTCCTTTAGCAAACTAACAATGGGTTCTCCTAAGATGAGCTTGGTCCCAACTAGAGAGGGTGATGTAAGGTGAGGACCATCGTGTGATGTTTCTTTCTCAACTTGGACTTGGGTTTCCTCGAAGGTGGGGAGTGGGTTTGGAGTGTCCTCAACTATTGAATCGGGTATGAGTTCTTCTACCAAGGAGGTGAGAGGGTCTTTTGGGGTGATGAGGGTTGGTGTGTGGTGCTCCCGGGGTGGAGGGTAAAGGGAAACTTGGTTTGGGATTGGTAGTGTGGGGTTTGGGAGTGGAAGTATTGGAGGCTTAGGTTGGGATAGGATTGGGGTAGGGAGAGGAAGATGGGTGGGTTGAAGGGGTTTGGGTTGATTGGTTTTGGGAGGAGTGTCCTCTTTTGGGGGTGATGGAGAGGTAGTGGTGAGGGTTACCATTGGCCTAGGTGGAGAGTTGGCCATGGGGCCCAATTGGGTATGGGGACCTATGGTTGTGGTGTGGACTACTTCTTCCAAAGCTAATGGAGCGGGAAGGTTCTTTGATGGTGGGGTGATGATAGCCGGAGTATGGTGCACCCGGGGTGGTGAACAAGGGCGGGATTCCCGCGGGTGGGAGAATATAAGGTTGTTGAATTTAAAGGTTCCTGAAAGGTGTGGCGGATGCACTAGACAAGTCCGACGTGTTGGGTCGATGTCGGCATTCCTTTCATCTAACCATTTCTTACCTAGGATTATATATGGACCCGCCAATGTTCCCCTTTGACACCAAGCCCCATCCAAATACTTAGTCTTCCCGAACCATTTATGGAATTCAATAAAGACTTGGTCTCCATTGTGCACAATTTGTCCGGTCCTACAAAGAGAGGTAATGATATCGGGGGACACCCAATTTTCAGATTCTAGGTCAATGAAATCAATTTCTACGGGCTCTCCATTAGGTAAGCATGCATGTGATATGATTGGGAGAGGGGCCATGTGACCCAAGACTCAATGTTAACAATGATGGGTTGACAATGCACGGTTCGGATAAGAATGCAAGCATGCCCTAGGACTTGACTTGTAGAGACAAGTCAATAACTTGCTCTGATACCACTTGATGTGACACAACTTCGGACCTAATGCAAGCAAGCACATTCACATTCAAAATGGGCCTAGTTGGGCCACCGCTCTATCGTCACTCACCCAAGCCTGGGGTGACTTGGCAATGCCAAGGGGAGGATGTGGGGTTGGGCCCTTGCTGGTAGAGGGCCAGCAAGGCCAAGAATTGATTCCCAATGGGTGGGGATGCCCAAGTCAAGGGGGCCGACAAAGTGCCAACGGCACCGGTTTCAATATTCCCACGGTGATCACTCAAGTTTATGGGGCTTGTGGATCGGGCTCTCACTCGCATAACCAGCGGAATTAAGAACTAATATTGAAAGACAAGCACTAATTAGAGTGAAGGTTTGAGCACTTACTCGACCGATTTGAAGAAATCGATCCCGGTAGGAGACGAGGGCGAGCGGGGAGGCGAGTGGATCCCCACACGCCGCGGCTGTGTCGCTTGACCTGCCCCAAACAATTTACACCACTACACCTCTCGCAGGAGGGGGAACTTGGGGTGGGGGTAAATGATATTACATCAATACTACCTCCACGCAGGGAGGGGCCTTCAGCCGACCAAGCGGGGTGGGGAAACCAAAGCAAAGAACGAGGAACAAGGGTGGACGCCGAATCTGCCTGCTGTCAGCGAACCAGGACAGAGGATCGGTGTTGCTATTGTAGATCTTGATCAAGAATTGTGCTGGTGGGGAGACTAGCGGTGAAATCTTCGTAACAGGAAGGGGAATGCCTCAGAATTTTTGTAATTTCTTCTGGAGTCGCTGTTGGACGGGGCAGGAGCTTGAACAGGGCCTCTATTTCTCGAACTAGCAGGGGAAGGTCACCAACAGTAGGATGCAGAGGCTGTCCTGACAGCTCCCGAACTCCAAATTTGATACCGTCAGCGCCGTTAGAACCGTGGGTGAGTCGTCTTTGCAACAAAAGAAACGGCGACGCCAGAAGAGAACGGAGACGATCTATGGAGCCAGAAGAGTGAGGAGGTGTCGATGCAGACTGGGGAAGGCAGAGCCGCGCGACCGTGGAAGAAAATTGGTAACTTCTGTTCCCGGATGCTGAATGGGCTTCCGCTTCTTGATTCTGAAAGTGGACAGGCCGATGAAGAACTTTTAAGAAGGACTTGAAGACTGATTCCTTCGGGGCTGGTCGCGGCAGAGCTTCTAAGCCGGCTCAGGTCCTCAGCTGAGGCAGAACCGCGCAGCTGTGGGAGAATGGAGGTCCCGGACAGCACTGAGCTCCGATGAGGACGAAACCACTTTCGCGACGAAGAGGACTGGCAGACGCTTCCGTGGATGCCTCTTATGCCTTCAGAATCGCAGGTAGTTGACCGTGATGGCTTCTGCAAGCTACTGGTATCTCTGCAACATTTGGACAGCAACCTACAGGCCTTGTAGAAGCCACCAAAATGACCTAAAGAAGAAGATGGAGGAAGTGTATGTGTGAAAGGGGTGAAGGGGGTGGAAGATGAAGTGTGTGGGAGGGATGGGGATGCTAATGGTGATAGGATAGAGATGGGAGAGGGCAGGGGGCGCAGGGTCTCAGCTGGAGGCAAGGGAAGGTGGTGTAAGGGAATGAGAATGGAGGGAGGTGGGAGGGGCGAACCTAACTAGAAGGGAGGGGAGGGGGGCGGCCAAAACATGGAGGGAGTGGTGGATTTCAAATTTAAAATGGCCTTGGAAGTTGTGGGGTTGTGTGGGGAAGGGGTTGATTGTGTTGGAATGGGGAAAGTGGTGTTGGAATGGTGAGGGATCTCCTTGGGACTAGGGGGGTGGAGTAATGGAGGCCATGGGGAAGTGGAGGGCTTTAATGATGGTAGGTGGGGGTTGAGGTGGTTGGAAAGGGAGGAGAGAGAAGAAAATTTGAAATTGGGTGTTGAGGAGAGAGAAAGTGGAGTGAAAAAGAGGGATTAAGAGAGGGAAGGGTGGGGAATCTCTCCCCTAGGGTTTCTCACCCAAAAAATGTTGGAATCACTCCACTAAACTAAGCTTTGGACTCTCAAATGGCATTTTTTTTCATTGATTGATTCATTACCTCCAAATGAAGGAAATGGGGCCATATATATATAGGAAACCCACATTTTACAATAAGTCCCTGACAAAAGACTCAATAGCAAATAACCGAAGGGGTAGGGGGTGCTCATGGGCCAAGCCCGAAGAATTAGGCCCAATAGCACATTACACAATCTAATGACACTCAATACTTAGGAAAATAAATGCAAGACCTAGGGACATGACTCAAATAAACTGAAAATTACATCAAATGACTCAAATAAAAATTACATAGGACTCAAAATTAAATGACTATACCATGCCGGATGCAACCGGGGCGAGGAGATGAGCTGTGAACGTGGGCATGGGAGGTGATGTCCCCATCACTAATTCTCATACATATCCATATCCTAGGTGGGAAAACCAGCAATCTTCTTCTTGGGCACCCTATCAAAACCCCATGCAAAGTCCTTCAAACTCACACTTTTCAGATTGTGCTTCTTACTGAAATGATCATTACAACCAAGCCCAACATGAAGGACAACCCATCTACTCCCCATCACATCAGTACCAGACTAATGTGGCACAGCCAAGTATGCCATGGGATGACACGATGCACCTAGGACCTATATTCGTAAACACATAAGGAGTAGTAGCGGACTCGATATATCGGCGCACTCTCTCCCGAAGGTGACTCGGGATGATCGTGAGGGTCCGGGGCAGGACCTTGCTATGGCGAGGGCTTGGTGTTGTGCCCCTTAGGCACAAGCATATGCTATTTTGTTTTGATGATAGCAACACAGTGAGAGTATCATAGTGAGTTAGTCATTGTGTTTAGTGTACATGCATTACAGGTGCATTACTGCTAGTTACTGCATATGATCTTGTATTTCATTCACTAGCTGAACTGAGCACACCAAGTCTATACATTCGTTATGTCTTGTGCATGCATCATTTAAAGTCTATACATTGTCTGGCCGCACACACTCAAGTCTATACATTCCCATCTTTACCTACGTTCACTATTTTAGCACTTCCACGAAGTCTGTACATTCTTCACTTAAAGTCTGAACACGGTTGCCTTGATGACCAGCAAGTCTGTACATTCTTCACTTAAAGTCTGAACACGGTTGCCTTGTTGACTAGCAAGTCTGTACAACATCTGCATATTGAACATAAAGTCTGTACAATGGTTGACGGCATGTCAGTGCATTCATTTTTATTGTGCATACTTCACCTTGTGCACACTGCATTACACATCAGCAAGTCTGTACAACATTTGCACATTACAAACGTTCAAAGTCTGTACATCCGTGGACGACATGCCTGAGCATTCAGCATTTGCTTCAATGATAAGTCAGTGCATGATAAGATCCGTCTCAGTTAGCGTCTCATGTTGTGTCTCATGCAAGTATGTATATCGTCTGTCCGCACACACAAGTCTATACATTCTTTGCAGTTCTGGGTCTCATGTTGTGTCTCACTTAGCGTCTCATGTTGTGTCTCACTTAGCATCTCATGTTGTGTCTCAACATACCCAGCGTCTCATGCAAGTATGTACATCGCCATGTGTTTTTTGCACAAGTCCACACTAAGTCTGTACAGCCTGTGTGTTTCGTGCATATGCAAAGTCTATACATTCATCTGTTGATAATCGAGCAAGTCTGTACATCGTCAGTGCTCTTCATGCATATGTATAGTCTATACATTGCAGCCTGCTCGTGTATCACTTGCCAAGTCTATACATTGTCGCCTGCTCGTGCATCTCTTCTAAGTCTATACATTGTCACTATGTGTGTGCATCATTATAGCAAGTCTTCACATCGCTTATATATTGCATACAAAGTGTGTAGACTCGTCGGTGGCAAGTCTATACATTCTCGAACCAACTCTGTACATCTCTCTAATATCCTCTTATGACTGTTTGACAGGTATATCCTTCGAGAAGAAAGATGTCCGGGCACGTGATCCGAGGTTGGCACCTGGCACGTGATCCGAGGTTATCTCTGGATAAAGGGGGCACAAGCCCTACACACGCCCGATCTCTGAGGCTCTATAAATAGGAAGCTTCTTCCTCAGAAGAAGACTGATCGTGCTAAGAGATCGTGATAGAAGGGGCAGAAGCAGAGAGTGAATTAGAGCCTGCACGATCCAGTGAGAAGAAAAAGAGAGGCAGAAGAAGAAAGAGGAGAGTGAAGAGAGAGAGAGAGAGCTCGTGAGGAAGAAGATAGAAGACTTCATTGAAGATCTGTCTCTATTGGAATCTGGATCATATCCAATCCAGTCAGCTCTATTGGAGCCACATTTGTGCTTTATCGTATACAGCTTTCTGTTGCTGTTTTGTTTCCCATTTCTTATTTTTCTTTTAAACCTTTCTTCAAGCTGTGTGTCAGCAGAGCAAGCTGTGAGGCTCAGCGCAAGCTGTTAGGCAGCGGAGGTTAAGCTGTAATTCCTCAGCGGTTGTAGGCAAGCTGTGACGCCCAGTGGTTTAAGCTGTGTATCAGCGGAATCCACACTCGGGTTTGAGTGTGTAGCACCCCAAAAATTTAAATATAAATCAAATAGAAATAACTATAAATATTAGATATAGAAAAGAATGGGAATTAAAATTTTGATAAAATAAAAATGATAATTAATCTAAAATAGGTAATGGGCCTAAAATAAATAATTGAGAAAATAGAAATCAGATATATCATTTTATCGATTAAATTGAAATTACCATTCACATATTTAGAGATCTCATTCCAAAATATATTAAAACACATACGTATTTGTATAAAGATTTTCGTAGGATCGAACCCGACTCTTATACCTAGAGCAAATGACGGAAATTACTAAAATGAATAACTAAAGTTATAGGAATTTGGGTTTATATATATATATATATATATATATATATATATAAAGTTTTGCTAAGTAGTTGAACCTATTGTGACTTCAAAAAAAGGTTTGAGGTTTAAACCATGTAAATTTGTAAAACTCAGTTAATGGGCTTAACCGGTAAATCCAATCTGGATATATATACATATAGTTAATGATCTTTAAAAAGAAACATGAACCGGTGGGCTTTAGTAAAGGAGAACCAACCCAATCATGTTAAAGCTAAGAAATTATGCTCAATGAGTTTTGAGGATTTTGATTAGGCTTTAAAAGGATACATACATACATATATATATATATATATATATATATATATATATATATATATCTCAAATTAATTAGGCTAACACACCCACGTATATATCTATAACATTAATGGCTTTCACCCGTACACATATAGCAATCCTTACCCACACACCTAGCTTCATCCATGTATAAACATTGGGTTTTTAATTAGTGGGCCTAGGTATATGGGCTTAAGAACTTTGTGCTTGAGATAAATATATACATATATAAATATATATAAGTTTATTCCCTTATGGATGGGCTAATCTCATCTATGACCTCTCACCCTTTCACCGCCGAAAATCACCCACGTTCATGGGCTTTCTCCAATAGTACCCCAAACCCATTATCCTTGTAAACTACCTGATAATGGGCTATCAATGCCTAAAAAGGGCTCGTCCATAAACCCACTGTTTAGCCCAACCCCAACTCACTCACGTTCGAACGAGGCTTGCATGGCTATAGCTTTAGGGTTTTATGTGAAAACACGGTAGGCGGATGGCGATTTGGAAAGCTCACAATAAATACATGGCAAGAATTTAAAGCCTTGCCTTAATAGCATACGAGCCCTCTCAAGGCCTTACCTCCTCTATAAATATCCTAGTCATCGAACGAGCATCCACTTTGATGCTTGTTCGTAAGTACCTGTGCAGAGATCGTCTTCCCCGTCATCCCTCATTCGTTCGCAACTGCCGTGGGATACTGCTGCGTCCTCCCTCTTGTTCGCACGGTGATCGTTGTAGCTGCCGTTGCTTCACGTCAGGAAGAAGCAGAGCAAGCTCCTCCCCTGACTTCTTCTTCCTTTCTCGTTGGAGGACACGGCTGTAGTTGCTTGCACTTGCTGCTGCCGTTGCTCTTATTCTGCTTCTTCATCCTGCTGCTTCTGCTATTCTTCTTCTTTCGTGTAAAAGCGAGTAAGAGGTAGGCAATCTCCCAAGCATAATTATAAAACAACTAGCATGCTAGATGTATAGAACATGTAGGTATTATCATGAAATTTCTTGCTACGTGATTCTTTGTCTATAGCTTGAGTTTTTACGTTTTTGCATGAAACAGGAATTAGCGACCACATCCTGGTCGTTAATTCAATAAGAAATGCCCACGTGAAGGAGCGCTAATTAAACAACGATAGTACAACTGTCATTAATTCCTGTGGGTTAATATTAATTACAGCACATTAAAATTTTATATATCTATCTAACCTTTTATCTAAAAATTGTGAAGTGCATATGATTAGAATCCCCATGATTATTCCTAAATTTTCGTGCATATAAATGTTGCATTGACTATAAACATTAATTAGTTAAACAATTTAATATGTTTTAACTATATACTCGGTGAATTATAAAAATTACTTTAGCTTGATAGTTATGGGATTTTACCTTAACGATTTGTTCGTGACCGTCGGAGTATCCTTTGGCCATGAAAATTTATGGACGTACTATTAGGGTGGAGACCGAGATAGTGAAAGTGGTTGCACCATTTTTCGTGCCCCCTATCTCAAGATCTCCCGTCTCTCAACGAAAAATTATTTTGAACGTATGATTAGGTAGAGTTTTTCGAGCCCGTCATTTCGGTATATTATAAGCTCGATTCCGACATTGTTACGTCGAGAAACGAGAGGGTTGAAAATCGAACTTTTTTGAAATAACGACCAACTATAGGTCGTCAAATTCAATTTGGACGCCACTGTACAGTGGCATCAGATTAACTAATATATATATATATATATATATATATATCATGTATGTATATCTTTGAAAATCCATATTTATTAAAATATGTAACAAAAAATTATAAAAAATATATTTTTGGAATCCTTGAATTTTTCTCCTAATTATCATATATTCTATTTTTTCTAAATTATTTTATATAAATTAATGTCTCTTTGAATGTACATTTTTAAAATTATTCAATTAAATAGATATTGACATGAATTCTTGTTAAATAAATTAAGTTAAAAATCATAAAATTAACGTCCCTCCAAGAGGACGCTAATTAAAAAATGACGTCACCCACGGGTGTCAAATAATATAAGTTTATTTAATTATAGTTAATTATAGAATTGGATGGACATGAATTCTATAATTAACGCATTCATGTTCTCACCGTTTTCTTCCGATTTTGACCCATACCGCGGGTCTTCTGGCACTCTCATCTCACGTCTGTAGATGGAGTCCCCGTTTCATGATTGGTTCACGTTATACACCTCAACTCTCGGTGACATACGAGCCCTCCGTTGGACATTCCGTTCCTTCGGACTGGCAAGTTAGTCATTGGGACCTCCGTAAGTCTCCTCGTAACCTTGGATTCCCTCAAGACCGACTGAGCTGGTTGTACCTTATCACCTAAATTTTTGAAATGCCATGGTTTTCATATGGTTTATTGATATATCATCCTTACTACAAGTTCTGTCCTTGAACTCTATGTTTCATGAAATCTATCTTAACGTTCTTACATGCTTGATCCTTAAAATTTTTGGCCATTAATATGGAATTAGTCTAGACTAAATGTCAGGGGCTATGGGTCCCACAAAAATGACATTTTAAATGCTACGGGTCCTGATCTGACCCTATTGGGCGAGACAAAGACCAAACGTTACCGGTATACGATGATCGGGTGCTGGCATTCACCAACTCGGTTATTGGCATTTAGGGGCAATCATACAGTCATGAGAACTCCTAAGTGTGCGACCAAATATGAACTAGTGCTATTTCCATGAGGGGTGGTCATATCGTCGTGATTTTCCCCTTAGTGCATTGGCCAATCCTATATAGTGCTAGATGTGCAAACGCTCTCGTGATAGTGATGATCGGGAGTAATTGCCATCATAGTACACCTTTCTACAACTTATTGATCGTCATGAAAAGATCTTGATTTGCCTTATTGGAGGGGTTATCATATCATCGTGATATTCCCTTAGTGTCTTGGCAAATGCTATGTGGTGATTGTAGAAGTAATTGTCCTACTTCTATATCGATCATCATAGATGTTCTTGAATTATCCCATTGATAGTACTAGTTATCTTGTCACAAAGATCCTTTATAATAATGGATACATTGAAGCTCTCG
This sequence comes from Amorphophallus konjac, assembly GCA_022559845.1. NCBI lineage: Eukaryota > Viridiplantae > Streptophyta > Magnoliopsida > Alismatales > Araceae > Amorphophallus > Amorphophallus konjac. The sequence goes on along the minus strand of CM040120.1, from coordinate 48,995,275 downwards.
TGATAGTGTTCATCATAGAGAGATGAATGTTATATTTCCTCATGAATGCTCTTGACCTAGCTTGAGAAAGCACTTGTTAAGATCTCGCTATACTCTCTTGATTATTATTGTCCTTACTCTTCATGAGTTTATCTAGCATCTTGCTTACTCGTTTTTCTAGTTCTTGAATTTATCTCCTGTTATTATAGTTCTCGATTTCTATATCTTGCATGACCTGCATGAGTATGTTAAACTGTAATTGACTTAAAGCTAGCTTGGAAGCATGAGATATTAAGTCCTACTGAGCGTTCGCTCACCCTGCGTTTTCCAATATTTTTCAGGTAATGACCTTTGTGACGACGAGACCGAACATGATGGACAAGGGCAAGAGTGAAGAGAACTCTGACATCTAGATGAACCGTCTAGTCTGGTTATCTTGCGTCTTATGTCTCATTGTAGTTTTTCTTTATTGAGTCTTTTCCTTTATTATGGGCCCAAATATGTAAAGAACTTATATTTGAAATGAAATTTATTATTTGTCCAAATTGTGTTTGTGGAAATGACTATGCTCTGATTGACATGATTGTTTAACTGCCACGTTCCGAGCAAACGACACGTTCCGCTGCTATCGGTTCGGGGCGTGACAGAGTGTGGGGTGGATGTAGGTCTGGAGGATCGAACCACCTAAAAATTTATTATCTTCATGGTTTGTTCTTCTATCTGATTGGCGCTAGATGCATGCATAGGTGCGCTCCACATATTTGCTTACTGGTTCAACAGAAGATTTAATTAGCTTTTCAGATTGTCTAAATTTTTCTAGTTAGCATTCTAGTTTTTAAAGTGAGCGAAATTTTAAAGGGGAGATTCATTCACCCCCCTCTGAATCCAACGCACCGAACCCAACACTTGGTATCAGAGCGGGTGTCTGCATAGAAGGTCCAATGACCTGCAGATCCGATCCTGTTGTATTCGGTGCTATTTTACTTCTGATACATTTCTTGTCAATTGTTCTGTGCGCTGAATCTGTTTGCCATCTATCCAAATGGCTCGTCCTCTGGTTTATGATGGTTCTAACTTCAATAGTTGGCTAGCAGGCCTATGTGTGTACGTAAACTCCATTGATCCCAAACTATGGAGTCTACTATCTAAAGGCCCATACCAATTACCTCATGATGAGACCAAGTGGTCTAGAGAGGATAGAATTAAGAACCGTGATAATGTCATAGTTCTTAATATCTTGAGAGCTACGATTAATACTGGTATATATCCTTTTGTTCTCAGGTGCATTTCTGGAAAAGAGATATATGACAGAGTCATCTCTGCTCATAAAAACCATGAGGACAGTTGCATGATGGCCAACCAGAATGTTCATAACTCTGATCAACAGCGAGAGGATCAATGCTTAATGGTAAACCAGGGAATTGATGATGAGGAAGTCTTATCCAAGGCAAGCTCTGGATCCGAAGAGATTTCAATTGATGATTTATCGAATATCAATGAAGAACTTACTGAAAGATGTAAGAAATTAAAATCTAAAAAGAGAAAAATGAGAAAAGAAATGATTTATGATCTCACTTGCCTAAAAGTTGAGTTGAATAATTTGAAATCTGAAAATGAGAACCTCAGAACCAAACTCACTAGAGAAGATTTTTGCAATGAATGTGCAGTTTTAAGAGACTTGATAAATGATCTTGATTCTGATGATAATCTTCAAAAGGATTTAATCAAATCTCTGAAAGAAGAAAATAAATCATTGCTAGAAAAGAAAACGGATGCTGAAGAATTTGAAAACAAGCTGATTGAAGAAAATAGGTACCTCAAGGATCAAAATAAAAAGTTAATGATTCTGAATACTGTTCTCTCTGAAAAATGGTTAACCATTGAAAAGGGAAAGTTTGTTGAAAATGACACTGAACAAAGAGTGAAACAGGAAATTAACACACTCAAAAGTCTAAATGATGGTTTGTATAATCAAGTCATTTCCTGTGAAGACTACATTGCTTCCTTGCAAACTGATATTCAAGATCTAAAGGATTCCCTGGCAAAGTTTGTTAAGAGTTCAGAACAAGAAAAGTGTTCCTCATTTGTTTTCAAATCCACTGCTCAGAGAATCGAAAATGAGAACAAACAATTGAAAAAGGGAAGAAATCAGAAAAGGATTAAAAGTAAAAGGAAAGCTAACATCTCATCTCATGATGTAAATGGTTCTTCTGACTCTATTAGATGTCATGATCGAGTGCATGGTGCAAAACATGTTTCCACTCAGTCACATGCACACACAAAGAACAACTCATGTTATTACTGTGGCATATCAGGTCATCATATGCATGAGTGTAGAATAATGATTCGAGATGAATTAAGCATTAAGTTTATTTATGAAGAATCTCGTGCATCTAATAGAAAGAAGAAAATCAACTATTTCTATTGTGAAAAGATAGGACACACCTATGCACAGTGCTGGCATGCACCGGGAGGCAAACACACTGCTAAATCTGTTAAATTCCCAGTCCAACAGAATAATTTTAGGAATAAAACTAATCTCATGAAAAAGAGATTTATTTGTTTCAATTGTGGAAAACCTGGCCACAAAGCCTCTAAGTGCTGAGTGGTAGGGTTCAGAAAACAAAATGCTCATGCACATAACAGAAGTTTTAATGTTCATGCACATAAATTTAATGCTCACAATAAGGTGCATAAAAGGAACTTAAATTCTGTTAGTTATCATTACCATGGTAAGTCTGGACATCCCATGTCCAATTGCAAGTTGATGGGCTATGATGACAGCGTTGTCTGCAAAAGGTCAAGAACACCTGTTGAGGGTAATACAGGACCCAAAATTGCTTGGGTTCCTGTTGGATCAAAATAACCCATTGTTTTGCAGGTGTGCCTTGGAAGTGAATGAACAAAGAGGGGTAAAATAAACCAAGGCACTCAAATGGAAACCCCAGGATCCTACCTTTCAGGTTAGTTCTGAACACTTTGTTTAAATCTCATCATCTGAAATTGTTGATTTGTTTGTCTGATTTCTGATGTCTTCTTCTTGTCTAGCTGATCAGTCTGCATTACAGACTCAGCTACTGAATTTAATTCTGCACATATCTGATGCTCTTATCTTGCCATTTATTGTACTGTGTACATAAGATGCTAGATGCACTGCACAACCATTTTTGTAATCGATGCATACCCTGCACCGAGTTTACTTAAACCCATGTTCATGGTTGTTCATACATTGCATCGAGTATGCTTCTCACATGTTTGTGCATGTACGCACTTTGCACCGAGCTTATTCATGTGTTGCACTGAGTTTGAATGGTTTATTTAGTGCATATAGTCGATGCATATGTCTAATGTCTGCATATATCCTTTGCATGACTATCAAGGAAGTCGTTCAATGCATATAGGACTGCTTTATACTGCATATCATCAAATTTAAAGAATCTGAAAAGAAATGACTCATTGCATAGCATAATTGTTGCATCTTGGTGTCAGGGGGAACTGAGAGTTCAGTTCAATAGATTGAATCCTTTTCACTTCTCTTCGTCCCCACTCAATTCATTCATATTCTTTGACATCAGATGCTCTTAGACCTTAATGCCTATTGCTATCATTTCCCTATCACCTTCACTGAACAACAGTATTGCTTCTGGTTTAGTACATTGAGCTGTGGTTATTGCAATTTTTCATTTATAAGAATCACACTTGCAAATTGAAAGGAACTAAATGTTTAACCTTTATAAATTGAAGAGTTAAGTGTCTGCACTTCAGAACTTGAGATAAAAGAAAACTTTTATAGCTCTTAATCTCTGTCTCATGGTTAGAATAGAAAAAGTTTTTTTTAATGTCTAGAAAAGGTGAATAAGAGTGTGTACTATTTTTAAACAATCACTCTAAAAGAAATCAAGGCAGCAGTAAATAAGATCATCAAGGTAAAGAACTGAACACAGTGACAGAGCAATGGCTGAATTGCACTGAGAAACTGTGATCTCCTTCAAAGAAGCAGGAGAATTCATAAGTCATGAAGTGCTTCAGGCTATCTCTGTTCATAAGGTCAAATCTATAGGGGGAGTCTTCACCAAGTAACTGGGGGTACTGGCCTCTGATCAAGGTGTACCCTTAATGTCAAAGGTGAAAATTATTCCTTATAGGTCTTGATCTGAAATAGATCTAGTAGTTTATGCCTAGTAACTGGGGGGTACCTACCTCTAATCAAGGTGTACATCTAATGTCAATAGCATAAATGCCACTGGTCTATTCACTTAGCTCAGTTTCTGAAAATTAAAAGGTGAAAAATAAACTGCTGTAACCCTTTGAAATCAAAAGTCATTGAGTGTAAATTATTTTTCTCAATACATATTCAAGTTGCCTTTCTTGAACTTCCATGTTTAATCACAAAGGGTATTGTTTCTAACTTATCTATTAAAACCATGTGCCCTAGATTCATTGCTATAAATGGAGTCTATAACTCTTTTTCAGTGGTCAGCTGCTTTACTCTATCTTTATCACTATTAAACCTGAATTCTTTCAAGACTGTATATTGCTGACTCTTATGCTTTAATAGTTGTTTATAATCATGCTCACTTTCTGAACCAATGATTCAGCTGTTGTCTAGTGACCCCTTACCTTATTCATGTTCTTTCCCTCCTATCTTCTCTATCTTTTGATTATGTCACAAGAGGAGATGTGTTTCATCCGTCCATATTTCTTTCTCAAAGGGGGAGAAATAATTCAAGGGGAGTTATACATTAAGGGGGAGAATGGGTTGTTCTAAGGGAAATCCGCATGCATACTGCATTTTGCACTCATGTTCACACATTTGTTTTCTATTTTTGATTATGTCAAAGGGGGAGAATATTTGATTTGGATTGGTGACTCACTGTCACTTTGTTTCACTTTGTTGCCATCATCAAAAAGGGGGAGAATATTGTGCCCCTTAGGCACAAGCATATGCTATTTTGTTTTGATGATAGCAACACAGTGAGAGTATCACAGTGAGTCAGTCATTGTGTTTAGTGTACATGCATTAAAGGTGCATTACTGCTAGTTACTGCATATGATCTTGTATTTCATTCACTAGCTGAACTGAGCACACCAAGTCTATACATTCGTTATGTCTTGTGCATGCATCATTTAAAGTCTATACATTGTCTGGTCGCACACACTCAAGTCTATACATTCCCATCTTTACCTATGTTCACTGTTTTAGCACTTCCACGAAGTCTGTACATTCTTCACTTAAAGTTTGAACACGGTTGCCTTGATGACCAGCAAGTCTGTACATTCTTCACTTAAAGTCTGAACACGGTTGCCTTGTTGACCAGCAAGTCTGTACAACGTCTGCATATTGAACATAAAGTCTGTACAATGGTTGACGGCATGTCAGTGCATTCATTTTTGTTGTGCATACTTCACCTTGTGCACACTGCATTACACATCAGCAAGTCTGTACAACGTTTGCACATTACACACGTTCAAAGTCTGTACATCCGTGGATGACATGCCTGAGCATTCAGCATTTGCTTCAATGATAAGTCAGTGCATGATAAGAACCATCTCACTTAGCATCTCATGTTGTGTCTCATGCAAGTATGTACATCATCTGTCCGCACACACAAGTCTATACATTCTTTGCAGTTCTGGGTCTCATGTTGTGTCTCACTTAGCGTCTCATGTTGTGTCTCACTTAGCGTCTCATGTTGTGTCTCAACATACCCAGCGTCTCATGCAAGTATGTACATCGCCCTGTGTTTTTTGCACAAGTCCACACTAAGTCTGTACAGCCTGTGTGTTTCATGCATATGCAAAGTCTATACATTCATCTGTTGATAATCGAGCAAGTCTATACATCGTCAGTGCTCTTCATGCATATGTATAGTCTATACATTGCAGCCTGCTCGTGTATCACTTGCCAAGTCTATATATTGTCGCCTGCTCGTGCATCTCTTCTAAGTCTATACATTGTCACTATGTGTGTGCATCATTATAGCAAGTCTTCACATCGCTTATATATTGCACACAAAGTGTGTAGACTCGTCGGTGGCAAGTCTATACATTCTCGAACCAACTCTGTACATCTCTCTAATATCCTCTTATGACTGTTTGACAGGTATATCCTTCGAGAAGAAAGATGTTCGGGCACGTGATCCGAGGTTGGCACCTTACACGTGATCTGAGGTTATCTCTAGATAAAGGGGGCACAAGCCCTACACACACCCGATCTCTGAGGCTCTATAAATGCGAAGCTTCTTCCTTAGAAGAAGACTGATCATGCTAGGAGATCGTGATAGAAGGGGCAGAAGCGGAGAGTAAATTAGAGCCTGCACGATCCAGTGAGAAGAAAAAGAGAGGCAGAAGAAGAAAGAGGAGAGTGAAGAGAGAGAGAGAGAGCTCGTGAGGAAGAAGATAGAAGACTTCATTGAAGATCTGTCTCTATTGGAATCTGGATCATATCCAATCCAGCCAGCTCTATTGGAGCCACATTTGTGCTTTATCGTATATAGCTTTCTGTTGCTGTTTTGTTTCCCATTTCTTATTTTTCTTTTAAACCTTTCTTCAAGCTGTGTGTCAGCAGAGCAAGCTGTGATGCTCAGCGGGCGAGGTGGATACCTCGGACAGCAAGCTGTGATGCTCAGTGGATGGCTAAGCTGTATTGCCCAGTGGAAGCAAACTATGAGGCTCAGTGCAAGCTGTTAGGTAGCGGAGGTTAAGTTGTAATTCCTCAGTGGTTGTAGGCAAGCCGTGAGGCCCAGCGGTTTAAGCTGTGTATCAGCGGAATCCACACTCGGGTTTGAGTGTGGGGTGGATGTAGGTCTGGAGGACCGAACCACCTAAAAATTCATTATCTTCGTGGTTTGTTCTTCTATCTGATTGGCGCTAGATGCATGCATAGGTGCGCTCCACATATTTGCTTACTGGTTCAATAGAAGATTTAATTAGCTTTTCAGATTGTCTAAATTTGTCTAGTTAGCATTCTAGTTTTTAAATTGAGCGAAATTTCAAAGGGGAGATTCATTCACCCCCCTCTGAATCCAACGCACCGAACCCAACACTTGGCTATGTCAGGGCTGACCCCCTTGAGGGGTTGGGACTCCCACGTTCATGGGCGGCTAGCACGCCGAGGGTGTGGGCTAGTGGGTGGCACTCACAACTCTCTCCGCGGTGGGCTGCACACTTGAGTGGAATGGAGAACGGGCACTCACTCACCGTCCGACATGTAGTAAGATATTATACGAGGCAAGCAAATGAAATGCCAGGAAGGGTAACCAAGCGCTCACCTGATTCGTTTCAAGAAACCGATCCCAGCCGGAGACGAGGGTGAGCGAGGAAGCGTGGGCTTACCCGCACGCCGCGTCGATGAAGCTTCAACCTGAATCAACAATTTACAATCACTACTCCCCTTTCAAGGGGGTTGGACTAGGGGTAGGGGATTGAATGGTTACATGCAAATACTACCTCCCGCTGGGAGGGGCTTTAAGCTGGCCAGGCGGGGTGGGGGAAACTAAGCTAAAAGTCGAACTGGCGAGCTAAGCCGGTTCTGTCCGCTTCTGGAACAGCAGAACAGGAAGTCGTTGACGACGTCGCCACAGAGTCCCCCGACATCAGGTGATGATGGGACCAGCGCCAAAATGTCTTGGGTTGGCCCAGGAAGACGCCCAAAATTCTGGAGATTATTCTGATACCGATAGTGGCCGAGGCGGAGTCGAGACCACGGCTGGTCGGACCTGGCTCTGGCTGTCCCAAAATTGCTACTTATTGAAGAAGTGGCTGCCACGATCACTCCCGGGGTCCGATGTAGTGCCCCAAAATTTATATAAATAATTTTTGGATTATTTTAAGAATTTATAGAATTTATTAGGAATTATAAAACTTAAATTGATTATAAGGCCCAAGTATGTTGAATAATTAATCCAGCTTTGATAAATAAAACCCAAAAGATTTAAGGACCAAGCCCATTAAGTTTGGCCCATATTCTAGAAGGTTATTTAGCCCATTCATGAATTTTAAGAATAAAAATCCTTTTATAGATAATTATGTGGATAAAACAAATGAAAGAGTTTAAGTTGAATTCTACGCACAGTGGATGTAGCGGTCTATCGTGCGACCGCCACAGGCTTGTAACGTGCCAAGACTAGACCCTTACGCTCTGTCAGTTCCGTAAATGGATGAAAGAGCAAAAAGATTGGATTTTTGCTAGTCTATCTCTTAGGGGTCGAGATGGGAGGACTAGTAAACATATTAAGGACTCTCAGAAGTCAATCTAAGCTTTAAACAAGGACTCTAGAATCGATCTAATAGTCAAACCCTAGCTAGAACCTATAAATAGACCCTAGTTTTGACCTGCCCGACCGCTACATTGACTCGCGTGGAACTAAGGTAAGGAGAAAGTATTTCGAGTAAGTTCTTTAGAACTTTTTGTTCCTTACAGATAGGACTAATCATCCTCAAAATTTTGTGCTAGGAGATCAACTAAACAAAGAGCTAGAACCTTGCAAAGTTACTAGTTTGACCATAGCGGCCCAAGAATCTGAGCGAAAGTCTACTGAAGATCAGAAGATTAGAACACCTTAACGAGGTATTTAGAGTTTGGTTATTTAGAACTTTCTGTTCCCCTTAGTTTCACCTTCTTACCCTCAAAATTTCACGTCCTTAGGTCAAGAGATTGAGGAGTTAGAGCGACGTGAAGTTGTTGAAAACTCTTTGGAAGGGAAGAATTAGGGCGTGTCTTGCAGTCCTAAATTGGAAGTTGAAAGCCTAGTAAAGAGGTAGGTTATCTCATGAATGGCAAGAATATCATGATAGGAGTAAAAGTCCTCTTGTTTTGCTCGATTTCATGCTTTATATGTGAAGAATTTCATGTTTAATAGGACGTATGCACTTGTATATCATGCATGCATATTCTTAGCCCTAACTAAGTTAAAAAAAAGGAACATTCTTGTCAATTCACAGAAAACCCATGCATACTGTTAGTTTAACCTTTGTTCTATCATGTGGAAGTTTATATATGATTTTTCAGACATGATGTGAGTTAAAACCTTAGAATCTTCTTATTCTATTTACTATCAGCAGTGCTCTAACGGATTATAGATCGACCGCCACAGTCGTCTAGCGGTCTTACGATAAGCCATCACATGCTCTGTGAGACTTATGTTTTCATATGAACTCTGACGGACCACGAGCAGAGCGTCACAACATTCTGACGGCTCCACAATAAACCGTCACATCACTATGATGCACCGGACTTAGACCGTCAGAGTCTGTGTTCTGTCAACCCGAGACAGGATTGACACCAGTCCAATTAACTTATGTATGTAAGCCTAGTTAGCTAGATTTTAACCTGTTTTCATGACTCGGAGTTTGTTTACTATTTCATGATCCTAAATGTGTGGTTATGAGTACTTAAACCTATTTTTTTAAGCATATGCTAGTTTCAAGCCAAGATCTTATATTTTGTATTAAATCCATGATTTCAAAGTTATATTGATGAGATTTTAAACGTTGATTTATCACTGTTTCACTCTTTTCTCATCACTATAGAGTCAATTTCTCTAAGTACATGGCATATATTCCGGTATATGACCATTAGTTTACCCTTTTGCACTATAGGAACATATTCTTGGACTTGAGGACCTCTCTATTGGATATTCCTTTCAATGGACTAGGAAATCTGGTTTCAAGACCTCCGTAATTCTTTGCGAGCCTGGGATTCCCACTAGAACGTCGAGTTGGTTGTACCATTAAAACCCAATTGATTAGAAGGCACTATCGTTGTTATCTGATTTTGACTATGTAACGGCCTATTACTAGACCGTCAGGTCCATCTAACGGTCCAGTATACAACCGTCACATATACTGAGTCCAAATTTGTTTTTTCTGGATTCAGCCATTCTAACGGCCCAATTATAGACCGTCACGTTCATGTAACGGCCCATTAATTGATCATCACAGTACTTTAACCTGAGGTTTGACCCAAGGGTTGATATTCCATAGTTCATAGATAGATTATTGATGGTCTAGGACTTGTCATATTGTTCAAGATACTTAATCTTAAATTATGAAAGTTAAGAAATATACCGTTATGCTGCCGAATTATTTCCATGGCATAACCTAGTTTTAATATGTTATTTGAAAATCCTTCTTTCAAACAGAAGCATTCTTATGATTGATTACTTTATCATGAACCTATTGTTGAAGTTGTACATTCTTGGCCATATTGTTTACATGCGTGGAAGTAGCTTGATTTATACTTGAAGATGCGATCGAGCACTGATTGTGTTCAAGGGCTCTATGCTAGTCCCCTCGACTGATTGTCGGAAACATACTATTATAAACCATGGGGTATGATGCTACTGGAGTCGCATTGCGCTAGGAGTACTTTCTCTATAAATAAGTGAAGATCCACGGCATCGTGAAGTGAAAATCCACGACATGTACATGACTTTCTAGCTTGTTACATGATATTCCACAGAAATTTACGAAGTACTTGCTACTATGTGAACAGTACATTCTTAATTGTTACATGACTTTCTAGTACATTCTTGTTCATAAAGGGCCATATCATGTTCTTGCTAATTCATACTTGCTCATTCTATTTTACATGATCATCTTTGTTACATGATTTAATCGCATGATTGATCGCATTCGCATGATTTTACCCTATTCTTTAGAGCTAAAATGATAATTACTTTAATAGTGCCTTCATGTTGATGCGGAGATACCTACTGGGCAAGTGTGCTCATTACCTATTTCTAATCTTTTCAGGAGATGGAAGTGATTCGAATTCAGATTCGAGTTATACAAGTAGCGGGTTCGAGAGCGAATGAAAGTCTTATCAAAATGAGAGTGAAGACTTAGGGAAGTCAATATTGTTTAGATCGAGTCTTTGTAATTTTCTTTTTCCTTGAGTCTGATGGATTAATGAAGGTTGAAAAGTTATTGTATTCGGATATTTTGATTATTAATGAAATAAAGTTAGAGTTTGAGTAAAGTTATTGTACAATTGCATTCTTATGTGTGGTTGCCTTGCGCTCTGATCCTTCTTGCTTGCAAGAGGCTTATCATGCCGGCTGTTCACGTTCCTTGAGCTAGTCTTCCGCTGTAATAAAGGCTTGGGGCGTGACAGTTAAGTTGGTATCAGAGCCTAAGTATCAGGACTTAGGGAAAAGAGTCATGTCACCGGGTAAGTCCAAGGTTTAAGGATCCCTACCTATGAACTAAGGAAGAAATTTCCTCACCTATGCGAGAATTGGGTAGAGCCCGGGAAAGGATAATTAATTAGTTTTAAGATTAACCTCTTTCTAATTCCATGAGAATTAACAGTTTGTTATTTCTCCCAGGTACATCATTATTATAATGGCTCATCGTGTAGATTGGGGTGGCATGCAACAAACAGTTGCCGGCCTTACTCAGGCATTACAAACTATGGCCCAGGCAGGCGCAGGGGCGAGGGCTGGTGATTTGCACCGTAATTTTTGAAGCTTAAACCCTCCACGTTTCTAGGGTTCTTCTAATCCGGATGAGGCAGAAAATTGGATAGAGGAAATGAATCGTATCTTCGATGTTATCCAATGCACAGACCAAGAAAAAGTGCCTCTTGCAACCTTTGAACTCAATAAAGATGCACGCACATTATGGAAATCAGTACCTACACCTTCGGCTGATGCACCTCATACATGGGACGATTTTCTCACTCTATTACGTGCTAAGTACTTTTCTGAACATGTTAAAGAAAGAAAGGCTATGGAGTTCGCCTCTCTTCGTCAGGGAATGATGACAGTCGCGGAGTATGAACTTCAATTCTCCAGGCTAGCACCCTATGCACCGCATTTAATCAGTACCGATTTATTGAAGGCCAATCGATTTATGGACGGGTTACGACCCGACTTCATTCAACAGCTCGGGACCCAAAACATCCATACCTATGCAGAGATGGTTCAACGGGCATATTTATGTGAAAGGACCTTAGAGAAGGTCGAGAAATTGAAAGAAAAGGGAGAAGAGTCCAGCCAAATATCTAATCGACGTTATAAGAAATTCAGCATCACGGAGCCCTACAAAAGCCGTGATAATAAGAAAAGATCCAGGAGCGGGAATGGTGGAAGTTCCCAGAAGCACAAGAAAGCCAAAGAGGAGAAGGAGCAAGTCATGGCGGCTTGCACATTTTGCCAGAAGTTTGGCCATTCGGCTGAAGAATGTTGGAAGCACCTTGGTGCGTGTCTACATTGTGGAAGCATGGAGCATCGTATGCCAGATTGCCCCCTTATGAAGGATCAATCGTCTGGTGGAGGACGTAAGAGGCAAGCTCACCTCAATGCTGTTCTAGAAGAAGAAGAAGCACCCAAGGATGGTGGACTTATGGAAGGTACCCTTCAAATTTGTTCCCGTCCTGCATTTGTGCTATTTGATACTGGTGCCTCTCATTCTTTTATCTCCACTACTTTTGCAAAAACATTACCAATTGTATCAGTTCCCTTACCTTCCGATCTTGCTATTACTACACCCTTAGGTTCTGGAACAAAACTTACCGAGTATTATCCTGATAGTGAGGTAATAGTGGAAGATCACAATCTCCCCGCAAACTTAGTATGCCTTGACATGAAAGGTTATGATGCCATTTTAAGGGTAGATTGGCTTATAGATCATGATGCACATATTAACTACCGAAATAGGATTATATCCTTTCGAAAACCCGATCTTCCAAGATTTTCTTTCCTTGGCATCAAGTATAGGAAACATCCCACTATTGTATCTTCTCTACACGCTTGCAAACTTATCTCGCAAGGATGTGAAGCTTTTCTTGCTTCTGTCATTGTGACCGAGTCCAAGGAAATTATCATAACAGACATCCCGATTGTAAATGAGTTCCCAGATATGTTTCCATCTGAATTACCCAATTTACCACCCGAGAGGGAAGTAAACTTCACCATCGAACTCATTCCAGGAGCAGCACCTGTTTCTATAGCCCCTTACAGGATGTCTCCCGCGGAACTCAAGGAACTAAAAAGACAGTTGCAGGAACTACTAGACAAGGGTTTCATCAGACCTAGCACATCCCCTTGGGGTGCGCCGGTTCTTTTTCTCAAGAAGAAGGATGGCTCTCTCAGGCTGTGTATAGACTATCGGCGACTGAATCAACTTACAATCAAAAACAAGTATCTGTTGCCGCGTATTGATGAGCTCTTCGATCAGCTTTCGGGAGCAAAATATTTCTCTAAGATAGACCTCAGGTCAGGTTATCATCAGCTTAGAATTAAAGAAGAAGACATTTATAAATCGACTTTTTGAAGTCGTTATGGCCACTATGAATTCGAGGTAATGCCGTTCGGGTTAACAAATGCCCCAGCAACATTTATGCAACTTATGAATAATCTTTTTCAGCCATATCTGGACCAGCTCATTATTGTCTTCATTGATGACATCCTGGTATATTCCAAGACAAAAGAAGAACATGAAGAACATCTAAGGATAGCTTTGCAAACACTTAGAGAACATAAACTCTATGCCAAACTTAACAAGTGTGAATTCTGGCTCAAGGAAGTTTCATTCCTAGGCCACATTATTTCAAAGGAAGGCATCGCGGTGGATCCTTCTAAAGTAGAAGCTGTCAGAAACTAGAGCCGGCCTACAACTGTATCAGAAGTAAGGAGCTTTCTGGGTCTAGCTGGTTATTATAGGAGGTTCATTAAGGACTTCTCAAAAATTGTTGTTCCTTTAACTAGACTTACAAGAAAAAACAATTCTTTCGTCTGGTCATAGGAATGTGAAAAGAGTTTTCAAACTATTAAGAACCATCTTACTACAGCTCCTATTCTAACGCTACCGATGGAAGGTGGTGTATTTGAAGTATATACGGATGCATCTGGCATTGGCTTAGGGTGCGTCCTCATGCAGAATGGAAAGGTAATATGTTATTTCTCAAGACAGTTGAAACGTCACGATAAAAACTATCCTGTGCATGATTTGGAATTGGTTGCTGTCATTTTCGCCTTGAAAATTTGACGTCATTATCTCTATGGAGAGAAATTCACGGTCTACTCAGACCACAAAAGTTTCAAATACTTATTCTCTCAAAAGGAGTTAAATATGAGGCAGAGGAGATGGTTAGAATATCTCAAAGACTTCGATTTTTCTATTCAATATCATCCTGGCAAGGCTAATGCTGTAGCAGATGCACTCAGTAGAAAACTAATGGGAAAGCTATCAAGTTTCATGATTAGTATGACTAATCTTATTCCTCAATTTGCTCAGTTGAACTTAGATATTGACATGAAGGAAGAAGATTGTTTCATAGCTAATATTCAAGCTCAACCTACATTCATAGAAGATCTGGTCCAGCTGTAAAATGATGATCCCGTATTACTGGAGATTAAAGCCGACATAGAACAGAGGCCAGATTTTTCTATTTCCAATGACGGAATATTACTATTTAAGGGCCAAATATGTGTACCAGATCATGAGGATACGAAGAAACTGATCCTAGAAGAAGCACATAAATCCAAGTACACCATTCACCCAGGTAGTACAAAAATGTATCAAGATCTCAAAAGAAATTTCTAGTGGCCCAATATGAAGAGGGAAATAGCTGATTACGTGTCCCGCTGTCTCACTTGTCAACAAGTAAAGGCAGAACATTTTAGACCTGCAGGTAAATTACATCCCTTAGATATTCCAGCATGGAAATGGGAGAGTATAGGAATGGATTTCATTTTGGGTTTACCAAAGACAAGAGATGGACATGACGGTATATGGGTAATCATAGACCGATTGACTAAATCTGCACATTTCATACCAATCAAAAGGCGATGGTCTGTGGATATTCTAGCAGCCTCATACATGAAGGAAATTGTCAAGCTACATGGTATCCCTGTCACTATCATATCTGATAGAGATCCTAGATTCATATCGCAATTCTGGAAGGGTCTACAACATTCACTAGGGACCACACTAAACTTTAGCACGGCATTCCATCCACAAACTGATGGTCAGACTGAAAGAACAAATCAAGTGGTGGAAGATATGCTCAGGGCTTGTGCTATTGACTTCGGAGGAAGTTGGCATGATCACTTGCCTCTGGTGGAATTTGCATATAACAACAGTTATCAGGCCAGCATACAGATGGCACCTTTTGAAGCTTTATATGGAAAAAGCTGTAGATCACCGATATGTTGGAATGAAATAGGGGAAAGAAAAATTCTAGGCCCCGACATTATCAGGGATTCTTCAGAAAAAATCAAGCTCATTCAAGAAAGATTGCAGATTGCACAAGATAGGCAAAAGTCTTATGCTGATAATCGAAGGCGCGACTTGGAGTTTCAAGTAAAAGATCATGTGTACTTGAAGGTTTCTCCGGGTCATGGTATTCGAAGATTTGGCATCAAAAGCAAGGTAACTCCAAGATTCATTGGCCCATTTGAAATTCTTGAAAGGGTCGGTGAAGTGACTTATAGATTAGCTTTACCTCCACAATTAGCAAGAGTTCATGACGTATTTCACGTCTCTATGTTGAAAAAGTATGCATATGATCCTTACCATGTTATCACTTACGATAATTTGGAGATTCAGAAGGATATGACGTACGAGCAAACACCAATAAAGATTCTGGAACGGGAAGTGCGTCAACTAAGGAATAAAGCAATTCCTATGGTCAAAATTCAATGGAAGAAATCATGGCCGTCCAAAGTAACTTGGGAAACGGAAGAAGCCATGCAGAAAAGATTCTCGGAACTATTCAACTGCAAGTACACTCACCATATAATCCATGTATTAAATTTGGGGACCAAATTCTTCTAAGTGGGGGAGGGTGTAGTGCCCCAAAATTTATATAAATAATTTTTGGATTATTTTAATAATTTATGAAATTTATTAGGAATTATAAAACTTAAATTGATTATAAGGCCCAAGTATGTTGAATAATTAATCCAGCTTTGATAAATAAAATCCAAAAGGTTTAAGGACCAAGCCCATTAAGTTTGGCCCATATTCTAGAAGGTTATTTAGCCCATTCACAAATTTTAAGGATAAAAATCCATTTATAGATTATTATGTGGATAAAACAAATGAAAGAGTTTGAATTAAGTTGAATTCTGCGCACAGTGGATGTAGCGGTCTATCGTGCGATCGCCACAGGCATGTAACGCGCCAAGACTAGACCGTTATGCTCTGTCAGTTCCGTAAATAGAAGAAAGAGCAAAAAGATTAGATTTTTGCTAGTCTATCTCTTAGCGATCGAGATGGGAGGACTAGTAAACGTATTAAGGACTCTCAGAAGTCGATCTAAGCTTTAAATAAGGACTCTAGAATCGATCTAATGTTCAAACGCTAGCTAGAACCTATAAATAAACCCTAATTTTGACCTGCGCGACCCTTACATTGACTCGCGTGGAACTAAGGTAAGGAGATAGTATTTCGGGTAAGTTCTTTAAATTTTTTTGTTCCTTACACATAGGACTAATCTTCCTCAAAATTTCATGCTAGGAGATCAACTACACAAAGAGCTAGAACCTTGCAAAGTTACTGGTTTGACCATAGCGACCCAAGAATCTGAGCAAAAGTCTACTGAAGATCAGGAGATTAGAACACCTAAACGAGGTATTTAAGGTTTGGTTATTTAGAACTTTCTGTTCCCCTTAGTTTCACCTTCTTACCTTCAAAATTTCACGTCCTTAGGTCAAGAGATTGAGGAGTTAGAGCGACGTGAAGTTGCTAAAAACACATTGGAAGGGAAGAACTAGGGTGTGTCTTGCAGTCCCAAATTGGAAGTTGAAAGCCCAGAAAAGAGGTAGGTTATCTCATGAATGGTAAGAATATCATGATAGGAGTAAAAGCCCTCTTACTTTGCTCGATTTCATGCTTTATATGTGAAGAATTTCATGTTTAATAGGACGTATGCACTTGTATATCATGCATGCATATTCTTAGCCCTAACTAAGTTAAAAAAAGGAACCTTCTTGTCAATTCACAGAAAAGCCATGCATACTGTTAGTTTAACCTTTGTTCTATCATGTGGAAGTTTATATATGATTTTCAGACATGATGTGAGTTAAAATCTTAGAATATTCTTATTCTATTTACTATCAGCAGTGCTCTAACGGATTATAGATCGACCGCCACAGTCGTCTAGCGGTCTTACGATAAGCCATCACATGCTCTGTGAGACTTATGTTTTCATATGAACTCTGACTGACCACAAGCAGAGCGTCACAATATTCTGATGGCTCCACGATAAATCGTCACATCACTATGACGCACCGGACTTAGACCGTCAGAGTTTGTGTTCTGTCAACCCGAGACAGGATTGACATCAGTCCAATTAACTTATGTATGTAAGCCTAGTTAGCTTGATTTTAACCTATTTTCATGACTTGGAGTTTGTTTACGGTTTCATGATCCTGAATGCGTGGTTGTGAGTACTTAAACCTATTTTTTTTAAGCATATGCTAGTTTAAAGCCAAGATCTTATATTTTGTATTAAATCCATGATTTCAAAGTTATATTGATGAGATTTTAAACATTGATTTATCTCTGTTTCACTCTTTTCTCATCACTATAGAGTCAATTTCTTTAAGTACATGGGTTATATTTCGGTATATGACCATTAGTTTACACTTTTGCACTATAGGAACATATTCTTGAATTTGAGGACCTCTCTATGGGATATTCCTTCCAATGGATTAGGAAATCTGGTTTCAAGGCCTGCGTAATTCTCCGCGAGCCTGGGATTCCCACTAGGACGCCGAGTTGGTTGTACCATTAAAACCCAATTGATTCGAAGGCACTATCGATGTTATCTTGTTTTGACTATGTAACGGCCTATTACTAGACCGTCAGGCCCATCTAACGGTCCAGTATACAACCGTCACATATACTGAGTCTAAATTTGTTCTTTCTGGATTCAGCCATTCTAACGGCACAATTATAGACCGTCACGTTCATGTAACAGCCTATTAATTGACCGTCACAGTACTTTAACCTAAGGTTTGACCCAAGGGTTGATATTCTAAAGTTCCTATATAGATTATTGATGGTCTAGGACTTGTCATATTGTTCAAGATACTTAAATCTTAAATTATAAAAGTTAAGAAACGTACCGTTATGCTGCCGAATTATTTCCATGGCATAACCTAGTTTTAATATGTTATTTGAGAATCCTTGTTTCAAATAGAAGCATTCTAATGATTGATTGCTTTATCATGAACCCATTGTTGAAGTTGTACATTCTTGGCCATATTGTTCACATGCGTGGAAGTAGCTTGATTTATACTTGAAGATGCGATCGAGCACTGATTGTGTTCAAGGGCTCTATGCTAGTCCCCTCGACTGATTGTCGGAAACATACTATTATAAACCATGGGATATGATGCTACTGGCGTCGCATTGCGATGGGAGTACTTTCTCTATAAATAAGTGAAGATCCAAGACATCGTGAAGTAAAAATCCACGACACGTACATGACTTTCTAGCTTGTTACATGATATTCCACAAAAATTCACGAAGTACTTGCTACTAAGTGAAGAGTACATTCTTGATTGTTACATGACTTTCTAGTACATTCTTGTTCATGAAAAGCCATATCATGTTCTTGCTAATTCATACTTACTCATTCTATCTTATATGATCATCTTTGTTACATGATTTAATCACATGATTGATCGCATTCGCATGATTTTAACTTATTCTTTAGAGCTAAAATGATAATTACTTTAATAGTGCCTTCATGCTGATACGATGATAACTACTGGGCAAGTGTGCTCATTATCTATTTCCAATCTTTTCAGGAGATGGAAGTGATTCGAATTCGGATTTGAGTTATACAAGTAGCGGGTCCGAGAGCGAATGAAAGTCTTATCAAAATGAGAGTGAAGACTTAGGGAAGTCAATATTGTTTAGATCGAGTCTTTGTAATTTTTTTCCTTGAGTCTGATGGATTAATGCAGGTTGAAAAGTTATTGTATTGGGATATTTTGATTATTAATGAAATAAAGTTAGAGTTTGAGTAAAGTTATTGTATAATTGCATTCTTATGTGTGATTGTCTTGCGCTCTGATCGTTCTTGCTTGCAAGAGGCTTACCATGCCGGCTGTTCACGTTCCTCGAGCTAGTCTTCCGCTGTAATAAAGGCTCGGAGCGTGACATCCGATGAGGGCGAGACCAGAGTCGTTGCAATCGTGGATGAGTTTTCTTCGATCAGAGAGCAATGGGGTCACCGGGGGAGGTCGGAGCAGATGGCGGGAACCAGAAGGGTGGGAGGGGGTCAGATTTGACTTGGGGGGCACTGACCTGTGCACTCCGGGGAGAAAATTCTGAACTCCGTGCTCCGGGGTCCAAACGGCTCCCTCCTTGTTAGTGGTGATAGAGGGCTTGGAGGAGAAGACCTTAGCCAAAAAACATGCCCATATTCTCTCTGGAGTGGCCGTGGTCACTTCTCCTCTTGGCCTCTGGTTCCCTGCCAGAGCAGCTCTGCGCAGTCGAGGGAGAATGGCTCTCCCGGGCAGCACATACGTCGGAAGGGTGGAAGATGAAATTCAAAATTTGAATTGGGGAGGGGATGGGGAGTTAGGGAGGGGGAGATTTAAATTTTGCCTAGGGATATGCCCCTTTAGCCTTGGGATGTGGGTTTGTGCATGGGGAAGGGGAGTGGGTGGTTGGGGTTGGAAAGTGGCTTGGGGATTTGTGGGTTCTATCTTGGGATGTGGGTGATGAAATTTGAAATTTGAATTGTGGAGGGGATGTTGAGTTAGGGAGAGGGAGATTTGAATTTTGCCTAGGGATATGCCCCTTCAGCCTTGGGATGTGGGTTTGTGCATGGGGAAGGGGAGTGGGTGGTTGGGGTTGGAAAGTGGCTTAGGGATTTGTGGGTTCTATCTTGGGTTGTGGGAGATGAGATTCGAAATTTGAATTACGGAGGGGATGGGGAGTTAGTGGGTGCCTAGGGAATGGTGGAGGAGACCTTGGGAAAAGGGAGGGGATTGTCTCGGGAAGTGGGAGATGAAGTTCAAAATTTGAATTGGGGAGGGGATGGGGCTCTTAATGAGGTGGAGGGTGAGAGAAGGGGGGCCCACACTCTTGGGGGAGAGAGAGAGAGAGGGAGAGAGAGAGAGAAGGGGAGTCACACTCCTAGAGGGGGAGGGGGAATTCACGCATGGTGGATTTCAATTTCTCTAGCATCCATCCTTCCAAATGGAAGGGGGTTGGGTCCTATTTATAGGCACCCAACTCTTTACACGACCGAAATGCCCTTGGCATTTATACAAAAGACCAAAGCTATCCTAAACAACCAATATAGGCCCAAACTAGGATATGAAGGCCCAATTAATACAAAATAAGGGAAATTGGACTCATGACCACATGACTCAATAAAGAAACATTACATAAATAAGACATGAAAATAAAGATAACATGAGACAATCGTCGTCGAGCTTCCTCAAGGATGTGCGGGCGACCCTAGCCATAGGGAGTGATGAGAAATGCCCTCATCAAATCCCCCAGGGTGAGAAGAGCTCGACCTTGTCTAGTATGGGTCCACCTGACTGTGGTAGCGCTCCAAAATGTCCCGGTCCAGATGCAGCAGGTCCTCCCGGCTCAGCCACGTGTCTTCCATCGGAGGACGGTTCTTCTACCTCACAAAATAGCGTTGGTGCACCCTGTTCCTAGTGAAGGTGCTCTGCTCGTCCAGTATCATCTCCACTTGCTCTCGTCGGTCCCTCCCGCTGAAAGGTGGATTCTCACTGGTGGTGTCTCTCGCAAGGATAGGTATATGCTCAAGATTGTCACTAGGTTCCACCGCGGGTCCCTTATAGGGTGTTAGATCCGCTACATTGAAAGTGGGATGTACCCCATAGCCCTCCAGTAGGTCCAGCTCATAAGCATTGTTGCCAAATTATCTCAGAACTTGGAAAGGTCTAGACCCTCTTGCCCTTAACTTGGAGGCGTCCCCGGGGAAGAGCTGCTCCATTCTTACCATCACAAAGTCGCCTGTGGACGTCGAAAAATGTCGATGATGATCAAACGGCATGCACGTCTCGACACTCAAGAGCAATCCGAAGATGAAAATGCCAAATAAACCTCATGCCTCGCCCGATCAGTATGAGGACTCGCTTGGTGGTCCGCTAGCCGATGAGGGAGCCCCTCGGGCGGAAGATACGGCCACAACTCTATAGCCGGCCATGCCGAAAGCCGAATCGAAGAAGAGTCAGGAACTCTGACACAGCCCGACGTGCACCGAAAGTCACGCAGAGTCTGGGACCGAGCCCCAAAGGCTGCAAATAGAATACTGCAGAAGCCATACATCGCGACCGAAACATTCTGTGAATGCCGACATTCATATAAACGGCCGCGACTTCGAAAAGAATCCATTCGGTGCTTAAAACGGCACGAGGGGGCTTTAAAATGGCGCCCCCCCCCCCTTAAAACGGCGCACCCCTTTTTCCTTCTTTGGCTACACGGCGCGCCCCGAAGGCCCCTTTGATGCTTAAAACGGCGCCCCTTTGAATGTGGCGCCGTTTTAACCCCTAAACCTATTCTCTGAAGCGCTTCTCAGGCGTGCAGTGAAGCCACCCCGTCATCAATGCGGTCCCCTGTTTCCTGCGAACAGCACGTCGACGAACTGCTTAAAATGGCTAAATGTCTGCTTCGATCCGTTGGGCATCCAAGCATGTTCTTCAAATGGAAACTCTCGAGCCCTGCACCGTCGAACGCTCACTTCGTCCGTCGGCCGCCCATTCTCCTGCAAATGATGAAAGCAGCGTGTCTCGCGGTGGATATGCCAGCAGAGGAGGAGGCCATGCCTCTGCCCCCCCTCCCGGTCACACTGTAGCCTCGGCGGAGGTGACGTCCATGACAACGGCACTCGACACGGCGACACGGTAGGGGCATTGCAGGCGAAGCAAGATGGAAAGAAGAAGAAATAAAGAGAAATAAGGGGGGGGGCCTCTCCCTTCGACAGGGCCACTAGCCCCTATAAAAAGCCCACCACGGGGAACTTTGATCGGTTGGAGAGGAGGGACAACTCTTGGAAGCCTGGAAAGCGGAAGCTTTCTTCTGAGAGAAATCCCTTGAAGCCCGAAGCCAGTGTTCCTGTGAGAGTGAAGTGAAGAGAGAGCAAAAGAAAGGGAGAGAGCAGAGAGTAAGGTGAGGGAGACACAGTTCTCCCCTCCCCTTTGTTTCTTTTTCTTTCTTCCGATGTATTCTTCCCTTTGCTTCCTTTCTTTAGATGCATGAAGAGCCCATGTATTTGCACCCCCTCGCGGTGAAATGAAAATGATCCTTCGGGAGATCCTTTTTTTTTGATATGTTTCATCTTCTTCTCCCCCTTCGGAATACGTTCAGGCTGTAGCCCCCTTTCTACTTGGCCTCCAGTGTTTCTGATCTCCCTCCCCACTCGTTCCCCTTTGAGGGATCATTGCCCGTGAGTCGTGGTAGCTCTTGAAGGCTAGCCCTCGAGCGCTCCACACTCACACATGGGTTCGGACCGCCGTAAGGCCACTCCGATTTTTGAGGGTCACCCCGGAGCAATCCGTTTGGTGGCCTTCGCTTCTCTCCGACAAGCCCCGATCTAGGGGAGGTGCTGCCTGATTTTCGTCAGGGTCAAGAACATACAAGAACGCCAAGAACAATGAATAAACGTATCATAGAACTTGCCCACGGGTGAAAGAAAAGAAACACACAGTAAACTCTATGAACTGAACCCCCTGAACGAACACTTAAGCATCCACGCTAATCCACCTGAATAAACAATTAAAACACTTAAATCTTCTTTCCGTAAATATAATCCATCCATAAGATGAACAACTAATCAATAAACCGACTTACAGTTTAAAGAAACAAGAAACAGAGCATAAAAGGGTTGAAATAAAACCTCTTTGAAGCTGTCCCGGCGTGGCCTAATCCGGCGCGGTCACCCCTCACCACGCCGATTTAACACCATTCTCGTAACCCCATCTCCTTCTTTGGATGCTAAACGGCGCGCCCCCCTCCATCTCCATTTCCATCTTAAATCGGCGCGCCCTCCTATTTGAGCCTTAAACCGGCGCCCCCCCCCTTCCTGGACCTTAACCGGCGCCCCCCCCCCCTTGAACTCCCTTAAACCGGCGCGCCCCATGGATGCCTCTACCCGGCGCGCCCTCCTCTTCTTTGCCTAAACCGGCGCGCCCTTCTGCCCCCTTGTAGTATCCTTAAACCGGCACGCCCCCCTCCATCTCCATTTACACCTTAAAACGGCGCGCACATCTCCATCTCGTCGCCCGAGCACGGCGCGCCCCTCGCCCCTTTGTAGATTGCTGATCCGGTGCGCCTCCTTAATATAAAAAAAAATGAATAAATAGCTAAAGATAGAAGGGCCCAAAGAAAATAAGACCAAAAGGTCAACGCTAATAAAAGAATGAAAGAAACTCTATTACTCGTACCTTAATTGAAATTTTGTTCCGGGGGCGCTGCCCCCGGAAACCCCCGCAAGGGGCGCTGCCCCCTTGACCCCCGCGACCTGACCGGGCAGGTCGAACCCCGCGAGGGAGATAGGGAGTTAGGGAGAGGGAGATTTGAATTTTGCCTAGGGATATGCCCCTTTAGCCTTGGGATGTGGGTTTGTGCATGGGGAAGGGGAGTGGGTGGTTGGGGTTGGAAAGTGGCTTGGGGATTTGTGGGTTCTATCCTGGGATGTGGGAGATAAGATTCAAAATTTGAATTGGGGAGGGGATGGGGATGTTGTGCCCCGGTGTGTTTTGACGAAGACATATCATTCTATTTTGTTGAATTGCACTGAATATTTATTGCTATAAATGTTTTGCTGGTTGAATGGCTATGAGAAAAGTTATGAAGCTAGAGTGTTAAACCTTTCATATGGTTGGAGTTCATACTTTTAATATGCAGGTTCTATATGGTTTTACTTTGATAGAATGCATGAATGACTTTTGTGTGTATTGACATGATGTTGAGGTTTTTAAGCATGCAGGGTCAAATGTTTCTCAATCTTTGAAATCCACGGTAAGAATCCCTAGTAGAATGTGTTTCACAGTGAATATTTTATTTTATTTTATTTTGCTAAGTCCATGTGCAAGGGTCGACCCCTGGGTGTTGATTTTTCAAACCCGCACGTTTTTCTCTCTGGCAGTCACAAGGGTCGACCCCTGGGAGATGATGTTTTTCTCGACAATACTTGCACAAACCTGTTTCTGTTGTTTCTTAATGTGTTTAGACTTTGCTTCATGCGCGCAGACTTGGTTTCCAAAATGTTCACGGACCTTAGGGGTCACATGCACAGACCTTGTGCATACATATGCTTAGACCTGTCCATCTTTGCACCGACTGTCATTTTGGCAAGTTTCAAAACTTGCACCTACTTGCAATTGCAATGCGCACGCACCATTGTTTGCACCGACCCATCCTTCATACAAAAAACTTGCACCTACCCATCCTTCTTACAAAAAACTTGCACTGACCCATCCTTGATGTGAATCTGCACCGACCCCGTCCTTGCACAGACCCTATCTTTTCACCGACCCTGTCAATGCCTTGCACAAACCTCGTCCATATCCTATACATCATGTGCACAGACTTTGGCCCTATATGCATAGACATTGGGATAATTTGCACAGACCTAAGCCTGTGTATTGGTTTTTCTATGTGTTGGCAGGCTTCTGGGCAGTTCGGATCATGCTTTTCAGATTGGTTTCGAAAGACCCATTTTGTAGATCCGATTGAGTTAATGTTTTACCATATTACCCTTAGGGGTTCTCCCATCTATTGGGTGTGTTTTTAAAGGGTTTTTGAGAAGGGTTTTGTGGTCTTTAATAATGCTTCTCCTTGCTATATATATTCTACGATCCCCATTCGTAGAAGAATCATTCTTGTGGGCTAAGCTTGTTCTATCTTTGTAGGAAGAAGGAGAAGAGGACTGGTGCTTCTGCTATGGAAGGAAGAACCCGCCGCCAAGCTTGCATCCTTCGTCCCCAAGCTCAAAGTTGGAAGGGAGCCGCTACTGCTCTCCACCATCTCCTTGCCTGGACGGACTTCATCAAGGGGGCCGACTTCTTTCTCTATTATGCTTCCATTCTATAGCACCCTTCCATTTGATCTCCTAGTTGTGTGAATATCAAAGGGGAAGATCTTGTCTATCCATCTTCTTAGTTACCTTGGAGCATAGATTGTTAATCTTAAACTGGGCTTTGTATTTTCATATCCTTTTCTTCTTAAACGCTTTTGGAGCTTGCTCCGTGTGTGTGCGGTTTCTCGTCGTCGTGCTGTTGACATGTTTTCCCGACCTTTATTCTTCTCCTTACCTTCCTTTTCTAATAATCAAGATGTAAAGACAAGCGAGATGACGGAAGAAAGAATGACCGGGTGGAGAAGGGTGTGTGATCGTGATCGCCACCAAGACATGAAGTACTGAGGGGTACACATAACTTGGAAAGAGGGAGAAAGCACTCGCCTAAAGAATACGGTGCCACAGAAGTAAATGGTCCTAGAGGAATCGCTTCATCTATGGAACGGTCGTTCGACAGACCGCTCACAGTGCCGAATATGGAAGCGGGATGCAAACGAGTCTAGCAACAGGACGATTCGCAGAAGGCCGCGCACGGATCGGAACGGCTCATGGAAGACCGCTCTAACCTGCAAACGGATGAAAGGTGACTATCCAAAGCTTCAGACTCCAACATTGTAGGACCTGATTCTCCACCCCTTCCGACCGGCCAGAGGGAATGGGCCTCGTGCTAGGATGATGCTGACCTGCAAAACAACATGGAGCATGCGAAAATAACACCCAGATTAGCCCTAAGATGTGTAGTAACTATAACAAGAAACGAAAAATCGACATAATAACTTGGAATGGGCGATACCTGGGAGGTTTTTAAACCCCTATAGGGCGTCAAAACAGATGGGAGGATGTGAAAATGATGTAGTGAAAGAATGTGGAAAGAAGTGGAGAAACAAACATGCAATGAATGAACTAACGACTCAACGTTATGACTAAAGACTCAAATCAAATGACTACTCCCTTGAACTGGAGGCTTAGAAGGATGTAGAAAGCCTCCCTCCCTGATTGCAGGTCGCTTGAGAATTCGGCAAAGCTTCGCCGTGACCTTGAAATCTCCCCCCCTTTCAAAGCTTTGGCCTTATGGCCCTATTTATAGAGCCTTTAAAGCCAGCCCCGAAAATAGGGTTGCCAATAAATTTCAGCTCGAAATATCAATGTAAAATCGGTAGATAATGGAATTATCTTCCAACCAGTCAAAACGGCACCCCATTTGGTTGAGAAACCGCGGAGAAATGGTTGGAACAAAATGAGAATAAAACCACGGATGGAGAGAGAAAACCCTTAGCTTTTCAGTAATTGAGCCATTGTGCGGTCACGCGATAGACCGCCCAACCCATTGAGCGGCCCATCACTAGACCATCCAACCTGTCGGTGGAAATTAAATAA
Organism: Amorphophallus konjac; assembly: GCA_022559845.1. Taxonomy (NCBI): domain Eukaryota; kingdom Viridiplantae; phylum Streptophyta; class Magnoliopsida; order Alismatales; family Araceae; genus Amorphophallus; species Amorphophallus konjac. The sequence continues at coordinate 48,968,889 of CM040120.1, read as the reverse complement.
ATAAGCAATATTATCCAAATATCCATCGAACTGACCGATGATTTCGCCGTTGGACTCTCATGAATTGGGCGGTTCTTAATAGACCACTCAGATCATGGAATGACCACAGACCGGCCGTCCAAGGCCTGTCGGTGGTAAATCAAAATAAATTAGATAATTGGATAATTATCTGAACAACCATCGAATCTGGGACTCTGAGATCTGGACGGTCATATGCATACCGTTCCATTGGGCTGGACGGCTATAAACGGACCGTTCAAAAGCTTGTCAGTGGAAATTCAGAAAATCACCTTAATATCAAATAAATAAGTACGCGGTTTAGAGACAACCGCTCAGAAACGGAACGGTCAATCCATAGACCGCACAATGTTTGGACACTTGAAAACTAATAAAATGTGATAACTCAATCAAAACCAAGGCCCATTAAGCCCTGAATTGAAGCAAACTGAGTCGGGGAGGGAAGTACCCATAAAAATAGGCCCAATAACCTGCCTGAAAATAGCCCAATGACTAATGGATAACTTGAGGCATCAACAACTGGGAGTAAGAGAAATGACTCAACTTATTAGCAAAAAATGGGCGTCAATAGATGCCCCTCCTTAATGTCCTCTTTGCAGGGGAGCGAGCGGAGGTGAAGCAAAAGCGAAGTGGAACATGGAGATGAAGCGGAAACGAAGCGGACCGAAAAGCGAGCGTTAAGGTAGAACGACACCCGTTTTCTTGCCAACGAGTGATAGGAATCTTCCGAAAAACTCTGAATCATTCACAAGGAATAGTTCGACCAAAAGTGACAACAATCTGGAGGAACTAACTAAGTAAAAGGAAACACACGATCAACCTCATGGGGGACACAATCCCTCGGACCAATGAGGAGACCAAAGCAAGCAGCAAAGTAAAGAAATGAGCTAAACTCCTGATGGGGACCTCTCAATCAACCAAACCAAATGAACAACCCAGAAAGAACCTTCCAATCTCAGAGTTGAATTGTTTCTCTTACTCAAACATTGTACGTACACAGCCATCCATCACTGATGGGACATTAGCAGACAAACCGTGGGTCATGAATGCTCAAAAGATCCGTATGATGCATGCTGGGCTAAAATAAAAGAAATCATTAAAACGAATGCAAAGAAAGGATAAAATATAAAATACTCGAGAATAGTATTACTAGACTGGGAGAATCAGAGTCAAGACATTATCTGCAACCACGGCGTGTAGGATAGAACAATCCTCCCCAGGCTTTCCCAACCTAACGGCCTATCCGGAGATCAAATACGTGGGCCTGGATCATCATCATTTTTGTTAAAGGGGAACATCAGATCCTGGAACACGTAGATAACCAACTGGTTCTCGAGATATATATAGCATAGTACCATATAGTAATACAATAAGAGATACAGGGATAGAAAGCCACACCTGACTTACCTGTGCAGGCGAAACGGCCAAAAGGAAGGTGATGCTGCAAAAAGGATTATGAGCAGGGTTGACAACATATATCACCGAAATCAAATTTATAGAATGTAGCATTAAAGGGGTCAAACCACATCATTTAAGCACACGAACGGTCAAAAGATGACCGCTTCGACCACAGAACGGCCCACCCGAAACTGTTCAATCATCAGCAATTTGAACATGAACATGAACCTACACGGCCCAAAGTAGGCCGTTCAATTAATGAAATGGGAAAATTATAGCAGCGCAATACAAAGTACCGTTGGTTTATAAACGGTCAGATGTGGACCGCTCAACATTGGGGCGGTCTGACGATAGACCGCTCCATACTGGCGATGTTTAAAACAAAAAACCTTTCATCTCCCTCCCTCCCCACCGTAATCGATGGCGGGAGGAAGGGAGAACGCCACCATTCTTCACAACCTCTCCCTCTCATTCTCCATTCTCCTCTGAACCCCCTCTCACCCTCCATCTCCCCGTCTCCCATTCCCGTCCATGCGCCAGAAGCAGCATGCTAGACGCCCCGAGATGGTCGGAGAGGAGGAAAACACGCCATCGCCGTCGACCGCCGCGGCCGCGAGAATCGACGCACCACCGCCGGAGGAGGTGTCGGCGCTGCCGATGGTCGAGGGAGAAACTCCCCCGCCACCGCCCGAAGCCGGAGAGCAGCACGGGGCGATCGTGCCTGGGGACGGAGACGCCGGGGAGGAGGCGCTGACGGAGAGGCCGGCCAAGCGACCATGGGACACCGAGGTAGGTGCCCTAAAAACCCCTTCCATTTTCAATTTTATTTCATGCATGTTAGTTTTAGGGGATGATAGGGGCACACGACCCCTCATAAACACTATGTGAGACCAATTGGGCCATGAATGGAGGAGGGGAGAGGTTCTCCCGTCGTCGGAGATGACGGTGATAGCGCGGTTCAACAGTAACCGCTTCCCAAAACAACGCGGTTCACATAGAACCGCTCAAAGAACTCACGGCCCGTGGGTGGCCGTTCAAAGAATACGAACCGACAAAAGAGAACGGTCTAATGTAAATAGTCCAAATATAGGGCGGTCCATGTAGGTCCACTTATAATGTGAGATGTTGAAAATAGAATGGTCTCCATCAGACCGTGGAACTTAGGACGGACCTACCTGGTCCGCTCAGAACTGGAACACCTAGAGATGGAACGGCTGTACTTGAACCGATGAAACTCAGACGGCCAGTCGACAGACCGTGCAACCCCAAATGATTAACTACTTGAAAGGGCAGGGACGTGGTCAGCTGGGGACTGTGTAATGACTGAGTGGCCAAGTGTGGTCCGTTTTAGGGCAAACATCAGATAGTGAAATGGTCCTTAGAGGGCCGTCTAGGTAGCAGAATGGTTCATGGGGAACCATGGGATTTATTTGGAATGGTTGAGAGACAACCATCGGATAGGAAAACGGTGCCTGGATGACTGTTTAGAGGGCGGAGAGTGAATTATTGAATTAAATGCAAAATTCTAAACTAAAATGCAATTAATCTAAATGTATGTTGAGAAAGCGTAGAACCCGGATCTCGTGGCTGCAAGTTCGGGCAGTGTACGTCGCGCTGCCCGACTTCCAGCGTGAGAGGTTGAGAGTCATAGGATTCTCATAGTTCCTGAGCGTGGAGGTCAGTCGGTTTGACACACCGCTACTCTACGCTCTGCACGACCGCTGAAACCCATTGAGTCGCACGTTTCTCTTTCCGTGGGGGCACATGGTCCCCACACTTGAGGACGTGGCCCGACTTATAGGCCTACGCGTGCATGGGTCATCGGTTAGCGGGAGCACTTATCCTGACTACCGGGAGATGGCCCAGGAGCTCCTGGGACTGGACTTACTGCACCCCGAGCGGCAGTCCACCACCTTGACTCGGGCGGTGCTTCGGGACATCCTGGGGCTCCGACGAGCGGGGATTGCAACAGGAGAGCTGCCCGAGCAGCACCTCAAGAGCCTCGTGGAGCGAGCCAGACCATGGGTTGCAGTGAAGGTGGGACCGGGTACTGTGGCGGTTCCTGACGTTGCTGTTCGGCCGACTTCTGATTGCGACGCGAGGAGATGTCATCAGCTCCCGTTTTCTGCCACTGCTCAGGGACCTTGACCCTGTAGGCGACTACACGTGGGGAGCCGCCATCCTCGCATTTCTGTTCGACACTCTGAGCTTGACGTCCCGGCGGACGATGCTTGGGGGCTTCTCCCCTCTACTCTAGGTATGACTCTGACTCCTACTATGCATTTAGCTATAGGACCCTTATGACTGCTACATGCTGACTCTTGGTGAAATGCAATGCAGGTATGGGCTTACGTATACCTATGGGAGCTCGGGCGAGGTGAGGAGACTCACCCAGACGGACTACCCATTGCCCGGAGGTGGACCGCACCTCGGGAGAGCGGAGGTCTCCGAAGACAGGTCCGGGAGCTCCAGGATGACATGGACACTCTACCGTACACCTCGGTACAACTTTAAACTCAGACCTTTCAATTAAATGCAATTCTATATGATTATGATGCTGATGTGACTCTCTATCTTGACAGGTGCGGTGGACTCCTTATTCAGGGGAGGGGCACGAGGGTCAGCCCTGGGTGGCAGAGGCCCTCACCTTCTCGGGACGAGACGTGTGGCTTAACTGCATGAATGTGGTGGAGCCACTACACTACAGGTTGGTGATGAGGACGAGCGGCGTCCCACAGCCAGCGATGGAGTTTCCGGCGTCGGGAGAGCAAGTCAGCCGGCACCCGCGGGGAGCAGCGACGGTGGTGGACTGGAGAGAGTGAGCTGTGGAGCAGATCACCGATTGGGCAGCATGTGGGCGAGTGGTGACCACCCGGGCAGAGAGCGATGCGGCATACTATACGGCGTACACCCGGCACTACCGGGACCAGGTGTTCCGGGGTGCCCGCCGACCGGTACGACTTCTAAACCCTAAATACTATTTATATTATGCTTTCTATATGATGATGCACTGATGTTTAAACTTCTAAATGCAGATCAACCTTGAGGGCAAGATCGTGGAGCTACAGTGGCTCCTTCATGCGATGATCTGTGAGCGCGACGAGGCCCGCCAGGCCCTGGCCCTACTGGTGAGTTTTCTAAACCCTAAACTTTTTTTTTAAATTATGCTTATGCTTATGATTATGATTATGCATGTGACTGACCTGGATTTTTGGATGCAACGCGCCGAGGGGACCCAGCGGCAGGGGACAAACGCTCCTTCTTCCTCCTCACACACCCCGGCGGACTGAGCAGAGCGAGATGTAGAGTTCACACGGATGGTGGCCCGAGCCGAGGCAGCCGAGGCCGCACTCGCCGAGAGGGTACGTGACTACTTCACTTTCCCTTTAATGCTTATGCTTATGATTATGGAATGCAATTAACTAACCATGAACTGTGTATGCAGACGACTGAGCTGACTGCGTCACTAGGCGAGGCCGCCCGACTGCGGGAGGACGCGGAGTGTCTCAGAACCGAGGCTACCACTTTACGAGGAGACGTGGCAGAGGCTTCGCGCCTCTTTGCCGAGGTGGAGCGATCCCGTGCGGGGACAGTGGAGACAAAGGTACTACGCTCTCGGGCAGCGGAGGCGGAGCTGTATCGTGCTGAGGCGGAGTGGCTTCGGACGGAGGCGGAGCGCTACCAGGTAGAGGCTGAGCAAGCTCGACTTCAGGCAATGAGGCTAGAGGGAATGGTGGCGGGCATGAGGGAGATGAGTCAGGAGCGCAGCCGAGCGACCCCGAGTGCCAGCCATGGTACTCATGGCTCCGTGAGGAGTTACTTTACCAGTTCCTCCGGCCACCGGAGGAATGAGGATGAGGAGCGGCACCGACGGCGTCGTGATGAGGTGACCTCAGCGATGCCTCCCCCAAAGAGGCATAAGGGAGCTGGTGACAGCGACAGACCGGAGGGAGAGGGTGAGGCTTGACTTTTGTACTCGGGACCCGACCTTTGTACATGTAGACATGATATGATAGTGATATGACATGCTTTTGTTTTGATTTTGTGGATGTATGAATGTATGAATGAATGTAAACGACTGACACTGACTTACTAACTACGACTACGACACGAGTGAGACGGACACATGCACAAGTGAGCAAGTGAGGAGAGAGACACGATAGAGTGAGAGAGAGGCGCCGACTGAGAGTGAGAGAGAGACGCCGACTGAGTGAGAGGAGAGACGCCGACTGAGTGAGAGGAGAGACGCCGACTGAGTGAGACAAGTGTAAACAGGTTAAAACCAGGCTTCAGACCTCTAAACGGTCACCCATTACACCGCCCCAAGAAACATGCAATCTCCTCTTGACCGCCCCGATGAGAAAGCAAACGGTCCACATTTGTCCGCTTGGGTGATAGGACGGATCCCTCTTGACCGCCTATTTTACGAGCGGTCTAGTGTTAGGCCGCCCAAATGCCAGCACTCGAACTGTTTAGAGGATGCGGAACGGTCTTAACTAGACCGCCCAATGAACGCGGCAGTCTATCGAGAGACCCCATAATGGGATGCCCTGAGCAATCGAACGGGACTCTCTTGGAGAGTCCGAAACCGAGGATAGAGTGCCTCAACCTGAACCAAACCACATCCTATCCCATTCTAGACTTATCCAACCTCAATTTTGATGGGTTTAAGCCTCTAACCAAGCCCTATAAGTAGGAGGGACCTCTAAATTCGTAACTCACACCCCACTCCTCTTTCTAGGCTTCAAACCTTTGCTATCCTTCATCAAATCATCATGAAAAGATCTTTTGAGGGGAGCTCCATGGAGGGGGCAGCTTATGAAGGGCCAAAGCTGACTAGGAAGGAGCGAGAAGTGCTCCAACGGCTGACTACAATCCCTCGTCATCTCAGCTCGAGTCCTTTGAGGGAGGTATGTTAGCATGATTTCATTCAAATAAATTGTTCCTTCATTCACTTACACGTATTTCATCTCTTTCTCTCTTCATCTCAGCTTCTCCCTAGCTCCAGGCACTATTCCACTTTGAAGTGGATGGCTCCCAAGGTCCACGCATTGCCCCTAGGAGTGACATCCATCCTGAGATCTTGGCACCTACATCCACTCTTGGTACTAGGCCAAAATTACCCAAAGCTTTCTTTAGATTGGCACAACATCTCAGCCTTAGTAGAAATCTGGCACCCTCAAACCCATACATTCATATTCCCATCATTCGAGGCCACTATCCTACTAGAGGAGGTAGAGACCTACTTCTCTTTTCCTAGGTCCCAAGTGGGAGAGGAGGACTCAGTGTGTCACACCGTTGCCCCTGTAGATCCTAGGCTCATCTTGGGAGGGTTTATACCAGATAGCAGGGACATCTACACCTTCATAGGCCCACGTCAGATCCATCTTCTTCCTCTTAGCCAGTGGGTAGTTGAACAATGTAGGAATAGGTGTGGGTGAGATGAGGCTATAGCCAAGGCCGCATCTATCTGCCTATGTGGGGCTATCTTGTTCCCCTCAGTTGACCATGTGCTAGAGACTCCTATCCTTAGTACCATCAGTGGCCTATGGCAGGGTCTTTCTATCTCCCAGGCCGTCCTTACCTATTTGTAGGAGGGCCTTGCCTCAGCAGCCCTAGGAGGTCCTCTCTTTGGCTCCATGATACTCTTAGAGTGCTGGATGGGTGTCAGGATGAAATTCATTCACAAGGAGGATGTCACTTAAGCTAGAAGGATCTTCGGGAGCCACCCCCTCTTCTTCATAGGTGGCGCCTTCAGGTTCTCTCCACAGGTAGAGTGCAGGACAGCAGAGAAGAAGACCAGGGATGAGAGGCGACTGCACATCAACAGGCTACCCCTGGATTGGTTCGTGATGTGCCCTGACTTCCTCCACGACACCACTGTCAGGGTACCTAGGAGGCCAGGCTTGGATCTGAGCCTTGTGAGCGACACCGCACTGGCGATGTACAGCCCGCACCGGTGTTACCTACAGGTTGGACTACCTAGGACCATTCTACCAGCACTACCCCACCTTCCATCTCTACAGGCGAGGAGGATAGGTACAGAGGAGGACGAGAAGGCAGTCAGGAGTGCCCTGATCATGTGGGGGGTGAACAGGGTGCTTACCCTTCCAGCGGAAATTACAGAGATTCCGGCGACACGCCAGGCTTACGTTAGAGAGCTGAGAGAGATACGTCCCCGCGGGGATGCCCAGCGGAGGACTGAGTGATTTTTCCTTTTCATGATGACACTTGATGTAGAGACTTATGCCTAGAGAGTTTGATATATGAATGAATAAAATTAATGATTTGATTGGTTTGAGTTCGGGCTTTTCCTTGTGTGATTGAGTGAATTGTGACATGATTTCAACATGCACACGATCACGGACTGACTGAGCCTTCAACTTCAACCTGCCCCTGCACACACATAAATAAAGAAAACATATTAAATCTATTTTAGGCTTAACCCCTTGCCTGTAGCAAGTTAGAAAATGACAAGTTCTTGATTTTTGGTCAAAAGGGTAAGCCTTATCAAATAGGCAAGTAAAAAATGAAAATGAATGCAATGCATGTCATGGAATGTAAATCATGATGATGAAAATCTTTTTCTTTGCGATTTAGGAATATTTGATTTTTTTTTGTTTTGGAAATATTTTATTTTTTTTCTTTTTTTGGGATTTTGGAATATTTGAGTTTTTTAGATTTTGAAAATTTTGATTTTTTTTGGATTTTGAAATTTTTTTTTGGATTTTGAAATATTTGATTTTTTTATTTTAAAATATTTGATTATTTGGATTTTAAAATATTTGATTTTTTTAGATTTTAAAATATTTGATTTTTTTAGATTTTGAACTATTTGATTTTTTTATTTCAAAATATTTGTTTTTTTATTTTTAAAATATTTGATTTTTTAGATTTTTTTGGAGCTAGCTCAAACCTGACGACGGGGAACCTCATATCTCACTAGGGGTCTCCTGGGTTCAACGTGCGCTATAAAGAACTGCCCGTGGCTGGGGCCAATTTCGCTTAACGGTGCCTCTGCCGAAGTCATACCCGGGGTGGGATCCATTCCTTGGAAAGTAAAAGAGAACTTGATAGAAAAGTTGGCGATAGGTGTAGGGGTTTTTAGGGCTTGAGTTCCTCTCACAACACCCCTTTTTCAAAGAATTTGGTCTGTTGCGCCGGGACTTTGTGTCCGTCCTCGAACCTGTTGCATCCCTACGGTTTTGATGATGTCTCACACTATAAAATCAATTTGTTTTATCGCACTCTTGCAATACAGGTCCGTGCATTCTCCTGTTCATATGCATTCAATAGATCAGTGCATGGTTTACTCTAGACGTGGTATGTCCGTGCCTCGGTGCAAGTTTCTTTCTATAAGCTCAACACTTGTGTTCGACTCAGAAGAGCTCGGTGCATCTCGCATAATGTCCGTGCATAGTATGCCATGGTGCATTTCTTCGTGTCTAAGCATGAAGAAGGTCTGTGCTTGTTGCATGATTTAGGTCTGTGCATTGTTTGTCACTCGTCTTTTTACTTAATACATATTAAGTCAGTGAATGCATTGTCTCGTTCATAAGCTTGTTCGGTGCAAGTTTTTCCAAGTTCTGCATTTCTCGCATAAAGAGCTTGCCTCGGTGCAAGTCCTCATTCATGCACAGGTTCTGTCGTTCATATTCTGTCTCAGTGCATCTCACTAAGTCGTGTGCACCAAGGTCCGTGCATATCGTATCTCTGCATCTCACCTCTCGAGGTCGGTGCAATTCTTGTCTAGAATGCATTGTTTAGTCTGCTCATTCCTTTCTCAGTGCAAATCCAACACGGTGCAAGTCTGTCTTGCATCTCTCTTTGTTCTGCGCATTTCTCTCTGCCATCTCGGTGCAACTCTTGCTTGGACTGCATATTTCAACTCGGTGCAATCTTTCTCTTTCTGAATAACATGAATTCGGTGCATACTTTGCTTGAGATAAAAACATGAACGGTGCATAGCCAAGTTTATACAAATCCCTACAGCAACGAGGTCGGTGCAGTTCTTGTCTCAAGCCTATTAGACTCGGTGCAAATCTTGTAGACAGCTAAAGTAGATTGGTGCATCTTCTGTTTCATTCCGCATCAGTGCTTTTTCCTACCAATCTTAGTGAGTGCATCCCACGTTTTTTGCTCATTTCAACTCGGTGCAACTTCTTGTTCACCTTGTAGTAAGTCAGTGCATTGTTTGACTTGGAAACTCCTACTCAATGCAGTTTATGCTTACTCACTCGCTACGTCGGTACAACTTGTGCTAAGTGTGTGACAAAATGTTTATTCCTTTTTTGATAGTTTGTCTGTGCATTCACCAGATGGATGGCACGTGATCCGAGGAAGATGGAGGTCCAGAACATTCTGACACGTGCCCCAACCTTTCAGGCGGGAAACGTGGTATCCACATGCCTAAAGTTCTGAAACAGACATATATATACTGAGAAAAGGGTTCAAAAAAGATGATGGAATAGTGAAAAAGGATAGAAGAGTGAAAGCAGTGCTGTGGATCAAGAGAGAAAACCAGAGACAAACCACTCCATCAAGAGCAGAGAGAAGATTCTGAGAGAGAGAGAGAGAGAGCTGTCTGTGAATCTGAAGATCTGCTTCTATGGAAGTTACATTGTTTTGTCTTAGAGATAATTGTTTTCCATTGATCTTTTATTTTCGAGTTTCCTTCTCTTTCAATTCCATTGTGTTACCCTCCAAGCTTGCTCGGAGGAAGAAAGAAGTTCTCCGGGTTCCCTCCATTGTTCTTGGAGGAAGAGTGGTTTGATCCTCTAGTTTTGTGAGTTGCTTGGAAGCAATTTCACAGGGTTCCCTTTGCTGCGTGCAAAGGAAGGGAGATCGGTTCTCCAGTGCTTCTTCTGGTTGATCAGAAGGCTGAGGAGGGTGTTCCTCAAGGTAAGCTGTTTGGCAGCGGTTGTCGCAGACTGAGTCTGATGTGTGCAATTGATCAATTACAAGGAAACCTTACTCTTCTGAGTGAGGGGTGGACGTAGATTGCGGGTAGCAATCGAACCACCTAAAAACTCTCTGTCTCTCTTGTGGATTTGCCTGTCTACTTTGTGTTTGCTCTCCATCTACTTGATATATTGCTTTACCGCGTATTTCTTTCTAGATCTCTATACATTGTCCAGATGTTTCTATTACCTTTCTTCGAAGTTTTTATCACTGTTGTTTGAGGGGTTGAGTAATTGTTACTGAGCTTATCAAATTTGGGAGTGATCTATTCATCCCCCCCCCTTCTATCTCACTTTCCGCTGTGCGTATCAATTGGTATCAGAGCAGGTCTCACTATGTGGTCCAATGGCCAAGGTCACCCCGGATCTAATGCTTCTCGGAGCTTCATGGCTGAGGGACAATCCATCAGCCGCCCTCTGTTCTTCGATGGTAACAATTACCTTTTCTGGAAAAACAGGATGGAGGTTTTCATTAGAGCGCATAGCCACAAAATTTGGAGGGTGATCACCACAGGGCCATATGCTTTGCCACCGAACGAAGAAGCGTGGACAGATGATCAAGTCAAGCTTTCGTCACTCAACCGGACGGCCCTGAACATCATCCAATGTGCAGTTCATCCAGACAAATACGCCCGCATCTCAGCATGCAAAACGGCCAAGAAAATGTGGGATGAGTTAGAGTTAACCTACGAAGGTTCATCCCAAGTGAAAGCGACAAAGGTAAATCTCATGACCTCTGAATATGAGCTGTTTAAGATGAAATCGGAGGAGACCATAACTGAGATGTATGCCAGACTGTCATTGATTACGAACAGTATTAAGGGGTTTGGGAAAGAGATATCTGAGGGGGATATAGTCAGGAATATACTTAGATCTCTAACCCCTACATGGCACACTAAGGCCACTGTGATAGAGGAGTCTAGGGATCTGTCAAAAATGACAGGCACCGAACTTATAGGATCCCTAATGACGTATGAGATGAATTTCAAGAGGAATGCTGAAGGAAGCGACAAGAAGGGCAAGAATATTGCCCTCAAGGTGTCCCGCAGCAAAGGTAGTAGCAGCAGCGGGAGTAGTAGTTGTAAGTCTGACGGGCTGTCAGACCTCGACCAGGAGGAGCAAGCAATGGTCACTCGTCAATTCAGGAAATTCTTGAGGACTAAGGGAAAGACCTTTAGAAGAAAGAGGTCATATCCCTCTGGTAAGAACTTTGATTCCAGCATTGATAAGAATAGGAATGCCAAGAAAATCACATGCTTTCATTGCAAGAAACATGGACACATAAAAGGGGATTGCCCTGATCTTCAGAAGAAGGGTCCCAACTTTCAAAAGAAGAGCTCCAAGGTGCAAAAGAAGAAACCACAATCAATGGTCTGCACGTGGAGCGATGAGGAAGAAGATCCAGAAGCCAACTCCTCTGAGGAGGATGAAGAAGGAATCTGCCTGATGGAAAATAGCGATGAGGAGGTAACAAACCTTTTCGAGAACTTTTTTATTGATGATTGAGAAGATGCCTATGCTGAACTGTTAGATAAGTTCAATTCATTGAGTAAAGAGCATAGGGTTCTGAAAAGAAAACTCAATGCTAATTTTGAAGAACAAACATAAATCAGTAAGAAAAATCAGAAATTGAAGGAACAATTAGAAGAAGTGACTACTCTGAAGAAGGAAAATGAAAAGCACAAATCAGAGAACCAGGAAGTTCACACACAGCTCATCGAACTCAAGATAAAACTTGAATAAAGTCTAAATGGAAATAGCGTGATCACTGAGAAGTATGAAGCTGTTAAGAAAGTGAACACTGAACTTCTAAAAAATTATGAACATATCCAAAGAGAGCTGGAAGATAAATAAAAAATCTTAGAAAAATTTGTTCAAGGGAAAACAAATCTGGACTCTATACTAGGAACAAGGGTAAACGTCAACAAAGAGGGTTTAGGATATAACCCGACAAATAAGAGACCCTTTGAGTTCAAGACCACTACCTTCTGCCCAGAAAAGGGAAAAGAAAAGATGAACACACCATTCAGCTCAAACAGTAACCAAGATATTCAGCATACAAAGGAGAAAGCAACAAACCATGCTGAACAACATCTTAAAACAGGGAAGAACTTCACTAAGCCCATTCACCAGAACAGAAATGGTAGCTGGACCAGGCAAATATATCAGAATAGAAGCTGGAATTACTATAAAACAATGGGCCCGAACAGAAGTCACTGGGGAAATAACATACACTCTCAAAGATTCGGTAATCAACATATATATAGAAGATACCCTAAGGATGAAAGATCTAATAACTGGAATAGATTCCATTCCTCCAGACTAGCTGGACATAATTCTGGTCATAATCTCAAAAGACCTGAAAATAAGATGCAAGAGAAAAACAAGTTGAAACAAGTTTGGATTCCCCAACACCTGATTAAGGATTTAAATGATCTCTTTGGACCCAACTTATCTTGGGTTCCAAACCACCTTGCTTGATTTCTCTTGTGTAGGTTTGCCGGGCAGCTGATAACAACAAATGGTACCTTGACAGTGGCTGCTCCAGGCACATTACAGGAGACCGATCTAAGTTCAGCAAGCTAGAAATGAAGGTAGGGGTGATGACGTGGAAAATGTGGAGCGTGATGTCACAAGTCACATAGACAAGCATATGTGCATAAGTTATAACACAATGTGCATATCAAGTGAACATCATAAACATGTGACTATGTAAACATGATAGCATTATCATACAGCAAGACAAAGGTGATAAAAGATGTAAAAGAATACCGTGATCGCCACCAAGGAATGACAACGCCAGAAGAATATAAAATATTAAGTGCGTTGTGTACCTTGGAAAAAGAGGATGATCGCGCTCAATATCAAGATGCAGGGACTATGTGGATTACCTCTCCTTACCTTCCAGCCGGCTAGAAGATAAGGGCCTCACTTTCCATGTTTTCCTGCGAAACAAACACAAAACAAGAGGTAAAATCCATTAGAAAATCTGCCCAAGTGTAGAAATCTGCCCAAGTGTATAAAGTAGCATGAAAGATTGAGGGCAAACTTACCCGGGGAGGGTTTTTAACCCCTATGGAAGGGTGCAAATAATAGGTGTGTATATTGTGATGAGACTAGAGTGCAAAGATTGATTTAATATGCCATGAGGAACATAGATAAAGAAGGTGCAAAAGTGTAAGTCACAAGAAAAATTGTGCAAACAGTATAAATTGGGTGCAAAAACTGGTGCAAACAGTAGGGCAAATGAAGTCCAAATGGGGAGAAATATGAGATGACAGAAGACTTGAGTGTTGTGAAGAATCATGAACAAGAATCACTCCAAAAAGAGGTCGGGACAGAAAGTTGTGACATCGGAGATTTGGTGAAAAATGTGGAATGTGCAGAAAATGCAGAACAGTGCACAAAGTGGACTCAAAGAATGATGAATATCTCACAAGATAGAACACCAAAAGAGGAAAGAGAGGATGCTATGGAAAGGTGATAATGTTGTGGTGAAACTAGGGCAGAAAGGAGAGTTTAAAATGGGGAAGATAGCAGTGAAAAATGGGGTGGAAAACTCAAGAAAATAGAAGGGTGCAGAACATGGGAGAAAAATGACTAAGTGTAAGAACAAAATGAAAGTGCAAAACTCATAGATAAAAATATGAAGGAAGTTGACGAGATAATGAGCCCAAAACCAAGGAACACAAAGAACATGCCTTCATCGCAAGAAATCTGAGTTTCAGCAAAGTGCAGAACAGTGTGGTGAAACCTCAAAAGTTGGGGCTTGGAAGAGGGGGAAAAGATATGAGAAATAAAGCAAATATATAATCAACGTGAAGCTAATACTCCCCTCTTCAAGATGGAGTCAAAGGAGGACAAAATGGATGAAGCATGACTCCGCCCCGGCTTGATGAACAGGCCCCCGTCGCAAAGTTGTAGCAGAAAATCAGCAAACTATGATGATTTGCCAAAAGTAGGGGTGAAGTTAGGAGGGCAAACGATGATGAAATCAAGCAAATAATGAATCAATGGAAAGACAATACTTCCCACTTCAGGCTAGGGTCGAAGGGTTGAGTAGAAAATCTGGCATGGCTTCGCCGTCGCCTTGAAAACACGCCCCGATCGCACATGAAATCTGGGCAGGTTTATATAGAAAAGTGGTAAAACCCCTAACTTTCTCCCACGATTCCAGAAGATAGAGTCCACCAAATCTCGAGATAATAGATAGGATAAGAGCTAGGAATAAATGTGACTCTTTTTGGTGGAAGGATCTGGAAGATAGAGTCCATGGAAGGTGGCCCCGGAGCCTAATCTGGAAGAGTTTGTGTGACGTGAAAATGCATAAAACCTGATATTGCGGCCAAGATTCCAAGAGATATAGTCAATTAAAAATTATGCTCCATATACCAAATTCAAGATAATACAAAGGGGAAGATACAGCAACAAACGGGGCTCAATTTCATGGAATATTCTAGAAGATAGAGCCCTAACAAGGAGGCCCCATTGCACAGGTTCGGCCTTAGAATCCGACGGCGAAGAAGACGGAGTTCAGAAACTTTTGGACTCTTTGGGGTATAAACGGTCGCACGATAGACCGTTCAACGAATAGGGCGGTCTAGGGGTAGACCGCTCAATGAACCAAGGGGCGATCGGGAGACTTTTGGCACAAAAAATGGATAAACGGTCATCCACATACCATTTTTCGACATAAGCGGTCTCAAGAAGACCATTTTTGACATTTCAAATAAAAAATTAAAAAATTAAAAAAGTTACCGTTCACACGGTCAACTGTTGACCGTTTATCATGTTAAGCGGTCCACATTGGACCGTATGAACAGTAACGGTCAACAGTTGACCATTTATCAAGGTTTGGCTGCCAAACTCGCGTGACTTTAGAAATCAGACAATATCTTGAAAACGGTGTAGAATTAGAAAAGGTGGTAGAATAAAAAATTGTAGATAACGGAAAGATGAACAACTTTAATGAAGAGAACAAGATGAAAAAATGATCAGAAGAGAGAGAAAATACGGTGAGAACAGAGAAAAATACTGGGGCTTGAAAACGATGGAGAACTGGATAATGGCATAGAAGAAGAAAATGTAGGTCTTTAAAAAAGGAACAACTTTGGCGAATGGAACTTAATGAATAGAGGAAAGGAATGGGGTGAAAAGGGACCATTTTTTAAGACTACGTAGCGAAAGAGGCCCCATTCCTGAGGGAAGTCGACCTAAATGGGCCGTAAGTCGACTTGGAAGGCCGGAAGGTGAAAAATAGGCTCCAAGGCTCTAAGAAATCATGATCTCCAATGCTCAAAGGGAATGGAACAATGAAATGGGCTCGAAATCCATCCAAGAAACGCTCCAAAATAATTGTTAATTTGAGACATCCAAAATGATGAAAAAGAGAAATGACACAACTTGCGGGCTAAAAACGTGTGCCAACAGATGTCCCTCCTTGATGTCCACTTTGCAAGGGAGCGAGCTAAAGCGACGCGGAGGCGAAATGGAAAGGAGATAGAGCGAAAGCGAAAGCGACGTGAAATGGAGATGAAGTAGAGATGAAGCAGAGAGAACTGATAAGCGGGCATCAAGGCAAAAGACACCCGTTTTAACCAACAAGCGACAAGAATTCTCCCAAAATCACCGAACTAACCACAGGACTGGATGACAAGAATGAGACATGTCTGGAGAACTAAACTAACAGGAAAAAAAAGAAACACGACCAGCCTCATCGGGGACACAATCCACAGACGATGAGGGGGTCAAAAAGGAACATAACGTAAAAAGTAGGAGAAATATAACTGAGATAAAATCCAAACAGGAATCACGCTGGCCAACCAGACCAAGCGGCAAGATCAGAGAAATCATTCAAGTTCAGAGTGGAATGAGAATCTCTTATCCAAGTGAATTGAAGTGCATTTAACCATTACTGACGAACAACCTTGAACGGATCATGAGGCGTGCGTGCTCAAAATGTGACATGATGCATGTTGGGCTAAAAAAAAGAAATCATCAAAACGAATGTAAAGAAAGCTAAAATAGAAAGTACTCGAGAATAGTATTGCTAGATCGGAACAATCAGGGTCAAGACACTATCCGCAACCACGGCGTGCGTGATAGAACCATCGTTCCCTAATTTTCCCAACCTAACGGCCTATCCGATGATTAAACATGTGCACCTAGATCATCATCATTTTTGTTAGAGGGGAACGTCAGATCCTGGAACACGTGAATGACCAGCCGGTTCTCGAGATAATATAACAATATAGATACCATATAGTAATGCAACAATGAGTAGGGATAGAGAGCCATACCTGACTTACCTGACCAGGCGAAACGGCGTTCTTTGGATTTTCATTTTTTGATTTTGATGGATTTTCATGTATAAGACAAATGTGATAAACAAGCAAGTATAAACATAGCGTAGATAACATAACGATTAACTGAACGACAAATAACACGACATAACATAACGATCAAATGAAATGGGAGACAATGCAACATAACATAACAAAGGCAAATGAGCACATATGCAATGGCATGAACAGACAACATGCCTGTATGAGCACGGTGTGACAAGACAACAACGTGGTGGGACAACACATGGTTGGGACAAGAACATGGGACATAAAGGGGTGACTAACAACATGTGCAAGATAACTAACAACACTCGGTGAGGGACAAAATAACATGTGTGGGACCACACGGTGGGACATAAACACGTGACAAGGACACGGCGGGACAAAAGACATAAACAAATACGCCCTTCAATCAAAACCTAAGATCAAAATGAAGCAGAACCGCCAGGTTCATAATCATGAGGCAAAGCCCTCTCATAAAGATATGATCATTGCAAACAAAAGCTGGGAAGGGCATGAGCTTCAGAACAGATCGAGAGTGGATCGAAGAAAGAAAGAACATATCAAAGATGTGGACAGGAGGCAGAGCAAAAAGATATAGCAAGGAATACCTGAGTACTTGAACCTGCACACTTAGCAAATGGATTACGTATCTGTCCTTAAAATAAATGCAAATGCATGAAAAAGACATATTTTTTAATGGATTTTTATGATTTTTTGTGAGTTTTTTAGATTTTCAATAGTATTTCATTTTTCTGGATTTTTTTGAAGTATTTGATTTTTTTATATTTTTGACAATATTTGATTTTTTTACGAAATTTTGATTTTGACATAGCAATCCGCAGCACCTAAAGACGGGCTCAAACTACTGGCCAGGGATCGTCGTTCCTACCCCTTTCATTAAAGGCTTCCCTTAAGCAGGGCATGCATGTGAGGGTGGCTTACCACAACCAACCGCTTCTAAAGAACGGTACCCCTACTAAGGCCATACCCGGGATATAACCCAGCCTAAGAGGGAGAAGCAGAAGAAAAATTGGAGACAAGCTTCGTGCAAGATGGGAGATATCAAGGCTCGAATTCCTTCCAGGGCACTACCCCTCAAAGAGATAGTCTGTTGCGCTAGGGTTTTGTGTCTTTGATTTTGAGACCCATATTTATCAGGCACGCATGCGACCGGGCTCATGACGTCCCGCGGGGAATTGTACGGCCACTCTTGCCATGCCTTCCAATCATAATGTTACATTGAATTATTTTCTCATTTTGGTTGCCCTTATTGGCCAGATATAGCATGAAAGCTCACTTTTGAGGGCCAAGACTACCCCTATTTGAGACCTCTCCCGTATTAGGGATCGCCTAGGTTGGTCATCTCATCCATCCATCTCTTGCCCTTGCACTTGGCCGAGCAGAGAAAAGAAAAGACCTTTGTGCATATCCAAAGTATGGCCAAAGCAGCAACGGTGCGTTGATGTCGCCTCGACAGTCGTTGTTAAAATTGCCGTGCCACACAAATTTCAAATATTTATAACCGCACTCACTCACTTATGGATTTGAAAGCATGAGTATAATGGTAAGTACGGGTCGATCCCACGGGGAAGGAATTTGGTTATTTTTCTTAGTTGGAAAATATGCTTGTGTTTTGAAAAAAACAATTTTTGGGTTTTGAGTGCGATTACAACTAACGGAAATGAAATTACAACTTGAAATGACAAGGGATAAGTAAAGAAAATTTAGCCAATTGAGTGAAGAACGTCGTCATTTCCACGCCGAGCCTTTGATGATGATCGTTCCGCCTAGGAAGTCGACGCCGTGAGAGGATTTGAAGAAGAATCACCGCTTCAGGTATGTTTGAAACACTTAAGAAGAACGGGTTTGCATATAACAAGTTTGAAACTTTAAGGTGAAAACAAAACAGAATTCTAGTGGAAATGGGGGTTGGAAGAAATGAAATAACTTAAAATCTGAATGGAATTGGAAAAAGTTGAAAACATGAAAGTTGTAGAGAATTGAAAAAGGAAGAACTTTTAGGAAGAACACAGAAACAGAAAATGAAAGGAAGATAAGGAAAAACTTGAAAAACTAGGACCTATTGGTTCGGATGAACAGTAATTGACAGAAAACCAGCACCTAGAAAACTTAATTCTAAAGCTCAAAAGAAGAGGAATTTGACAAAGTGCAAGAAGAATAAAACTTAGAGATACAAGAGAGGAACAACTCTTATGAATGACTCAGAGTTATTTGAGGACTAGAAAGACTTCAAAATGAATGAATGGAAGAAGGTATCACCACGGATGAACAGTAAATGCACAGGACATCACTTAAGAAAATAGGTATTAACTCTATGAATTTGGACGAATTTGACGAAATGCTAAACAGAGAAGTTGAAGAAAACTTAAAAAGGAACAACTTTTATGAAGACAAGAATTTGAAATGAGGATCACAATAATGAGAAATAAGGCTATGAAAAGACTGAATTCCAAAATGAAACTTGTATTGCAATAAATTCAACTTACAAATTTGACTTCACGCGTTTGCATAGGCGCCCGTGCGGGCGGCAAAGGCGGGAAGGGGCGGGGGCGGGTTTCAAACATTTTTTTTGTTTTTTTTAATATATATATATATATATATATATATATATTATATATAGCTATGTATATATCTATAAATAGTTAGAAAATTCTAAAAAATAGTAAATAAATTTATTTTTTTGTTCTAAAATTTTTTCTTTTCTTTTTGAACAAGTCCTTGGGCTTTTGGCCCATTCAAAATAATATTTTTATTTTCTTTATTTTCTTTTTCGTGGAGCTTTTCTCGTACTACGTGCCTGCATAAATACATAAAAATGTAATTTAAAATTTATTTAATTTCAAAAAAATAAATATTTGATACAAAATCAACAATAAGTGTGTGAAGTGTATATTTATCATTATTTAAGCTCATAAAGATGTGGATAATCATGCATTAAGCGATAAAAATACACACTTATCACACACCCCAACTTACTCATTGCTAGTCCCTTAGCAATGCGCATAATGAAAAATTTAGGACTAACAAGAGTTTAAAGATATTCAGGCCTCATTTCCAGTTCATCTTTCATAGAGTCAACTAAAGATCAGGAATCTGGAGTAATTATCACAGATTAGCCTTATGTCAGAAATTCAGGTACATGATCAAGAATCTAATCAAAATTCAGTAGCACTTGTGCATGTGTAATACTAAATTCACAGTAGAGACAATTGCATCCTCCAGTTGCTATTTCGAACAAATGCCTTTCAATTCTGCACTTCTTACTTAGAGCGTTCAATGCACACTAGATTTTTGTCTGCCTTATTGATATGTCCCTTTTGGGATCACTATATATTTTTTTTCTTTTCTTCTTTCTTTCTTTTTTTTTTCTTTACACACATGATGCTGCACTACCCTTCACTGTTTTACACGAACCTCAACACGTCTTAGGTGAAGTAGGCCCGGTTCCACAGATCCAAGTTCCCTTTTCCTTTTGACGCGAACCTCAACACGTCTTAAGTGAAGTAGGCCCGGTTACTCAGAATCGGAACATTTTTCATGGTGTTTTTCTCATAATTTTATATGGCAGAAAGCTTATAACAAATCTCATTTTCAAAAGTGCAGAATATCAAACAGTATATTTCAAATAGCAGAAGGCTTGTCCTTCTTGTTTCATTAGCGTGCATCGTGATTTTATTTTTCTTTGAAAGTGCATCTGAACTTTTAAAGAGGTTCTTTAAATCAGTTTTCCATAGCGAGAGTAAAGAAATTATCCATCATCCTTTTCCCAGTTGTTTCTATTCAGAATCACGTTTCATGTGACATGAATCAGGAATCATTAATGCGGGGAAAAACTGTTGTTAAACATGACAATTCAAGAAAGTAAGAAAAAATTTTGTTGAAATTTTTAGAAATTGAAATTTTTGAAATTTTTATTTTTGAAATTTTTGACATTGATCTCCCCCCCCCCAACTTAAATGACATTGTCCTCAATGACATAAACAGTAGAAAGATCAGAGGACATGTAAAGAGATAATATAGTTGAGATGGAAGGATACAACCTGATGGCGGGGTAAAATGACGAGGGCGTCGGTGCAACTTGGCCTGACAACTGAAAAATAAACATACTAAAATAAGAAATCACATCAGAAGCCAGGAATTAACACAAGGAGTGGGACCCAATGTTCATGCATTTCAACAGGAATCGACCAATGATGGCAACGTGAGTTACGGAGCTGGATTTCCCGCAGCAATGTCCCCTCAATGCGTGTGTTATGCGAAAGGTGGCCACAACGGGACCATAAACATAACGAATCTTTGGACCAACAAGAGAGAAAAAGTCAATAAAGCACGTCTCCGACTTGACCACTCCACATGGTAGAGTGGGTGCGAGATTAACGGGAGGATGACGTGTCGCAAAGGCTATGGCTAGATGTGATGGTGCGAGATGCAGATCACTCCTCGTCAATCTTATAAATACCCCCCTTTTCACTCGACCGGAGAACATCGAAGTTGTGAGAGTAGAGTTGAGTGAAAGGGAAGTAGTGAGTGTTGCTCAAAGTTCATAATGGAGGGTGAATCAAGCATCAGAGCTGAAGGGGAGTCGTCTCGCTCCTCGAAGAGGAGTAGATCGGGCAGTAGTGCCAGGAGATTATCTGAAGTTGAAGGACTTGTGAGTGAAAGGACTCTACCACAGCTTGTAAGTGATTTCTTTCATTCCTTTCTACTTCTCTGTTCTTTCTTTGGAAAGCTTCCCATGTCTCACTTCTGGTGTATGTGTAGAGTGTGATGAAGTCACACATCTCATGGGAGCTGGTCGTGACTGCATATCGAGGGCTCCCAGACTTCCAGAAAGCGAGGTTGGACGTGATGGGATTCGGGCCCTTTCTCAGAATTGAGCCAATCAAGATCGACCTTGCCCTGATCCAAGCTCTACGTGAACGATGGGACCCGGTAAGTAGGGCATTCCTGATGCCGTGGGGGCATATGGTGCCCAGCTTGGAAGATGTGGTCCGAATTTTGGGACTCAAAGTGGATGGGGAAGCAGTAACTGGTGTCACCTACGCGGATTACCGTGAAGGTGCCCATAAGTTATTAGGAATGGACTTACAAAGTCGGAAGAACAGGTCAGTAGCCAGGGCATCGATCATGGAGGCTTTAGGGCTTACTGACATGCGTCCGCGTGATGATGAGTCCATAGAAGAATTTATGGAAAGGGCAGAAAGAGGTGCCCGTGCTATGTATTGTATGGATACCAGCAATTGGGAGCGGACCAATATGGATCTGAGGAGGTTCCTCCTCTTTCTATTAGGCAAGTTGTTGCTGGGGTCTAAGGGAGACAGTATCCACTGTCATTTCTTAGAACTGCTTGTAGACTTGGAAAGAGTAGGACAATACGCCTGGGGAGCTGCTGTGCTGGCACATCTGTTTACAAGTCTGTCGCAAAGGACAGATAAAGAGATGACACTAAATGGATTTACGCCTTTAATCCAGGTAAAAAAAAAAATTTTTGTTTTTATTTTCTACTTTTTGTTTTTGTTTTCATCAATGACACATGATGGTGTAACTGTGGAGCTACTATTACCTTCCAATGGGGAGGGCTCGACACTGTCGACCACTGACGGTCCCTCTAGCGAGACGGTGGCAACCCATCATGAGCACTGCACCTTTACCCTACCAACTGATGGTGTTCAGGCGAGAGTTGCAAGAGTTCCCTGCAACGATGGTAGGATAATTGTTTTCTCAATTTTTTTTATTTTGTCATTTATTTTATTTTTTTAACTGAGAAGATACGTGCAACCCATTAAAGGTGAACTGGAGGCCTTTCATGAACATGGTCGATGTTGACCAGCCTTGGGTCATTGGAAGCCGCGCCCGGTTTGGACGGGACCTCTGGCTCCATTGCTTAAATGAAATCGAGCCCCTCAGGCTGCGATTAGCTATGCGGACCCTAGGGCTGGCTCAAGAATGGGTGGATATGACCATGTCACCTAGCGTCGGAAGGCAGACGCGTGGTCCAGCCACCTGTGTTGATTGGAGAGTGCGCTTCCCCGAACAATATGAAGATTGGCAACGGGGAGGCACACTCGTGGAATCTCAAGCACAAGATAGCGATGATTACCTACGCCTCTACAGAGCAATGTATGCAGAAAGGCTCCAGCCTGGAGGGCTTGTAGAGGTAAGGAAACCATGTTTGTATCTTCTACATTTTGTTGTTTTTAAATTTTTTTTTTCTTTGTTTGTGAACTCAAAAGCCATAATTGTAGGATGTCTGTGATACTATAATAACGAACTTACGAGCTCGTCTGGCGGACACGGAGCAAGAGCTGAGTGATACCAGAGAGGCTCTAGGTTCATCAAGAAGTATTTCAGTACATATTCCGGGTAGGCTTTGAGATTCAGGGCGCTAACCACTTAATGTCACCACATGTGCAGCGTGCTCAGCTTGATGCAGTTTCTTCGGCGATGGGAGCAGATGGTGTTTCTTCCAGTCTATGGATTCCCACATCCGAGCTGGATCAACTCCACGAGCAACTTGCTCATGCCACACAACGGGCTGCAGAGGCAGAGGGGATGCTTTCTGTACAGGTGAGGATTTCACCATTTAACATCCCTTATTCAAGTATTGCTATTTGCCTGAGATGAAATGTGTGGCAGGAGAAAGAAACACAAGAGGCACTTGCAAATGCCACTCAGAAGGAAGCTAGAATAACTGAGCTGGAAGAAGAACTACAGCGTCGTCCAGATGAGGATTCTTCAAGGGACGCTGTGGAGTTGAGAATCACCCTTCAATTAGAAAGAGAAGATAGAGAGAGAGAACGGGCTGAGAGAGAACAGGACAGAGATAGAGAGAAAGCCAAGAGATCGGCCGAGAAAGAGGAAAAGAGGGCCCTGGAGGCCCAACTTTTTGAATTGAGGACTAGTCTCGGCCTAGCCGAGCAATGGCTGAAGGATGGCGAAGAACGCTATCGAAGAGCACGAGAGCGTGGCTTTCGTGTCAGTAGCTTCTTTGCTGCCCCCTCAGATCGGCGTCCATAGTGCGGTAGTAATACCGCTGCTCTCGGCTTGGGAATACCCTCTAGAGAATCTTGCCCCAGAGAGCGGCAAGACAAGTAATGTGAAGAAAGAAGGTGGATTCCGATGTAATCTCTTTGTTTACTTTTGTGTGTAATAAAATACTTTTTGCTTGGCTCTCCGTTTGTCCTTATCTCTCGAATCCCTAAACACATCTAATTTCCCACAACAATTTATTACCACACAAAAATCACTTAGGTTACCTCCTAAGAAGCGTTAACTTTTATGTCGTCAGCCAGACACCATGTAGCTCATTAGCTCTTTAACCAACGCGTGGCATTCAGAATGAGCCACCAGGTGATCTTGTCTTCCTTCAAATTCCAGCCCTTAATCCATTGGAAGACAAGAGTAGACATGTACGGACCGGGGCTAGAAAGAGGCAGGACTCGCACATGATTGTTTGTAACATTAACCCTGTGTGCGATCCAGTTTTCAGCTTTAGATATCAAAAAATGATCTATGGCCAATAATTTGTCAAGATCAAGGTATAACCCTTGCATAATATCAATCCATCGGTCCCCTTCACCTGTATCGTCCCTCCTGATGACCTCTTTATTGACTACTTCCTCCTTGGGAACTTGGTCATCGAACGGTGGCTTAGGGATAAGAGTGTCATTATTAGCCACAGTCTTCCCAGTAACAGCCTCATGTGTTAGAAGGGTACTAATCAACTTGTCTTCCTGATGGGGAGTTAAATCAAAAGTGAATATTGTTGGTCCATCCCCCTCAGGTCCCAGAATGTCATATTGAAGAGGCTCATCTGGCAGGGGTAGCACGAGCCCAGAATCAAATTGATCCAATGATTCAAACATGAGGGGATCGGGCTCAATGGGTAGATCAAATTTGAAAGTTTCTAATAAAACCCCTTTATCACACTCATCATTTAATAGAAAATTGTGAATCAAATTTCCCAATAATGAAGTGAGAAGATCAAATGTAAATTGTTCCAGCTCGGCCCCTTCATCAAAGGTAAGATCAAATGGGAATTTTTCAAAGACGGAGCTTTCATCATACTCATCACTCACCTGAAGATTCTTAATCAAAATTTCCAACAATGGGGTTGATAGAGGAAATATAAACTTTTCAAACAAGGCCCCATCATCAAGTTCTTCCAAGGGAGGAGAATTAAGTTCCACTAAATCAACATGATTATTAATCATAAAGCAATCCTCCTCGACATGTAGATCCTCAATTAAGTTGTTTGGGCCTCTAATGTTCTCAGTGATATTCTCAATCTCAAAACATTCATAGAATGGGGTGATGATATCAATAGGATCATTTGTATTCTTTAATTCATCCCCTAATTCCGTCCCTTCCTTCATCATGGTATGGCTTGCGCACTCCCCCTCACTCCCAATAATGATATCTTGAGCCAAACTGCCAGGCATCAGATCATCATCATCATCATTCACGTATCGAGGGGGTTGGTTGAATATTGACGAAGGGTCATGGTAAGTAGACTGAGAGTACACGCTTTGAGCTTCAAAGTAGTGGCCCGGTGAATCACCCTTAGTATTGACATTGAGTCCGAAATCGGGGTGAGATGAGTTGAGATGAAGTTGAGTATACATGGGCTGCTCGTGAATTGCTTGGGGTAGAGGTGTAGACAAATGGGTTTGGATTATTGAATCCATCCAAGGCAAATTTGTGTGATTACTCCAGCCAAGATTATCATCATCTGCAACATGCTTGAGCTGAGAAAATCCTAGGGAATTTTGGACCTGTGCTTGGATGACGGGAGAGAGTCGGGCTATAGTAGGGCATTCACTCACATGGTGAGTGAGACTGGCACAGAATTCACACACTTCCATGAAAGTGTGGATTGGGTTTTCCGCCTGTTTGACATATCCTACAAGTTGTTGATGAGATGAGATAGAGGCACGATTTATTGAATTTTCACTCAAAATCTCAAATAGATCATATGCCTCATCTTCACTTTTGCTTAAAAATGCCCCTCCACAATATATATCCACCATCTGCCTATCAAAATTGGATAACCCCTCATAAAATGTAAAGATAATTTGCCATCTGGGCAACCCATGATGTGGACATTGACTCACTAGCTCCTTTAATCTCACCCAAGATTCATGAAGTTGCTCTCCCGGACGTTGAGTAAATCCTGTAATCGCCCTTCTCATCATGTTGGTTTGGCCTATGGGGTAAAATTTTTTTTAAAATTCTGACTGCATATCTTCCCAAGTCCTGATAATCTTTCGAAAACTCCTTAACCAACATTTTACTTTATCTTTTAACGAGAATGGAAATAAAATTAATTTAAGGGCATCATCATTAAAATTCTGAATTTTGATCAGTGAGCAAACTTCTAGAAAATCATCTAGATGCCTATAAGGATTTTCATTGAGATTCCCATAAAAAGATGGGAGCATCTGGATGAGACTAGGGCGAATCTCATATTGATCAACGTGAATATCGGGGAGTTGAATACAGGTGGAGGGCTTGTAAGAAGAAGGATAAAAATGCTCCTTCATAGGCGTGGGTTTCCCTCCAAGATGAATGGCCATAAAATGAAAAAAAATTTACATTTTTTTTAAGTATTTCAAATTATATATATATTTTTTTCAATTTTTCAAAACTTTTTTTTATGCAAATACAAACAAGTTAACACAAATTATCCTAATGACCTAGATGCGACTCAGACCTACAAATGTGGTTTCACAAAGTGATTAAAATGAACTTAAATTCACCCTCAGTATGTCCACCGACCAGGTAAGGGGTGGGGAAGTGGGAGGTTCCCCCTACTTTCGTAGGGATCTTATTATGCCAAACCACTAGCCCGCTTAAGGCGTTTGCCGTCCGACCGTCTTGCCTTAGGCACCGGTTTTCATAAGAGGGTAAACTCAGATAACACCAGAATCACAGTGTGATCCTAGGGCCAACGTCTACTGGCTTTTATTTATGGCGTAGGTCATGCAGATATGCAAGGGAACTGTGATTTGCGGGCTAAGGAAGGGTGATGAAATCCCCACCTTATGTTATTTAGGGATAATGGCCTTAAAGTATTTTGAAATGAAATGCACACCACAATTTCAAACAAGGGGTTCTTTATGCAAAATGAATGCCAGAATGGGATCAGTAGAACGTACCTTGCCCCTCGCAATCTTCACAATGCAATGACAGAAATTAAACAAAAAAAATTCTATGCTAAATGATGCATAGCCTAGAACATGATGTGTGGTTTCTAATCTTGAAATGAATTTTTTTTGATTTTGGTGCAAGTATTTTTTTTAATTAATGAACCTATCTAACCAGCACAAAAATTTCTTTTGTTTTGATTTTTTGGATTTTTATAGAATTTTCAAGAATTTTTCAAATTTTTATAAAGATTTTTCAGAAAGTGGAAAGATAGAACCTATTTCTTGATTTCAACCCTTGAGCAATGCTTCCGGGCTATTTAACGACGTTTCATATCCCTGGAATTTCAGATTCGATCTTCCTCTTTCTTTGTTTTTCAAATTTTTTTTCGTTTTCCTGCACAAGTAAAAAGAGCAAAATTAATATTCACATATATACACCAAACACAAGAATATCCAACTATCATCATAATTCACTCCCCGGCAACGGCGCCAAAAATTTGATGTCGCCTCGACAGTCGTTGTTAAAATTGCCGTGCCACACAAATTTCAAATATTTATAACCGCACTCACTCACTTATGGATTTGAAAGCATGAGTATAATGGTAAGTACGGGTCGATCCCACGGGGAAGGAATTTGGTTATTTTTCTTAGTTGGAAAATATGCTTGTGTTTTGAAAAAAACAATTTTTGGGTTTTGAGTGCGATTACAACTAACGGAAATGAAATTACAACTTGAAATGACAAGGGATAAGTAAAGAAAATTTAGCCAATTGAGTGAAGAACGTCGTCGTTTCCACGCCGAGCCTTTGATGATGATCGTTCCGCCTAGGAAGTCGACGCCGTGAGAGGATTTGAAGAAGAATCACCGCTTCGGGTATGTTTGAAACACTTAAGAAGAACGGGTTTGCATATAACAAGTTTGAAACTTTAAGGTGAAAATAAAACAGAATTCAAGTGGAAATGGGGGTTGGAAGAAATGAAATAACTTGAAATCTGAATGGAATTGGAAAAAGTTGAAAACATGAAAGTTGTAGAGAATTGAAAAAGGAAGAACTGTTATGAAGAACACAGAAACAGAAAATGAAAGGAAGATAAGGAAAAACTTGAAAAACTAGGACCTATTGGTTCGGATGAACAGTAATTGACAGAAAACCAGCACCTAGAAAACTTAATTCTAAAGCTCAAAAGAAGAGGAATTTGACAAAGTGCAAGAAGAATAAAACTTAGAGATACAAGAGAGGAACAACTCTTATGAAGAACTCAGAGTTATTTGAGGACTAGAAAGACTTCAAATGAATGAATGGAAGAAGGTATCACCACGGATGAACAGTAAATGCACAGGACAGCACTTAAGAAAATGGGTATTAACTCTATGAATTTGGACGAATTTGACGAAATGCTAAACAGAGAAGTTGAAGAAAACTTAAAAAGGAACAACTTTTATGAAGACAAGAATTTGAAATGAGGATCACAATAATGAGAAATAAGGCTATGAAAAGATTGAATTCCAAAATAAAACTTGTATTGCAATAAATTCAACTTACAAATTTGACTTCAAAAAGCTTGGAAAAACATAACTCCAACAATCAAAAACTTCAGAAATGTAAAGAACTTACATTACAAATGCCCATAGCTAGCTCTCTCCCTAACTCCATCTAGTTCTAACAACTAACAACTAACTCCTTTTTTTTTACAAGTGATACCCCCTTTATATAGGGTTTACAATCTCTTCTTGCTCATATAAAACACTCAAATGCACCTAATTTTTGACCCAACTTGGTAGGCTGGAATGTGCTGAACCTTTTGTCATTTTTTCTGATTTTTTTCGGATTTTTTTGGAATTTTTATAGCCCCTTTTCTTCTCTCTTTCTCTCTCTTATTCTCTCATTTTCCTCTCTGTCGGCACGTTGCGCCGACCGGTTAGGCCGCCCGCGTTAGGCGCCTCGTGGGCCCGCCGTGCGCCGACCCGCTCGCCGCCTGCCGCGTGTCCGCCTGCGTGAAGCACGCGGGCGCACGCGTGCCCCTTCACCGCTGTCGCCGTCCGCTCGCCACGACCCCCCCCGTCCCCATTCGCCTTTCCTCGCCTCGTCGCCCGTGCGGGCGGCGAAGGCGGGAAGGGGCGAGGGCGGGTTTCAAACATTTTTTTTTGTTTTTTTTAATATATATATATATATATATATATTATATATATATTATATATATAGCTATGTATATATCTATAAATAGTTAGAAAATTCTAAAAAATAGTAAATAAATTTATTTTTTTGTTCTAAAATTTTTTCTTTTCTTTTTGAACAAGTCCTTGGGCTTTTGGCCCATTCAAAATAATATTTTTATTTTCTTTATTTTCTTTTTCGTGGAGCTTTTCTCGTACTACGTGCCTGCATAAATACATAAAAATGTAATTTAAAATTTATTTAATTTCAGAAAAATAAATATTTGATACAAAATCAACAATAAGTGTGTGAAGTGTATATTTATCATTATTTAAGCTCATAAAGATGTGGATAATCATGCATTAAGCGATAAAAATACACACTTATCATGCGTCTCAGAGAGATCGGCTATGGCTTGCCGTGTAGTGTGTAAAAAAATCCATACTCATAGGTCACCCTCAACAATCGAGGAAAGAAACTAGACTCCCAGCGCGGAGCTATCACCATCCGGAGGATGCTGCAAAAGCTAACTTTTTTATTTGACACAAAGTTAAGATCTAATTAAACAAAGACTCCTAAAGCCACTCAATCATGTTAAGGAATCATGTGCAGAAACAATAGAAATAATGAAAATGAAAGCACGTTCTTGCACAAAATAAAGATACCTTTGCAGATCCATGGCGTGGAAATCAGGATCCTGAAGCGATTTCGATCATCGAGCTTTGAGGAGCGCGAGTAGCTTTGCATTCCTTGCTTGCCAGGATAAAGGATGAAAGGAGAGCAAAGGATTGGATTCCTCGACATAGAGGAGTGGCAGACATCATACTGGACGAAGAATAGATAAAAAGGAAGAGAGACGAGGGCTAGAACTCCCTCATTAAGGCACTGAGGCCCTGATAACAAGGAACCAGATACAGAATAAACAAGGATTAACTGAGATAAAGGGGGGCTAAAGTCTCGAAAATAGCACGAAAAAGGGTAATGACCCCGAAAGGGTGAGACAGAAAGAATAGATGAACCATAAGAAGATTGTGGCGAAGATAAAGGGGGAAGAGGAGTGATCATCCGACGTGGTCGGAGAAAAGGAATTAGAATCACCCGACAGGGTCGGGGAAGGAGAATGAGAATCACCCGCCAATGACGGGGAAAGAAAATGATAGACACCCGATAGGGTTGGGGAAGAAGAATGATGGTCACCTGATAGGGTCGGGGAAAGAAAAGGGTAATCACCCGACATGGTCGGGGAAGGATCAGAAGTAGAGCCCGGGGATACCAGAAGAGAAGGATCAGAAGAAGTCCCAAAAGTGGGATGAAAGGAAGAAATAGGCCGAGGCCTTAAATAATGAGAGAGCGGAGAATCTGGAGACTCCGGATGAGTGGAGAAAGAAGAGTGGGGGTTTGTGGACCCGAAAAGAGAGGAGAAGATCATAGAAACTGGATTAGAGGAAGGGAGGTACACCACCCAGGGGTGGGAGATGAGTAGAAGAAAGGATGATTGGAGAGGAGGGGAAGATGGAGAAGTGGCCCCTCGAGTGCACAAGACGCGGCCTTTGTACTTGCGTCGCTGCCTCTTCTTAGCAGCAATCCCTTGAACACGGGCCTACCTGGTGCGGACCCGGACCTTTGGCTATCTTGATCTGCAATGTCTCCTCAAATAACGGGCCCATCTGGCAGACGACCTAGCCCGGTCATGAATATGTAGCTTTGTCGGGGCGGTTGCCCCTAGGCACCCAGTGCTAACCATTGGCGAACATTCTTGGATAGATGACTCCTTGGGATGAACATCAAAAAACCACGTCACTTGGCACTAGCAACATGAGATTCGGCATCTCCATTCGGCAATTGGGCCTAAAGCATAACTCCCTTACCAGTAGAGCATGACAAAACTGAGGGAGAGTAACGCACGGCGTTGACGTGGCCGACTCACCAATAAACCGAGGGAGATTTCATAACAAGTGCAGCATGTCCTTGGAGGGTGCTGAAGATACGGCCAATTGCCCCTTGAATAGAGAATCCATCAGGCTCCTGGCGGCGGTATAGGTTAGCATAATCCGAATAGAGAACCCCTCTCGGCCAGTGAACTGAACATCAATCGAGTGAGGAGTAATAACAACATTAATAATCGAACCTCCGACAAGCAATGAGATTGCCATCGGCCTCGCTTGTGAAGAAACTGGCACTAGTGCAAGGGAGCTCTTCTTAGCAACCGTCTCCATAGGAAATGCAGGCTCATTATCCCAAAGATGATCGGGGACCAAGACTCAGACTAGCATGCAGCAAATGAAATCTTGAATCTTATAGTGTAGAACCGGCACTGAACTGTCCTGACTTGGCTTGTCATTTCCCTGGGGACCAGACCCGAGGGGCTGTTGGCACTCAAAATATGATCCTTCGGCGACCAAGCCGCAAAGACGAGCGATACGGCCCACTGAAGCATAGAAGCCGATGAAGATCAACTTATCAAAGACTCCTCAAGTTGATGGAGCCCCTAAGTCGCCTTGAAATGAGCACCGGGGGACTTTACCTCAGGAGAGTCAGAATGAACCCACAACCAACCGGCAGCGCGATCAAGCCTGCCTAATGATCCGGCATCGACCTCGTCATGCCGCTACCCCACATCCGTCACCCGACCAAGGACGACGGTCTACCCAATGGCTCTTCTAAGGAGGAAAAACGTCCTCGGCCGTCCACAACAAGGGGCCGAAGGTTCTGTCAGCAGAGGGTCCCGATCACCCGACACGGGTTCGGCCCCTCGTCATAATGGGCCCATTAGTGGCCAATTGATCGCCATTCAAGGCGGAATCATCCGAGATGCGACACCATCCCGCAAGGAAGCCTCGAGCATGAGTCCGTCTCGACCAGAAGCACAGATCACAGTGTCGAAGGCCGTGCCAACAGGATACCCGTATGCTCGGGCCAGACACACGCAGAGGTCTGATCAAGGCTGTTCGTCATATCGAGAGCTCCCTCGACACCACGTCAAGGTTTTTCAAAGGCCAGGGAGAAAGGAGCAGTCAACGGAAGCTTCCGGAATCATCTCCGGACCCATCGGCTGAGCTGCGCCAAGCAAACAAGTTAAAACGGTGCGTGAAGGAATGTCGGCGCCCCTTAATACGGCGCCATCAAACCAGCGCGCCAATTCCATCCCGTCTGTGTCCCGGTGCCCTTCCCGACGCGCCCCTTCCCAGGGCGCCGGATTAACACAAGGCTACATATAGCCTGCCTTTGGAAAAGAAGCAAAAAAAGAAGAAGAAAAGAGAGAGCTAGAAAGAGGGCAGGAGGGCAGAGAAGAAAAAAAAGAAAAGAGAGCCAATCGGAGAGGAAGGCCCTGTTCGTCCGAGGAAAAGCTTGGGGGAGAAGTAAGGTTCTCTACGCAGGTCCCTCGCCGTCGTTTTCCTCGCCTGGTACTCGGAATACCGCCGGAGCCGGATAAGAGAAGCCAGGGATCCGATATTTCATTCGGAAGGAAGGGTCTAGGTGGGTCTCCGTGTTTCTTCCGGTTGAGCCCCTCCCCCATTCTTCTTTGATTTTCTTCCCCTGATACAATGTAAGTGAGGAAGGGGAGGGGCGATGATACGAGCCTGACCTCCCCTTCTCTCACCATGTCCTTTGCCCTTTTTGCTTCGTCTGTAATCGTTTTCTTCATGAATGCAAACGGTGGCCGAGTGACAACGCCGGCGCCGGAATCTATATTCTCTGCATATATGTATGCCTGTGTTGTTCACGGGATGAATGAAGAGCTATTGTGATTGTTGTCGTATCTCTCCCTCTTGCTCTCTAACCCTCCTTCGAGCGTGCATTGGATGGTTTCCCCGATATATATATACTCTCGTATAGCCGGTTTCTCCGACGTTGGATATGCCTTCGGGCCATATGAATCATTCGTTCCCCCTGCCCGGGGTTCTCTTTCTTTCGATTCTGATGCAATGGCCGGGCTCGGCACTGAATACTCCATGGGCTCTGCGATTGGAGATGTACTTGTGTGCATATCTCTGTCTGTCTCCGCCAACGGAAGAAGACCCTTCACCGTCCCCTTTGTGCTCTGCTTCATAGGCCAGAGGGGCGGGGAAGAGTCCTTGGATTGTTCCCGGTTATTCAATGGCAAGCCCCATGTCGGTTTGCTTTCGAATATCATACATATGTATACATATCCGTGCCCCGGGCTATGTGTTAATCACATGTCATGCTGCTGTTGAACTGCTCAGCCCGTGGGGCTTCATCGTTTTAATATGTTTCTAAGCAATTCATTTGTCCATCTGCCGCCGTCAAACGATGTCTCACACTGCTTCCTTCCGTGTCGCTTACATCTTAACGGGAGTATGCTCTGTAGCATCACTCCAGCATCCGGGGAGGGGGACATTCCCCAAATCTTCTCCATCAATCATTTGGCCGACAGAGGGCTCATCCACCGATGACGACTGTCCCTGCGGACTATTGGGTGTACAGCAATGGGGCCAAGCCCTACAGTTCAAAACCTACAGTCCTTAATGGACTTAGTAGTGGCCGTGGGTTGTGTTCCCCTCATAGGTTAGCCCTCGGGGATTCCTTCTCTATATCGGTCGTCCCGATTTTGGTGTTGTGGTGACTCGGGTCGCGTGCCCCTCGTAGGCTAGCCCTCGGGGTTTTCGCTCCCATATCGAGTCGCCTCATGCACTCACTGATGCCCACGGACTCGGTGCCCCTAGCAGGCTAGGCCTCGGGGTTTCCTCTCCGATCGGGTTTTTACCGGCCGCCGTCGCGCCACCGGCCCTTAGGGGTTGCTCCACTACGTGAGTACTCCCCGCTTCTCCCCAATAAATCCTCCGGGACGGGGAGATGCTGCCGAAATTCCGGTTTGAACGAGTCTAAACTCGGAACAATCGTCGCGCTCGAGTGTGAACCTCGCGCGGGCCCGTGACTTGACTTTTGGATGGCTTGGGACTGATCCATTGAATAATCAACTCGATCAATTTTCAAAATCTTCCAAAACATTTTAAAAAATCCATAAATAAACCAACGAAACCCTTTTTTTACGAAATTGGGCTGAATCGGCGCCATTCATACACGGCGCGCCTTAAAATGGTGCGCCCTTCCCGGCGTGCCCCAATCAGGCCGCGCCCTTCCCGGCGCGCCCCAATCAGGCCGCGCCGATTTAATATACATTCATTTTCATTTACCTACGGTTTCTGGCGCCGTTTTAAACCATTTACCTACGTTTCAGGGCGCAGTTTCAAGCATTTTAACCCCTTTCTTCGCTAGCGCTGCACCGGTTTCATGCCGAATCATGTCATTGTGTCAATAAACAGAATAAATTAGCTTGTTCAAGCTCGAATTGGTATGCTTCGAATCTGGACCATCATGCCTTGGCCCAAACATTCACATCGCATTAATGCCTGCCTAAATGTGCGCCCCTCCCTTGGTATATCAAATGACGTTGCTGAAAGGTCAGGTTATGCCTAATCGGAGGTCTCGTCATGCGTGGGGGTGGTCTTTGGGCTTAAGTCCTCCGCCATGTACCAGGGTCCACCCAAATAAATCGTGTGTAGTCAGTCATAGCATCTTGCATGATCACTCGCATGCTCTGCATCCTTTATTCCGGCCTCGATAGCCCATCATCTCGGCAACTAATCAAAGGTGTTCCCTCCTCGTGGGGGATGTAATTAACGTCATAACCTTTATGGTATGGCGGACTGCTGGTCTCGATCGAACCTCACTTTCGCCCGATACGGGTCAGAATGAGTGCATTATGAACTTGTCACTCATGTGACTGGCACGCCCGCGTTGTCAATTGATCATTTGACTACCAGTTAGTCAGTTGGTCGATCGACCCGCGAAAGAAAGAAAAAGGTCATGAACAGGGGCACAAAAGGTAGCGCACACCCGCTCTGTGGGGTGGAAATGGATGGGGAAGAAATGGAAGTAATAGGTTTGGAAGGCGGAGGTGAAGGTTTAGACGGCGTAAATGGGGGTAAGGGCAATGCGAGTGGTGGAGGGATAGCGGCAATGACAGGCTCAAGTGTAGGTAAGGCCAAAGGTGGAGGCGTAGGAGGGGGTAAAGGCGAAGGTGGAGGTGTAGGTATAACTTGCTCAGGCTCGGGCAACAATGGCGAAGGGGATGGCAAAGGCGGTGGAGATGGTGGAAGTGATGAAATAGGAGTCTTCAGGGGAGGAGGCGATGAAGGCGGTGCTGATGGCGGTAGGGTAAGTGGAGATGGGGATGCGGGCAATGAAGGTAATGAGGTGGAGATGGAGAGGGTGAGGAAGGAGGTAAAGGGGAAATGAAAGGCTGTGGGACCCAACGTCGACGTATTGACACGACACGCCGAGCGGCATTGAGGGTAGGAGTAGTGGCGGTGGAAGTGGCAGAAGTGGAGGTACTAGCCTGAGCAAGGGACATGGTAGGCGGAGTTTGTGGAGATGGGGTAGGAGATGGAGAAGGTGGTATAGATAACGGAACAGGTGATGGAGCAGGTGCATCGCTAGATGAGGGATCACAGGGGTGCCCCTGGTCTTGTAGTAGAGACGGCTGCTTGGGCGACGACTGTTGGTGCTGCTTGCTGCGGAGATTTAGAATAGCTTTATGCATGGCGGCCCAATCGATCCTCTTATTATCTTCCAGGCCATAAACATACTCTCGAAATTCGGGGCAGTCCTCAACCAAATGCCCCTGCTGGCGATGAAATTCACAATACTGAAACACATTCCTGGCCGTGGGTCGACAAGGCACAACCAGAGGGAGTTGCAACGCATGAGCGACCATCAAAACCCTAAAAATGTCTATAAAAGAGTCCGGCAACGGCGGAGAAGGAGCCCGCTTCGGGTACGGTGGATGCCGAGAGATATGGAAAGGTGATAGAGAAGGTTGCAGGGATGGAAGCGGAGGTTGCGTAGGCAATGGCGCATGGCTAAGGGAAGGATTTGGTGAAGGCATATGCGGAACAGGATAAGGGGGTATATATACGGCATCCACCTGCTCGGGATGTGGTGTTTCCTTGACCGGAGGTGGGGGTTCATGTGGGTATGAAGAGGCAGAAGGCTGACTCGTGGAGGGTTGATATGTGGAGGTATATGGATATGTGGAGGTATATGGGTGTGGGGGAGCAGAAGGCTGACTCATGGAAGGATATGTGGTGGAGGGTTGACTCATGGAAGAATATGTGGGAGATGATGGATAGGAGGCATATGTGGGCGTTGAAGGTGAAGGGGACTCTGGGTCAAGGGAACCTAAAAATTGTTGGTGGATGAAGCGGGCTCGGCTATAAAGTTGTTGCCAAGAGGTGATGTCATTCAAGGCTAAGATGAACCGATACTCGGGCGTTGCATTAGAAATGATCATTTTGATTTGCTCTCCCTCCGGAATATGCCCCGGGACTTGCACAGCTAGGCGACGCCAGCGATCGGCGAAGGTAGAACTCCTCGCCGGGCTTCATCTTCTCATGGGCCAGATCAACCATGGAATACCTGGGCCTAACCTAGTCTTGATATTGCTGAAGAAATTTCTCTTGAACGGCCTGGAAATTCACCACTTGATCTTGCGACAATGCAAAGAACCAATCCCGAGCCGGGCCTTCTAGAGACAGACCAAATAAATAAGCCATCAAGCGTTGGTCATGTCGAAATTGGGCCGACTCACAAAGAAACTCCTTCAAGTGCACATAGGGGTCACCGGCTCCACCATAGCGGCGATATGCGGGAATTTGTGAGCGCGGTGGAAGCTGAAGACCTTGGAATGCAAACGGGACACTCAAAGAAGTTTTGGGATCAATTTGACGTTGAAGTTCATCAAGCTAGCGTTGGGTTTGAGCAATCATCTCCTTGATGGGAAGAGACTGAGAAGGATGCAAGCCAACCTGAGCAAGAGAGAGTGAATTTGGACTAGGATTATGATAGTGGGTTGGATAAAGGGATTCAAATTGAGAAGAAGGGAAGCTCATTCCAGGAGTGGCATGATACATGGGCTTGGAAGAATCATGATCATAAGAATGAGGACCGATTGGGCCAGTAGCAACATGGGCAGGAGGAGCGGTCCTATTAAGAGAAGTGGGCCCATTAGGAGAATAAGAAGGCCCATTAAAGAAAGGGGGTCCATTAAAAGTAGAAGATGGAGGTCCGTTAGAAGGATGAGGCCCATTGAAGGGATAAGGGCCGCTAGGAGAATGGTACCCATTAAAGGAATAAGGCCCATTAGATGAATGATGCCCGTTATGAGAATGAGGCCCATTAAGGTGATCAACAGTGAGTTTTTGGGCCTGGACCGGGTCCATTTGGCTAACAAGAGGTGATGAGTGGGCCATGAGATTCGCTTGTGAGTCAGAAGGGCCACGAGGAGATGGGCCCGTGTGGAAAGAGGAATCCACGTGGGAATAGGAAGATGGGGATGAAGAAGGGTAATATATAGGAGAAAAATGGCACTCCATGAAGGCAAATGGAGACTTTATATAGAAAAAATCAAGGGAATACAATGAGGGAAGTAAGAGGGCTCGAGAATCAGAGAGGGGGCTGACTCAATAATGTAAAGGGAAAAAAAGGACCCAGGACAATGTGACTAGACAAATGGACACACAGAATGGACTAGCCTAAGTGGCCCTAATGACAAAACCTATATGGATAGTGGAGATGCAACACAAAATGACACAAATGGGCTTGGACAAGGCCAAACAACACAAACAATATGTAGGATTTCACCCAAGTCAACCAAGTTAATATGATGGGAAATATTTTATTGTCAAAGTTTTGGTGGGCCTTTAAATGTCTTTAAATTATCCTGGCACCTTCCGCTTGTTGGATCGGGAAGGTGGCATTAATCGCCTGCTTGATCACCTCGAACGGCAATTCCTGGTATGCTGGAATGCTGGGACTGGCGTCCGAAGATGTGTTCGCGGTTCGGTGCCTTACCCACGATGGCAGCGGGAGCCTATGAGGAGTCGGTAGGCTGGTACTGGCGTCCGAAGACGTGTGCGCAGTTTGATGCCTTAACCGCGGTGGCGATGTAGATGTCTTCCGCTGAGCCGGTACG
The DNA here is from genome assembly GCA_022559845.1 of Amorphophallus konjac. NCBI lineage: Eukaryota > Viridiplantae > Streptophyta > Magnoliopsida > Alismatales > Araceae > Amorphophallus > Amorphophallus konjac. The sequence goes on along the minus strand of CM040120.1, from coordinate 48,930,846 downwards.
TTGGGATCGGTGTTGGAAGACGCATGCGCGGTTTGATGCCTTACCCGCGGTGGCGGCGGCTTCTGTTGAGAAGCGGGCAGAGAGGGACACTGGTCGTCCTACTCCTTAGTCTTGCCTTTGCAACCATGCTGAGAGCTGGGCCTGGTGACCATTAACAGTGTCGCGGGACATTGTCGCTCTGCACAGTTATCCCTACTTTGTGGAATGGTGGAACCTTGTGGCGGTGAGCCCACCACTTGAATCGAAGCCACTGAAGACTTCGAAGATGTCTTCTTTGTACTCCGGAATGTGTCAACAGGTAGGCGAAGAGGACCGGACGCCCCCCCCCGCTGGGGAGGTGTCACTAGGCTGAGGTGGGGCCTCACCCTATTTTTGCTTTCCCTTCCTATCCGCGGCTGTCGATGGCGGGGATAGGACAGGAGGAGGACCAGGAAGAGCTGCAGAGCCTGTCATCGTCTCTCCCACTAAAATGTCCTCCCGACCGAGGAGGACCCGGAGGAGCCTGGCAGTGTCTTCTTCAGGAAAAGGGAGAGACTTTAGCTCCCGCCATGGCCGCCATTGCACGGCCGAAGTGGCCGGGGTTGGCTGGCTAGCTGTGGATGTCTGGGAGCCCTCGAGGATCGGAGGAGCAGGGGAATGGATGACGTTGACCGAGAAGTTGGTCGGCTCCGTCTCTTCACTGGCCTCCTGCTCTCTACGCCTTCGCAGTCGCTCGAGCGCTTCTTGGTTGTCAGTCCGGAACTCGAGCCATTCTGGAGGATGCTGGTAAGGCAGCCCGTGCCCATTCTCTTGAGGAGAGTCTAGCCGCTCCGGTGCATCCCTGGCGATGCTCAGGGTTTCTTCGACAGCTTGCCGAAGCCTGACGAGCGACATGGAGTTTCCTTCCGCATCGATCTGCTCCCATTGGATCGGTTCCTGGATGAGGTATTAGACTTCCCCACAAGACTCGATCGGGTGGCAGATTCTGGCCTGGAAGGGGCAATACTGGGGGTGACTACGATCCCAATGGGTGTAGCCAGGAGGAGAGTCGCGGGGCATGATTTTCCCAGTCTCGACGAGGATATCAAAGAGTCACCGGGTTCTCTCCCTGGGGAAAGGGAGAGGTCTCCGATCATGCCAAGGCCTCCACCCTGGATACCAGATCGAACATTCCCTTCGACTGGCGCTGGGCTCCTCTGATTCATCGTCAGAAAGAGAGAATGCGGCCATCATGTGGATGACATTGGTTGAGGGGTGAGCCACGCATGCTGCTTTACCTGGCCTGGCCCACGTATGTGGCTACGGGGGATCGATGAGTCCGCTCTTCATCTTGACGAGGCCGTCTCGGATCAGCTTCTGTGCCTGAGTCTTGAAGACGTAGCAATCTTCAATTAAATGACCCAGCATGCGATGGTACAGGCAGTAACTAGGATCGTCGGTCTTCAGGGCCTCGTCCGGCTTGCGGATTTCTGGCAGTTCGACAATCTTCTGAGCCATGCAGAGGTCGAAGAGCATCTTCGTATGTTCCTTCTTGAAGGAGAATGGTGTCTTCAAATGCTCTGAGAAAGAAGGAGCAACCGGCTTGTCCGCTGGCTTTTTGTCAAAGCCACTGGATTCGGCCGCTTTACTGGCCTTAGCGGCAGGGGTGAACTCTATGATATTCACCTCCTTACCGGGATGGTGTTCTCCCGCTTGTTTACCCTTTACTGCAGTATAGCTTGGGTTATCGGCAAAGAACACCTCTATCTCGGCGACCACCGAATTGAGCTTGTCGAAGCCTTTGATATTGGTGCCGAGAAGCTTTTCGCTGACTTTGGCTGCCAGACCTCGACAACATATAGTGGTAGCGTCCTCCTGGATGGGTGGATTGACGCACCTCATGCTGAGGTCTCGCCACTTCTTGATGATGTCGAGGGCACTCTCGCCCTTTTTCTGCCGAAGGGAGCAGAGTTCGGCTAGGGAGACCCTTCGCTCGACCGTTTGAAATCGGTCGAGGAATTTCTTCTAGACATCGGCCCAGTCGATGACTGAGTTGGGCTTCAGACGAGAGTACCATTGGAAGGCCGTTCCCGTGAGTGAAGTGGCAAAGTAGCGGAGGAGATAGGATTTATCCAACGCTAACTCACCCATGGCAGTAACATAGTAGGCCAAGTGCTCATGTGGCGACCCCTGCCTGTCGAACTTTTGCAGCTTCGGGGGCTTGGAGTATTCTGGAGGAAGCTTCTTCAACTGGTGGTGAAGCGGGTAGGGTACACTGTAGAGGTCCACCGTGACCGTCCCTTCACCATACTGGGCGAGCTTTATCTCGATAATGCGCTCGATCATCTGGCGTTGTGCCAAAAGATTTTCTGGCACTGGCGTGTTGGAGGCTCGTGGTTGAGCCTCAACCGGGGGCGTGCCAAACCCAGTTGCCAACGGGGTTCGGGCGATGGCCGCTGAGGTGTTGGTAGCATCGCGGACTGCCGAGGGTACCGGTGCCTCGGCCTGAGGCCTAGCAGGTTGCGGAGGGTGAAGGTCTCGCTCCTGGAGGAGGTCCTGCATGAGGGCCTTCAGATGCTGGTTCTCCTACATTAGGGTGTCGAGGGTCACTTTCTGAACCTCGTTTGCAGGCGGGTCGTTGTTGACCGGCTCTGCATTGATAGGAGGGTCGCGGTCTTCCACCGGGACCTCTTCCGCACGATCCGACGCTTGCGGTCCGACAGAATTGCCGATATGACCTGTTGAAGGAGGTGGCGGAGCCTGATGGCGCGGCCTCCTGAAGTGAGACAGGGGCTAGTTTAAATCGTCAAACTAGGTGTCTGGCTGGTGTTCGATGGTGTAACAAGCGAACACTCGAACAACATCATTGATAAACCGGGCCGTCCGCTTCCGCCGCGGGTGTCACTCGGGGCGGACAGGCGTCCCTAGTCTGTCAAAGATTGAGATACGTTGCAAAGGGGGCTCATTCCCGATGTTAGCCGGAGGAGAACCCTGGATAGGTTGCTGGATGGCCCGAGGATGGGCTCACCTTTGCCTCTGCTTGCTTGCGCAGGGGACATTGGACGACTGGGCATCGTCAGACTGTGCTACTGTAAGGCCAGCCGGATCCCGTCTGATGTCGCGTCTGAGTGCTTGCAGGGGGTTGGTGATACACGCCCTTCGAACAGCTTGAGCTTCTTCTGGGGTGACCCAGATTCTTCTCAGGTCGGATTACTGGTCTCCCTTGTCACCATTTTTCCGACGAGTCATCTTGGGAGGCCGTGTGACTAGCTGCGGTGGGTGCCCCCGGGCTGTCGCCGAGGAAGCCGCTCCTTTGAGCTTCTCCCCATCCTCTCGTGTTTGACGTAAGAGGTCAAAACGATTGGAAATGGGGATGGTGGGAATAGTCTGTTCTTGGGGTATAATTGGCTCACCGCCGTCGAGACGGATCCGCAGGTCGCCGATAAGGACCGTCTTGCCGGAGTTGCTAGTTGCAGCAGTGAGTCGCCTGCTTCTACGGCCATGGCGACGCTTCTTCTGAGGAGCTGAGGAAGACTCCGCCCCAAGATGGTAGACCGACAAGACATGGCCCGAAACGACCGGCAACATGAAGCTGTCAGTCCGAAGTGCTGGGATCGGTCCTCGGAGTAAGTAGCCCACACCGGCAGTCGATGGCTGGGTGACTTGGGTGTAAGCCTACGCCCGCGCTGATAAGAGTGTTATCGATGCTCGAGATGACACTCTTGCGTCGGAAGGCGTAGCCGTTGGAAGTGCCGGGGTGCCGACGCCCCTGGGTCGAGGACCCGTGGTAGGTGCCGGCGTAGTCTGGGCTCGGGTCGAAGGACCCGAGGATGGTGCTGAGGAGCACTGCCCCCTGGGTAGGAGACCCACGGGGAGAGCCAGTTCAACTGGAGCTCGGCGGGGTCCCGAGTGCACTACCGGGGAGCCGCGAACTCGGGGATGGGAGCCCGTGTCGAGTGGAGGCCTTACCGGGATTCGGGATGGGAGACCCGATGCAGATGTTGGGAAGCCATAGACCCGGGGCTGAAAGCCCGTGTTGGGTGCTGGCTTTGTTGGGGCTCGAGGTTGAAGACCCGAGGCGGATGCTGAGAAGCCGTGGACCCGGGGCTAGGAGCCCGTGTTGGATAATGGCTTGGCTGCGGCTCAGGGTTGAGGACCCGAGGAAGATACTAGGAAGCCGTAGACCCGGGGCAGGGAGCCCGTGTTGGGTGTTGGCTTGGCTGCGGCTCGGGGTTGAGGACTCGAGGAAGATATTGGGAAGCCGTAGACCCGGGGCAGGGAGCCCGTGTTGGGTGCTGGCTTTGTAGGGGCTCGGGGCTGAGGACCCAAGGAAGATATTGAGATGGTGACCGAATTCCGGGGCACGGGGCCCGTGTTGGAGATCGAACGGGGCTGGCGTCGGGAGCTGATGTTCACCCGAACCGGCGTTGATCTGGGGGCCCTGTAGGGGCCAGTAGTGGTAGTCCGGCGCCCGGCACTCCGGCGGGACACTGGAGCTGGAGACGCGCATGGCGTGTTGGCCGTAGGGGCCACTGGAGAGACTGGAGTTGGCTGAGAAGCAGCCACGGCGATCACACCCAGAAAGTAGGGCGATCCGATAACTGGGGCAAAGCTACCGAAAGTGATCGGCGTCGCCAAGTAGCCCACCCGGGCGTGGGTTGCGATGACGTTGGGACCGTAGGTGACGGCCGCCATAGTTGCCAGATTGTTGAGTGCTGCAGAGGCGACGGTCGCTGACAGTCGCTGAGAGTGGCCCAATGATCAGAACGTGGACCAGAGGTTGCTGGAGAATGCGCACGAGTACCCTCCTCTGCCTCTCCTGCAAGGACAGGGAAAGGGCACCGGGCTTCAGGGCTGGCACAGACTTTTCTTCAGCAAAAAGAAGGAAGGTGGGAGATGTCCCACCGGGCATGCCATCCTCTCTGTTGCGCGGGTTTTTATGCTGGTTAACCGGGGTGAAGGAAGGAATGCAGCGGGGAAGGAAAAATACGAGAGTTTGATGTATCTCAGGTGTCCTCCTTACGGTTGCATGCCTCTCACGGCGGTACCGGTTACTCTCCTTTTACAGAAAGTCGAAAGGGACGGAATGGCACGGGAATGTCAGGCTAAGGGTTAACCGGACAGGGTGCGGGCGTGCCAGTCGATCTCTCGACAATCACTCATGGAACCAAGGTTTGACCGGGGAAGCGCCACCAGGGCGCGGCACGTTGGCTCGGGGGATCGGGCGACAGGTGGAGAGAAGGGGTTCCATGGGTGCGAGTGCGTAGGCGATTGCGGGAATGGTGTACAGGACGTCTTTCCCCACCGGCCGCAAGCAACTGGTGTTTATTTACATCAGATTGAATCTGAATACCTTCATTCCATGTTGAAGAAAAGTCTATATATGTGTCTGAAGCCATGGGTGGAGGGTTGGGCGCATTTAGCAGCTTGGTGTACGTAGTAGACTAAGGGGCGTTCACTGGAGTTGGGGCATCGGGCACGGATGCCGAGTGGTGTGGGTAGGAAGCTGAAGGCCCGAATATGGGCGTATGTATTTCACTGGTTTTACGATGAGCCACATGGGCTTTACAAATGGGCCGAGGAGGCCGAAGTACAACGGGCGCAAGCCGCGGGACATTTCTGACACGTGAGTCGACCCCCGGGTCATTGCGTGACAAAGTGGGTGTCCGCATGTTCTACTGGAACTCTTTACAGAAGAGTTGGTGTAAGTCCGGCTGCCTTGGTGGTCAGAACGGACATGGCTGGCGCCTGGCGGAGGTCAGACACGGCTCAAGGCGAGCGGTCGGGTCCGGGTCTCAGACGGCGAGTGTTGTCATGCTGGAGAGTCAAGGTCAGCCCCGGGACTATGATTCCCGGGCCAGAGCTCCGACTAGACTTGCTTCGTCAATCTGAGGGGCCGACAACCGACTGGAGGATGAACGGTGGGCACGCGGATCCGTGTCGAGGGCTGACGCGGTCGTTACGCGGTACCCTTCGTCACCGCAGTGAGTGCCGTAAGTTGACGTACACGGGCGGACCCGGGGCACGGGCGTATTCTCCATTGGTATGGTCATCTTACATGAGGCGGGGATGGACTTGGCATGAGACGGCTAGGCACCGCGTGAGGGGAGTACGTGAGACATACCCTCGACGTGTGTGAGTCGACTAGCAAGTCAATCGCGCGCGCACTTGTCTTCTCGCGTTCCCGACCCTTGCCGAAGGCCTCGGGAGTCCGAGGGAGCGGCAGTTAGGCCGGGGAAGTTAGCTCATCCGTGCGTTGCTTCCTTCCTTCACGCGTTGTATGCCTTCTTTTTTTTTTGCTAGTTGGTAAGGGGGGCAATTTATAGAAGTTGAAGGGGTGGGGGGTGGGGTTTAGGCGGACCAAGTTGAGGGTCCAACTTGGTCCGGGTAAACCCCCCAAATAGTGTTTTTATTTTTATTTTATTTGAATTTTTTATGTGTGTGTTTGTGTGTGTGTGTCGGAGTGGAAGGGGTGGGGTTTAGGCGGACCAGCTTGGGGGTCCAAGCTGGTCCGCCTAAACCCCCTCCCAAGGGGGTTTGGGCGGACCATGTTGGTCCCCTTTTTTTGTTTTAAAAATCTTTTTTTTTGTTATACAAGGGTTTAGGCGGACTAGCCTGGGGGTCCAGGCTGGTCCGCCTAACCCCCCCCCCCCCCTTGGGGGTTTAGGCGGACCAGGTTGGAGGCCCAAGCTGGTCCCCCTAAACCCCTCCCCAAGGGGGGGTTTGGGCGGACCAGGTAGAGGGAGAGAGAGGGAGTGGTCCCCCTTCTATAAAAACCCAGTTTTTATGTATTTATCCCCACTTTGACTCAGTTTGAACGCTAGAAGACAAATGATATGGGCTTGGACTGGCTGACTGGCTGCTTGTGTGCGTAGACCGAGGGATTGATGTGTGCGACTCTACGTATTCTCGGGACTTCGTCTTTGCAAATTCTTCCATGTACGGGTACGACGAATGAGCTTTACACAAACCTCGGACTGCATCTGCACGAACAAGGACTGGGGAGGGCTGTCGGACCTCTGGGCTGAGGAGAGGGCGCGGCCCCCCGGGGAGTTCGCTCTCCCCGGGGGCGCGGCCACGCCCTGGGGAGCACGGGCCCCCGGGCAATGCCGTAACCCCGAGGGATGGCCCCAGGGGATCTTCCTTCGTCGTCTGGGGATATCCCTTGGGGGATATGAAGTTTCGGGGTATTGAAATGGCCCAAGGGAGCCATTGTACTTCGAGTTGTAGAGGCCGCTCGCAAGTGTTGACACCCGTTTTAGACCACAACTTGTGTCATTTCTCTTATTCATCATTTTTGATGTCCCGAATTAGCCATTATTTTGGAGCTTCCTTGGATGGATTTTGAGCCCATTTTTATCATTCCATATCATTTAAGTCTTGGAGATCATGATTTCCTAGAGCCCTGGAGCTTATCTTATTAAATTCTGGCTTCCAAGTCAACTTACGGCTCATTTAGGCCGGCTTCCCTCAAGTAATCTGCTCTCTCTCACTGCGCAGTCCTGAATGTGGTCCTTTTTCATCTCCTTCTGTCCCTCTATTCAAAAAGTTGTCTTCATCAAAGTTGTTCCTCTTTCAACGATATACAATTTCTTCTTCTACGCCGTTGGCCAGTTCTGCCCCTATTGTGAGCTATTCATATTTTTTTAGCATGCTGCGCTGTTCACCTATGTCTCGTAATTTTCCTCTCTGTTCTAGCCCTATTTTCTCCCTTTTATAATCATTTTCTCAACTTGCTTTAATCATAAAAGTTGTTCCTCTCTCGGTTATCTATAATTTTTTCTTCTACCACTTTCGCTAGTTCTGTCCCGTTTGAGAGATACGCTTCAATTTCCAAAGTCACGATTAGTCTGTCCAAAATCTTCCTCCATCAGTGTGACGGCCCTACCCTAGACCGTCACACCGAAACTTGCCCGAAATCAACCTGTTCGACCCCTAGAGTGTGGCGGTCCTACCCTAGACCGTCAGAGTCCATGTGACGGTCTAGTATGGGTGCGTTACACCGAAACTTGTCCGAAATCATCCCGTTTGACCCCCAGCGTGTGACGGACCTATCCTAGTCCGTTACATAACTCTGACGGTCGTACGATAGACCATTACACACACCTGAGAGTCCAATTCGTGCTGGACTCTGCTCCATTTCTGTGCGTCGTGGCCCTCTTGCAGAGTCCATAACTTCTTGAAATCTACTCCGAATTGAGCGTTGCTTGTTCCTATGGTTTCTCCTTGATATTATCTTGAATTCAGTCCAAAGAACTCTAAATTTAATTTACTATCTTACTCAGAATCACACTCAAAAGTTGAGGGTTTAGGTGTCCTGGTTCAACTCAAACTCTACAGATTAAGCTCCAAGGCTCCCTTCCAGAAGGCATATCTTCCAGATCCTTCATCCAAATAGAGTCCCGTTTTCTCCTATGACTTATCTTGACTATTATCTGGAGATTGATCCATAGATCTTGAGATTTGATGGACTCTATCTCTTAAACTCATGGAGGAAAGTGGGCGTTTCACCACTTTTCTATAAAAATTGCCCAGTTTGTAATCGTAACGGGGGAGCTCTTTCTTGGTTCAGGGCGAAGCCATGCTGCATCTCCAACTCACAACTTCGACCCTGGCTTGAAGAGGGCAGTATTAGCTTTCCATTGCATCCTTCTGGGTTTGATTTCATGATCTATATTATTAGTTTTCTTCCTCTCAAAATCATAAATCATCATAATTTTCTGCATTTTTCTGCTACACATGCACTTTTACACGTTTTGCATCAATGATTTCTCTCTATTCTCTCAATCAAATCTCGTGATTTCAAATATCATGCATGCACAACACACCCACCTATTATTTCCAACCTTCCACAGGGGTTAAAAACCTCCCCCCGGTGCGTTCTCCCTTAATTTCTACCCCTATTTTATCACTTCGGGATTGATACTACACATGCATGTTCTAATGGGTTTTTTGTCCTTGTTTTGGCTTTGTTTTGCAGGAGAGCATGAATACAACGTGAGGCCCTCTTCCTCTAGCCGGCTGGAAGGAGAGGAGGTTTGAATCCACAAGTTCCCTGCATCTTGTTTGTCAAGCGCGATCAAGTTTTCTTTCCAAGGTACACGGCGCCGTTCTTTACACTTCTTCATCCTTTGGCGTTGTTAATCCTTGGTGGCGATCACAGTTAGTATTTCTCATCCTTTCATCCCCCATTACCTTTGATTCATATGTTTATGCATGTATGTATTTAAAGGGGGTGGGATAGGAATCTAATTAAAAAATAAATCAACAGTTTTTTGGTGATCACGGTGGGACACCAATGTCCATCACGTTTGTTTTCATGCTCTTTTGTGAGTTGGGTGTGTACATGTGCATGTGTAGGTGATATTTTATCCATTCTTCCACTGTTTGGGGCATTTTAAGGGCTCTGGTAGTGTGACGGTCCTATTGTAGACCGCCACATGAATGTAACGGTCATTTGGTAGACCATTACAGATTCTGGCAGTCCTGCGTGCATGCTCACAGGGCCATATTCGTCGAGGTATAACTTTTGATCCCGATGTCCAATTGGGCTGATTTTTCTTCCGTTGGATAGCCCTTTGTATCGTCTTTCCATACATATATCATTTACATCATTTGGTTAACATTTGCATATTCTAATATTGTCCAACTTTTTGAATTTTCTACATAAGTTCTACAGGCAGGCTCAGGGATAGGTTCACAGGTACATCTTTACTCAGTGATTTGACTACCTTCCCAAAATCTGATTGCACTGATTTTTATTCTATTGGATAGTCCTTTGTATTAGCTTACCATACATAGCTTATTTGCATCAGTTGGGTCACGTTTGCTTAGTTAAAAATTGTCATCATTTTAGCATTTTGTCAATAAAATCTGCATGTGGTCTGCACACAGGTTCACGGGGGCAACTTTGCTCAGTGATTTGATTGACCTCTTGGGGTCAGATTGATCTGTTCTTGGGCCCGTTGTGTAGACCTTTGTATTATCTTTCCATCCATATACTATTTGTCTTATTTGGATCATGTTTGCATAGTTTAATTATATCTTGATTTTCTAGTTTTAAGCTAGAATTTGCATGCACTCCGGTGCACATAAGGCCATACATTGCATAGCATAGTTACATTTTCTACCTTGGTAAGTGATCCTCTCGTCTCCATATTCCTTGGAGTCGACTAGGTGATCTTATCCCGGACCTCCATAAATCCCCGTGAGCCGTGGATTCCCACATGGACACCGGGCCGGTTGTACCTTTCCACCCCTTTAGGCTTGCATTTACGTAAGTGTGAGAAAGTTAACCTTAGTCAACCCAAAGTTTGGACCTTATCTTGACAGAATTATTATTAATTCAAATCATTAAAAGGTCTATTAAAATCCCTAAAATATTTCCCATCATATCAACTTGTTTGACTTGGGTGAAAACTCTCACATTGCATTATTTGTGTTGTTTGGGCTTGTCCAAGCCCATTAGTGGTGTTTTGTGTTGCATCCACATGTTTCGTCGTTGTTAGGCCCACTTAAGTCAGTCCATTTTGTGGGTTCATTGTCCAGTCCATCGTCCCTTGGTCCGTTGTCCATCGATCTTTACATTAGTGGGTCAGTCCCTCCTTGTTCTCAAGCCCATTAAGCCCTTACTTCCCCATTTGTATTATCCTTGATCTCCTTATATTAAGTCTCCATTTGCCCTCATGGAGTATCATTTCAACCCCGTGTATCATCCTTTTTCCCAATCTTCTTCCTATTCCCGCGTGGAATCCTCTTCCCACGTGGGCCCATCTTCCCGTGGTCCCTCTGATCCCTCCGAGGAACAGGCTAATCTCATGGCCCATCTTTCAAGTCTTGTTTGCCAAATAGATCCGGCCCAGGCCCAACGTCTTATTGCATCTCATCTTCATGGGCCTCCTTCTCTTAATGGGCCTTCTTCTCTCATTAATGGGCCTCATCATCTTAATGGGCCCCATTCTCCTAATGGGCCTTATTTTTCTAATGGGACTCATTCTTCATCTCTTTATGCTGCCAGGCCAATGGGTCCTTATGTTCAGGCTTCTTCCAGGCCCACATATCCTTCTACTCCCGGAATGGGCCCTTCTTTTTCTCAGCCTGGATCCTCTTATCCGGCCCATTATCATCATACTGGTCCGAATTCACATCCTCTTGCTCAAGCTGGCCCATATTCTTCTCGATCTCTCCCTACCCAAGAGATGATTGTTCAAACCCAACGCCAACTTGATGAGCTTCAACGTCGGATCGATCCTAAATCCTCTTTAAGTGTTCCGTTTGCTTTCCAAGGTCTTCGGCTCCCACCTCCATCACAAATTCCCACATATCATTGTTATAGTGGAGTCGGTGACCCGTATGTGCACTTGAAGGAGTTTCTTTATGAGTCGACCCAGTTTCGACATGACCAATGCTTGATGGCTTACTTGTTCGGTCTGTCACAGGAAGGTCCGACTCGGGATTAGTTCTTTTCGTTGCCGCAAGAGAAGATTGTAAATTTTCAAGCTGTACAAGAGAAATTTCTTCAGCTGTTTCAAGATCAGGTTAGGCCCAAGTATTCTATCGTGGATCTGGCCCATGAGAAGATGAAGCCCGACGAGGAATTCTCCACTTTTGCCGACCGCTGGCGTCGCCTTGCCGTGTAAATCCCAAGGCACATTCCAGAGAGAGAGCAAATCAAGATGCTGATATCCAATGCCGCGCCCGAGTATCGATTTATCTTAGCCCTCAACGACATCACCTCCTGGCAACAACTTTACAACCGAGCCTGCTTCATTCGCCAATAAATCCATGATTCCCTTGACCCCGAGTCTCCACCATCCACCTCCACATATCAACCTTCACCCTCCACGTGCCAACCCTACGCTCCCATGAGTCAGCCCACCATGAGTCAGCCTTCCGCCGCATATCCCTCCACGAGCCAACCTTACGCCTCTACGTACCCATACGCCTCCGCATATCAACCTTCCATGAGTCAGCCTCCCGCATCAACATACCTGTCTCCATCTCCACTTCCGATCAAGGGAACACAACATCCCGAGCAAGTAGATGCCGTCTACATACCACCTCATCCCGTTCCACGCATGCCATCACCAAAGCCCTCAACCACTAGCCACGCACTCTTGCCTACGCAACCTCCACTTCCATCTCCACAACCATCCTCACCTCATACCCCTCGGCATCCACCTTACCCGAAGCGGACTCCTCGTCCTCCGTTGCCGGAGTGCTTCACAGATATTTTCAGGGCTTTGATGGCCACCCATGCGTTGTCGCTCTCTCCGGTTGTGCCTTGCCGACCCGTAGTCAGGGATCTGCTTCAGTTCTGTGAATATCATCGCCAGCAGGGGCATTTGGTTGAGGATTGTCCCGAGTTCCGGGATTATGTTTATGATCTGGAAGCTAAGAAAAGGATTGATTGGGCTGTCATGCATAAAGTTATTTTAGATCTCCATAGCAAGCAGCAGCAACAAGAAGTGCCACCCAGGCAGCCGTCTCCGTTACTTCAAGGCCAGGGGCACCCCTGTGATTCCTCATCTAGTGCTGCACTCGCTCCATCACCTACTCCGTTACCTCCACCATCTCTTACCCCGGCTCCATCGCCGCCACAAACCCAAGCCTCTGCTCATGCTAGTGCCCCCCCTTCTTCTCCCGCCGCCACTACCACTACTTCTATCCCTAACACCGCTCGACGTGTTGTGTCGACACATCGACAGTGGACACCGCAACCTCCCTCTTCACCCTCTCCACCTCCATGTCCACTACCCCCATCACCTTCATCACTATCCTCACCATCTCCATTGCCATCACCACCTCCATCTCCACCCTCGCCTCCATCTCTGCCATCACCTTTGCCCGAGCCTGAGCAAGCCACACCTTTGCCTTTACCTTTACCCTCAGCCACGCCTTCACCTTCACCTTTTTCGCCACCCGAGCCTATCATCGCCACATCGCCTGCGCCTTCACTTTCCATCACCACTCCCGTTGGAGCCTCCACGCCTTCCAAACCTTTACATGTTCTACCCAAACATATTCCCTTTACTTCTCCAACCACTTCCACCCGACGGAGCGGGTGTGCGCTTCCCTTGGTGCCCCTTGGGTATAATCCCCGGGGAGACAATAAGCCAAGTCAGGATGATTCAGTGCCGGCTGTGCATTTCAAGATTCAGGATTTTATCTGTCGGATGCCGATCCGTGTCCTCGTCCCTGGTTATTTTGGGGATGATGCGCCTACACTTTTAAAGATGACAGTTGCTAAGAAGAGTTCCCAGGCACTGGTGCCCGTTTCTTCCCGAGCGAGGCCGGTGGCAATCTCCTTGCTTGCCGAAGAATTCACTGTTGATGCTATTATTTCTCCTCGCTCTATTGCCATTCAGATGACAGACCAAGAAGGGTTCTCTACCCGTGTTCTAAGCAGGTTATGCACTCTATGTTCAAAGGGCAATTGGCAGTATCTTCTATATTCTCCAAGGACATTCTGCACATTCTATGCAATCTCCCTTGGTTCATTAGCAAGCCGGCCATGTCAACGCCGCACATTACTCTCCCTCAGTTTCGTCCTGCTCTTCTAGTAAGGGAGTTATGCTTCGTGCCCAGTTGCCAAGTGGAGATGCCTAATCTCATGCTACTTGTGCCAAGTAACAAGACTCCATGGTTTTATGATATTCAACATTATGAGGAGTTAGTTTTTCAAGAATGTCCGTCTACTATTGCTAGCACCGGGTGTCTAGGGGCAATCGCCCTGATGAAGCTGCATATTCATAGTCGGGCCAGGTCCTCTGCCAGATGGGCACGTTATTTAAGGAGACACTATAAAATAAGAGGCTTGAAGGTCCAACCCCACGCCAGGCAGGTTCATTTCAAGCCAATTTCAGCTAAGAAGAGGCGGCGGCACAGGTGCAAGAGCCGTCAATTGTGCATTCAGGGGTCCACCTCTTCCTCCCCTTCTTTTCATTCATCCTTCCATCTACTCAGTTCCCACCCTTGGGTGGTGTATCTTCCCACTTCAAATCCTGCTACTATCATCTTCTCCTCTCTTCCTGGGTCCGCAAACCCCCATTCCTCTTCTTCCTATCTAGAGTCTCTGGATTTTCCCTCCTCTCACAATTCTGGGCCTCGGCCTATGCCCTCTTATCATCCCGATCTCGGGACATCTCCTAGTTCTTCTCCTCCGGTATCCCCGGGTTCGCCTTCTTATTCCCCGACCTTGTCGGGTGTCTATGATTCTCCTTCCCCAACTCTATCGGGTGGTCCTCATTCTTCTTCTTCGACCCTATCGGATGTCTACCATTCTCTTTCTCTGATCATGTCAGATGATTCTCTTTCTCATCTTTCTACTCATTCTTATTCACCCTTTTAGGGTTCTTGCACTTTTTCATGCTGCTTTCGAGGCTTTAGTCCGCCTTGATCTGAGGTAATCTAGTTTCTTCTGTATCTGGTTCCTTGTTATCAGGGTCTCTGTGCCTTAACGAGGGAGTTCTAGCCCTAGTCTCTCTTCCTTTTTATCCTCCTTCATCTAGTTTGGTGTCTATCGCTCCTCCACGTCAAGGAATCTTTCAATCCCTTTGCTATCCTCTCCCTTTTGTCCTGTCAAGCAAGGAAAATAAAGCTCGCACTCCTCAAAACTCGATGGTCAAGATCACTCCACGGATTTGTAAAGGTATTTTGTGCAAGAATATGTTATCATTGCTATTACTCTTATTACTCCTGCACATGCTTATAACGTTGGTTCCTCGACATGGTTAACTGACTTTTAGAAATTTGCTTAGTTCATTTAAAATGAGTTCGCTTCTGCAGCATCCTTAGGCCAGTGATAGCTCCGCGCTGGGAGTCTAGTTCTTTCCCCGATCGTTGAGGGTGACCTTTGAGCATGGGTTTTCACACACCACACGGCGAGCCATAGCCGATTCCTCTGAGGCACACCGTTGCTACATTGGCCATACTTTGGGTATGCACAAAGGTCTTTTTCTCTTCTCTGCTCGGCCAAGTGCAGGGGCAAGAGATTGATGGATAAGATGACCAACCTAGGCGCTCCCTAATACGAGAGAGGTCTCAAATAGGGGCAGTCTTGAGCCTTGAAAAGTAAGCTTTCATGCTTTATCTAGCAAATAAGGGCTGTCAAAAATAAATGGATGAATCAATGCAAAATTATGAATCAAAGGCAGGGAAAGAGTGGCAGTATAGTTCCCCGCGGGACGCCATGAGCCCGGTCGCATGCATGCCTGATAAATATGGGTCTCAAAATCAAAGACACAAAGCCCCGGCACAACAGCCTATCTCTTTGAGGGGTGGTGCCCTAGAAGGAATTCAAAGTCCTGATGTCTCCCATCCTGCATAAAGCTTGTCTCCAATTTTTCTTCTATTTCTCTCTCTTAGGATGGGTAGTATCTCGGGTATGGCCTTAGTAGGGGCACCGTTCTTTAGAGGCAGTTGGTTGTGGTAAGCCACCCTCACATGCACGCCCTGCTCAAGAGAAGTCTTTAATGAGAGGGGAGGGACGGCGATCTCTGGCTAGTAGTTCGAGCCTATCTTTGGGTGCTGCGAATTACTATTAAAAAATTCAAAAAAAATGAGATATTGTCAAAAATCTAAAAAAATGAGATATTGTCAAAAATCTAGAAAACATGATGAGATATTATCAAAAATTCAAAAAAAATGAAATATTGTTCAAATCCAAAAAAAATTAAATATTTTCAAAATCTAAAAAATTGAAAAATCTAAAAATATTTATCTTTTATATTTTATTTTGAGAATAGATACGTAATATGTTTGCTAAGTGTGTAGGTTACAGGTACTCAGGCATTCCTCACTATATCTTTGTGCTCTGTCTCCTGTCCACATCTTTGATTTGGTCTTCCCTTCTTCAATCATGTCTCTCGATCTGTTCTGAAGCTTATGTCCTTCTCAGCTTTTGTTTGCAATGATCATATCTATGTGAGAGGGCTTTATCTCACGATTATGAACCTGGCGGTTCTGCTTCATTCTGATCTTGGGTTTTGATTGAAGGGCGTATTTGTTTATGTCCTTTGTCCCGCCGTGTCCTTGTCTCGCCATGTCTATGTCCCACCGTGTTGTCCCACACATGTTATTTTGTTCTTCACCACGTGTTGTTAGTTGTCTTGCATGTTGTTAGTCATCCTTCTATATCTCGTGTGTTATCCCAACCGTGAGGTCATCCCTCATGTTCTTGTCCCAACCATGTGTTGTCTCACTGCATTATTGTCTTGTTCCCCACGTTCATCTTGCATACGTGTGGTTTTTTTTTCATGCCATTGCATATGTGCTTGTTCGTCTTGTTGTGTTGTTTTCCATTCGTTTGATTGTTATGTGTCGTTCAGTTGAGCGTTATCTTATCGTCATTATGTTCATGCTTGTTTATCGTGTTCATTCATATTGTTGTTGTCTTATGTGAAAATCCATAAAATTCAGAAAATACAAGAAAATCTAAAAAAGATGCCGTTTCGCTTGGCAGGTAAGTCAGGTATGGCTCTCTATCATTTCTCATTGTTGCATTACTATATGGTATCTACGTTATTATAGTCTCTCAAGGATCGACTGGTTGTCCGTGTGTTCTAGGATCTGATGTTCCCCTTTAACAAAAATGATGATGATCTAGGAGCATACGATTAATCGTTGGATAGGCCGCTCGGTTGAGTCGGGTGGGGGACGATAGACTCTGCCTCGCACGCCGTGGTTGCAAGAAGACTCTTGACCCCGTCTTGGCTCGGTCTAGCAATAGTATCTTTGAGTACTTTCTATTTTATCTTTCTTTGCATTCGTTTTAATGATTTCTTTAATTTAGCCCAGCATGCATCATGTCATTTTGAGTATTCGTGCCTCGTGATCCGTTCAACGATTTCTCCTCAGCATTGGTTAATTGCACTTAAGCTCTCTTAGATAAGAGATTCTTCATTCCACTTCAAGTTTGAACGATTTCTCTGATCTTGTCGCTCGGTCTGTTTGGCCAGCGTGATTCCTGTCTGGATTTTATCTCAGTCTTGTTTTCCTTTTTCAGCTCTTATATATGATGTGTTCCTTCCGACCCACTCATTATCCGTGGATTGTGTCCCCAATGAGACTGGTCGTGTTCCCTTTCCTTTCGTTTAGTTCTCTAGACATGTCTCATCCTTGTCATCCATTTCAGGTGGTTAGTTCGGCATTTTCGGGAGAATTTCTGTCGCTTATTGGTTATGACGGTTGTCTTTTTGCCTTGATGACCGCTTATCAGTTCTCTCCGCTTCATCTCCGCTTCATCTCCATTTCATGTCGCTGTCGCTTTCGCTCCATCTCCTTTCCATTTCGTCTCCGCGCCACTTTCGCTCGTTCCCTTGCAAAGCGGACATCAAGGAGGGGCATCTGTTGACACCCGTTTTAGCCCACAAGTTGTGTCATTTCTCTTATTCATCATTTTTGATGTCCCGAATTAGCCATTATTTTGGAGCTTCCTTGGATAGATTTTGAGCCTATTTTTACCATTCCATATCCTTTAAGTCTTGGAGATCATGATTTCCTAGAGCCCTGGAGCTTATCTTATCAAATTCTGGCTTCCAAGTCAACTTACGGCTCATTTAGGCCGGCTTCCCTCAAGTAATCGGCTCTCTCTCACTGCGCAGTCCTGAAAGTGGTCCTTTTTCATCTTTTTCTATCCTTCTATTCAAAATGTTGTCTTCCTCAAAGTTGTTCGTCTTTCAACGATCTACAATTTCTTCTTCTACGCCGTTGGCCAGTTCTGCCCCTATTGTGAGCTATTCACATTTTTCCGGCATGCTGCGCTGTTCACCTATGTCTCGTAATTTTTCTCTCTATTCTAGCCCTATTTTCTCCCTCTTATAATCATTTTATCAACTTGCTTTCTTCATAAAAGTTGTTCCTCTCTCGGATATCTACAATTTCTTTTTCTACCACTTTCGCTAGTTCTGCCCCGTTTGAGAGATACGCTTCAATTTCCAAAGTCACGCGCAGTTTGCCCAAAATCTTCCTCCATCAGTGTGACGGCCCTACCCTAGACCGTCACACCAAAACTTGCCCGAAATAGCCCTGTTCGACCCCTAGAGCGTGGCGGTCCTACCCTAGACCGTCAGAGTTCATGTGACGGTCTAGTATGGGTGCGTTACACCGAAACTTGTCTGAAATCGTCCCGTTTGACCCCCAGAGTGTGACGGACCTATCCTAGTCCGTTACATAACTCTGACGGTCGTATGATAGACCGTTACACACACCTGAGAGTCCAATTCGTGCTGGACTCTGCTCCGTTTCTGTGCGTCGTGGCCCTCTTGTAGAGTCCATAACTTCTTGAATTCTACTCCGAATTGAGCACCGTTTGTTCCTATGGTTTCTCCTTGATATTATCTTGAATTTAGTCCAAAGAACTCCAAATTTCATTCGCTATCTTGCTCAGAATCACACTCAAAAGTTGAGGGTTTAGGTGTCCTGGTTCAACTCAAACTCTACAGATTAAGCTCCAGGGCTCCCTTCCAGAAGCCATGTCTTCCAGATCCTTCATCCAAATAGAGTCCCGTTTTCTCCTATGACTTATCTTGACTATTATCTAGAGATTGATCCATAGATCTTGAGATTTGATAGACTCTATGTCTTAAACTCATGGAGGAAAGTTGGGGGTTTCACCACTTTTCTATAAAAACTGCCCAGTTTGCAGTCGCAACGGGGGGGCTCTTTCTTGGTTCGGGGCGAAGCCATGCTGCAACTCCAACTCACAACTTCGACCCTGGCTTGAAGAGGGTAGTATTAGCTTTCCATTGCATCCTTCTGGGCTTGATTTCATGATCTACATTCTTAGTTCTCTTCCTCTCAAAATCATAAATCATCACAATTTTTTGCACTTTTCTGCTACACATGCACTTTTACACGTTTTGCATCAATGATTTCTCTATATTCTCTCAATCAAATCTCATGATTTCAAATCTCATGCATGCACAACACACCCACCTATTATTTCCACCCTTCCACAGGGGTTAAAAACCTCCCCCCGGTGCGTTCTCCCTTAATTTCTACCCCTATTTTATCACTTCGGGATTGATACTACACATGCATGTTCTAATGGTTTTTTTGTCCTTGTTTTGACTTTGTTTTGCAGGAGAGCATGAATACAACGTGAGGCCCTCTTCCTCTAGCCGGCTGGAAGGAGAGGAGGTTTGAATCCACAAGTTCCCCGCACCTCGTTTGTCAAGCGCGATCAAGTTTTCTTTCCAAGGTACACGGCGCCGTTCTTTACACTTCTTCATCCTTTGGCGTTGTTAATCCTTGGTGGCGATCACGGTTAGTATTTCTCATCCTTTCATACCACATTATCTTTGATTCATATGTTTATGCATGTATGTATTTAAAGGGGGTGGGATAGGAATCTAATTAAAAAACAAATCAATAGCAAGGTGTTCGGGCGAATGGCCGACATACCCCGGGTTGCCGAACGAGCCATGTAGCTGGTCGACGAGCCTCGGATTTGGCCAAGGGCCAAGGGTAGGAGTCAGTAGGGGCTGGAAGGAGGTACCTTGGGCCGATGGGCATTGCCTCGTGCTACGTGCCATGTTGTACGGTGGGTTGGCAGGGTAGCCTCGGGTTGGCCCGAGAGCTAAAGTCGAGTGGCATGTTGCCACATGTCTGAGGGTCGGGGGTGGCCCCGGCTTGCTGGGGGGGTCGTTGTATGACCCAATTGGTGTACTGGGACCGTGGGGTGGCCCGCGGGTTGGTGTAGAAGGGTTGAAGCACGTGCGCCCACAAGGTGTTCGGCAGAATGCCGAATACACGTGTGTGAGCCGTACAGGCGTACTATAGGCCTCTTGAGCCTGTGGTTGACCTATTTGGGTCTCCCTTTGACCTTGGAGGGTTGAGGGAAGGCGTTCTGGGATAGGCCCCTAGCCTCTTCACCGAGTGCCATGTGGCATGGCTTGTACTCGGAGTGTCCCCGGGGCGGCCCGAGTGACCGTGTAGAGTGCGGAGGAAATTTGCGACCTATGAATCGGTAGCGATCCCGATTGATTGCTAGGGCCGTCGTGCACCTCGGACAATGTGCTAGGGCCGTCGGTCGGGCCCACTGGGTTGTCGGAGGGGCCGGGTAGCCCATGCCTTGAAGGTGTTCGAGAAAATTCCCGAACCCCTATCTCTGGGTATTTGGCTGGGGAAATAGTCCGAGCACAATAGTAGTGCAACATCATGTGTGTAGAAAAATAAAAAGTTCTCAAAAGGGACAAATAGATGAGGCAGACTAAAGCTAGTATGCTTAATGATCTGATTAAGAGGTGCACGGTGAAAGGCATTAGCTTGGAATAGTAAATGGGGGATGTAATTATCTTAACTGTGGATTTAATATTACAAATGCACAAGTGCTGCAGAACTTTGAGACGCATTCTTAAGTCATGTACTTTAATTTTCAAACTAAGGCTAGTGTGTATTAATGATTCCAGATTCCTAATATTTGGTTGATTTTGTGAAGCAAGAGTTGGATATGAAAGTATGGACTTTGCAAACTCTTGTTGGTCTTGAATTTTAATTTATTTACATTGCTAAGGGACTAGGAATGAGTAAGTTGGGGGTGTGATAAGTGCTATATTTTATATCATAAGTTGCATCACATTTATCATCTTCGAGCATTAAATGAATAAAGTTGTGCAACATGAGCAGTTAATTTCATTCTCACGAGTAATTTGAGTCTGCATGCATTTTATCATCTTTCTAAGCCAAAATGACCATGTGAGAAATATTCAAGAAATTTGTACAATTATTTTTGGATGAAATATATTGATTATTTGAATTTTTAAGAAATAGCGACCGATGGATCAGACGCCATTTCTATGAATTTTATGAAAAAAAAAGAATGAGCGATTGAGCAAATGGGCACCCATTTGTTTGACTGGAAAAAAGAAGAAAAATAAGAATTAGCGACTGCATGAAAGGGCGCTATTTCATTTGATGAAAATAGAAAAAAGAAGAAAACTGAAAAATATGAGGAATTAGCGACCGTCGAAGCAGGCGCAATTTCTTTGGAAAAGAATGTGTGACCATTCAAGCAGTCGCCCAGTCAATTATACGGAAAATCCTAAGGAAAATGAAGAAAAATGGAAAAAGAATAAGCGGCTGTCTGCACAATCGCCAATTCCTTGATTTATGGAAAAAAGAGAAAATATCAAAATAAGGAAACAAGAATGAGCGACCATTATTGAAGTCACTATTTTAATGTGCGTCCACAGGGTTGGACGCCATTTCTTTTAGAGGCAGAAACGGAAACATATGTTGTTGGCTTGCTATGTTTTGAGTTATCTTCCCTTGATTGAAGCAAGTAGGACTCTATCCATAGAAGGAGGTCGTGTTTGAGCAAGATATTGATGCTACAAAATTGAGTTTTGAGCTAATCTGTAGTCGCCGATCGTGGAAGGTTCTATGTGCCCTATAAAAACCTACCCGAGAGCAAACGGAGGAGGATCCTTTGGCCTTTTCATGCTTTTCTAGTTTTCTTCTAAGTTTACTTTATTCATTAAATCTCTCCGTTTTCAAATGTTCTTCAAGTTTTTCTTCTTCCTCTTCTTCAATTCTCTTCTGTTTTCACGTTATTCTCAACTTTATAAGCATCTATTCTACGTTTTTTAGTGTTCACCTGCACCTTTTCACCGTCTTCTTCTTCCTCCGATCTCGCCCTCTTATTCACATTTTCTCTTTTTCCTATCTTCATCAATCTTCTTCATCTCCTCAAGTTCTTCAACTTTCTCTTCTTCTACATCCTCTAAATATCTCTAGTTTTCAAGTTATTTCCTTTCTTCTCACCCTCTATTTTAACTCAATTCTTTTTACTGTGTTTTTATTGCACTTCCACCGTACCCTCTTTCCCTCTGTTCACTCTCTTTTCACAACACACTCACGCACACACTTGTTTAAGTTTTCTTCTTCCTCTCTTCTATCTATTTCTCCCTTCTCCATTATTCATCTAAATCCCTTTGGCGGAGATTCTTACTTCGGTCCTCTCAGCGGCGTCTATCTCCACGGCGGAGCGCTTCACTCAAAAGTTTGGCAAGGAGACGGCGGCATTCTTCATCCTAATTTCTCGGGTCTTATTTCTTCCCTTTCTCTTTTATTTACAAGTTGTAATCGTCAACTTTCATAGATTGTAATTTTCATTTCTTTAGTAATAAAATTCATCTTTTAGCAAATTGTGTTCTTTTTTCTCCCTCTCTTCCTATTTATCTTCTTAACCCTCTCATCTTCTTTAGATAGCTTTATTTTCAAGCAATCTTCTTTTTCTTTTCAATCTTACTCAAAATTCGGATCTTTCAAATATAGGGATTTTTCATCATGCTTAATTAAAAATATTTCTTCTTCGTGGGATCGACCCATTCTTACCACTTTACGTACTCTAATTCAAATTTTTTAAGTGAGTGAGTGCGATTATATTTTAAATTGTGGCACGGCATTTTTGACAACGAGTGTTAGTGGCTATCATTGAGTTGGGTTGGACCTGATTGGGCCGCTCTGTAGCATATGTCTTTTGGGCCGTTGATTTACCCCTCTCCAACCGAAAAATAACTTAATTAAATTAATTTAACTAAATTAAACTAAATCAGAAACCCCGGCCTCCAGCATGGAATAAATCCCGTTCGATCTCAAAATTGGAGGAAATTAAACAACGACAAATTTGGGGTTCCGCCCCTACGTCCGAGGGTGATAACCCATGCCGAATCACCACCGTTCACGGTCGATCCTTCCACTCGCTTGCTCCCATGAAGCCACCACCGTGAGCTCGCCTCTGTCGCGTCGCTACTCTTTCTTTCCCCTCACTAGTGTGCTACTGCTGCCGCTTGTGGCTTCGCCTCGCCGTCATTCCCATGGCCGTGCGGCCGTCGGTGCCACTCCCCCTGCTACAGCCTGCCACCGGCCACCACTGCTGCTACTGTTGTGGCTCCTCGCCGCGGCCATCTAGCACCACCGTAGCTACTCAGGCAGCCATTGCCGCCGTTAGTGTCCACCCCCACACCCATCTGCCACGTCGCTGCCGCTCTCCACCCCTTGCTCCCCATGCCGCCGTTGCTGCAGCAGCAACTGCCGCCACAGCTACTCCCACCGTCGCACAACAATGGCATTCACACACATCATTTTGTCATCATCAAAAATGGAGAGATTGTTGCATCCCCTAGTTGATTTTAGTGCTTGGTTTTAATGATAACAAACTGAGTGTGCTTGTGTGTGTGTATCATTGAGAAACATGTTTGTAACTTGTTTAATGAGTTAAAGGATGGCTTCAAGGTAAGTTTCTATGAAGATAGCTTGTTAGCTTGTTGAGTATTTCTGAATGAGAGTTTTTATTGAGCAATGATGATTGAAAAACATTTAACACTTATTTACCTTGCTTTGCATGATCACATCTTGTGGACGTCAAATGTATGCATGAATGATTCATCTTGTTGTCCATGATTCAAAATAGGTGGTAAATCATGTCTACGTTCTTCAAGAAATTTTGGTAAGGCCATGGAATTCTCAAATCTATCATTGCGTGAATTCTGGTTAAGCTGCTGCGTCGATCCCCCCAAATAGTGGAGTCAACCTGCCCATATATTGCATTGACCCTTCTATGTTTCATGCACTTCATACATGAGTTTTCAAAGTCTTGAATGGGTGTTTCATGCATTTTCTACATGAGATCTTTGGGTTTGCAATATGCTCAATCTATCTACATAAAACTTGATGAATGTGATTTGAATGATTTTCATACTTTGGTTAAGTGCATGGCTAATTGCTCTTGATTTTTGGTTGGGGAAACTGAGCTTTGCTTATGTTTACATGTACATTCTTCATGGTTATTAAGGCTCACAATGTGCTTAAGTAGTTCACATAAATCTTGAAGTAAATTACTTGAATGTGCTTCATGCATTTTCCACATGGGACTTTTGAGACTAGTCATATGTTCAGGTTCCTCATGTATATCTTAGTAGAAATTGGGATGATAATGATCTTATATTGTAGAGATACATGATGATTCGAATCTATGTCTTGGTTGTGGAGATTGTAATGAATGGTCATTTTAAAATGAAGGTACATAGGTCTTTTGTATAGTTTTGAATGTACTCTATGCATATTCCTCATGCGATATTAAAAGCCATGATGGTGAGAACTGGTTGAAACTTTGATATGAAACTTGGTAAGCTAGCAATATACTCATTTCGTATGTTCATGCATGTTCTTCATAGGACTCTTGAGCTAGTGTTCTAAACTATTCATGTAAATCTTGTTGAAATTAGTTCTTTCTGTTGGAAATGGGTCTGAGACTGTTTAATATGCTCCCAAGACATCAAAAGTTTGATCAAACATAAGGTGGCATCAATGTACATGAAAAACCACTAATTTCACCTTATTTTTCTGTTTTGCATGTTTTTCGATTGACCAATATAGCCAAAGCAATCCAGTCAATACTGTCTTAGGGATTGGTCGACCGACATTGAGACTTCGGTCGACCAAAATAGCCAGAGCTGGGTAGTCTGAACTGATTCACAGTTCGGTCGACCGCCACCCAGTTTCGGTCGACCGATTCCGTCGGGCGTTCCGGCTAGTTATTTTCGAACCCATCTCGAAACCCATTAAGCCCAATCCGTTTGTGCTCCCTTTTGACCCCTTTGCCCCTAGGGTTATCATATACATCTAGGAGAGGTTTTGCAAGGTTTTTGTAAGGGCTTTATGGGTCTTTTGCACTCTTATATATATACATATACATGAGCTACGAATTTAGAAGAGAGAACCCTTATGTGCTAATATGTTTTCTATCTTGTAAGAGAAGAATGGGGAGAAAGGAAGAAGGAGCTCAAGAGGAGAAGATTTGATCTACATCAAGGCATTTCTGGAGCTCGTGCAAGAAGAGAAAAAGGAGCAGATTGAAGAGAGGATCAAGAGGACGCTGAAATCGCCACCATCTGACTACGAGTCAAGAAGAACCTGAACATTCCTAGAAGGGGGAGCTTTACTCTTGATAGATTTTATTTGGTTCAGTCTTTAGAACATGCTCTGGGTTTATTGTATCTATCTGTGCACACTTTGTTCACTTCTGAAAAGATATTCTGTGTGTGTGTGACCGTTCGTGTACGGTCGTGTGTGTTTGGTGTTGCTAATGTTGCAGCGTGTGTGTGTGTTGTTGATCCGGTCGTCGGATCATGTTGGAGACTCCGTCTCTGTGTGTTTTTGGGGTTGTATCCCGTGTGTGCAGGGTCTGTCCTGCGTGTGTGTGTTGGGGCGTGTCCCCGTGTGTGTGTAGGCGTCGTCCTGTGTGTGTGTTGGAGCTTGGCTCCGTGTTGGGGAGTTATCCCCGTGCTAATTTTTCAGCGAGTGAAGCCTCACTGGTTTGATGAGGGGTGGACGTAGGGAGCCCGTCGTGGTCCCGAACCACCTTAAATCCTTGTGTCTTGTGGTTTGCCTTGTGGTTATGTGTTTGATAGCTTAATCCGCTTACATGATCGAGTGAGAACGGCGAGATTGAGAGAACTTAAGTTTACTCTTTTTAGTTTATTTTCATCAATCTCGTTGAATCTACTAATTGTGCTAAGTAAGCCTTAAATTTGCCATATCGCGTGGGGGATAATTCAACCCCCCTTCTTGTCCGCTCGCCCCCCGGCCGTCACAGCTCTGCCTTCACCGCGCCACTGCCCTTGCTCCCTCTCCACCGGCCAACTCTGCCACGCCATTGCCACCACTCGTCACCTCTGTCCACTGCCCACCGTCATCAGTGGTGAGAGGGAGAAGGGGGAGATCGAGAGCGAGAGGGGGAGGAAGATCGTGAGAGAGGGAGAGGGAGAGGGAGGAAGAAGGGGGATCAGGGGGAGAAGGAGGAGGAAGGAGGAAGAAAAAGAAGGAGAGAAAGAAGAGGAGGGGGAGACGTGGGTTTGGGCATGGGGGCCCCGCCCTCGATTTAATTTTTTCCTTTCTTTTTCCATTGCATTCCCTTTTCCTTTTTTACTTTATCTTCTCTTTTTTTGAAAATATAATAAAATCATGATTAATCTAAAATGTTATTAACTTCAGAAATAATTTAATATTCACAATTTGGGGATCCGAAGATCTGATATCCATAGATCCGAACAAGTAGACACCCGATCCGAAATCTTGGGATGTGATAGGGAGTACAGAGGCGGAGGGGGAGGAAAGAGGGTTTACAACGAAGGGGGAGTAAAGCGGCGTAGGGGGTGGAAAGAGAGTTTATGGTTTATGTGTAGGCACAAAGGGGACAAAAGAAAACTCACTTTTCGTGCAGGCGCATGCAGAGTATTTCCTCCATTGGCGTCAAAAATCTTTGCACCTATTCCTAGCACACCATCAAACCGTAGGTATGAAATATAATTTACCTACACCAATGACCGTAAGTAATATATAAAAATAAAAACAGTAGGTAACGATCACTCTACGGGTGATTATTCTATTTCACTAGTCTGACATATTCCTACGACATTACTAAATAGTAGGTATGTTACATCACGTACTTACGACCCTAACTGTAGGTAATTCAGTATAGCTATCTATTCCTACAATGCTATCAAATGGTAGGTACATGACATCACGTACCTACGACTTTATCCATAGATACCTTAGTAAAGTTATCTATTCCTACAGCTCTACTAAACCATAGGTATAATACACCATTTACCTACGACATTGTCCGTAGGTAGTTTAGTATAGTTATCTATTCCTATGATGCTACCAAACCGTAAGTAAGATACCCCACGTACTTACGACCTTAACCATAGGCAATATATAAACCCACAAAACATAGGTATACTATAATCTATTCCTACGACTAACAGAATTGTAGGTAAGTGTCGTAGGTAAAGGTGCTCTTTGGTGTAGTGCTATCTGGCTTTTATGATCATAAGAAAAGTTCTTGAATTATTATTTTATTATTTTATATTTTAACACATGACACATATGCTGTCCGAAATACAAGTATCCTTAACAAGTGCTCCTAATGAAATGTTGAGATAGGATGAAGTTTATTAGCTTATCTAACTAAAATGTTAGTAGAACATCATCGAGTTAACAAAAGGGCATCAACTAGTTGGAAGCCCGAAGCATGGGAAGCCATGCGATTAGAATTTAACAATAGGTTTGGATTATATGTTACTACAAAACAATTGAAAGCTCGAGTCTAAGAGATGAAGAATGATTATGTTGTAATAAAGAATATACTCAATGCAAGTGGCTTTGGTTTCAACCCTGTATTGAATGCATTTGTTGCAACTGATGAAGTCTGGGATGTTTATATTCAGGTACTAAATTATTTTCATGATAAAATATTTTATTTTATGTATAAGTTGAGAGAGGTTTAAAAATATTTTGATATATTTCAAAAACATCTTGAAGCAAGGACATGTAGATGAGTCTCTATACCACTATATAATGAGTGGTATGAAATATTGGAGGATATTACTTCTCTTCTTTTTATTTATTACATATAAATATTAAATATTAAATATATATATATATATATTAATTATAGGTACTAAAACAGATGGGAGTAGGCAACAAAATACACTTCCACGTCCAAAAACATCTGAAGCTGTCGATCCATACAAGACACCTCCTCATGAAACACATGTGGATTTGACAAAAGATGATGATAGTTAAGCATCAAGTCTTGATTATAAGTTTGTGATAAGTACTGAAAAACGTAAAAAAGGTAAAGAATCTGTTGTCTCAATTGAAAAGTCTGAAAGGAGAAGGTCGAAAGAACCAACATCTTTAACTGAAGTAATGGTGGAGGCAACTTAAGTGTTCAGAAAGTCATCAACGCCTTCTTCATAAGAAAAGATTCAGGAGTGTGTGAAATTAATCATAACGATGAATCTCACCATTTTCGAGAAAGCTAAAGCAACTGGTTTAATTAGGAGAGACAATGCTTATCTTGTATTCTTATAATTTGATGATGTAACTCGTTTATAATAGTTGAAGTTACATCTTGGGGATAATTGATCAGATTTGTATAGGAAATTTAGGAATAACTATCTTGTTAGATCTTTTTTACATTATCTCATGTTTTGTTGACTATAGTATATTATCTTTCAATACAAACGTGTTATCATTTTTTTAAGAGTTGATTGATTGTATGCGTATGATTCTTTGATGTGATGAACCTGATATTTACATTCTTTAAATTTGGTACTTTAATTACAAGTAGATGGATATAGTAGAAAAATTTGACGATGTTAGTGAGGTAATGATCATATTTATAGCACTTCGTCGTCAAGTTTTTCTTATTATGATGACATTAGTGAAGATTGCTTATGATCGCCAAAGGATAATTCAAGGAAGCGCATAAGAACGTCTACTCTTACTGATAGGATATACATGCAAGAGTTATTGGAAAGGACTAAAATTTAATTCCGTGAGACATGTCATATGAATAAATACATATTTTATTTATTGTGTAATGAGATTAAAAGTTTGATAGTGTTAAAAGAGAATACTAGAGTTGACACAAAGGAGATGGTAATAATGCGCATTTACATTTTGACAAAAGGTGCAAGTAACTGAACTGCTTAAGATAGATTTTAACATTCAGATGAAACAATAAGTCGTCAATTTCATGAAGTAATTGATGCTCTCGTCATTTTAGCACCGAAGTTCATTTCTCTCCCTCCTATAGTAACTCCACAATACATCTGTGATAAATAATATTTTTTATTTTTTAAACTAATATTTCTATTGATTAATGTTAACTTAAATATTCTTCATAGTAATTTTGAAGTTATGTTGTTGTAGGATTATATTTGAGATATTAATGGAGCACATATATTAGTTGAGATTCTAGCCGATGATCGATTACATTATCACAATCCAAAGGGGCAAACATCTCAAAATATTATGGTCGTATGCTCCTTTGATATCCATTTTCTTTTTGTTAATTCTGGATACGAAGGTTCTACTGCTGATGCTACTGTTTTAGAAGGTGCTATAACATCGAGATTTAATGTCCCAAAAGGTAAATATTTTTTTCTTAAATTATATTTATTTATATATGTAGTGACATTTATTTTCATGAATAGGTAAATATTATCTCGTAGATGCGAGTTATGTGAACATATCATAATTTATAGTGTCACATCGAGAAGTAAGATATTATTTGAAGAAATTTGGTTTAAATCACTCTGATCTACAGAACCCAAAAGAGCTTTTCAATTTGTGACATGCTCCACTACTAAATATTATTGAATACATATTTGGAGTGTTAAAAGAAAGATTTTATATTTTTCGTCAATCGTTAGAATATTCTCTCGATGTACAAATGAAGATAATTATTGCTGCATGTATTTTGCATTATTTTATTTACGATCGTAAACGAGAAAAAGATGAAATGTGGATGTAAATTGAAAAAGAACATGATACATATATTGATAGAGAAGTAGAATGAAAACATCAAGAAAGAATCAGATTTGAAGAATAATAATATTTAACAACACCATATTTACAACGTTGCCTTGGTAAACAATTTCGGAATATAATTGCATTAGAAATGTAGGAGGATCATGTGAACAAAAGACACTGATCTTGATGATTCTAGTTTTTTTAAATATCATTTTCATAATGTTATTTAATAGTTATTTTTCTCTTTTATAAATGATAGTAATCTCTATTGAACTGTTATTATCACTCTGATAATTTAAAAAAGGTAATAGAGTGTTGTCTGTCAAATAGGTCTACATAAATTTTAAAAATTATGACATTATTGTCAAATTGGAAGTGTTAGTTTTCTTCAATTTTAAATCTAAGTCAAAAACTGACACAACATAATTTTTTAGGTAAAAATAACTTTAAAATTTTTTTCCCATACACCCGATAGAAAACGTGTTACTAAACATCTATAACACTCTGACATCTCTTTATTTTTAATTTTAAGAGAGAAATCACTCAAAAAAATGCAACCAAACACCCTGTTAATAATGAAAACCCATAAGATCAATTATTCTCTTTTTTGGTGTTCTAAAATTGCACCAATGTAGCATGCTTCTAAACAAGGTTTGTCTTAATCTTGGATCGAAGTGTGTCAATTTTTTTAGTGATATCATCTGATATGATACGGAATTATATCATGTTGAGAGTAAATATTTTTTTAAAATAAAAGTATTTTTAACTAAAAAATAAAATTTTAAATAACACGTGTCGATATTTTTCGTCGACACAGTCCAACATAATTGATATACAATGTGTCAGTTTTCCAGTGACATTAATGATATCGTCCAAAGAGCACACTTTTTTAAATTAAAAAAATTATTTTTAATTGAAAAATAAAATTTCAGATGACACGTGCCAGTGTATCAATTTTTCGGTGGTACATTCTGACATAACCGGCATACACCGATAAGTTGCGGTTATGCAAACCTTGGTTCCAAAAATCGTATCAATTAATTTCTTGCGACAGAGAAATACAAGAGTTTGTCTGTATTAATAGTTCGCTTGCAAAAATTAAAACTGTGTTAAATAAACCTATGATTTGAAGAGTAAACGCTCTGGTTTACTGCAAAACCTGCCGCAGATGTGAACAAGCATGGTTTGGGCCCTGCTCGGAGCAGCAGCATGTGTTGGCATGACGAGGGCCTAGTAGACGGCCAATCCGCCACCGTCCGCCTCTGTACGACTGCATGGGTTGTGGGCCGGTTTCGCGGTCGCCATCATCATTCCGGGTCTCATCACCTCCCATCCATCTCGCGTCTGTATCGCGATGTTCCATTCTGCCCCCCCCCGACAAACGGAGAAACGAAGAAGAAGCAGGCAAGGAGAGCCGTGACATGCGTAATCTCCGCTATAAACATGCCAAGGGCAAGCATCCACTCACCAGCGTTTTTGCATCCCTCCGCCGCCCTCTCCATGTTGTGGTTGTCGTGGCCTTCGACACCGTAAACTTCTGCCGAATAGGTCAAGGCCATAAGCATTTATAACCAGTCATGTGAATTGAAATACATGACATCAACAACAAGAAGGAGAGAGCTCCAGATTCAAAAAGGCTCACATATCACCTAAGTCATCTTAACAAAACTTATCAAGTTGTTTATACGTGGGTTCCCTTAATATATGACCTGTCAAGGCCTTGATCAAATGTCTAATGTGAGGGCTAGCTAGAGTGGCTGGGCCAAAAGGACCTCGCATGGGCAGAGTAAGTCCAATGGAAAATTGTGGGTTGGGTGTGTGTGTGTGGGGGGGGGGGGGAGTCGGGTGACCCACCCGACTTGAGCAGATTGCCCGATGCCAAAGTATCAGGACCTTACTCTCTGTGCCCTTTCCTCTCCCTCCCCGTATCCCCTCTCCCCACCTCAAATCTCACCATAGTTATCTCCATTCATTTTAGGGCTAGTTTGATAGCAGGATAAGGTCCGGGCAGGGTGAATTATTAGATTTGTCACGCACACACATAGAGGCACGCACGCGTGCACACACAGAGAGAGAGAGAGAGGTCCTAAGTATAGTTCGACTTCTTGAACCGACTCGGATCGTATCCGAAGAAACCTGATACATGATCTAATCTGTATTACTCGAGTCGTGCGATATTGCACGAGTTTGATCTAGATCCAATACTGCACTAGTGAGGTTCAATTTGTGCAGCTCAACAAGAGCTATAGCGAGGAGAACGTGTTGTTGTAGCAGCGGTCGACCTGGGCATGGAAAGAGATGGGGCTGCGCCCGAGACCCATGACTGTGTGTGCCCTGCCCACGGCCGGACTAGTGACGATGGGGCTAGAGACATTGAAGCCCCGCTAAAAGAGATGTTCTGGAAGCAGATCGCATGATCAGTGCTACATTGAGGGTGGCTGTCTCATAGGAGAAGAACCCAATATAAGTGGAGTGGTGGGCGTTGGAGTAGCAGTGATGGCAGGGGCCGTGGAGGCGGGTGCAAAGGCAGGATACATCTTGGCAGCACAAGGTGACAGTGGCCATAGCTCATGAAAGTAAGGTCAAGGTTGGGCATAGCTCTCTTTGAGGATGTGCTAATAAGAGAGAGGAGATCGTCTATCCAAAGGTCGTCATATATTTGAGAGATTATTATCGTGCATCTCACACGTCTGATGATAATCAAACTCTTAGTTTTAATGACTATGCATTTCGATCCGATATACATGTTTTTAACTTTCTTATTTACTCAGATCTAATTATTTTGTCTATTTTTTATATTTAGCAATAACTATTTTTAACAACGGATCTCCGATACGACGAATCTTAATCGTAAGAGAGGGGTCAATGTGTAAGAGGATTGACGAGAGAAAGCAGCGGCATAAAAGACTATGAGCACATGGAACAGCCAAAATCCATTTGATGCCCCCAGCAGCTTGCTTACCATCTTCGTCAGTTAGTTTCTAGGAGTAAGCAAGGTCACCTACGCTAAGCAACATTCACCTCTCTGGGCATCCAGCTAGGTGTTGTTTATTTTGAGATAATTCTCTGATTTTATAATCACCAGTTTTGAAATTAGTGTAATTTTTTAATTTTAAAATTGAACATATTTCTTTTGAATGGTCGTAAAATAAAACAACTAATTTATTGAGATTTCAACTATTTTTTCCCTATTTTTAGTTTCAGATGGATATAGACCGCAAACCAAAACAATAGAATATCTTAGTTTCATGTGAGCTTACATCGGTAAGTCTATGTATATTATTTTACAATCAAATAAACAGTCAAAAAATATTTTTAAATAAAACAATTATAAAGTTTTATAATATTTTACTATGAAACTAACAACCCTAGTGTGTCGTCCAACTACAGCAAGTGGCTCCAGGCTCCTTAGGACCCACCATGTCTCAGTCCTCCCGCTCCTCTTCCACCCCCATGAAAGCCCATTATTAACCTCAAAAGTTTATGGCCATTTGATTGCCATTATGCGATTAAACAAACAGTTAAGAAAATGATAACAACATATTTTTCTATCATTTGGTAGTATAAACCTATCATCGTGATTAATGATGAAACTTGTGCTCACCCACATTAGTTCAAGCCTCGCAGCTTGTTTTAAGTCGAGCACCAGAAGGAATTGAAGTGCTCAAATGGACACGGAGTAGGGTTGACAATGAACTGAACCACCACGTGAGTCACTCAAGTTCCACTAAAGTTTAGTTTGGCTAATTAAATGAGCCAACCTTGAGTTTGGGGGTGACGCTCACTGCACTAAATGAGTCGGGCCTATGTTTCACTGAGTTTGAGTTAATAGATTCACCAGCCAAATTTAATAAAATTTATTTATTTAATTTTTATTTTAAAATGATTCATATGTACACACACCGTCATTTTCAAACGTTAACTGAATAAAGGTTGTCATCATCCTTACTAATTGAAACTTATTTTACTAAATGTGAGATTTAAAATAAGCATACTAGTTAAAGTAGAGCAGTTCTAAATGAGTTGAGACCCCCAAAATGTTAGAGCTCGGCTGTAGAGACAAACTCGGGCTCGAGTTTGAGCATCAAGTTTGGAATAGCTCGGCTCATTGCCACCCAAGGGGAAGGATAAAGACACATCTGAGATTCAGAAAAATTCCGCCATGTTTAACTATGTAACAAGAGAGACTAATTTTCACATAATTATCACAAGTTTACAAATGGAAAGTGATCACTGGTATCTTTCGTAATGGGAGTAAACCGTCCGAACCGCTCCACATGTTCTTGTCTTGGTGGGTGAGTTTCTTCTACTCTTCCTAGGTGAGAGGGTCGAAATCAAGATTTATCGGATCGTTTGTATTGTTTTTTTTTCTGAGATATATGATATGATATTGCATCGTATCAGATTCAGAATAATTTTTCAATTTCAAATGACACGAGTTAATTTTTACACAGATTATTTTATAAAATATTCAAACCCATCTCTTCTTCCCACCTGCGGGCATTTCAAACGCCCACTCGATCGCGTCTTCGATCGTCCAGCGCTTATGGTGCGAACACCCGCTTCCGTCATGAACACCTCTCACACAGCCGTCGACGTCCCAAGCTCTCCCTGTAGCGCCGCCGTACGAGCGAGAGACCTTAGACAGACCCCGACGACAGCGCCACCGCCGTCCACCTCACCAATGAACCCCACGACGTCCCACGCGTCTATTCTCTCACGATGACCACCCCCACGATCCGGCGAGCTACGATTGAATGTGAGTTGGGCGGAGCGCTAGGCTCCGATTTTGCTTTCTTGGGACTTTGCTCAAATCCCCATTAAAACATGCTCTATCTTAAATATATATGTGCGTGTACGTAAATATTATTCTTTCTAAAATTTGTACCTGGAGATGCCGCCTACTTTGGGAGAGCGGTGCTCATGAGCTAGCAGTTGGCGGTAAATTTCCTACATGCAACAGTAGATCGAATCTCCCCATAAGTAAGTACCACGTCCTGCGCCCATGTGACGGTGGGCCTCCCTTCCTGCCCGCACCGATCTTCCCTGTCGCCTTGCCACGAGTGGGGCTCACCTCCTGTCCTCCGCGAACGCGACACCTGGCTTGTGCCTGTGCTTGAAAAGGTCGGTCTCTGCACGGACGATGATCTCCACACCAACCACGAACCATCCATGATCCATCGGTAAACTTAGGACAATGTGAGCGCTCCTCGGATCGGGTCGGGAAGCCCCGGTGGGCCTGTTCCCCGCCCCCATCATGGTACGCCACCACAGCCGCGTCAACGGCATCTCTCCTCGCTGCTTTCGCTTCGGACAAGGCACCGCAGGACGGGGCCGCACACCGCCACCGTGGAGCAAGGCGTCGGGCTCCTCCGGGTACCATAGGTCCATAATGCATGTCGTCGTGCCCGCGTCGGACGGGCCTCTCCGACTACAGGCACGTGACCACACGTGCTCACGGAGCGCCGTCCTGACCCTGTGTCCGTCCTCCTCCCTGTCGCACTTGCCAACTTAAAAACTAATTAATTGGGGTGCCGTAGAATCATGCATTAGTGGAGTCGTTACATCAGAGGGGAGGTGCACTGTGGAAGTTTGATTTGCCGTCCATTCGGTGCCGCTTGGATGGATGTGGCACGGTGGGATTGAGGCATTGTTTTAAGAACGGTGGCGTGCCATCCCGGTGACGAGTGAGAGAAAATAAATGGGCACCAACGACTCTGCGCCAAATGGTCGCGTATGAATCACCTTCTAATGTCTTGTCTCCCGCTTCACTTTGCTTTCGACGATTGTTAGTGAGATCTCGAATTTTAATCGTCACGATAGTGGAGGATGATGACGACACCAGTGACATCCCTAGATTAGATTAGACGTATCTTTTCGAGATAATATTCCATAATTCTATAATTCTGAACAAATTGTGTGCACGTTATCGACGTGAGTAATTTCACGTCACACGTCTAATACACGTCAGTTATAATAGAACAATTAGAGTAACATCATAATGACATCCATCCACATATAAATTTGACATTAACACGGAAGAGGGGGAGATTCATGACCCACTAAATATATGGCCTAAACCGTCCATCAAGACCCGCCAGGCCCTAACAAGTGACATCCCATATAGGACTCACTTACTATAAGGCCACATTCGCCCAAGACCTACATAACCCATCGAGCCTTAGCTCGGTCGCCTGATCGATAGGCCTCTCCGCAATCGAGGAAAGCCTACAGGCAATCTTAACGAGCCATCCCAAAGGTAGATGAATGTTCTCCTGTAGGTGCCCACATTCCTACCCCCCCGGCGTAGGTGAGGGATGCCCCCTTATCTTTTATGGATTAGCTCGACATCAAGATTCCTTGGCGGGCTACGGCGAAGTCCTCGCTATCGGCGCCTATCCAAGCAGAGGTTACGCTATTACCTAGGAGTAGGAATCCCAAGGGGATAAGGAGAGAGCGAGAGTCATTGACCGGGAAGAGTCCCTCTTATGGACATAGCGTCCCTCAAACCCTCGCGTCTCCTCTACCCAGGGAAGGGAGCCTGCAACTATATAAACCTAGAGAACCCCTCCAGAAAGGTAAGCCAACTCTCAGTCACTTCAACTGGTGGAGAGCTCTCTCATGCCCCCTTCCTCTCGTGCCCCCTTTCGCACCTTGCTCTTACCACTCGTTGACTTAGGCATCAGAGGGTTTTCCCCGGGTTCTCAACCTTGGGCACCCTGATTGCTTTCTTCCCTCTTTGCAGTACCCTGTGCTGGAGTGGATGCGCCTTGCAAATGCCCCAGATCAGACGGCTTAGGGCTGGCACAAGATCTGGTCTTTTCATCTGGCACCGTCTATGGGAAGCGAGCGAGAAGCCAGTATGGTGCGAAGAAGCAACAGCAGGAGAGCTACCGACGACAAGGGGAAGGCACCGGCTATTGTAAACGAAGGGCATGCGCCATCACACTCATTGACTGGCCCCCTTCCTAATGACCAGACCAACGCCCCACCTCTGCTGCCACCACTAGGGGACCGCCTACCATGGTGGACCCAGATGCCTTCCGTTCCCTTAATGCTAAATTGGTCTCCCTCGTCGATTTGATGAGGACCCAAGTAGCAAGGGAGGAACGGTCCCACCGTTCCCATTCAAGTCCCCCCCATGCAGAGGCCGCCCGGTTGATTACTGGAGGCCGCTTTATCCTCCATGGAGGTCGCATCATCCGGAGCGGGGCGGGTGGTCTTTCCCAACCCCCACCTCCATCTGCGGAGCAAGAGGCCTTCTCCAACTCGTAGGGGAGGAGAAACGAAGTAGGACAGCCCCGTCAGCCGGCAGAGATGGCCGCCCCCGTCACGGAACGACAAGGAAGAGACCCAGGGCATACCAGGAGCCTCCCGACGTCATCTCGCGCTCATCCGGTGCTCTCCCTCCAGCTCTGAGTGATGCGGGACGAGACCACGGACTCGACTCCGAATGAATATGCAATCCTCGGACTCTAGACAAGCTCGTGATTGTCCCTTAACGAGGGAAGCGTCGGACGTGAGCGGTTGAGAAACCGGCAGTGATCGAGGGTGGTCGGCTCTCTCTTGTGCCCGGATCGGGTCACGGGACGATAACGCTCTCTCTCGCAGCAGCGGTGATATAAATATAAAGCGAGCTAATTACCCTATCATGCTCTCTAGCAACGGCATAAACAAGCATATATGAAATAAAATAAAATGCCAAGTGTAGGAGCGAGCACGATACCTCAACGCTCTCGGTGTGGGGAAGACGGACCCGGCTGAACTCGTACTCCCGGGACAGTTAATACATGAATATTACAGTAATAAATCACTGTCCACTCCACGCAGGGAGGTAAAAGGCTACACAAGTGGGTCCGGGAGGACCGATTTCGGGTTGACGGGCGGCTTCTCGCGTCTCTTCGGCAGCACCTGAACTCGTGACTGTGGGGCCCACGTGCTGGCCGGAGGGGCCGTGTGGGACCCGGTGGCACCACTGTGGTGGGGAAGCTTGGGGAAGCGCTCCCTGGGATGGCGGCACGCTGGAACGTCGATCGGAGGCCGGACGGCTACGATCGGCACCCGCCGGAATAATCGGCCACGGACCTGTCGGTTCTATTTTCTGGCGCGCGCTCCGGCGAGAACGAACGCTGCGATCAGCCTCGATGTCGGATCGGCACGAAACTGGTGCCGTTGGAAATATGCTTCAAAGGGCTTCGACCCTATGGGATCACAAAAAAATCACCCGCCCTGTATTTCTGGTGGGTGAATTTTGAAGGCTGATGTTCTCCTTTTCAGATCTGCTCTGGCAGAAACTTCTTTTCCTGAGAGTTGGCGTTGACTGATAGATAGACCTCCGAATCTGAAGTTGAGTTTTTCAGCAAAGTTGTAGAGGTTCAAGATAAGAAACCGGAGATATTTTTTGAGAAAGGTTTTGTGGAGAATTGAATTTTCTAGAAATGTTATACTGTCAGTGGGTCGGATCTGGACTGAAGCAGACAGAACAGATTTGGGAACTTGGATGAATTTTAGAAAATAGGTAGTGGGCAAACCAAATATCAAGAAAATTCATGGTGATAGAGAAAGGTGGACAGAACTTCTAATAAAATTGGGAGCTCCTGGGAAAATAAAAAAGTGGTCCGGATCTGGAAAACTCAGGGTTACTATCACTGTAGACAGAATCCTGGAAGATCTGGGATGATCTGAAGACCGAAACTGAGAAAATAGCAAAAGAAGGAATTTTGACTTGAATGTTTTTGTGAAGATAGGGGTTCAAGAGGGGAACCACTCCTAAAAATTTCAGCTCCAGAGGAGATGGGATGTGGGAGCAGAAATTTTGGGAAGATGCTCCTGTCCTGGATAGACAGAATACCAAAGATGACTTCACGGCGGCTCGATGGCGGCACGAACGGTGGCGGCGGCGGCACCGATGATTACCGGAGATAGAGAAGAGATGATAGAAGGTAGATCCACTCTAGAATTGGGGTTCAGGAGGAAGAACACCAGGGGGAGAGGTAGGGGGCGCACCAAGCACTCTTGCTCCAAATGGAATTTTTCTTTCATTAATTGTTCTAAATGGAAAAATACAAGTATATATATGATACACATCAAATCCAATCTCCACCATTGGATCTAGGGATGGGGAAGGGATGGCCTAGATTAAATGTGAGAAACACACAAAAAAAAATAAAATAATGCAAGTGGAAGGGGGCGCCCCCTTGACTAGGAGAGAGGGTTGAATGAGTAGGTAGCCCACCTTGGAAATTTTACCCCCTTTTGTCTCCCATGTGGTCAATTGGTATTCCAACCTTCTAGATGGCCACCTAGGATGGTTGATCAGCCCCGCATGGTCTAGGTGGATCAATGGAAAAGGGGTGAGGGCCCCCTGACTTGGGCCTACTGGAATTTTACATATAAACCCACTAATACTTACAATTGCGTACCCATATAACACAAGGGTATACATACAAATATGAAAGGACATAAATGCAAATAAAATGTGGACGGTCTTGCTTTGATGTCCCCATCAATTCTCCCCGGGTGGGAGGAACTCGACCCCGTCGAGTAGGGGTATGGATGCTCGAGTACTCCGGCGGATCCGTCACCGTGCCAAGTAACGCGGGTATGCTCCACTCCAAGTGACCGTCACCTGCTCATTCCATATATACCCGATATGCACAAGCTGCTGTGGGCTAGAGGTGGACACTCCGGGTGGGGCACTCTCAAAATGGGAGGAGGCGGCTCGAAGACTCACTAGGAATCACCGCTGAGTCCCTGTAGGTGATTGATCCGGGTATAGATGTAGAACCGATCCCATACTCATTGAGCGAGTCCACTCGCCTCTTACTCATAAGAGATCGACAACGAGCTTACACAAGACACATGCAGACAGACATACCACACAAAGAAAAAAACACACCGACTCATCTATGACCCTAGACACACCTAATGTTAGTCCGACCCGTACATGGGTGATGGCGGACCAGGACACCAGAATGTGTGCCATGCATACATTTGACGTAACCGGAGATGGGTGGCATAGGGTACACCTAAATGTCCAAGTATGACCCAGTCATGCATGGACAGCCCTTTGGATTTGGGAGACTTGAGAGGGGTAGGAAAGCCGGGTGTAGGTGTATTGTGGACTGGCTTGGTGGGTATGGAGGACCCGACCCGTAGGAAAGGGGTATGAAAGTGGACTTTCCCGACAAGGTAGAATGAAAGTGATGGATCACTAGGCCCACTAGAGAAGGGGTCGAATGGGTCCAAGAATGTGTGACCCTTTGATTTCTTCATTACATAGTCCCATGGGTGAAATTCATGAAGGTGTTGATCACCTCCATCCATCGTGGTAGATGGGACCGTGCATAAGAGATATGACTCCTCCCTCAGAAGAAAAGTAACAAAGTCGGGCTCGTCCGGTAGCGGGAGAAGTAGAAGAACCTCCGTGGTGACACAACCCACGGTGTATGCGGAGGTAATGGACCCTAAGGCGGGGTGGGTGAAGCTACGACTCGTGGGTTGGTCGAAGCCTCGAGCCAAAAGATGCGTCAACTTCCATTGTGAATCTAATCCCATAACAAGATCGTCCAACGTGTCAACATGGTGACTAGATCGAAATGTGGTATGGAATGAGTTGACCGGCACTAAAGATAAGGTGGGGTCCATGGATGGGAAGGGATGTGGGACTAAGCCATCCTTGAGCCAACTAAGAAGTGGCTCGATTACGAAAAGCGTACCCGCTAGAAACACGAGTGGCTCGGGCTTTGGTAGCTCCAAAGAAGAAGGTCCTGAATGAAGATCGGAAGTAGATGGCAATGGAGCTCTAGGGAAGGGGTTCCCCGACTGAGGTGGGGAAGGCCATGGTGTAGGCGGTCCGACCGGATCGGGACTCGGTTGGGAGGTAGATGCTTGCCAAAGGGTTCGACCTCTAGAGCGAGAAAATCGAGACTCAAATGGTTCGACCTTTAGAGCGACCTTATAGGCCTGTGCCAAAGAGAACATGTCGCGGACAAGGCATTCAATTTGGAAGTGAAACCGCAAACCTTCCCGGAACTCTAAGGCAGTCGTGATGCTATCCTCTCCAACTCCATATTCCATCCGGTACTTATCATAGTCCCGAATGTACTCGGACACGGACCTATCGCCTTGGACGGGTCGACATGGGTTGGCCATAGTTGCCAAAATGTGGGAATGGATCCCTAGGAATGGATATGCAAGGCCATTTGAACAAGACACTAGACCGACTATGCAAGGTTAGGATGCATGCACACTAAGGACAAGACACCAAGACTCGGTACGTGGCGGAGTTAACCGATCCGAAGATCACTCGCGCAAGTGTGCGGCCTTCCCGATAGACATAGCCTAACGTTCGGACAACACATTTTGATATACCAAGTAAAGGGATGTAAATGTGACCCAAAAAGATACTTTTTTTTGTTTTAAAACAATGATGACCCAAAACACGACTTAGACAATGACTAATGACTAGACGTAAATGACGCTCTTTTTCTTTGACACCCTAGACTCAAACTCGCTCTGATACCAAATTGATGCGGGACGAGACCACTGACTCGACTCCGAATGAATATGCAATCCTCGGACTCTAGACAAGCTCGTGATTGTCCCTTAACGAGGGAAGCGTCGGACGTGCACGGTTGAGAAACCGGTAGTGATCTAGGGTGGTCGGCTCTCTCTTGTGCCCGGATCGGGTCACGGGACGGTAACGCTCTCTCTCGCAGCAGCGGTGATATAAATATAAAGCGAACTAATTACCCTATCATGCTCTCTAGCAGCGGCATAAACAAGCATATATGAAATAAAGTAAAATGCCAAGTGTAGGAGCGAGCACGATACCTCCACGCTCTCGGCGTGGGGAAGACGGACCCGGCCGAACTCGTACTCCTGGGACAGTTAATACATGAACATTACAGCAATAAATCACTGCCCACTCCACGTAGGGAGGTAAAGGGCTACACAAGTGGGTCCAGGAGGACCGATTTCGGGTTCACAGGCGGCTTCTCGCGTCTCTTCGGCAGCACCCGAACTCATGACTGTGGGGCCCACGTGCTGGCCAGAGGGGCCGTATGGGACCCGGTGGCACCACTGTGGTGGGGACGCTTGGGGAAGTGCTCCCTGGGATGGCGGCAAGCTGGAACATCGACCGGAGGCCGGACGGCTCCGATCGGCACCCGCCAGAATAACCGGCCACGGACCTGCCGGTTCTGTTTTCGGGCGCGCGCTCCGGCGAGAACGGACGCTGCGATCAGCCTCAATGTCGGATTGACACAAAACAGGCGCCGTTGGAAAGCTGCTTTGAAGGGCTTCGACACTATAGGATCACAGAAAAATCACCCTCCCTGTATTTCTAATGGGTGAATTGTGAAGGCTGCTGTTCTCCTTTTCAGATCTGCTCTGGCAGAAACTTCTTTTCCTGAGAGTTGGCATTGACTGATAGGTAGACCTCCGAATCTGAAGTTGAGTTCTTCTGGAAAAGTTGTAGGGATTCAAGAGAGAAAACCGTGGATATTTTTTGAGAAAGGTTTTGTAGAGAATTGAAGTTTCTAGAAATTTTATACTGGCAGTGGGTCAGAT
Source organism: Amorphophallus konjac (assembly GCA_022559845.1). Lineage (NCBI taxonomy): Eukaryota > Viridiplantae > Streptophyta > Magnoliopsida > Alismatales > Araceae > Amorphophallus > Amorphophallus konjac. Next base: position 48,888,984 of record CM040120.1, on the reverse strand, counting down.
CTGGACTGAAGCAGACAGAACAGATTTGGGAACTTGGGCGAATTTTAGAAAATAGGTAGTGGGCAAAAAAAAATCAAGAAAATTCGTGGTGATATAGTAAGGTTATCAAAACTTCCAATAAAATTGGGAGCTCCTAGGAAAATCAAAAGGTGGTCCGTATCTAGAAAACTCAGGGTTGCTGTCACTGTAGATAGAATCCTGGCAGATCTGGGATGACCTGAAGACCGAAAATGGGAAAATAGAAAAAGAAGAATTTTGACTTGAAGTTTTTTGTGAAGATAGGGGTTTGAGAGGGGAACCACTCCTGAAAATTTCAGCTCCAGAGGAGGTGGGAGGTGGGAGCATAAAGTCGGGGAAGATGCTCCTGTCCTGGATAGACAGAATATCGAAGACGACTTCGCGGCGGCTCGATGGCGGCACGAACGGTGGCGGCGGCGGCACCGATGATTACTGGAGATAGAGAAGAGATGATAGAAGGTAGATCCACTCTAAAATTAGGGTTGAGGAGGAAGAACACCAGGGGGAGAGGTATGGGGCGCACCAAGCACTCTTGCTCCAAATGGAATTTTTCTTTCATTAATTGTTCTAAATGGAAAAATACAAGTATATATATGCTACACATCAAATCCAATCTCCACCATTGGATCTAAGGATGGGGAAGGGATGGCCTAGATTAAATGTGATCAACACAAAAAAAAAATAAAATAATGCAAGTGGAAGGGGGCGCCCCCTTGACTAGGAGAGAGGGTTGAATGAGTAGGTAGCCCACCTTGGAAATTTTACCCCCTTTTGTCTCCCATGTGGTCAATTGGCATTCCAACCTTCTAGATGGTCACCTAGGATGGTTGAGCAGCCCCACATGGTCTAGGTGGACCAATGGGAAAGGGGTGAGGGCCCCCTGGCTTGGGCCTACTGGAATTTTACATATAAACCCACTAAGAGTTACAATTGCGTACCCATATAACACAAGGGTATACATACAAATATGAAAGGACATAAATGTAAATAAAATGTGGACGGTCTTGCTTTGATGTCCCCATCACTGAGACTTCGAGCGGCGATTTGCCGAGCAGGAGTGCACACTCCGTGCCCTGTAGTAAAACCCTGTGAGCAAGGAGGACGAGGAGCAATCTCTGTTCTCCTTTGATATTCTAGAGGTCGAGATGTCCCCAAGAGTTTTTCTCCAAGCCTTTAAGTCTTATAATGGCCTGGGCGATCCAGCCGACCACTTTGACAGCTTTGATGCCCTGATGACTTTGCACGGAGCGATAAATGCCATCAAGTGCCGAGCGTTCGTTACCACCTTGGTGCAAGTAGCTCAGGCTTGGTTCCGAGCACTCGCCCCTAGGAGCATCACTGGCTTCCGACAGCTTGGGTGACTTTTTAAGGAGAGCTTCGCTGGGAACGAACCCCCAAGATTAATTGCGGGGTTATTGTCGCTCAAGCAAGCCCTGGGGGAAAAACTGCGAGCCTATATCAACCGCTTCAAAGCGGAGGCCCTACGCATCCCCCACCTTGATGTAGCTTCCGCCATCATCGCGCTGACCGGGGGTACTCGTGACGAAGGCCTCCGGCAAGAAATGGTGCTCAATCCCCCCGCCACTCTCGCCAACCTCATAACCTTGGCCTTGCATCATGCGGAATGCAAGGAGGTCCTTACCGCCTGTCGGGATCCTCCCGGCCAAGGAAAGGATGGGAAAAGGAAGTGGCCGTCCGAGCAGACCTCCAGCCAGGGAAAAAGGAGGAATCGCGAAGGCGACCGTAAGGAGCCACCAAGGAAGTTCGAGTGATACACCCTGTTGTCCACTCCCATGTATGCGATATATCTAGAGATCAAAGACTCGGGTCTAGTCCGCCGACCTTAGCCAATGAAGGCCGACCCTTGGCACCGAAATCACTGGAAGCACTGCCAGTTCCATGATGACCACGGCCATCACACTGGTGATTGCCAGCAGCTCAAGGACGAGATTGAAAGTCTCATCCGCCGCGGGCATCTGGCCTAGTATGTGGCCGAGTGTCGGGACACTCATGTGGACCCCGTAGAAGAAATTGACAACTGCCCCCGAGGGATTCACATTGACGTCATTTCGGGGGAATCGGCCTCCAGGGGAGATAGTAACTGAGAGAGACAGCACCATGCCTAGCGAGCCAACCGAGCCATGGAATCCGCCAAGCCCTCGACTCCGACAAATGAGCAATAGACCCTGGTGTTCTCCGACCAAGATCTAGAGGGAGTGGTTACCCCCACATGATGACGCTCTTGTAATCTCAGTGACTATCAATCACTATAATGTAGATAGGATACTGGTCGATAATGGCAGTGCGCTCGATGTTTTATCGTATGAATGTTTCTTAAAGATGGGTGAAAATCCGTCGAAGCTACGTCCGGTCTGAGCCCCTCTCTGTGGGTTCAATGGTCAAGTTACTTACCTCGAGGGAGCCCTAAGCCTGCCTGTTACTCTCGGGACTCCCCCTAGAGTTGTGACTTTCGTGACAAACTTCATTGTGGTTAAAGGGATAACGGCCTATAATACCATTTTCGGCTGAGGCATCATTAGCCGAATAAAGGTCGTGCCCTCCACCTACCATCAAAAAATGAAGTTCCCCACTCAATTTGACACGGGAGAGGTTCAAGGTAATCAGGCAACAGCTAGAAGGTGCTATGTAATCTCAGTGGAAACTGTTCACCCCAAGGACGCAAATAGGGGTCCAGGTATCATCGAGGATAAATCGGTGGTAGGCAAACCCAAGGGGAGCTACTGCCAATCTTCCTCAAATATGACCCGGCCCTCGAAGTCAAAAATGGGGCAGATTTGTCACCCGAAGTTCAAACTCAACATAAGGAATTTATTTTGGAGTATATTCATGTCTTTGCATGGTTCGACGACGATCTCCCCAGAATTCCTGAGGAGATTGTGATGCACCGCCTTAACCTCGATTCGATGGTGAAGCCTATTCAACAGCGAAAAAGGAGGCATGCCCCGACAAAATAAGAAATCATAAAAGAGCAAATCAACAAGGGGAATAAAATCGGGCTATGTCCTACCTGGTCCTCTACCCAACTTGGTTGGCCAATGTCGTCCTAGTACACAAAGCCTCAGGCAAATGGCGAATGTGCGTCGACTTCACGGACCTTAACAAGGCTACTCCGAAGGACTGCTACCCCCTTTACAGCATCAATCAGCTAGTCGACTCAACTTCAGGCATTGACCTTCTTAGCTTCCTCGATGCCTACTCTGGGTATCATCAGATCCGTATGCATCCTAAGGACGCTGAGAAAATGGCGTTTACCTCTGACCTCGGCTTCTATTGCTATACCCAGATGTCTTTCGGGTTGAAGAATGCCAGCGCAACTTATCAGAGGTTAGTCAACCAGATTTTTGAAGAACAGATTGGTTGGAACGTCAAGGCTTATATTGACGACATGCTCGTCAAGTCACTGAAGGCCGGAGATCACTTCTCCGACCTGGCTAAGACTTTCCACACTCTCCGAAGGTACAATATGAAACTTAACCCTTCAAAGTGTGCCTTTGGAGTCAAGTCTGAAAAGTTCTTGGGGTTTTTAGTGACCCAACGGGGGATTGAGGCGAATCTCGAGAAGATCCAGGCTATCCTAGATATGCGACGACCAACATGCGTCAAGGACGTCTAGCGCCTGACAGGGAGAATCGTCGCACTGAACCGTTTTATGTCCCGAGCTGCAGAGCACTGCCTGCCCTTCTTCAAATTGTTGAGAGGGTGAAAGATGGCTTCCCCAACTTTTGCTTAAGATGATGAATGTGAAAAGGCTTTTGTCGAGTTAAAACAATTTTTGATGGCCTCTCCAGTACTCTCGAAGCCCGTGACGGGAGAAACTCTTTATCTCTATCTCTTGGCGACATCTTCTACTGTTAGCTCGATATTAGTTCGAGACGACAAGGGAACTCAAAGGCCAGTGTACTACATCAGTAAAGTGCTCCTAGACGCCGAGAAGAGGTACCTCGCAACCGAGAAGCTCGTGCTAGCATTGGTAACCTCAGTTAATCACCTCCGGCCCTATTTCCAAGGACATAACATTGTGGTGCTGACCGGCGGGCCCTTAAAGAACATTCTGGCTCACCCTGAAGCTTCAGGGCACCTCCTCAAATGGGCAGTCATGCTCGGGGCCTATGATATCTCTTTTCGCCCCCGCACCGCCATCAAAGGACAAGCACTCGCGGACTTCATCACGGAGAATACCGCTCAACCTGATGAAAGTCCTCCACCTACAGCTGGCCCAGTCTGGGAGCTTTTCATGGACGGGTCGTCAAGCTCGGCCGACAACGGTGCAGGAGTTCTCCTTAGCTCCCCGGAGGGAGTGGAATTGCAGTATGCCATGAAGTTCAAAATTGCGGCATCTAACAATGCCTCTGAATACAAGGCCTTAATATCTGGGATACGGAAGTGCTTGGGAGCGGAGCGAGTCAATATTTACACTGATTGAAAACTAGTCGCCTGCCAAGTAAATGGAGATTACGAAGCTCGGGAACTGTTGATAATTAAGTACCTTCAGTTGGTGAGGGAGGTAGCTCGGCTATTTGAGAGCTTTCAAGTGATCTGAATAGCTCGGGAGGAAAATTCACGGGCGGACGTGCTCTATCGCCTCGCCTCCTCCATCAGCCCGGATGGGACCCGATCGGTCCTCCTCGAGGATCTGGAGCTTGCCAACGTGGTCCCCGAGCTCGTAGCCACTGTTCAAGTGCTACCCGACGATTGGAGGATACCATACATTGCCTAGTTAAGTGACGGTTAGGAGCTTTCCGACCCGCGAGAAGCCAGGCGTGTCAAGTATCAAGCCCGGCGGTTTGTTCTACTTGACGGATCGCTATATCAACGGTCTTTTGCCTGGCCCCTCCTCAAATGCCTTGAACCTCGTGAGGCTCAGTAAGCAATTAAGGAAATTCATGAGGGGATATGCGACGCACACCAAGGAGGGATGTCGATTGCTAGAATCTTACTGCGGCAAGGGTACTGGTGGTCCACGTTGCAACGTGATTACTCGACCTATGTCCGAGAGTGTGATCGTTGTCAGCGGTTTGACCATCTGATCCATCAGTCGACTTCGACACTTGTAACACTCACCGAGCCTTACCCTTTCGCTCAGTGGGGAATTGATATCCTTGGTCCTTTCCTTGTGGCCCAGGCTCTGAAGAAAATCATTATCGTTGCCATCGACTACTTCTCCAAGTGGATCGAGGCCGAAGCTTCCGCAAAGGTGACGAAAGGAGTAATTTGGAGTTTTGTGTGGTGGTCGTTCATATGTCACTTTGCTATCCCCTGAGGGATAGTAAGCTGTTGAGTCCCAAATGTGGCAATCAAGAGGGGAGGGGTGAATTGATTGGCTAATAAAAAATTATTCTCTTAAGAAAACTATGCCAATTAACTAAACAACCGCTAATACTTGCACGAACAGGATCACACTCGTGAATGTGTGCGGAATGTGTTTGAATAGCTGTTGTGGTGATCTCTCAACTCACCGTGAAGCCCACTCGATAAGAATCGGAAAATCCACAGCACATGAGACATACGGATTTTTTAGGTGGTTCGGTTACACAGCCGTGTCCCCTACGTCCACCCCTCACACTTGAGGATTAAAGTTTCACTATCGAGTGAATCATACACACACGCTGTTTAGAACAGCAAACACACACACACACACACACACACACACACACACACACATACGGCTTCCGATCTGGTAGCCAAATGCGCACATGCGCACATACACACACGCACGTTCGTGTTTCCAAACACGAACACCACACACAAGAATTTGAAGTTATGATTACATGAATATTCAAGATCAAGCAAAATGATTTAGAATGAGAAGTTTAGAAAATGATTTATCCTGATCGGAGCTCCCCCTATCACTTCAGCGAATCTCGTCGAACACTTGGTGCAGCCCGATGATCGTTCTTGATGATTGTGCTCGGATGTGGCACGATCTTGAACTCCACGCAGCCAACCAGCAGGATGTCGATTTGGAGGCTTGAATCCCTCTTCTTTTCTTCACTTTCACGCACACATCAAGGTGGAAGAAGGGCTGTGGCTGCTGGTTGCGACCTGCACTCACAAGGTTAGAGCAAAAACCCAAAATCAGGAAGATACGAATTACACTTGGGGTTTTCATCTCAATAGGATTATATATATGCTTAGGGCAGTCAAGGGGCGGCCATGGGACAAGATCCACTTATTAAGGAGTGGATTACGGACAGCCACACAAGTGTGGTTGGACCATTTGGTCGAAATGCCAATAATCCATATTCACAGCGCCGCCCAGACCAGAAAGGGTCGACCCTTGGGGTCGACCCTCGTGAGGGGCCAGATGGGCCTGGCAGCATGGGTCGACCCTTGGGGTTGACCCTCTCAAGAACCGTTGCTGTCTACACAAAACGGGCTTCTGGATTTTACAGGGGTCGACCCTTGGGGTCGACCCTCACTGGAGCCTAAACAAGTTGAGCGGAAAGGGTCGACCCATGATCAAACCGGTTCTGGAAATTAATTCCATGAGCAGGGGTCGACCCATTCAAATGGGAAACTGTCTGGCAGCAATGGGTCGACCCTTAGGGTCGACCCTTTTTCCTGAACTTCCAAATATGAGGATAAAAAGAGGTAAGTCCAAGGGGTTCAAGATGGGGGATAAAAACATGAATGCTCCACATTTAGAAATAAGTTCTAACAAAGTAAATGAGGATTTAGGATCGATCTCACCAATCGTTCTTCAATCGTCAAGGAGCTTTTGCCATATTATTTTGTCGTTGAGTTGCTGTTCTTGAGTCTTCTTGAATAGCATGTCTTCAAGTGATGTGTTCATTTCTAGAGCGTAGTGATGCTCATTTTCAGTTCATACAAAACATTTGATCATCATCAAAAACCATAAGTCATATACATGAGGAGGGGATTCAACAATCTCCCCCTTTTTGATGATGACAAAATAATAGAAACCACATTGTAAAGCATCCACCATTCCATATACATGAATCAATTCATCAGTTCAAGGACATGGTCAAACAGAAATCCAAATATAAGATTGATCATCATGTGGCATATTCCCAAAGTTTTCTTGCCGACAATTAGTGGAAAAGGTAATGCAAATAACAAGATGCAATGCATGAACACTAAAAGGAAATGCAGCAGGACTAATGAACTAGAAACATGAGAAAAGCACACATTCATGCAAGCACACATCACACACTAACATATAATAGCCGGGGCACATATAGGCCAAGAGTTCTCCCCCTTTGACATCATCAAAAAGGAGGGGGTGAAATAGGAGTAGCAAAAGCGCCAAACTGGAGGAGCAACGCAGTTTAGTCATCACCATCATCCGGAGTGGAGGAACTAGGAGGACGCCTGATAGATGCTAAGATTTCATCAAACATATGGGCTTGGTTGGCCAAGGCCAAGGCGTCGGTGACAAATTGAGAATGCTCCTGGTGAGAGAGTTTCAGATCAGAGAGATCCTAGTCTCCCCATACGTGTCTAACCGGTCATCAATGGAATCCAAACGGTCCATGATTAGTTGTGCCTCTTCAGAAGGCATTCCTGCTGTAGGAACATGAGCATTTTCAGCCAGATCATCATTGTCATCCTCATTATCTTCAGAACTGTCTGTTGGTACTGCCCTTTTCATTTGACGAACTAACACGCCATCTTTCTCTTCAAATCCCATGTGGTGACAAATAGATTGATAGGTGTAGATGTCCGCATCACGGATAGTTTGAGATACTTCTTTTGACAAATTAATATCCATATAAGTAAAGATGGCTGTCAAGGCCGCAACATATGGCAGAGTACGGTGCTTGTGCATCATGCTAGAACATATGTGATCAAGAATAAGCTATGGAAATTTAATGAGAATTCCACCGAATAAGCAGTAAAACAAGAACATATGTTTCTCCGTAACCTTGTCATGGCCTCCTCCACGTGGTAATAACATTGTGGTAATCATTCGGTGCAATATACGTTGCATAGGAGGGAAATGGTTTGCATTTAATCCGGCGACCGATCGGTTACCCATTTCTTCAGAAGTCATAAAACTGTAAACAGTGGCATCCGAAACGTCTACATCACCAAATGCATATCCTTCATTTGGCAAGTCAAGGGCAAGTCCCAACAAGTGTGGTGATAAAACAATTTCTCGACCATTAACCGTTGTAACTGGAACATCACCCGAACTACTCAAATTGCTGTAAAATTGGTGTACCAAATTGGGGTAAATGCGGCGATGTGCAGACATGAAAATGTGCAAGTTCAGCTGGCTGCATAATAGATCAACTAATCCACGTAGATGGCGACTAAGATTTTCAAAGTTTACCACCCGGGGACGAAGAACAGTGCGGTCCAAGACCTTGCTGGCGGGTTGAGGTGCGGCGGTTTGAGATTGACGCCCTTGCCTGGAGCTCGATGCCTCACCTCTGCGAGAAGTACGCTTCTTCGGGGCCATCTAAAACATAAACCGAAAGAACCCACCGATGTGGTATAGATCTTGATGGTTCAACCAAGGAGAAATGCAAGAAGTGTGAATCTATGATCCTCCACAGACATCAGAAGCTTACCTCAAGGGAATGAAGATCAAAAGATGACGCTTTAAACCACAAGGGGAAGATTTCGCGCGGATGCCACCTGGAGAACCGCGGCTAGGGCTTGATGTCTTGGATGCCAAGGAAGGGTTGTTTAGGGCTTGCAAAGGTTGGTGGCAAGGCTAGGAGGGGGGCAAGAGATGTTTTATAGCCATGGGAGGGTTCCAACTTAGGGTTGGAACCCTTGTTGGAACGGCTTGGGTGTGGGTGAGCCGCCCCGCCGGTTTGGGTCGACCCGTTGGTTCTCTTGCCCCTGGGCCGAACCGGATGCGCGAGGGTCGACCCTTGGGGTCGACCCATTTGCTGGATTTGCGAGGGTCGACCCTATGGGTCGACCCTTTTTCTAGTTTTCAGTATTATGAAATAAGAACGTGAAGAGGGTGTCAAGGAGTGTCCGACTCGAGTCTCCAATTGTAAAAATTCATGGAAATCAAAGTTATGAATAAAATTTGGGTTGAAATCAATTGGGGAGATGTTTGTGAAAAAGATACTGAGAATATATAAGACGTTTATGGTCCACTTAACCGGATTTCTGATTTTGAATAAATTAGCTCCTTTTTTGGCAAAGTAATTGTATTCAAGGTGATTTTAGCCATATAAGTAACAATGAACATGGGTGAATACAGTATACATAGTAGAAACGCAGAAGCACACTAAAGTGATCTTTCACACATTTTTTTTTGTTTTTCACACAACATGATGCATATGCATGACAATGGAATTACAATATGCATGATACTAATGCAGTTATATATAATGAAGTGACCTGTATACACATGATGCACATGGTTATGAATCATACTCTTCTATCCTACAAACCCCTAGTTCTCTTCTAAATGTGGTGAACTTATCTTCACTTAGAGGTTTGGTGAAAATGTCGGCAATTTGACGATCGGTTTCAATGAAGCTGATTTCTACATGACCCTTACTTACATGATCTCTAATGAAATGATGACGAATTTCAATATGATTGGTTCGAGAGTGATGAACATGGTTTTTGGACAAGTTTATGGCGGAGGTGTTGTCACAAAGAATTGAGGTGTTTTTAAAAGAGATGCCATAATCAATCAATTGTTGTTGGATCCATAACACCTGGGCTACACAACTACCGATAGCCACATATTCGACTTCGGCAGTAGACAGTGCCACTGAATTTTGTTTCTTGGAGGCCCATGAGACCACGCAGCCCCCAAGAAATTGGCAATACCCACTGGTGCTTTTCCGATCCACTTTGCAACCCGCATAATCGGCGTCAGAATAAGCAAGTAAATCAAGACTCGAATTACGCGGAAACCATAGTCTAAAATTAACTGAGCCAGCAACATATCTGAAAATTCGTTTAACAGCCGACATGTGTGATTCTTTTGGGTTTGACTGAAATCTAGCACACATGCAAACAGCAAACTGTATGTCCGGCCTACTGGCAGTTAAATACAACAAGGAGCCTATCATGCTTCTGAAAAGTTTTTGGTCCACAGTTTTACCTGTTTCATCTTGGTCAATTTTTATTGAAGTAGACATTGGAGTTGGTTGTGGTTTAGTGGTTGTCAAGTTGAACTTTTTTAGCAACTCCATTGCATACTTCTTTTGATGTATGAACATGCCATCAACCGTGTGGTTCACCTGTAGTCCCAAGAAGAAAGTCAGCTCTCCCATAAGACTCATTTCAAACTCACTTTGCATTAATTTGGCGAAGTCTTTGCTAAGAGCATCTTTAGTGGAGCCAAAAATAATGTCATCAACGTAAACTTGAACAATTAAGATTTCCTTACCATTCAATTTTGTAAAGAGGGTTTGATCAACATTACCTCGTTTGAATTCATGTTGAATGAGGAATTCACTTAACCTTTCATACCATGCACGGGGTGCTTGTTTCAGACCGTAAAGTGCCTTGTCCAGCTTGTACACATGGTCTATATGCTTTGTGTCTTCAAATCCCGGTGGTTGCTCCACATACACGTCCTCCTAGATATAGCCATTCAAAAAATGCACTCTTAACATCCATTTGAAATAATTTGATATTATGACAACATGCAAATGCTAAGAGAACCCTCACTGCCTCAAGTCTTACTACTGGAGCAAAATACTCATCGAAGTCAACTCCTAATTCTTGGCTATAGCCCTTGGCTACAAGCCTGGCCTTGTTCCTAATTACCACTCCTTGATCGTTTGTTTTATTTCGAAACACCCATTTGGTTCCGATCACGGAGTGATTTTTAGGACATGGTACGAGGAACCACACTTTGTTCCTTTGGAACTGGTGTAGTTCTTCTTGCATGGCCATGATCCATGACTAATCTTTCAAGGCCTCTTCAATGGAGTGAGGTTCAGATTGAGAGAGCAAAGCTAATAAATCATGAGTTTCAACTTTCCTGAAGGAGGCTCGTGTCCTTATCCCTTCTTGAATATTTCCCAATACATTCTCCAGCGGATGATCCTTTGCAAATGTCCATTGCAATGGTAGCTCCTGTTCAAGTTGAGTTTCCTGATTTGCATCCTCTTATTTTGGTTCTTCCTCTTCTTGTTTTTCTGATTTTTCTTCCTTCTTCTCGATATTGTCATCTTTCAACTCATCATCCTGCAAAGTAGATTTTTCATCAGTTCTAGATGGAGATGATTCATCAATAATAACATGTGGGCTTTCTTCAACTACAAGAGTTCTCAAGTTATACACTCGATATGCTCTCGAATTGAGAGAGTACCCAAGCAATATGCCTTTGTCACTTTTGGGATCAAATTTAGCCAAGTCCTTCTTACCATTGTTATGAATGTAGCATATTGAGCCAAACGGTCTCAAGTATGAAATGTTTGGCTTCTTACCTCGGTATAGCTCATACGGAGTTTTCTTCAACAATGGTCTTACCATGGCTCGATTTATGATGTTGCAGGCCGTGTTCACTGCTTCAGCCCAAAAGTACCTTGGTATTTTATTCTCGTTCAGCATGGTTCTTGCCATCTCAACTAGCGTTCTGTTCTTCCTTTCCACAACTCCATTTTGTTCCGGAGTTCTTGGTGCGGAGAAGTCATGCATATAGCCTTGAGCCCTGCAAAAATTATTGAACTCATGGTTATCAAATTCTCGGCCGTGATCACTCTGCACAGCTTTGATGTAATACCCTTTATCATTTTGAACAAATCTGCAAAATGCTTCAAATTCTGTCAGGGCATCATTTTATGAGAAAGGAAGTAAACCCAACAGAATATTGAATAATCATCCACAATCACAAATCCATATAGTTTACCACCCAAGCTGTGAGTTCTACTTGGTCCGAAGAGATCAATGTGGATGAGTTCAAGAGGCCTTGATGTGGTAATATCTTGTTTGGACTTGAATGATGTCCTTGTTTGTTTGCCCATGCTGCAAGCTCCACAAACTCCATCATCGACGGCCTTCAACTTGGGCAGTCCAATTACCAAATCATTTCTTGATAATTTTAGCATTACATTGAAACTAGCATGCCCAAGCCGACGATGCCAGAGCCAAGCATCATCATTGTTCCTTGCAATTAAACATAAATTCTCATAAGAGGAATCATTCAAGTCTATCATATAAACATTGTTATACCTGAAACCAATGAACTTTATCTCATGAGTATTCCTATTCAAAATAGTGCAGTGGTTAGAATAAAAAATCACATTGCATCCCTTATCACAAAGTTGGATTATGCTTAAGAGATTATGTTGCAAACCCTTCACAAGCAATACATTTTCAATGGTATGATTTTGATTCTTACCTATCTTACCTTCTCCGATGATTTTACCTTTGTCTTTACCACCGAATGCTACCGTCCCACCATCCTTTTCATGCAGGTCCACAAACCATTCCTTGTTTCACGTCATATGCCGAGAGCAGCCACTGTCCAAATACCATTTGTTCCTTTGAGCTCTCGAGTAGACCTGCAATTCAACCAAAGTTCTTATGGAGATTTTGGTACCCAAGCTAGCTTGGGTCCATGATGGTTAGAGGCATGATGCATATATGATCTATTTCTAAATCCAGCAGAACTTTCTTCATCATATTTCAGAATTCTACAATCATACATATCATGACCCATTTTTCCACAATAGAAACAAGTGATGGCTCTATCTCTTTTTCTCCTTCTACCAACATTTGAAAAGGAGTTATGCATATGTTTCTTTGGTTTGAAGGATGCTAAACTTATGGGAGCCCAATGGGTTGTTTGAGCTTTTGATTTTTCAAGGATGGCAAGGGCATCCTTTAGCTCTTTTATTTGAGCCATTTGAGATTGGCTTTGTTCTTCAGCCTTTGTTTTGGCTTCATTGCAAGCAATGCTTTCAAGCTTTTCTTGTTCCATATCATTTTTCAATTCTTCATGCATTTTCAGAAATGTAGATTGTTCTTCTCTCATGCATGAAATCTCTTCTTCAAACAGTTTAATTTTGGATGCAAGAATTTCATTTTTTGATTTTAAAGCATGACACTCTTCACATGATTTTTTAGCATGCACAAAATGCTCAATTTTCTTTTTCAAATTTCTGTTTTCAGATTTGAATCTTTTACATTTTTCATATAAAGATTCATATGCAATTTGCCATTGTTCACAAGTGATTTTCGGTTCAGAATCTACCTTATCTCCTTCGTCGTCATTTGCCATGAGACATAGATTCTGGACTAGCTCATCTAGTCCATGTTCATTTCCAGATTCCTCCTGATCTTCGTCGCTCCATGTGGCCATCATGGCTTTGGGCTTTCTGAACTTGCCTTTCTTCACCTTCTTGATGAGATCGGGGCACTCACCCCGCATATGGCCGGGTTTCTTGCATTCATAGCAAATCACTTCTTCTTTCCTGCTACTTTCTCCTCTGTTTGGTCCTTACCTTCTTGGTCCCTTTCTGAACTGACCACCAAAGTTTCTTGTTCTTCTAACGAACCTTCTTGCTCTTTGTGTGATCATGGCAACTAATTCCTCATCTTCAGTGTTGCTAATTGAATCATTTTCACTGCCCTCTGAATCGTGTGGATTCACCTTTAGGGCCATTGTGGTGACAGCTTTCTTTTTCTTGTGATCCTCCTCGCTCCTTTTGATGTTTATCTCGTAAGTCATCAACGAGCCAATTAACTCATCCAGAGTTAAAGTGCTTAGATCCTTGGAGTCTTCAATTACAGTGGCCTTTGTATGCCACTGTGGAGAAAGGGATCTTAGGACTTTTCGGACGAGTTCCTTGTTGGAATATTCCTTGCCAAGTCCCTTTAGTCCATTGGTAATTTCTGTTAGCCTTGCAAACATATCAGAAATTGATTCTTCTAGCTTCATTACGAACAGCTCATAGTCCCGAACTAAGAGGTTGGCCTTTGTTTCCTTGACTTCCGATGTTCCTTCATATATAAGCCGCAGCTTATTCCACATCTCCTGCGCAGAGGAACACATAGATATTCGTGAGTATTCGTTAGGATGAACAGCACATTGAATTATATTCATAGCCTTAAAATTCGTTGAACACTTCTCTATATCTTCTTCATCCCACTCATTTTCATTTTCAGATAAAACATATGGACCCTTACTTATGACACGCCAGACATCGTAGTCCTGGGCACGTAGGAAAACATACATTCTATTTTTCCAATAGGGGTAGTTTGATCCATCAAAGAACGGAGGTCTTTGAATGGAATGCCCTTCGGGCATCGTCCCTTTGTTTGCCATTTTAATGGGATCTAGCTCTGACGACCGTGTGGTCGTGATTAAATAGAGACCAAGGCTCTGATACCAATTGTTGAGTCCCAAATGTGACAATCAAGAGGGGAGGGGTGAATTGATTGGCTAATAAAAAATTATTCTCTTAAGAAAACTATGCCAATTAACCAAACAACCGCTAATACTTGCACGAACAGGATCACACTCGTGAATGCGTGCGGAATGTGTTTGAATAGCTGTTGTGGTGATCTCTCAACTCACCGTGAAGCCCACTCGATAAGAATCGAAAAATCCACAGCACATGAGACACACAGATTTTTTAGGTGGTTCGGTTACACAGTCGTGTCCACTACGTCCACCCCTCACACTTGAGGATTAAAGCTTCACTATCGAGTGAATCACACACACACGCTGTTTAGAACAGCAAACACACACATACACACATACGGCTTCCGATCTGGAAGCCAAATGCGCACATGCGCACATACACACACGTACGTTCGTGTTTCTGAACACGAACACCACACACAAGAATCTGAAGTTATGATTACACAAATATTCAAGATCAAGCAAAATGATTCAGAATGAGAAGTTTAGAAAATGATTTATCCTGATCGGAGCTCCCCCTATCACTTCAGCAAATCTCGTCGAACACTTGGTGCAGCCCGATGATCGTTCTTGACGATTGTGCTCGGATGTGGCACGATCTTGAACTCCACGCAGCCAACCAGCAGGATGTCGATTTGGAGGCTTGAATCCCTCTTCTTTTCTTCACTTTCACGCACACAGCAAGGTGGAAGAAGGGTTGTGGCTGCTGGTTGCGACCTGCACTCACAAAGGTTAGAGCAAAAACCCAAAATCAGGAAGATACGAATTACACTTGGGGTTTTCATCTCAATAGGATTATATATATGCTTAGGGCGATCATGGGACAAGATCCACTTATTAAGGAGTGGATTACGGACAGCCACACAAGTGTGGTTGGACCATTTGGTCGAAATGCCAATAGTCCATATTCACGGCGCCGCCCAGACCAGAAAGGGCCGACCCTTGGGGTCGACCCTCGTGAGGGGCCAGATGGGCCTGGCAGCATGGGTCGACCCTTGGGGTCGACCCTCTCAAGAACCGTTGCTGTCTACACAAAACGGGCTTTTGGATTTTACAAGGGTCGACCCTTGGGGTCGACCCTCACTGGAGCCTAAACAAGTTGAGCGGAAAGGTCGACCCTTGGGGTCGACCCATGATCAAACCGGTTCTGGAAATTAATTCCATGAGCAGGGGTCGACCCTTGGGGTCGACCCATTCAATTTGGAAACTATCTGGCAGCAATGGGTCGACCCTTGGGGTCGACCCTTTTTCTTGAACTTCCAAATATGAGGATAAAAAGAGCTAAGTCCAGGGGGTTCAAGATGGGGGATAAAAACATGAATGCTCCACATTTAGAAATAAGTTCTAACAAATTAAATGAGGATTTAGGATTGATCTCACCAATCGTCCTTCAGTCGTCAAGGAGCTTTTGCCATATTGTTTTATCATTGAGTTGATGTTCTTGAGCCTTCTTGAATAGCATGTCTTCAAGCGATGTGTTCATTTCCAGAGCGTAGTTATGCTCATTTTCAGTTCATACAAAACATTTGATCATCATCAAAAACCATAAGTCATATACATGAGGAGGGGGTTCAACATAAGTGATAATGGCCGACAGTTCAACTACGCTTATTTTAGGAATAAGTGTGCCGACCTACATATTCGCAATCACTTCACTTCGGTAGCCCACCCACAGGCTAACGGTTTGGTCGAAAATGCTAATAAGAGCCTTCTTAAAGGCATAAAAACCAGACTTGATAAGGCCAAGGGTAATTGACTTGAGGAATTACCTAGCATACTCTGGTCCTGCCGCACCACTCCAAGGGCCTCTATTGATGAAACCCCGTTTCAATTGGTCTATGGTACCGAGGCAGTCATTTTGTTGGAAATCGATAGCCCATCTCTGCGAGTTAACAACTTTTAACCCGAGCTCAACAATCGAAAGCTGCTGGAGAAAAATGATTTGGCCGACAAAGTGTGCGAAGTCGTGACGATCCGAGTGACGGAGTACCAGCAGCACATTGCCCATTACTACAACACCCAGGTTCGGGATCAATAGTTCCTACCGGGAGACCAAGTCCCTAAGGAAGGTCGAAGCCACTCGACCACTGGAGGTAGTGGGGAAGTTGGCCCCTAATTGGGAAGGCCCTTACCAAGTGGTCGAGATGCTCCAAAAAAGGGCCTACCGCATGGCAACCATGGCAGGAAAACTGGTCTCGCAAACATGGAATGCTACAATACTGTGTAAATTTTATTTTTGAGCTCACAATGTTTGCTGTATTTTTGATACCATTCATACACGATACGCAAGCATATAAATGGAAATGTAGGAGGCAATAAGTGTGAGATTTTATTACTTGATAGTGATTGTTCATACATTGGGAGGGGAAATAGCCCTTACAGTAGGAAAGTTATAACTCGGCGCGTGCAGGGGGAGCAGCGTCAAACCGAGCCACTGACTCCACCATGTGTGGAAACTGGCTCAGATGATGAAACTGCAAACCCGGTGGTGCCTAGATCTGTCAGTATTACCCAGGAAGACAATACTAGGAAGAAGCGCGAGGAAAACGAAAAAAAAAGAAGGAAAGGTTCAGTAGAAAAGAAGTGCTGGACTATGCCTTCTATCTGGGAAGATGGAGCGAGCAAGAAAAAATAGGAAAAAGAAAAGATGAGGAGCAAGAGAATGAGAAGAAAAAGAATGAGGGGGGAGCCCCTCGTTGGAAGGAAAAGGGAGGGGAGGTGGATGAGTGGGAAGCCTCTTCCGTGCCACCCAGAGCGGCCTCCCAGTGCCTCGTTCTCTCGATGGGGAGGATGCAACAGAAGGCATGTCTCCAAATCCCCCTTCCCTCTCCCTAGGTGGGCGGCAGCCTGTCTGCGGTGAAGGACCCATCGTGTGTCCTCCTTTCTGCTATGCCGTCTGCCCAGTCGTCCTCCATTCTGCTATGCTGAGTTGGCCCAATAGCTCTAGTGAACTCTGGGGTCTTCATCTTCATCAGCAGACTCCATGGCTCCCCACCACCGGAATAGAAGGAGACGAAGAAGAAAGCAGAGGGGGGGGGGGGGGTAAAGAGGGCGGGTTAGCGCAATGCAAGGATGTGCAGGCCCAAGCCACTCTTCAAAGCCTTTTATAGGCTGAAGATGAGGTGATGCCCCTCCCACACATCAGCGCCCCTGCCTTAACCACTCCTTTTCCTGAAGAGACGATAGCGGACTCTAAAAAGCTGCACGTAGATTCTTCGAGGCATGTTTACCCTGAGTTCGCGAGCCTGTCGTAGGGAATACGTAAAAGATATGAGCCTTCAATGCCTGGGGAGACGTGTTAGTGTTGGTGTGCTACAGGCCAATTTCAGGTCAGGTAGGCCCAATAGTTGTACGATCTTGTTCATTATTAATAAAGTGGTGTTTGAGCGTAAATATGTGATTGTGTTACTTTACGTTGTCCTTAAGATATGTGGTTGTAAAGTCAACTCGAGATGGGATCTCGATTATGAGACTGACTTTACATGAACACATACCTTAAACTATTCATTGTTGGAGGGTAATCACTCGGGGACTTTGATTACCTATTAAACCAGTACACATGATGTGTCAGTGACCAGTCTCATGGTCATTGGTGCGGGGCATCAACACATATGTTTAGGTGTATGTCCTTGGAGGATGTGCACTGAACTGATCCGCTATTGGATCTTCAGATGGTTGATTATACCTAATGTCAACTGAAGATCCAATGGTCACAGTAGCATCGTTGGTCCTTTGACCTGAGACATTGATCGGATCTTACACGAGGACTAGAATGGTTTAATTACTTAGCTAAGTGACTTTAACCATAAGTCATGAGTTGTCGACATTAACCACTCCAGGATACGTGTGAAGATCGTCAATAGTCAAGAAGGGATCGCTCACTGTCGGGTATATATCAGACAGTTAATGGGTCATGACATTGACGCTCCGTTGAATCACTGGCCAGGGTCGTGTGAGTTCATTTAGAATGGACGTCATACACTTTAAGGAGGTCATAGTCAAATGGCACGATCATGGGGTTTGACAGAAACCATACCCTCGATCGTACCAGACTCATAGAAGGAGTGAGGGATTAAATCGATACGGTAACTGTGGACTCACAGGTTCCAGAAAGGCTGGTTTTTAAATCCGGCGTCCTCTAGGATCACGCGGATTTGCTTGACCCAACGTGATCAAAGGTTCGGAATAAATTAAACTATTCTTCAGCTCTAGTAGAAGCGAAGAATATGTTTAATTTACTTCTAATTGAGAATTAGAAGTTAATGGGCCTTAAACTAGAGTGACTATGGGCCTAGAGGATCACACACAATGGATTCTTGGGTGACGGATTATTATTATACAAATGTATGTATTATTTCTATTTAATTCCTTTTGGATAGGAGTGTAAGTGGAGCTTAATACATATGTATAATAGTAGATAGATATATATATAATTTTGGTCTTTTGGAGCCCTTTTAGAAAATGACCAAACTCTATAACTCTTCTCTTCCAACCCTTTAAGCTAATCAAGGATTAAGACTTAAAGGAGAGGATTAGCCTCCCCCTTTCTCCCTCTTGCTCTCTCTCTCTCCAGAAGGTAGAGCCGGAGAAGGTCGTGCCGGGGAGGTACCGTCGTTGCGCAAGGGTCCGTGTGGATCTGCTCTAGAGGCCATACAGCTGTGCGGCCCGATATTCTGTATCGAGCATCGCGGACAGCGTTGTTCCGCTCAAGGTGAAACACGCAACCCGTAATTAGGATCTTAGAAACACCGATTAGAGCACATATTAAGCTTTCCATAGCACCGGGATCGGGCAAATAAATTTTTGTTTTCCGATGCGTTGCCCGATAGTGCTGTGCGAAACCTTACAGTGGTATCAGAGCCAGGTTCGCGCTCTAATCGGTATTTTCATCGCCGTTTAGAACCATGTTTTAGGGACAATCTAAATCTTCAATTATTATTTAAAGACAAGAGTGCTGGGCATTTCTATTCTTCCTTGATGCTGGGCAGCAAGGCAGTAAATTTTTTTTTGTAAAAAAAAATAAATATATATTATCGTTGCCGGGTGCAGCGAGCCGGCAGGCGCACCCGCGTGGGCGGGCGCCCGCGACACGTGGCTCCCGCGTTGCTGGCGCCCGCAACGCGGGAGGTCAACTCCCGTGCGCGCGGGCGCCGCCCACGCGCGCGGAGTTGACCCGGTTGTATTTTTTTTAATTTAAAAAAATTGTTTTTTAATTTTTAATTTATAAGTGCTAAGTTAATTATATATATATAGGATATATATATAGAAATGTAAATTAAATCGGATTTTATTTCATAAGTTAAATATTGTTATCTCAATAGTAAATGTCAAATGGTAAATTTTATTTAACCGATTTGAATTTACCGAGGTGAGATAATTACTATTTACCTTGAGATAAAATGGTAATAATTGAAGTTACTTCAGTAAAATTTAAGTTTTTAAAATTTTAATTATTAGATAATTAAAAAATTTAAAATTTAAATTTTATTGAAGTTAAATGTGAAAAATTTAATTATTTGAATTTTAATTATTAGATAATTATTAAATTCAAATTTTAAATTTTAGAAAATTACTAATTGAGGATAATTGTATTATTTTAAATTTACTTTCAAATAAAATTATTTGATAATTAGTTTGAATTTAAATTTAAATTATTGGCATGTTTAAATTTTGAATTTAAATTTGATTATTGGATAATTAAATTTATATTTAAATTTAATTAATTATCTCAATTAGATGCCCATGTAGAAAATGATGGTTCTTTACGTGCTCTACTTTATTTACCTTGTATTGGCCTGCTTGTCTGTTTATTTTTTATTAATCATGCTTCGATTTTTAAAATTAAACAAAGTTGGCCTGTTTTTGTTTGCACATCCCATTTTTAAATTCAAAAATAAGGATTATTTTTAGAAAATAACCCTTGATTGATTTTATTTAAATGGGTTGGCAAGTGATCATGGACTTGGATTAATATAATTAATTGGGGTCTGCGAATCTCCTCTCTCTCTCTGCTAAAATTCCAATGTACTTCTATCTTCCTCCGTTGTTGTACTCGCCCTAAGGGCTTCTGGAATTTTATTTGATATGTAATTTACTTTTTTCCGGCCTGCGTGCTGTGTAAAAGTTGCAATTACTGCGGCGTCAGAGTTTGAAAGCGCGGAGCACACCCGACGAGGACGATCTAGCTGCTTCGGAAGCGGGCCAGATGTCTTAGTTACATTAGGATTAAGTCCATGATCACTTGCGTTTTATTTTTGTATTGGATGCATTTATTTTGTGCAAACTACTAGGTATGGTAAATATATTGGATATATTTATATTACCACCTATGGTGAGATCAAGATAAAATTAAATTCCCTCGCGATTGAATTTTAGATCTGGTAAGCGTGGCTCTAGGAGTCGTCGTGGCCCTCCATCATTATGGAGTGAATGAACGACTTCATTTCATGGATTTGTTGTGCTTTCCACAAGGTCCATGAGTTTGGGGGCGGGATTAAACTCCAAGGCTCGGCCTCAATGGGGTGAGAAATTGAACTCGGCCTTGTTGTGCTTTCCACAAGGGTCGGGTGATGAACTCATTGCTATGTAGTAATGATAGTTAGATCTAACCGAGAATATCCTTTGTTGTGCTTTCCACAAGGGGATGATCTCTCGGGGGCCGAATATCGGATATTGCATTAGATGCAAGTGCTTGTTGACTGCCCTTGAGATGGTGTATGGCTTGTTGTGCTTTCCACAAGGTCGTACATCAGTCTCGTTGGGATTCCGACCCACTAGGTAGATCTCGCTGATCTCCCGTTCTATATACTGAGGGTTATATAGTCCGATCGAAAAATAGTGGGACTAACTAAGATAGAAAACTACATCTAAGTTAGAATTTGAACACATGCTAAGTTGTCTTTTATTTCTTATCCAGATTATAATGTCGTCGTCCAACCCCCTCCGCGGCATCTTGGATGCAAATAGATTAACTGGACCGAACTACTCGGATTGGCTGCGTAATCTACGTATAGTCCTTACCGCCGAAAAGATTACGTACGTGTTGGACACGGTTCATTCTGAGCCAGCTCCTGATGCCGACGAGGGCGAGTTACTGACTTATGCCAAGTGGTCTGAGGACTCCTCGCTTGTCCAATGTTACATGTTGGCCTCTATGGCTCCCGAGCTGCAGAGGCAATTCAAAAAGACTGATTGTAGAAGTATACTTTTGAATCTACGCCAGCTCTTCGGGGAGCAGGGTAAGATTGAGAGATATGACATCTCTAAAAGGCTTTTCAGAACATGGATGTCTGAGGGTTCATCAGTACAGGCCCATGTACTGAAAATGATGGAGTGGATTGAAAGACTCAATGCATTGGGGTTCAAGTTGGATCTTGAACTATGCATTGATCTTATACTCCAGTCATTGCCCGATTCCTTTTTTTCCTTCATCATGAACTTTAACATGAACAGATTGAAGCAACTCTCCCAGAGCTGCTCAACATATTAAAGAGTGCTAAAGGAACCATGCAGAAAGATAAACCATCTTCGTCTCTAATGATTGTTGGCTGGGTCAACAAGAAAAGGAAGGCCACCGAAATATCCACCACAAGTAACAAAGGGAAGGGAAAGAAAAAGGTCACGGGTAAGCAACTCGCCAAAGTTAACAAAGAGAAGGGCAAGAAGAATGAAAAGGAAGACAAATATTTTCGATGTGGGGAAACTGGGCATTGGAAAAGGAATTGCAAGGCAATTCTAAATGAAGGTATTTTTGTCATAGACCTTAATTTGTCATATATGGAATGCACATCATGGGTATTGGATACTGGATGTGCATCTCACATCTGTAATTCTGTGCAGGTGCTGGTAAATAGAAGGCGGCTGGGCAAAAAGGAGATTGAACTGAGGATGGGTAATGGAGCTTTAGTTTCGGCCAAAACTGTCGAGACTACACGCCTCAGTTTACCTTCAGGAGTCATTCTGGAGCTGAATGACTGTTATTATGTTCCTAATATTATTAAGAACATTATTTCAATCTCTGGCTTATATAACATTGGATATACATTGACTTTAAATAGCACTGGGTGCTCTATAATGAATAATGGTTTGATCATAGCCAATGGTTCATTAGTCAATGGTCTTTATGTATTAGATACACGTTCTGATGTTATGCAAGTTTCCAATACTGATGAAGTGAATTCTGCATATCTATGGCATTGCAGACTTGGTCATGTAAGTGAGAAAATGGTCTCTCACTTACACTCAAATGGGTATTTGAATTCGTTCGAATACAAGCCATTTGATATCTGTGAGTCGTGTCTCTTGGGGAAAATGACCAAGGCTCCCTTTGGTGGACATGGTGAGAGGGCTGTTGACCTTCTCGAGCTCATACACTCTGATGTGTGTGAACCCATGTCCATAGAAGCAAAAGGAGGTTATCTCTATTTCATTTCTTTTATTGATGACTTCTCTAGATATGGTTATGTGTATTTAATGAGACATAAGTCACAAGCCTTTGAGAAGTTTAAGGAATACAAGAATGAAGTAGAGAAACAGATAGGCAAAAATATTAAGACTCTTCGATCGGATCGAGGAGGTGAATACTTAAGCCATGAATTCACTTCTTATCTTAAACACCATGGAATAGTTTCTCAGTGGACTCCACCGTATACACCGCAGCACAATGGTGTATCCGAAAGGAGAAACATGACCTTGTTAGACATGGTCCGATCCATGATGTCTATGTCAGGACTACCCTTGTCTCTCTAGGGCTATGCGTTAGAGACTGCGGTTTATTTATTGATTAGGATATCAAGTAAATCAGTTTCTTCTATACCATATGAGATATGGAAGGGCAGGAAATCAAATTTTAATCACATTAAAATTTGGGAGTGTCCTGCCCATGTAAAGAAGAACGATAGTGATAAGCTTGAGTCGAGAACCGATAAGTGTAGGTTTGTGGGATATCCAAAGGAGACGTTTGGATATTATTTCTATTACCCTTCTGAGCAAAGTGTCTTAGTGGCCAAGAGAGCTGTATTCCTGGAAAGAGAATATCTACTCCAGAAAAATAGTGGGGGCTAGATAGAATTGGACGAGGTCCAAGAACCACAACCCATATACACAAACTCATTAGATGAGACTGTATCGGTTGATCCTATTCAAAGTGAAACGCTGACACTACGGAGATCTGGTAGATTACCAATAGAACCTGAGAGATATGTTGGACATGTCTCAGAAGGGTCCACTAAGGTCTGTATCGATGAGGATGATGATCCTCAGTCGTATCAGGAGGCGATCCGTAGTGTAGACTCTGAGAAATGGCAAGAGGCAATGGATTCAGAGATCCAGTCCATGTACACCAACAAAGTTTGTAACTTAGTTGATGTACCCGAAGGGAAGGTCCCTATCGGCTGCAAATAGATTTTCAAAAGGAAAATCGGTACAGATGGACAGGTTGACACATACAAGGCTAGACTAGTGGCGAAAGGATATCGTCAAAGGTAAGGCATTGACTATGACGAGACTTTTTCACCGGTAGCCATGGTTAAGTCAATCAGAATCCTCCTTGCCATTACTGCATACCTGGATTATGAGATCTGGCAAATAGATGTGAAGATAGCTTTTCTTAATGAAAGTCTATCAGAAGAGGTGTACATGGTACAGCCTAAAGGATTCACCTCCAAGCTACATCCTAATAAGGTATGTAAACTTCAAAGGTCCATTTATGTATTAAAGCAGGCATCTAGAAGCTGAAACTTAAGATTTGACGAGACTGTCAAATCTTTCAACTTCATTCGGAATGAAGATGAACACTGTGTTTACAAGAATGTCAGTGGGAGCTCTGTGACCTTCTTGGTCATTTATGTTGATGACATCTTACTCATTGGGAATGATGTAGAGATGTTGACATCAACTAATTCTTGGTTGTCCAAGACTTTCTCTATGAAGGATTTGGGAGAAGCATCATATGTGCTGGGCATAAGGATCTATCGAGATAGATCTAAAAGGATGCTAGGATTATCCTAATCCATGTACATAGACACTATCCTCAAAAGGTTTAGGATGGAAAATTCTAAGAGATGTCTCATTCCCATGAAACATGGAATTTACCTATCCAAGGGGATGAGTCCTAAAACTTCTGAGGAGGTGGCACACATGAATAAGGTACCCTATGCTTCGGCGATAGGGTCAATCATGTATGCAATGCTATGTACACGGCCTGATGTTGTCAATGCTTTAAGCATTATCAGTAGATATCAGGCAAATCTAGGCGAAGAGCACTGGAAGGCAGTAAAGGGCATCCTTAAGTACCTGCGAAGGGCTAAGGATCTTTTTCTACTTTATGGAGGAGAGGACCTATAGCTTAGAGCTTACACAGATTCTAGTTTCCAGTCTGATCCAGATGACTACAAATCCATGTCTGGATTTGTATTCATGTTGAATGGAGGGGCAGTCAGTTGGAGAAGCTCTAAGCAAGACACAACTATAGACTCGACGACGGAGGTGGAATATATTGCTGCAGCTGAAGCTGCTAAAGAAGCCGTCTGGATGAAGAAATTCATCTTAGAACTTGGCGTAGTTCCCGAGATATCAGCTCCTATCCCATTATTTTATGATAATAATGGGGCCATCGCCCAGGTGAAGGAATCGAGATCTCACCTAAGGTCAAAGCATATTCTCAGGCGCTTTCACCTTATTCGGAAGATTGTTGATCGTGGAGATGTGACGGTAGAGCGTGTCTTGTCAGAAGATAACATAGCAGATCCACTAACTAAGCCTTTGACACAGACTGTATTTGAGCATCATCGGGATAAGATGGGCCTCAAAGTTGTGGACAATTGGTTGTAGTTCAAGTGGGAGATTGTTAGTGTTGGTGTGCTACAGGCCAATTTCGGGTCGGGTAGGCCCAATAGTTGTACGATCTTGTTCATTATTAATAAAGTGGTGTTTGAACGTAAATATGCGATTGTGTTACTTTACGTTGTCCCTAATATATGTGGTTGTAAAGTCAACTCAAGATGGGATCTCGATTATGAGACTGACTTTACATGAACACATACCTTAAACTGTTCCTGGTTGGAGGGTAATCACTCGGGGACTTTGATTACCTATTAAACCAGTACACATGATGTGTCAGTGACTAGTCTTATGGTCATTGGTGCGGGGCACCAACACATATGTGTAGGTGTATGTCCTTGGAGGATGTGCACTGAACTGATCCGCTATTGGATCTTCAGATGGTTGATTATACCTAATGTCAACTGAAGATCCAACGGTCACAGTAGCATCGTTGGTCCTTTGACCTGAGACATTGATCGGATCTTACACGAGGACTAGAATGGTTTAATTACTTAGCTAAGTGACTTTAACCATAAGTCATGAGTTGCCGAGTCATTAACCACTCCAGGATACGAGTGAAGATCGTCAATAGTCAAGAAGGGATCGCTCACTGTCGGGTATATATCAGACAGTTAATGGGTCATGACATTGACGCTCCGTTAAATCCCTGGTCAGGGTCGTGTGAGTTCGTTTAGAACGGACGTCATACACTTTAAGGAGGTCATAGTCAAATGGCACGATCATGGGGTTTGACAGAAACCATACCCTCGATCGTACCAGACTCGTAGAAGGAGCGACGGATTAAATCGATACGGTAACTGTGGACTCACAGGTTCTAGATAGGCTAGTTTTTAAACCCGTCGTCCTCTAGGATCACGCGGATTTGCTTGACCCAACGTGATCAAAGGTTCGGAATAAATTAAACTATTCTTCGGCTCTAGTAGAAGCGAAGAATACGTTTAATTTACTTCTAATTGGGAATTAGAAGTTAATGGGCCTTAAACTAGAGTGACTATGGGCCTAGAGGATCACACACAATGGATTCTTGGGTGACGGATTATTATTATACAAATATATGTATTATTTCTATTTAATTCCTTTTGGAAAGGAGTGTAAATGGA
The DNA here is from genome assembly GCA_022559845.1 of Amorphophallus konjac. Classification (NCBI taxonomy): domain Eukaryota; kingdom Viridiplantae; phylum Streptophyta; class Magnoliopsida; order Alismatales; family Araceae; genus Amorphophallus; species Amorphophallus konjac. Next base: position 48,862,680 of record CM040120.1, on the reverse strand, counting down.
GCTTAATACATATGTATAATAGTAGATAGGATATATATATAATTTTGGTCTTTTGAAGCCCTTTTAGAAAATGACCAAACTCTATATATAGCATCCTACGTGAGTTCATTCGAACTCTTCTCTTCCAACCCTTTAAGCTAATCAAGCATTAAGGCTTAAAGGAGAGGATTAGCCTCCCCCTTTCCCCCTCTTGCTCTCTCTCTCTCTCTCTCTCTCCAGAAGGTGATAGAGCCGGGGAAGGTCGTGCAGGGGAGGTACCATCACTGCGGAAGGGTCCGTGTGGATCTGCTCTAGAGGCCGTATAGCTGTGCGGCTCGATATTCTGCATCGGGCATCGTGGACATCGTCGTTCCGCGCAAGGTGAAACACGCAACCCGTAATTAGGGTCTTAGAAACACCGATTAGAGCACAGATTAAGCTTTCCATAGGGTTGTGACCCAGAAGGGTGCATGTCAACCAGCGGAAGGTAGCGGAATTCTAGAGAAGAAAGTAGAGCGTTGGATGCATGTCATCTTCCCCATGGGTGTCCCCGCTGGGGGCGCCTGATGGCATGGTTGCTGCATCGTACGACGGTGCAAGCGGGCCTCGTAGGACATACGCACAGATCATCGTGGCAACAAAGCCACCACCGGCCATCCATATTGGTATCAAGGCACCAGCTTTCACAGACGTAGGAGAGCCAGTAGTCTATTTCACCCCCGAGGAAGTTAGTCGCTCAACAATCCCCTTGCAATGGGCTATTATAGCGAGGTGCTCTTACGGACGATGTCCCATCCCGGAGTTAAAAGCTTGCCTGAGCCAAAGGCTTGCACTGCATTCAGATTTCATTGTTAGCAGCCTAAACCCAAGGCATTTTCTATTCCGTTTTGATAATGAAGCAGATTTTCTGAAGGTTTTCATGCGCCGCAGTCTTTATGTGAAAGGTTTGCTATATCATTTTTTCAAGTGGGATCCAAAGTTTGATTTTAATGCAGACCTGATGATTGTTCCAGTTTGGATTGGTTTCCCCATGCTTCCTGTTAATTTTTATTGCAAGGATTTTGTTACCTCTATTGCTGCTAATCTGGGACCCGTGCTTCGGATTCATGACTCTACGCTAGCTCTTACACACACCCAGGAAGCCTTGGTCTGTGTCGAACTAGATATCTCTAAGCCAAGGCCTAAGCGTTTATGGGTTTGTTGCGACATGGATGGTTTCTGGCAGAGAATAAACTATCACAAAGTCCCTCCGATATGCCAGTTCTGTCACAAACTCGGCCATACTGATGCCGATTGCCTTCGAAAAAAGAAGCGTAGTCATCCTGCGACTATTCAACAGTCCCAGGCAAAAGTTGCCCCGGGGCAAAATATAAAATCTGCGGATTCCTTCAGTTTACAGCACTGGCACCCTAAAGATGCTCTGGCTACCCCCGGCACCATAGTTGAGATGCCCCAACAATCTCAAACTAAGAGTGCTAATATGATTGGTTTAGAGGAACTTCCTCCCTCGCCCTTACTGGCTGTGCCTACTCCTGTACAAGGTGGTCAGGAAAGAGATAGTTTAAACGTATCTCATGTGAAAGCTAATGTGCCATCCCCTCTGGCGCCTACTCTATTGAGCACTGTGCAAGACAACAGCTCGGTTCAGGAAACGTTAAGGTCCTCGCTAGCGGCGACCGCGATCGGTGAATCCGAATTCCCAGCCATGCAACTTCCTCCGGAAGTTTCGTGCATGAATCTAATGTCTGACCTGGCATATCACGAGAATATTCTCATCCCAAAATCCGCTATTATTATGGAGGAAAGTATCCCGCAGTTAGCAGGTGTTAAAACAAGGTCTCAGCGGAAGGCCGAAGGTGAGCCCTCTGGAAGCAAATCCTCATGATTCTACCAATATTATTTTGGAATGCTAGAGGCATTGGAAACTTACCCACTAAGCGGGCATTGCATCGTATGGTAAAACAGCACAAACTTTCTATTATGGCTATCTACGAACCTAAAGTTCCTCTACACACTGCTGGCGATTTATGTCGATATATTCACATGCAACATTATGCTGGGAATGAAGGCAACGAATCCAAAATCTGGTTGGTTTGGCGGGAACAACTTAATGTTACTATTTCATCCTCTTCCTCTCAGCACATCACAGCGCTTGTCCAGTATGGAGATAACCTTTCCTGTTACGTTACTGCGGTCTATGCTGATTGTGATATGCGCATCTGGCGGGCCCTCTTTGATTCCCTCCTTACTTTCGCTACCCAGACGGATCTTCCGTGGGTGGTTGGTGGTGATTTTAACTGCATTGCTTGCCCTTCTGAAAAGTCTAGTGGCATTCCATCCAATGCCCAGTCGATGCTAGATTTTAATGCTTTTATCTCTGCTGCGGGACTTCTGGAAACTAGCTTCCGAGGCTGCCAATTCACTTGGACTAATAACCGACTGGGTCAAGCCAATATTAAGGCCCGGCTCGATCGGGTGCTGCTTAACTCACAGTCCCAGATCGCTCTACCTGGCCTCTATGTTCAACACTTAAGCAGAGGCCCCTCCGACCACTCCCCGCTGCTCCTCAATGTGGACAATGCCCCCAAACCTCCTTCGAGGTTTATTTTTCAGCAAATGTGGACTACTCATGTAACCTTCAAGGAGGTTGTTAGCCAAACATGGCGTGAGACTGTCGCCAACCACCTTAACCCTTTGGTTGTTTTGCAGATTAAACTACGGGCTGTTAAGAAAATGCTTCAAAATTGGAACAAGGAGGTGTTCAGGAACCTTTCCTCGAACATTCGTAAGGCAGAGATTGAGGTTGCGTCTCAACAGGCTATTTATGACACTAGCCCGACTGCTGATACCAGGTCTGCTCTAAATGAAGCTAATGCACACCTCCGACAAGCTCTTCACTGTGAGGAGCTATTTTGGGCCCAGAAGGCGCGGATGGAGTGGCTGCAAAATGGTGACAGAAACACTACCTTTTATCATGCTGTTGTCCAAAGCAATCGTCATAGGAGTCATATTGATCGCCTGAAGATCGATGGGGTGTGGTGTGACGACCAAGACGTGCTTCGCAGAGAGACAGCCTCTTTCTTCCACTGTCTACTTTCATCTACAGAACACCACCTTGATGAGTCATTGTTGGATAACATCCCCAACATTATTACTAAGGAGCAAAATAACAGGATTTGTGCGGTGCCATCTACCGAGGAAATTAAACTGGCCATCTGGAATATGAACGGGAACGGAGCGCCTTGACCGGATGGTTTTACCGGACGGTTCTATTCCAGCTGCTGGGAGATTATCTCTGATGAGGTCGTTGCTGCCATCCAGGCATTCTTCAGCGGCTTCCCTCTCCCCAGGGGCATCACCTCCACCTTCATCGTCCCCATCCCTAAGGTGGCTACCCCCACCTCTTTCGGTGATTTCCGCCCGATCAGCTTGTGCAACTTCTGCTACAAAATCATCTCCAGAATTTTTTCTGATCGGCTTACGGACATCCTCCCACTTATTATATCCGATGAGCAAGGGGCATATGTGAAAGGAAGATTCATCATCGATAACGTGGCTTTGGCAAGACAAGTGGTAGGTGACCTTAGCAGGAAATCTAGGGGCCACAATGTTATCCTCAAACTGGATATGATGAAGGCATACGACCGAGTTGAATGGGACTATCTCATTGCTGTTCTTCGTCAATTTGGTTTCTCTACCCGGTTTACATCCTATATGGTGATGCTGCAGGGCAATAGCTGGCTTTCTGTCCTCTTTAATGGCATGACTGCTGGCTTCTTCAAATCCACACGGGGGCTTCGACAAGGTGATCCCATTGCCCCGGCCCTATTCATTATTATGGAAGAACTTTTAAGCCGAGGCCTCCTACGCCTGCATAGATTTGGTGTTTTAAAACCTTTCTCTGGGTCGCGTGCCTGTCCTATGATTTCCCACCTTCTATATGCGGACGATGCCCTCCTCTTCTCCAATGGTCAGGCCGACAATTTAGCTCGCATTGTGAAGTTCTTGCAGACTTATGAACGATGTACCGGGCAAAAGCTCAATGCTTCGAAGAGCTCATTTCTTATATCTAAAACTGCCCCACCAAGACTATCCAACTCCATCAGAGAAATTACTGGTTTCCATCAACAAACTGGTGCTATCACTTATCTGGGCATTCCTCTTCGGCAGGGAAGGTCCATTGTTGCTGATTACAAACACTTGGTGGACAAGATACATTCCAAAATGCTTTCATGGAAATCTAGATTCCTTTCACAGGCAGGTCGGGTGACCCTCATCAATTCTGTCCTCAGCTCCATTCCCATCTATCTTGCTGCGGCCGCTTCTATACCTAAAATGATTCTCAACCACATTGATAAGATGATGGCTGCTTTCTTCTGGAATGGTATCGATTGTGAGCGGCGGAGACACTGGGTATCTTGGGACAAGATCAAATGCCCGCCGTCTGAGGGTGGTCTGGGAGTTAGAAGCATGCATCATGTGCAACAGGCCCTTGCGGCTAAACAGATTTGGCAGGTCTACACGAGTGACTCCCTGTGGGCTAGGTACGCCAGATGCAGATATAAGATCGAACACCCTACCCCCAGACCCTTTCCCCGGGGTGTTTCTAAGGCAGTTTTCTTGAAAGCACTCAATATGGTCCAGAGCCACACTCGGTGGGTTGTTGGCAAGGGTACAAAGGTTGATTTTCTTGATGATGTTTGGGCAGGAACACACCCCCTCCGCCAATGCTTAACTGCCCCCTACAGTGGCCCAGCCGCTACCGTCAAGCAAGTCCTACAATCCTCGGACCACCCCATTCGTCATCTCATCCCATCCGCTGTGTCTCTAGATGAACATATCCTTCACACAGCAGATGACGTCCGTGTCTTGACGGGTACAACCTCCGAGGCTTTCACTACCAAATCGGCGTATGATCTCGTCCGTCCCAGGGTTCCCCATCGGCCGTCTCTGAAGTGTCTCTGGCATCCCAGTTTCCAGCGGAGAGCTGCCATTTTGGTTGGCATCTCCTCCACCGAGCTGTTCCTGTGGACGATCGTATAGCAAACTGCGGAGTAAACCTGGCTTCTAGGTGCTCCTGTTGCAAAGTTCCACATTATGAGGACCTTAATCATTTGTTTATATCTGGCGATCTTGCCTCCCAACTGTGGACTTGGTTCCTCCCCATCACTAGCCATCGGATTGTACTCCATGAGTAGGTTACCACAAGACTCTGGTCATTTCTCTCAACATGTGATCCACAGTCCCCGACTGGTTTCATTTCTCTGTATGGCTGTTTGCTGCTCCTCTGGGAAATTTGGAAAGCTAGGTGCATGAGGCGATACCAGTCATTGGAAACTCCTGTCAGAAGGATTACTGCTAATATACATTCCTCTATATAGTTTGCTCTGAGCACCTACACCTTCAAGCTTCCTGCTTCGGACAAGGGACTCTCTGATATCCGCTCCCTTAGCTATCATCCTATTGTTAAGGTGAAAAGGCCGAAGTTGGTTTGCTGGACCCCATCACTGAGGGGCTTCTGCCTCAATGTAGATGGCGCCTGTAAGGGAAATCCAGGTACTTGTGGAGGGGGATGCAGCATCAGAGACGCGGCTGGCAATATTATCCTAGCCTTCTCTTACCATTATGGCTTGGGCTACTGTCTGCTTGCTGAAACCTGAGCACTTTGTGATGGACTTCACCTGGCGCAAGCTCATGGCCATCCTCTGGGGAGCATCCAATCTGACTCGGCCGTCCTAGTTCAATCTCTCTGCAGCAACACTCCACCACCGTGGGATACTCTGCGCTGGTGGCACATCGCAGCTGAACTTCTTAGTGGTCACACTGCCCCAATTATTCATGTCTTCAGAGAGGCCAACAGATTAGCTGATAGCTTGTCTTCTTATGCTTGTACAGCTCATTGTAACTTGGTTTTCTCGTCCAGTGTTAGCATGCCCCGCGCCTGCAGGAGCAACTATGCTCTTGACAAAGCCCGGCTGCCTAGTGTTAGATTGTTTTAGTCCTCACTTTTGTGGTCTTTCCGGGGGTATGCCCCGCCTGGGAGTTATGTAAAAATCTCCGCCATTAATATAAATACTTGGTTGGTAGCTAGTCGCCCGAGGGAGTGATTCCCTCTTGCCCCGCTAGGGCTTGGGGCACTTAGCTGGTGCTGACCTACCACCTCCTTTTGGCTTAAAAAAAAAAGCTTTCCATAGCACCGGGATCGGGTAAATAAATTTTTGTTTTCCGCTGCGTTACCCGATAGTGCTGTGCGAAACCTTACAAGATGAACCAGACACGAGCGTTGCACCTGGGAATATGTGTGGGCAAAGCAGGCGTTAGACGTGTGACCCTAATTTTTTGGCAAGAAAATCATACGAAGACATTATCCACTAACGCTCACGAATATGATGGGCGACACCCAGTCAAGGATTTTACGGGTCAATCATCACTTTTTTGATGGAATGATTACTTTTATATATAAAGCAGAAGAAAGAAAGTACAAGAGAGAGAACTACAAGTGATAAAGAGAGAAAGGCCAAAAGGCAAGTACAAGTCAATCTCAGTCTAATGAGATTGGAGAAGAGGGTCGAGGGGTCGATCACCTTCTAGAAGCTTGGGGGTCCTCGGTGTCCAGCACCACCTCAACAACTAAAGGCTACGCATGCTCGGTCCACTCGGGAGCCACTAGCTCGGGCACTGACCCCACCTGTGTGGGAACTGCCTCGGTCGAGCGCTCCCCTGAAGTGGTCGGGGCTGGCGGTTCTTCTTCCGCGGGTCGGGGTAACCCTCGATCTCTTAGTCTGAGACACTAGACTCGGGTGTGTACAGAGGGGTCGAGCTCTCTTCATCCGAGTCGTATCGCTGCTCAAAGTCAAAGATAAGCTCACCAGCATCCTAGTCCTGCGCCAGGCACACCGCTCGCTTAAATCCCTGCGCGAAGCCCTTCCTTAGCCCATGCTTGTAGCCCAGCCTATAGTAAGTGAAGGTGGTTTTCTTCAGAGCCTCTTGATATTCTTCCGAGGCAAGATATCGCTCTACCACCTTCACCACGTCCTCTGCCCCCCTGGCCGTGATCTCCACTATCTTCGCCTCAGCCTCTACCAATTTTGCATCAGCCTCTGGTCTCTCCCACTCCACTGTCAAGAGGCAGCCCTTGAGCTCTTCTCGCTCAGCCTCCCATTGCCTCAAGCTCGCCTCATGAGTTTGGCGCTCCTTTTCTAAGAGCCCACTCTTGAGCTCAGCTGAGTACTGGGCCTGGGATAGCTGCTCCGTCAGGGACCGCATTTCCTCATACTCTACTCGTGCCTGAGAGCGGAGTGATGTCGCCTCTAAGCGAAGTGTTGCATGCTGGGAAGTGAGAAGGCCGAGCTTCCGATCTAGTTCGGCCCGGGCCTTAGCTTCCGCCGCCTAGCCTTTCTCCGCCCGCACTAGGCGGTCCATGACCTCGGCCCCCAACTGGGCCATGAAGAGACCCGCTCCATGACTCGATCCAAGAGCATCTTGGAGGAGCAGTGTTGAAACTCGTCCCGTATGGGGGGAGTCGCCAGTGACCGACAATAGTCGTAGAGCGATGCCCGGATTGCGAATAGCTGCTATTGAGGGCCAGAACTTCTCTCTATCTGCCATTGCGGTGATGGGACCCATCCAAGACTCCTCGAGCCAGGGGCGTCAGCGCTCGATTTGCTTTGAGGGACCGCACCAGCCTCTCCTCCATGAGGCTCAACGATGGCCCCGTCGATTGGGGCCTGCTCAGTCGGAGGTTCGGTGACTCGGTCCTCAACGGGGGTGTGAAGAACCAGAGAACTCGGTAGTGGAGCTTCGGGTGGAGGGGCCCTTGACAAGCGAGGAACCTTCATCTTTTTTCGCCTGCTCTCCTCGGTGGCCATTGTAATGTCCCGTGTTTTTTGGATATTTTCTGGATCTGGATCCGTGGGTTTCGGATCACGTTTGGGGTCCCGGAACGTGTTTTGCGGTTCACACGTGCTTTTCTCTGACAGGACCTATGAAACCCTGTATCGGGTGAACCGTTGTGCTATCCTACTCCGGGATGGTCCTAGTGCGACCGACGTGCTCCGAGGATCGAGGAAATGTATTGTTCTATTTTTCTATATTTTTCAAAAAAATTGGATTTTCTATAAATATCCCATCTCTTTTTCCTTTTTCTTCCCTTCTTTTTTCTTCTTCTTTCTCCCCTGTGTGAGAACCGCCCCCCTCTCTTTCTCTCTCTCCTCTTCCGGCGACGACCCGGCGTGCTCCCCTCCGGTTGGAGATGGCGTGGCGGCGACAGCGGTGGCGAGGTGATCGTGGCGGTGCGTGGTTCGTGGGAGCTCGAGGAAGAACGAGGGTTTTAAGCGGATTCTTGAAGATCGATGACGATCCGTCACGTTTCGGGCTTCCCCGAGGTAGGGTGACGGATCCTTAGCTCATTTATCGCCATTCCCGCGATTTCTAGGCCGAGGGGAGGTCGAGAGAGGGTTATTTCGTGCCGAAAAGGGAAAATCATGTTTGGGGTTTGAGCGCCCGATCTAGTGTTTTAATCCATGATTCGGTGGTTTGTTGGCATCAAATGATGCCCTGGGGCATGGGGACAAGTTTCCCCTTTGTTTCCCCTTCACCTCGGGGTGAATGGGGCGTGGAATGGAAATTTCGCTGTACCCGATTTTCCGAAAGGCTAGCGGTCGTTCCAATGACCATTTCTTTCCGTAAGCGGTCCCAGGTAGACCGTTTTGTTGGTCCCTGAGGTCGGTTGGGCCTAGCGGCCACGCGATGAACCGCTCGCGCCAAGTGGCGGCCTAATGGCTGACCGTTTTCCACCGTGGGTCAGCGTGGCCTTTGAGGCATTTTGACCATTGATTTTTGACCGTTGGAGATCCTGCTGGGCAAGCGGTCACGCGATGGACCATTTTTCCTTGGCAACCGGTCAGTTCTATGACCGTTTGTTTTACCGTTGCACCCTCAGGGTGCAAGTTTCTGACCGTTGGGAGTCACGTGATGGCATGCGGTCAAGGGTATGACCATTTCTTGCCCATGCGGTGCAGAAGAGGACCGCTAGGCTTTGGCTAGCGGCCTCACGATAGACCGCTAGTCTCTCATGTGTCTCGCCCCTTGTGGTCTGGCAATAGACCGTTTGTGCCCATTAGCGGTCCAGGAGCAGACCGCCACTTGGGTGTTGCGAACTGAATTTCTTCTTGCCGATTCGAATCCCGGGTGAGTGGAACTCGATCCCCGTGTTGACCTACAGTCTAACTAATGCTAGGCATCATGTGGGGACTGTAGGTGGGTGCCGTGGGGACCCCAGGGAATGGCACATTTCGACTGCTGTCACCGTGAGTTGGTGTCAGTGCGAGGAGTTATCCTTGTACTTTGTCCGATTCAGGCGTTGTTTTTCGTTGACTAGAGAGTTTACTCCTTCAGTGACCCTCCACTAGTCGTAGCCTTCCGACACACGTGTGGTCCCACCAGGGAGTGGTGGCGAGGCTACCCGAGAGAGACGACTTTAGGCTGGTTGCCGTGGGCCTCCTACTATGGCGGCTCGAGTCCGAGCCGGGAGGAATATCAGCTAGAGGGCCTGACATAGCGCAGTCAGTTAGTGTATGCACACGTGGTCGAGGACTTCGGATGCAAGCTGACGAGCATGACCCTGACTAGACCCTTGTCAGTGTTACTTGTTGTGTGTCTCAGTTTCCGCCTGGGGCGAGTAGGGAGACACTGCGGCGCGGTGTAAGTCGTCTGGGGACGCATCCGACCTTGCTTCTAGTGGGAGGCACTCCTGTCTTTGTCAGGCAGTTACTCTTGGTTTGCTACCGAGTTATCTCAATTTTTGTGCCGTGTGGTCGGTACTCGACATAGCTAAGCTTTTCCGTTTATTTATTCTGTGGCTCCTTGTTCTACGTCTTGCTAGTTTCCACTTTAGCCATCTCTAGCGTAGTTCTCATTTTGCGAGGTGGGGGTTCGAGTGATCCCTGCTGAGTCTTTTGTTAAGAGGCTCATTCCCTGCGTTTTTCACGTTTCAGGTGAGGCGAGGCTTCAGGGGAGCATTTCTGAGGCTCCACGCGGTTCTAGTGCCCAGGGTTAGTTGCCAGTTGCCAGAGCTAGGGTATGTCCCGTGTAGTTGTACTTTTCTTTCTGGACTGCACTAGTTGTGGACTACTGTCTTGTGTTAGACTGCTTTTATATTATGGACCATGTACACTGCTTAATTTTAATTATTAATTCCTACTTAATTATGTTAAATTGTGTAATTCTGCGATTATTTGTGATCCTCGTATATTTCCACACCATCCTTTTAACCCTTCCGAGTCTTCGGACTCGTGGGTGGCGGTTCGGGATTCGGGTTACCGGGCCTTTATCGGTATTCAGATCTCAGGTCGTTACAGCCATGGCCTTCATGGTGGCCAACATCAGTCTTTGCTCGAGGTCTTTCGTTTGGACCCCCATCGCTCTAACTCCTCCCCGGTGAGGACTCGCTTGCCCTTGTCTCGGGTAATGGAGGGGGCCTTTGTCTCTTGATCACCCGGAGGGGTATCCCGAGCGATGGCGATCGCTTCCTCTTCGGCCCCCTCTCTAGGAATGGTCTCGGTCAGCCGATCTTCTCCAGCGCCGTGAAGAGCGTCTGTAAACCAAAAAAGAATTTGTCGAAGGAAGGCTGATGAGATCAATGAGTAGAGTCGATTCCCTCTAGTTCTTACCTCCTACAAGCAAGGGGGCATGAGTATATCACTGAATATTGGCCTCAGACATAAGCTCCACGGTCGACTGCTTATAGCTTTGAAGAATTTTATCGCCATCTTCGACCTCCTAGGATATCACCGTAGGCCTCAAAGGAAGCGCCGGATGGAAGTATGGCTAGACCGGGAAATCCCAGGAGAAGCCCTTGGTGAACGTTACCCAGAAGTACTGGGCCTTCCACCCTTTGCGTGAGGAATGCCGGGGGGAGAGGGTGACACAGCTCATCCCCCTCTTGGTCTAAAGGAAAAAGAAATCCTTCCTGGCATGGGTGTGCTCTTTCAGCTCATAAAAAGCGTGAAAGAGGTCGAGGAATGCGGGAATGCCACATTTGTAGCATAGAACGATGAAAGGGAAGATGAAGGTATAGGAGTTGGAGACCAACTGGATGGGAGCTAGTTGGTAGGAGGCTAGCAACTGGATGACAACGGGGTAGAGCGGGGAGGCGGGAGCCGCACTTCCAGGCTAGAAGGTAGCTATAGAAGGAGCCCCTGCGAGTGCTCAGGCTTGACTCATGTGGTTGGCAGGGGGAGAAAGAATACCGCCAGGGTAGTTGGAAGGGACTTCGAGCTCCTTCACGTCTACCTCCCCGAGTTCACTACGGAGTTGGCATCATGATGTTGGGGCGGAACTTCCTGTTCCTTGCTCCACCTCCTGGCCGCCGATGTCCTCACTGCGCTCCACCATAGAGGATGTGGTGGATGACAGGGAAACGCCCAAATTCGAGGAAATCGCTAGAGGAGGAAGCTGTTCAACTGCTTCTGTAGTAATCTCTGCAAGCTCCTCTAAAGCTCTGGCAATCTTCCACTCTCTCTGGTTCCCCTCCTAGAACATATATCTCTCTAAGAACTCGTAAAAGTGGGGGGAGACAGATAAACCCTAATGGAAAGGTGGGGGAGGCAAAAGCCAGGAAGCTTTTATAGCCTCGGGCAACCGTAAAAGAATTATCGTGACTTCTCGCCGCCTTGCACACCCCGAGGCAGCGCACTCGAACCGACGTAAAAATGATGTGATCATTGCGCTCGAGCCCCCACGCGATAAGGTAACCACATTTATGGACCCGAGAAGCGAAGCCGGGACAGCTCATGATGGCCAAATTTTCGCCTTTAACGAAAACCCCTGTATACAATCTCTGCTCTCCTAGCCCATTCTTGGCTCGGGAGTAGGGGGCAAGTGGAGAGGGGGAGATTTGCGGCCCACTAAATATCTGGCCTAAACCACCCTTGAATGTCCGCCATGCCCTAACAAGTGATAGCCCCTGTAGGGCCCACTTACTATAAGGCCACATTCGCCCAAGGCCTGCGTAGCCCATCGAGCCTTAGCTCGGTCGCCCGACTGATAGGCCTCCCTCCAATCGAGGAAAGCATACATGCAATCTTACCGAGCCATCCCAAAGGTAGAGGAATGTTCTCTTGTGGGTGTCCACATTCCTGCTCCCCTGGCATAGGTGAGGGATGCCCTCTTATCCTTTATGGATTAGCTCGGCGCCAAGACTCCTTGGCGGGGTAGGGCGAAGTCCTCGCTACTAGCACATATCCAAGGGGAGGATACGCTATTACTTGGGAGTAGGAAGCCCAAGGGGGTAAGGAGAGGGTGAGAGTCCTTGACCCGGAAGAGTCCCTCTTATAGACATGGCATTCCTCAGGCCCTCGCGTCTCCTCTACCCAGGGAAGGGAGCTTGCAACTATATAAACTTAGAGAACCCCCCAGAAAGGTAAGCCAACTCTCAGCCACTTTAACTGGTGGAGAGCTCTCTCATACCCCCTTCCTCTCCTGCCCCATTTCGCACCTTGCTCTTACCACTCACTAACTTAGACATCGGAGGGTTTTCCCTGGGTTCTCAACCCTGGTCCCCTTGATTGCTTTCTTCCCTCTTTGCAGTACCCTGTGTTGGAGTGGCTGCGCCTTGCGAACGGCCCAGATTGGACGGCTTACAGCTGGCATGAGATCTTGCCTCTTCAGACACATATAAATTTGACATCGAGATCCTTCACAAAATAATAGACACAGCCCACTTTGATTAGTAATCAAATTCTCCAAAATTTACAAGAGACTAAAATACTAACTTCCAATATAACAAAACTCAAATACAACTTTCTCAAGGACTATTACAAAACTCAATATTTCTAGATTCAGTAAAGTAAAAAACTCCGATCTCCTGGACTTATTGGCTCTTGGTCACTCTTGACCTTCCCATCAGTTTGGTTTTCTTCATTAGAACTACCTGAAACAAATATTAAAACACTAAAATAGTGAAAGTTAAGTAGGAAATACATATCTTCTATCAAGCAAAATTTAAGTAGTTAACATTTTAATAATGAAAGGTGATGACATGAGTTTTTACATAAATAAATCAGAAGAATCAAGTCATTATACGAAGACATGATTTACTAAGTTCAAGGAACATGATAGATAGAATTAGGGGCAACAAGATATAGAAGAACATTTCAAGGATATAACAATTCGGGGGTGAATGATTTTCAAAAGAACATTATCAAGATTGGCCATATAATCACATGGATATCCATTTGGGCCAACATAACAATCATATCACAAGCAATCAAGTAATATTGAATTGTCCTGGTCAAATTTTCAATTCATATCGGTGCAATGTCACATCACAAGTCATTTAACTCTCATGGTTATAAGTAATTCAGGCCCTCCTCCTAGGACAAGATAAGACCCTATATGCATGGGCATTGGGGTCATTGGACCATAGTCCCATATAAAATTTTCAAATAATTCATATATAATTATGGCCAAAATAGTTTCAATAATCACGCTCATGTAATTAAGGTATAAGACTTTGCCAAGATGAATTCTTAAGGAATTTCAATAGGTGGTCAAGTTTACAAGTAAGAAAATCTCAATATTACCCCAAGGGTCAAGGGTAACAGAAGAAATAGCCAGGTACTATCAAATTCAAGTATACAAAAGCCTGACACAACATAATCAACGCAAAAAGCACAATTATCACAAATCTAGGTTGAACGCAGTCTCATCAGGCACTGTGATCAGATGTAGTTTGGGTGGCTGTCGCATTCACATGAACGCGGTCCTGTGATATGCCGCTCACGAAACAGAGGCTGAACACAGTCTCTGGGCACACCGCATTCAGAATAGACTAAACAAAACCCAAACAGAATTTGGGTCCAAAGGCCGGTCGAATCTCATCTTACAACAGTAGGATGAGATTCAGAAGGTTTTCGGGGTTTTTAGGGGTACAACCTACTTGACATCCATGTGAGAATCCATGGCTCGTGGAGTCTAACGGAGGTCTTAGTGAAGAAGTTTCAGTCTGACGGAAGGAGTATCCGGTGTAGGGTTCTAACTTCACCAAGAAGTAGGTCAGTGTGAGAATCAGAAACCAATAAGAGTAGTAGATCCATGCCACCGGAGTGACACAATCTTCATACAATAATCAAAGCACAAATAATCATTATGCCGGTCTCAACAATAATAATAAGCCCTTAAAATCTAATGCTAGGTATGGAATAATTTTAATCTCATGAAACATCTACGTCTTTTAAATAGGATAGAATCAATTTCTTAGAAAAGAACAAGCATGAAGATAATAAGAGACATGAAGGAAGATTAATAAAAAAGGATGCATATGATTAAAGAAAGAACTTTAAACGATTTCCATGTTTCAGTATGACTTACCTGATTATTTTATTGTTCAGACGGCATGCTTAAGAAAACATGATTTTTAGAGATCAAAACTCACGTATTTCATATGCTGAAAGAACTACGGTTTCTGGTAATCTGAAGAAGAATGTGCTCTATCTAAACGCCACGTTTAGAAGAGAACGTGGTCGTTCGATGCACCATGATTAGATGGTCGTGGTCTGTCATAGGGCCGCGTTCAGAATTTGGTCCTTGTGACAGACACAATCTAATCCAGAACATTCGATCAGACGGGGAAAACGAAAAAATGACGATACCTCAATCTTAAATCTTAAAATACATGAACATAGGTGGCCAAAAATTGGGGAAACAAGCTTAGAAATAAGCTAGACATGTGAATGAACTCATTTAGGTGATTAATTAATGTTGGGCCCGAGAGATAATCTACTTTGAGATTGCCCTAAGGAAGAAGAAGAAAGAATGACGAACGCCTAAGAATGCCCGAGAAAATCTTTGATCTCCTCCTCCAAGATCGCCCCTTTTCCTCATCCAACAGGCTCCACGCATGATTAGGGCTGGCTAGAGTAGGTTTTGGGTCGAATTTATAGGGCTTTAGACTTCTAGAGTCCTAATTAGGTTAACAGTTCTAGAGATAAATCTTTCTTCTGAATTTCTGGATTCTTATCTAAAAATTAAGCCGCCAATAGCCCTCTAAACCCTAATTAAGCTAGGGTTTTAAAAGAGAATTATCCTATCCTTATTGGGCCAGATTTAATTCCATTTTAAGGCCCATTTGACTTAGTTTTAGCCCATTGAAATGAGGATTTTGGGTTATTCTAATGTTTGGGTTTATTGTAATCTCGTTAGCCCAATTAGGTCTTTACACAAGCCCATTATTATCCATAGAATTATTGTAAATTGTTATTTTATTTCTCTAAATATTTCATTTGAGAATTTATACATTTTTTACATTATTTGGGGAAACATATAATATATATATATATATATATATTTAATTGGGATACTACACCCTCCCTCTCTAAAAAGAATTTGGTCCTCAAATTCATACGTCATTAGATGGATCAAGAATCCAAACATACCTGAGAATAATTCCGGGTACTTATTCTTGATCGCCTCTTCTAACTCCTATGTAGCCTCTTCTAGACCACGTCTGCTCCATTGGATCTTCATCATGAGTACAACTCTATTCCGTAATTGGTGTAATTTATGATCCAACACTTTGACGGGTCTCTCTTCATAAGATAAATATTTTTGCAGCACTAAGTCATCATATCGAATTACATGAGAATGATCATATACATATTTCCTCATCATAGATACATGGAACATATCGTGCACTCCTGCCACCTGCAGGGGCAACGCTAATCTATAAGCCACTTCCCCAACTCTTTCTAGAATCTCAAAAAGACCAATACATCTCAGACTCAACTTTTTTTTAATTTCAAATCTTTGAATACCTCTTGTTGGTGAGATCTTTAAGAAAATATGATTTCCTACTTGAAATTCTAAGTCTCTTCTCCTATTATCTGTATAGCTCCTTTGTCTTGATTGAGCAACCTTCAACCGATCTTGGATGATTTGGATACTCTTTGTTGTATCTTGAACAATATCAGAGCCTATCAGTTGCATTTCGCCAATCTCCTCCCAACATACAGGTGATTTACAAATCCTGTCATACAAAGCTTCAAAGGAGCCATATGAATATTTGATTGATAACTATTATTATAAGAAAAATTAATCAGAGGTAAGTGCTCATGTCAACTACTTCCAAAATCTATCATACATGCCCTGAGCATATCCTCAATAATTTGGTTAGTTCTTTTAGCCTAACCATCCGTCTAAGGATGAAAAGTAGTAGTAAAATTCAATCTTATTCCCAAGGAAGTTTGCAATCCTTTCCAAAAATGTGATGTGAACTTAGAATCTCAGTTAGAAATAATAGATACTAGAATGCCATGCAATCTAACCACTTCTTTAATATACAAAGCTACTAAAACATCAATGGTCCATTTACTCTTGATAGGTAACATATCAACTGATTTAGTTAATCTATCCACAATAACCCAAATTGCATTGAAACCACTTCGGATTCTCGACAGTATTATAATGAAGTCCATGCCAATGCTTTCTCATTTCCACTTTAGTATATCTAGAGGCTTTAATTTGCCAACAGGCCTGAGATGTTCTATTTTGACTTGTTTATTATCCATATATGGCTATAAACCCAGAGGGGGGGGTGAATGGCTTTTTCAAAATAAAGCGCAAGCAGATGAACTTGAAGTTTTAGCGAGAGCAATAAACTAAGCAGAGTTATAAATATTACTAGAGTTTATGTGTATTACAGATGCTAGTTAAGCGGAAGGTAAAATGTTAGAGCAATCACATAATGAGATACAATGATTTTTATACTGGTTCAACACTAATCACTATCAGCCCTACATCCAGAACCCAACAATCACTGCACTTTCCGCTATTACCCCAGCAGGGAATAGTACAAAGGCTATTTTTGATCAAGTGTTCAGCTCACCACGAGCATCCTCTCACTAGGACCCTAGGTTACTTATGGGTTAACCAAACCCAGCTAATTTTTGAGCTCAACCAAACTCAGCTAATTTCTAGGCTTGGCAAATCTAAAGGATATCGACTTCCTATGGGTACTCTTGCTCTCAAGCAAGGATTTCTCCTCTCGAGGAGAAGGACACCTCTTAAGGTGAGGGTACACAGATAAAGCCTCTATAACAGGCAGAGTTGTGTACACTAAGCATTGTAATGGTCAAGCCAAAAGAATCAGAGATAAATACAGTGGTCATGAACATAAAGCAAAGATTTAAAGAGGAGTTAATATTAGAATGAAGATCTTGTTTAGCTCCTCCTTCATTTCGAGCTCTTCAGCAAAGATGACGATTGAAGCTTGAATTGACCTTTAGCTTCTTTCAACATTGCACTATACACTTGCTGAAGAAGATGTGATCATGAATGCATTTGCTCAACCTTGCTTTGCTGCTTAGGTAAATGAATTACTAATAGTTGCAATAGCAGCAATAGTGGCTATCTCCAACAGCACCTCATTTCTGCTTACAACTTCAATTTATAGCCCTCTTGCATTGTATATCTGTTAGATACAGTCTGAGAAACGTTAGGCACTTGTTTTTCTTTTGACTCAGATAGATGAACGTTAGACTCATTTGATAGTGAGAGCAACTTATTCTTTTTGTGTTTGAAGCTGTGCAAGATCTTCTTCTTCTTGATTTTACTTGATAAGCACTCTTTTCATAAGAGACTAGAAAAGGACAGAGTACAGAATTTCTTTCTTGGTCTTTAAATATGTTTCTAAGAAGTGGATTTTTCCTTTTAACATATCTTCCTGCAATGTCCTTTTCGTAGGTTCCTTTTTCATTATGGGACTATCATTCTGTAGAGATTAGTAATTTGTTTCATAAAATATCTACTTCATTCCTACAGGTTTTGAAACGTGTCCCTTGAGTCTGCCATTATAAGTACAGCTTGAAATAAAATAAGCACTACACCTTTCTTAACTGTTAGTTAAGTATACATCAGGTCAGAAATTCAGAGTACTATCATTTTAGCGGCAATTAATGTATTTGAACTTCTGATTTTTACTGAAGGTTGCTTGAATAGATTTAGTCAATATATTTAATAGCTAAGACATAATAGGATAATTGATGTAACTTAGTTTATTTGTTATAGTGACTAGGCTAATGTTATGCAATGCACCACAGTTATCAGGAATTATTTTGTGTTGTAGCTATCATAAGATAAGAAGGATCATCAGATAGCATGATAATTTGCTGCATAAATTTGTTTAATCATTGTTTTAGTTAGGAAGGAATTTGTCTCAGTTATGCTGACTAATTTGATTTCAGAATAATCAGCTATCATGAGTATAGGTCAATATGAAACATATAGCTGATATATGTTGATTGTAGATTTAGAGAAATGTAGCTATCATATGTGTTAAGAAATGATGTATGTTCAGATAGTTGATATAATCTTTTGATCAATTAAGAGATACAACTATTAGGAAGTGAGAGTTCATAACAAATAGTTGACCAGATTATAACAAATGTATTTTGATTAAAGGTGTTTAGGGGGTATTGGAAATTCCCTCTCTCTCTAGATTCTAGAGAGAGAAGCTCTGGTTCGGACCTTCCCGCCATTGCAATTTCGATCTCTTCGGTGTTTCCCCCTCCCTACCGGCCATGGCCGGTGTGGCGGGGAGTCCTCCGACGCCGGTGGGGGCTCCTCAGGTACAACCGAAGATTATATCCATCTCCACTCTTCCACGCAGATCATTTGCGCAAGCTCTCATGGAGTCCGAGAAGAGACCGAGTATATCAATCCCGATCAAGGAACCGGCGTTCACAGATCGGGGTGAACCAGCCGTCTTCTTCTCTAAGGCTGAAATTCAGGCTTCAATGCAACTCCTGCCGTTCGCAATTGTGGCTAAATGCTCTTACGGTAGGCCTTCCTTTCCTGAGATTAAGAGATGTCTGGTACAGCGGCTGGCAATTTCTTCGGGTTTCATTATCAGCAAATTGAGCCCTAGGCATCTTTTACTTCGATTTGATTGTGAGGCAGATTTTTTGAAGTTTCTTTTACAGAAAAATTTGTACATAAAAGGTTTCTTGTTTAGATTTTTCCATTGGACCTCTGACTTTAATTTTGATGCTGATCCTCCGATGGTGTCAGTGTGGATAGGATTTCCTGGTCTATCGGCAAATCTGTATCATAAAGATTGCCTTCATTCTATTGCTGGAAATTTTGGTCCTGTTTTGGGTTATTGGCAAGAGGTCAGTTATCATCGAGTTCCTACCTTATGCTCTTTCTACCATAATCTAGGTCATTCAGTTGATGATTGCAAAAAAAAAGATAGGTAAAAATGGCCGAACTCAAGTAATTCTTGATCAAGAGCCAAAAATTCCTAGGCAGATTTTCAGAACTCGACAAAATGGTCCTCGAGATGTTCGAGATAATGTGACTCTGGAAAACAAATTTGAGGTACTTCTTCAGGCAGTGGAAATGCAAGAGCTAGATCCCAACTTAGTCCCTCCTCAGTAGAATGCATCTAATCAGGAGCTTCCTTCCTCCAGTAACACTAATTTTGGTGAAAAGATAGGGAACTATAATGAGGACAAGCAGAATACTAATAATTGTCATCAGCTCTCAGGTGAAGATAATACAGGACCTTCTAATGCTAATGATCTAGACTATTCTCAGGAAATTGTGAATCACCAATTATCAGTAGTTCATGAAGATATGGCCAGTGCATCTGTTGAGGAGCTTGCTATGTCAGTGATTAATTCTAATGTAGAAGCTGGTAATCTGATTATGGGGAGAGATAACAATGACAAGTTACCTTTGCAGATTTCTTTGTTAGATAAAGTTGCTACTAAATTGAATAGTATCCCAGAGGAGCCCCTTTCAATTCTAACAAACATGTCAAGGACAGGAAAGCAGTCAGACAATACTACTAAGCATAGTTCTGAAGGGTTTCTTATCCTTAATTCCAATGAAGTTTCTGCCTTAGCTGCTTCTAAAAATTCCAGGATGGTCATTCAATGCTACAAGAACTCAGTAAACCTCCCTCAAGTCAAAGAACCTAATGAAGTATCAGCTATACCTGGAGAGCTATTCAGCGATGCTCGTCTTACAAGAGCTAAAGCTAAGATACTGGCCACTAATATTTCTTCATATGTCCATGATTAACTCAGCTCTTATATGGAATGCTAGGGGTATGGGGAATCAGGCAACTGTCAGAAGTCTGGGTCAGTTAATAAAAGCTCATAAGATTAGTTTGGCAGCCATATCAGAACCTCGCATTGATTTTGGTCGTGCAACTAAGGTAGCTCGCAAAATTAATCTTGACTCTGTTCTTGGGAACAATGGAGCTTCTTCTAAGATCTGGTTGTTTTACAATTCTGACATTTGTCTTGAGGTCATTGAGCAACATCCTCAGTACATAACTGTTGCAATGAAGGAGGAAAATTCTATAGGCATGTATTTCACTGCTATATATGCATCATGCAATGCCAATACTCGCAGAGATATGTTTGATGCACTCATGGCATTTAGTACAGCAGTGTCTGTCCCTTGGATCATCGGTGGAGACTTCAACTGTATTATCTCCCCTGAGGAAAAGATTAGAGGTTTGATGTCTTCTGTAACTGCAATGCTAGATTTCCAAAGTTTCATTACTGCTACAGGCCTAATTGATGCTAGATTTTCTGGTTCGTCCTATACTTGGACTAATAGCCAAATAGGGGCTTCTCACATTAGGGCGAGGCTAGACAGGGTTCTATATAATTCAGACTGGCTTAACTCTTCTTTCAATTTGTCAGTTCAACACCTTTCTAGAGGGCCCTCGGACCATGCTCCATTACTTCTCAAAATGTGTCCTAGACAAATTTTTCCTGGGAGATTCACTTATCAACAAATGTGGCACACACATCCAGAGTTTTTGGACTTTGTTAAATATCAATGGAACAAGCATGACAATTCATGTCATCCTTTTTTCTCACTGCAAAATAAGCTTAAGCACTTAAAGGCTGCTTTGAAAACTTGGAACAAAGAGGTCTTTGGAGATATTCAGATTGCTAAGGAGGCTACTGAGACTCATTTACAAAGAAGTCAAGAAACCTTTGATGAAAATCCTACATTGGATAATAGGATAAAATTAAATAAAGCTAATGCTGAGATGAGGCTGGTTCTGCACAGAGAAGAGACTTTCTGGTTTCAAAAATCTAGAATACAGTGGCTCAGCTGTGGTGATCGCAATACTCAATTTTTTCATCATTATACCAAAGTCAGAAGGCAAAGAAACTTCATTCATAAACTGAAGATTAATGACATTTGGGAGGAAGATCAAACTGTCCTACTAAGTGGAGCTATGAATTTTTTCAAGGCCCTTTTGTCTACTGAAAATCACACTATAAATGAACAGCTCATTTCAGTCATTCCTTCTATGGTCACAGAAGATCAGAATACATATCTTTGCTATATTCCAACGACAGAGGAAATTAAAAATATAGTTTTCTCCTTATCTGGTAACAGTTCTCCTGGCCCTGATGGATATACTGGTAACTTCTATACATTCTACTGGGAAATTATAGACAAAGATGTCATATCTGCTGTACAGAGTTTTTTCAATGGCTGGGGGCTTCCAAAGGGAACTACTTCAACTGCATTGTGCCTGGTCCCTAAGGTTAAAAATCCCAGCACCTTTGCGGATTTTAGACCGATTAGCTTATGCAACTTTTCATGCAAGGTGGTTTCCAAAGTCATAAGTGATAGATTGAGGCGGATACTTCCTTTGATAATATCTGATCATCAAAGTGGATTTGTGAGTGGAAGAAGCATAACTGATAACTTTCTACTGGCCAGAGAACTTTTCATGGATATTGATAGACCAGTTAGAGGTCACAATATTCTCATCAAGTTAGATATGGCCAAAGCATATGACCGCATTGAATGGGATTTTATTCTCCTTGTTTCAAAAAAATTTGGATTCTCTAACAGGTTTAATTCTTTCATTGCTCAGCTCTTGATGAATTGTTGGTTCACAATTTCCTTCAATGGCCAAACTCATGGTTATTTAAATCATCCCGGGGGGTGAGACAAGGAGATCCTCTAGCACCAGCTCTTTTCATTCTGGCTGAGGAGGTTTTAAGTAGGGGTATTAATCTACTTTTTTAGTCTGGCCAATGTCAGTATTACCACTTATCTCGCAATGCCATGCCCATTTCACATATTCTTTTTGCGGATGATTCCATTATATTCTTGAATGGTGGAATAACCTCAATAAAGGCCTTGCTGAGTTTTCTGAGAAAATATGAAGAATCTTCTGGTCAGCAGATTAACTCTCGCAAGAGTTCATTCATTGTTTCTAAACATATGCACAGTCAAGCAGTTGAAAGAATTAGTCAGTTTACAGGATTTCAGCATAAAACTGGTAGCATAGTCTACCTAGGGATTCCTTTATTCAAAGGGAGAATCAAAGTCCCTCAATTCAAATATCTGCTTGACAAAATTAATGCTAAGCTTGTAGGTTGGTAGAGTAAATTTTTATCACAAGATGGTAGAATCATTCTTATTAAATCAGTGCTTTCTGCTATTCCCATATATACTACCAGCTCTGCCAATATACCATATACAATAATTAAGCAAGTGGAAAGCATATGTGCAAATTTTTTCTGGCAAGGTCTTGAGTCTGCTCACAGGAAATATTGGGTATCATGGACCAAGATATGCCGTCCTCAATCTGAAGGAGGTTTAGGCATTCACAGTCTTAGGGACATTCAACTGTGCTCACAGGTTAAACAATTATGGTCTTCTCTGCATAACAATTCATTATGGGCTCGCTTTGTCAGAATGAAATACATCCAAGGACAACATGCCTCTGATTGCAAGGTTCCTTTCCCAGCAGGTATAAAAGCCAGAGATTTTGAAAAAGCTCGCTCTATCCTTTTGG
Source organism: Amorphophallus konjac (assembly GCA_022559845.1). Lineage (NCBI taxonomy): Eukaryota > Viridiplantae > Streptophyta > Magnoliopsida > Alismatales > Araceae > Amorphophallus > Amorphophallus konjac. The sequence goes on along the minus strand of CM040120.1, from coordinate 48,839,858 downwards.
CTGGTATGTGTAAAATTATTTTCAATGGTGCTACCACAAACTTTATCAAAGATAGTTGGTACAAGGGAATAACTCTGCTTGAGTATATACCTCAACAGGTAATCTCACAGTTTGAGAATTGCTCTGTGCAAGAAATCTTGGCTAATCAGCAACATCCTATTTGGCATATGATTGAAGACACTAACCTGAAAACTGAAATGCACAGTTATGCTACTCAAGAAGGAGATGATATCTCTATTTGGTCATTTTCCACTACGGGCAGATTTGACTTTAAGTCTACATATAACTTCATCAAAGATCAACACTCAGGTGATCACTCAGCTAAGCTTTGGTATAAAAAATTTCCACCTAGAGCCTCACTGTTCTATTGGAAAATGCTGAACCATGCTGTCCCAGTTGATGACAAAATTCAGAATTGTGGTATCCCTCTAGCTTCCCGCTGCAACTGCTGCAATGCTTATCCTTCTATTGAAAATATAGATCATCTTTTTATCAACAGTGAGCTAGCATCTTATTTGTGGAACCATTTCTGCTCTTTAATAGACATCTCTTATATGGGAATTACCTCTATATACAGCAGGCTTCAAATGATGATCAGTGAGTCTATTATATCCAATCCGCAGGGATTTATTCAGTTGCTCATGGCAATGCTGATCATATGGGAAATTTGGAAACAAAGATGTAGAAATAGATTTGAGGGTACTAGTATTAATTTCTCTCGGATTGCTATGCAGATACAAGAGGATGCCAAACAGATCCTTAGTCAGATCACATTCAAACAAGGCACCAACCATTTATACATGCAGAACCTACATGATATGGGTTATAACATCAAACATAAGATACTTCAATTTCACACTGTATGTTGGCAGGCTCCTATTGTGGCTTTTTCACTGAATGTCGATGGATCTAGTAAAGGAAATCCTGGGATTTCAGGAGGAGGTGGCTGTTTTAGAGACTCCCGAGGTAAGATGTTATTGGGTTTTTCTTACTATTATGGCCAAGGTTCAAGCATGGTGGCAGAAGGGAGAGCTCTCCTAGATGGTCTTAGGCTGGCTCGTCTACATGGCATTCCTATCTCAATAATATACACAGACTCCATGACTTTGACTGAACTATTAAAAGGAAAAAGCAGCCCACCGTGGTCTCTTCTTCCATGGTGGAAGCACATTCAAGAAATTTACTCTAAATTTCAGTGCCCTCTTGTACGTACATACAGGGAAGCTAATCAGCTAGTGGATTCTTTAGCAAAGTATGCAACCATTACGGGACACAATACAGAATTCTCATACAAAAAGGAGCTGCCTCTATTGGCCAAAGGCTATGCTACGGCTGATGCCTCCTGCCTTCCAAATATTCGTATTCGACGATTGTAACTAATTTTTTCATTGTTAGCCTTTTGTGGCAAAGGGGCTGCTCCCCCATGTACTCTTACCCAAAGTTTATAATCAATAAAATTTCATCTAATGGTGAGATGGTGGAGTGAGAACATTCCTTTCCTTTGGAAAGGGGTGCACTCTCCCTACTTCCCAGTAGATGTTGTGCCAAAAAAAAAAATAGTTGACCAGATTTAATTTAATGATCATCTGATGCTTTTGATTCCTCAATTAAATACCTTGCAGATTATAGCTATCTAAAGAGTAGTGAATTATAAGACAGATAGATGATATGTGTTTTCTTGAATAGGACGGCTAAAGATGATAGAGAAGATAGAATCATAACCGGATAAGTCTTTCATCCTAAAATGTTTCTATCAAATAACTGTATGTAAGATTAGCCATTAAAGATAGAGAGATAAAATCTCAATAGTATTTTTCTTGTCAATTTGGATAGGTGTTGTAAATAGAATAGGCGAAGTCTATTGTTTGAGATTGGCACAATTCATGGGCCTATAAATGTTTGATATCACCTAAGTTGGATAGAAACGCCTAAGTGAACAAGATAGGCGAAGTGCGTGCACCTAAAATGGTTCTTTATTATTAGATAGGCGAAGTGAAGGATAGACGAAATAACGCCTATGTTAATCTTTCATGGAAAGATAGGCGATTTGGGATAGGCGATCTCACGCCTGTGGTGGTTTAGTCGATGTATCATCTATATTTTAATTCTAAACGAAGGATAGGTGATCTTGCGTCTAAGTTGGATATCGCCTAAGTGATAGATGAAGGGATAGAAGATGAGGATACACGAAGAGACACTTAAATAAGTTCTAGTGCCTATGTGAGTTTTTCTTGCACTTATGTTACTGGATAGGCGAATTATTTCGGTGCTTATAACGTTTGAATTTCTTTTGCACTTTTATTCTTTCCTACTTCTTCTAGACAAGGTTGATCAACTTATAATGTTTTCTGCTATATTCATTTTTCTTTTCTCAATTTTCAAGTATTTTATTTATCAGTCATTTCTGATCTTTGTGTCATTACTGAGAAATTAAGTTCCTTGAAAATTTCAGTAGTGTTGTTATCACCAAAACTATGAGAAATAATCTTCGATTCAACAATCTCCTCCTTTTTTTTGATGACAAAACTTTTGAGAAGGAAGACACAAAGATAGATTGAAATATAATATTCGTATGAACATATGAACATTGAGCAAACCTTGAGCACATGAACATTCTCTCCCCCTTTTTGTCATGTAGCAAAAAGGTGCAGTTGGGAGATGAGAATAATAGACAAGCACATAGAGAAATTAGAACAGAAAGAATTTGGCATAAAGATTATAATTGTTCATAGATTTATAGAGAGTAAAAGTCTGAGCCTTACAGAAAAAGACTCATGGAATGTTTTTTTATGAAATATTGGTGAGAAGTTGAGAGAAAATTAGAAAGATGAGATAGTGGTTGAGGATATCCTCTAACTAATGTAAGTTCTTGCTAATATTATCTTTCTTGATCCAGGAATTCCTCAAAAGAAATGGGATCTAGCCCATGGACTTGTCCTTTATAGACCTTGAGATAAACATCATAAAATTTGGGTGCTATGAAGATTTCCTCATGAAACTGTTTGTAAACTTCTTTCATAACCATTCTTGAAATGATATATCTTGTATTTGTGCAAGTTTTTGTGTAGATCTATCTCAAATAAATTGACATCTATTGAGACTATTTTCCATTCCAATGTATATTTGAAACATTCTTTCTTAATTCCCATATGATGTTGGACGGGATGCGACTCGGTACCGATTGATGCGAACCTGAGAATCTAGGTGACAAGCTCGCGGACGTCCCTAAGCGAGGGAAACGTGCAGATCTGTGCGGTTGAGAAATTGACAGTGAGTCAAGGGTGGTCAACTCACACTTGTGCTCGGGTCGAGTCACGGGACGGGTCACGCACTCACTCTTACAGCGGTGATTAGAATTGAACTAGCTAGGAATCAAAATAACTCACATGCAGCGGCTTAAGAACACATACTGAACAAGCAAGTAAGACTAATAGGGAGGCGAGTTTACCTCCACGCTCCAAGCGTGGGGAAGACAACGCTGGCCAAGACCTGTACTCCTGGTATAACATTTATCAATAATTACAAAAATAATACCCACTCCACGCAGGGAGGTAACAGGTAACACGTGGGACCCGGGAGTATCGAACTTGGGTTGATGGGTAGCGTGTTGGGCAACTTTGATGATGCCGATGCACTGCTACTCGGTGCTGGCCGGACTGCGCGTGCTGACGAACGTGGGGACCACGCTCTGGTCGGACAGCTGATCAGGGCAGGGTTGGTCCCATTGCGAAGGGGACTCCTGGAAGATGATCCCTGTGAGGCGATCAGACTGGATCGCCTTGTGGAAGGTGAGGCGACCTGATTGGTGAGGCGTTGTTGTTTGCTGCCCCGAGCCTGCTCTGCAGTTTCAGAACTGCACGACTCGGCGGAAACAATTGTTGCGATCAACTTCGATGTCAGATCGACGCGAAATCAGCGCCGTTGCGAAGCTATTTCAGATACCTACGAACCCATGCTGTGACAAGAATTTTCCTGCCTCTATAGTTTCTATGGCGGAATTTACAATCGGCGGACTCAACGACTCAGAACAGACTGGGCAGACTGAGATCTGCCTGATAATGAGGTTTGACCAAGGGGCAAATGGTGGATCTGGGACTTGAGAATTTTATGGGTGAGAAAGGGGGAAGTGAGGGTTATGAAAAAATTATTTTGTAATTTTTGGAGGTTGTTTGAAGGGTGGAAAAGATTTTATGGCAGGGGAGGTCAAATCTAGACTGTAGGGGATAGAGCAGAATCCGATTTTAGCAGAGTTTTTTAAGAGGGGTAAACAAACTCCTAAAATCGTGGAAAAATTGTGGAGAGGGGACTATATGGAGAAAAATCCCAGTCCAAATTTCAGCTCGATCTGAAATCGGAAAGGGGACAAAACAGGTGAAGAGGTGGGTTGCTGGAACACAGATCTGCACAGGGATAGATTATGTAGATCTGGAACTTGCAATGGAATGGGAAGCAAATGAAGGTGAATCGACTTGAAATTTTTTGTGGAGAGGGGAAACAACGTGGGGAACTCACCCTCAAAATTTCAGATCGATCAGATATGTGGATTGGGAGGAAGAATTTGAACTTCTGGCTGTTGTCTGAAGGTGGACAGAACAGAGAAGGCAAGGCGGTGGTGGTGCGATGGCAACTCGACGGCAGCGGCGGCGGTGCTGAGCTTATCACTCATAAATGGACCTGATAGGGAGGCTTCACACCTCAGAGGGGCTTCTTTCTCAGCTGCAAAGGAGTGGGAGAGGAGAGAGGAAGGGGCGCCCTTGGCCTTCTTGGAGCAAATGCCAATTTTTCTTTCATTAATTCTTGAATAATTTTAAAATACAAGGGTTATATAACTCTAACTAAAAGACCTAATTAACCTCAGATCTAGGGTTAGGGAGGGGCAATTAGGGGATAGGAGATTATTCCCCCATGTGGTCAAAAAAATACAACAATAAAAAAAAGATAAAAGGGGGGTGTGCCCCTTTCATGGCAAGAAGGGAAATGGGAATTGTCTTCTTGGTCAATCTTCTCCCATGGACCAAAGACTAGCCAGGTGCGCCCTAGAAGCTAGGTGGCTCAATGAGAGAGAGGTTGGGGTCCCGCAAGGCCTACGTGGCCTTTTGCAAAGAAACTCACTAATTCCTAATGACTAACTCATTAGCTTATAATTACCTTTTAATTAAAACCCAATTGACTCAAGGATATAAATGCAAAGAAAAAAGTTAGTGGCCTTGCTTTGATGTCCCCATCACTTCTCCCCGGGTGGGAGAAGCTCGACCCCGTCGAGTAAGGGTGCGGCTGCTCACGTGGCTCCTGCAGATCTGTATCTCTGCTCGGGTGATCCACATGTCAACGGATGTGGGCCGTACTCTCCACTGTACCAGGTAGCGCGAGTATGCTCCACTCCTAATAATCATCACTTGCTCACCCCGTATATGTCCTATATGCTCACGCTGCTGTGGGAATGAAGCTTGTGGTGGACACTCAGGGGTGGGGTCACTCTCAAAGGAAGAGACGGCTCAAAAACTCACTAGGAATCACTGCTGGGTCCCTGTAGGTGACTATATCCAAGGCTTTGAATGTAGAGCTGATCCCATATTCGTCAGGCAAGTCCACAACGTACGCATGCGATCCGACTTGCCTCACACTCGAAAGGGACTGGCACCGCAAGCGTGCATTAGACCGACTCGACGTATGCAGACTCCCAACAAATTATACGAAATAAAGACTTACACATGACCCTAGGCAAACCTAGACACTCATAGTAATACTATGATTGATGACGAAGAGACACAAACACAAGGGACGCACTAAGGAAGACTCGGTAAGGCTGATGGATACCATCTACATACACCAGGTGTAAAGATAAGCTGACCCACAATTTGATGCCGTTAGTCTCAACCCTCGTCAACCGTCTCCGGTTTGAGAAAACTCATCCTCAGGTACAGAAGTGTAAGAGGATCATGAGGCAGGTGACGAGAAGGTAATCCAGACATTTGGTGTGGAACATGGAAAATGGGAAGTCCGGACGTTGCCTCTTGAATGCGTGGCAGAAATCAGACCATACCGTGTCAACATAGGGCGTCGACAGTGGTACGGTAGTCACTAGCGGCTGCGCCACTGTTGGAGAGACGGGCAAAAGAGAGACGACTGACTACTGCTCGGGAGTGACTAGCATGAGAGAGGTGGCAGGCTGGTCAGGTCCGTCAAGGAAAGCTGGGATGGGTGACAACACGGGGTCGACGGATGGCACATCCACCGTGGACAAGGTGGGCGAGGCAGACAGCTCCGGGACGACCAATGACATAGGGGTGACAAACAGGATAAAGTTGCTGGCTGGCGCCTTACCCTGGCCTACTTAGCACTCTTTGGGATCGCTCTCTAACCCCACAACCTCAGCAAGGTACTCCTCGGCCAACTCTTGGTCAACCTCCTAACTCACTAGAATAAGCCCGGGTGGGGCATCCTCTGAAAGTGTGTCCTCTAAAATAGGGGAATGTGAAGGACACTGGTCGGGGACATGGCTACTCCCACTACAGGGGGCCACATGGATGGGCTCCAGAAGTGGTGGAGGGCGTGAGTCCGGAGGCGGCGCGGGCCGCTGGGGGTGGGTGGCTGGCGACACGGAGGTGGTCGGCTGAATGCCGTCGTGGAAGATGAACTCACCGGATAGGTGAGGTGGGTGTAAAGTGCAGGTCCTCCTGTCCCGGTCAAAGGTCGCTCTCCTCTCTTCCAACCAAGTTTGCCCTAAAATGATGCTTGGAATAGCAAGTGTGTCGATCTTGCACCATGCTCCATCATGATACAGAATGGGACCAAAGCTTCGTTGGAACTCTATGAAGGCTAAGCCACCGTTAAGAACAATCTCCCCGGTCTTAGAGCGAGACTCAATAATGTCCTGGGAGACACAATTAGACGACACCCTACTGATGAAGTCGATCTCTGTATGTAACCCATTATGCAGAATGGCAGTGGACACTATGAGGCGCTGGAATGACTCGGTTGTCGGCATAGGGGTCGGGTCAACCGGTGGTTGAATGATAGGGGCGAGACTCGGGGGTCAGGCCATGAGAGCCTCGAATTAGGCCACCAGGGATGGCCAATCGGACACGTGGTCTCGAGGAACCGCCATGGGGCTGGCGGGTAGCTGGACATGCAGACACAAGGAGACAAGACATACTGACTAGACATGACCCTAAAACAGCAATGCAAAGTTGGAATGCAAACTCAAACCAATATCCAATACGTGGCGGAGGTATGATCCGAAGATCGAACTCACGCAAGTGTGCTACCTTCCCAATAGGCATAACCTATCATTCCGGGAACACCTTTTCATATACCGGGTATCGGATGCAATGCGACCCTAAGACAAGATGACCCTAGACTTAAACCATGCTGTGATAGACTACCCTAGACCCAACCTTGCTCTGATACCAATTTGATGCCAGACGGGATGCGACTCGGTACCGATTGATGCAAACTTGAGATTCTAGGTGACGAGCTCGCCGACGTCCCTAAGCGAGGGAAACGTACGGATCTGCGCGGTTGAGAAACCGACAGTGAGTCAAGGGTGGTTAGCTCACACTCGTGCTCGGGTCGAGTCACGGGATGGGTCACACACTCACTCTTACAGCGGTGATTAAAATTGAACTAGCTAGGAATCAAAATAACTCACATACAGCGGCTTAGGAACACATACTGAACAAGCAAGTAAGACTAATAGGGAGGCGAGTTTACCTCCACGCTCCGGGCATGGGGAAGACAACCCCGGCCAAGACCCGTACTCCCAGTATAACAATTATCAGTAATTATAGAAATAATACCCACTCCATGTAGGGAGGTAATAGGTAACACATGGGACTCGGGAGTATCGAACTTGGGTTGACGGGCAACGTGTTGGGCAGCTTTGACGATGCTGACGTGGTGCTACTCGGTGCTGGCCGGACGACGCGTGCTGACGAACATGGGGACCACGCTCTGGTCGGACGGCCGATTAGGCCTGGGTTGATCCCGTTGCGAAGGGGACTTCTGGAGGAATGATCCCTGTGAGGCGATCGGACTGGATCGCCTTGTGGAAGGCGAGGCGACCTGGTTGGTGAGGCGTTGTTGTTTGCTGTGCCAAGCCTGCTCTACAGTTTCAGAACTGCGTGACACGTCGGAAACAATTGCTGCGATTATCTCCGATGTCGGATCGACGCGAAATCAACGCCATTGCGAAGCTTTTTCAGAGACCTACGAACCCATGCTGTGATAGGAATTTTCCTATGTCTGTAATTTCTGTGGTGAAATTTAGAACCGATGGACTCATTGACTCAGAACAAACTGGGCAGACTAGGATCTGCGTGATAATGAGGTTTGACCAAGGGGCAAACGGTGGATCTGGGACTTGATAATTTTATGGGTGAGAGAGGGGGAAGTGAGGGTCACACACAATTTTTTTTGTAATTTTTAAAGGTAGTTTGAAGGGTGGAAAAGATTTTATGGCAGGGGAGGTCAGATCTGGACTGCAGGGGACAGAACAAAATCTAATTTTAGCAGAGATTTTTAAGAGGGGTAAACAAACTCCTAAAATTGTGAAATTTTTTTTGGAGAGGGGACTATACAGAAAGAAATCACAGTCCGAATTTCAGCTCAATTGGAAATCAGAAAGGGGACCAAACAGTTGAAGAGGTGAGTTGCTGGAACACAGATCTGCATAGGGATATATTATGTTGATCTAGGAACTTGCGGTGGAACAGGAAGCAAACGAAGGTGGATCGACTTGAAAATTTTTGTGGAGAGGGAAACAACGTGGGGAACGCACCCTAAAAATTTTAGATCAATCAGATCTTTGGATTGGGAGGAAGAATTTGAACTTCAGGCTGTTGTCTGAAGGTGGACAGAACAGAGACGGCAAGGCGGTGGTGATGCGATGGCGGCTCGACGGCGTAGGCGGCGGCGGCGCTGAGCTTATCACTCAAAAATGGACCTGATAAGGAGGCTTCACACCTCAAAGGGGCTACTTTCTCAACTGCAAAGAGGTGGGAGAGGAGAGAGGAAGGGGCGCCCTTGGCCTTCTTGGAGCAAATGCCAATTTTTCTTTCATTAATTCTTGAATAATTCTAAAATACAAGGGTTATATAACTCTAACTAAATGACCTAACTAACCTCAGATCTAGGGTTAGGGAGGGGCAATTAGGGGATAAGAGATTATTCCCCCATGTGGTCAAAAAAATACAACAATAAAAAAAGATAAAAGGGGGGGGGGTGTGCCCCTTTCATGGCAAGAGGGGAATTGGGAATTGTCTTCTTGGTCAGTCTTCTCCCATGGACCAAAGACTAGCCCTATGGGCCCTAGAATCTAGGTGGCCCAATGAGAGAGAGGTTGGGGTCCCGTAGGGCCTACGTGGCCTTTTACAAAGAAACCCACTAATTCCTAATGACTAACTCATTGGCTTATAATTGCCTTACAATTAAAACCCAATTGACTCAAGGATATAAATGCAAATAAAATAGTTAGTGGCTATGCTTTGATGTCCCCATCACCATAACCTGATCGATTGTAATAAGCCATTGTCTAATAAACATTCTGAGAAGATAATTTATACCAAGGGTACTTTGTTTTTGTAGTTTCAGTGCAGTGTTGATTCTCAACATTCTGACAAATAGAGCTCTACAATGTTGTGATTTGACAAAGAGGATACTTCGGGTCGTCATCAAGGATCAAAGGAACAATGGTATTATGGGGATCAATTTGTAGAAATATAGGAATAGATCGCCATGAAGGACCCCTAGGACCACTGTTGTGATATGTGTGTGTGATTTTAATGACACCAAAACTTTATGTATGTTTGAGAAAGTCTAGTAGTGAATGTGAATGGATGTGAAAACATGATTGTAAGAATGTATATTTGCATATGTGTGTGATGCATGTGTCTGATGGTCCACACATCTTATATTCAAAGAAGATTGCATTTGATCTTTGTGATCATGTCAAGTTGAGTAATTGATTCCCCTCGTGATTTGAAAGTGTGTTGAAAGCTTGAAATCTTCAAATGATAGAACGGATCTTGATCATAGTCATCCTCATGTCATATTGAATGACAAGTTTAATTTGTTTCAAAGTTCAAAAATTCATGTTCATTTTGCCTTCTTAAATATGTTCTTTTTCGTGTTCATACAGGAATATAAGGTCTTTTGTTCATACCAATGCTTCTCATGATACAAATGGTATTGGTTAATGTCAGTGTGAATGCAGTTAACATGTCAGATCTATGAGAGTGTGTGTCGACCATAGTTTAAAAGGTCTTGAGGCGGTTGTGAGGCACTTTCTGTAAGCCTCATAAGACGTAAGCCTTAAGGCACAATGAGGCGTAAGCCTTAATAGAGAAGAAAATAATATTAAAACCATAAAAAATGCTAAAAATAATAGCGATTTTCATGTGTTAATGTTATATAAACTCAATGATAAATTCATGTTATTTCAAAAGTACTAAATTATGAGCTAGTTGTCTAGTGCAGTTTGTTTGCCACCCTTCCCCATATGGGGGAAGACCCGAGTTCAAGCTCGATTATCCCCTCCCTGTTAAAAAAAAGTACCTACCAAGAAAAAAAATTGAATTATGTTTTAAGGACAACAAAAGAAACGTAAAATTTGAGAGTACCCTACAACACCTCATTACATCATCTTCTCAAGTGATGCACACGTCTCAATTAAATTCCTTGAGGCGGTGAAGGCGGTGAGGCGTACCACCTCAATCAAAAAAAGACATAAGCCTCAAGTAAAAGACATGAAGTGCATGCCTCAAGGCGTTTTTCTAGTGCCTCACCTTGAGGCTTAAGCCTTAGTGCCTTGAGGCACAACCTTTTTAAACAATGGTGTCGACACACCCAAGAAGTGTGTTGACCTACCTTGGTTCACAGGAATAGAACAAGCTATAAGATGTCAAGGTGTGTCGACCTAACCTTCAAGGTAGGTCGACCTAACTGGTGAACTAGTGTGCAATTCATGAGGCCACATGAGGATGAGTCGACACAGTGGAAATATTGCGTCGACACACCAACAGTAATAAGCAACAAGCAACAGTTACAACAGCAAACAACAACATCCTGCAGTTTTAACAACAACAATGCCACATGAAGGCTGGGTCGACTCAATGCAGCCAAGGAGTCGACGCAATTGAAGAAGGTATACTTGACTTCAATAAGACGTGATCAAAGCAAAATGAAGGATGAGTCGACGTAGATTTACAGGGTGTCGACGCAACAGAAGAAAAGAAGAAAATCCGGAGGGTCTGTCTTTCAAGCTATGAGAAGGTTGTGTCAACACAAGAGCTTGTTGCGTCGACACACTTTGAATGAAATAGTGCATACTTATTGAAGCGAATGGAAGTTAGATCGACGCAATGGAACTCTTGCGTCGACACAACAAAACTTTTCAGCCAAGTTCTCAAGCAACTGAAATAGTGCATCGACACAATGAGGGATGTGGCGTCGACACACCAAAGCTGTCAAGCAGTGCTCATCCAAAAAAAAATCTTTAAAACTTCACAACTCAAAGGATACTTGTTGAGATCGAACCGAACTCTCACTTCTTCAATTCATCAAGTCTTACAATATGCTTTGATGGTGTCGACCCCCATGTGAAACATGTTTGTTTAGGGTTTTTACAAAGAGAGTGGGTCGACCCTAGGGGTTGACTCATCCCGTTCGGACCCACGTAGCGGGTCTTGTGAACCTGGCTCGAGACCCAATAAGTACCTTCTTTTTCCACATCTTGATTGGGTCCGAGGTTCTCTCTATCTTGCATGTGTCCACTATGCCTTGAGAGTATAAATACAATCATTAGGGTGTCCAAAAAGGGAGAAAATAATATTCAAGATTATCCACATTCTTTGTTCAGAAAGAGGGAAGAACGATCCGCCCTGAGCTGAAGAAGGAGAGAAGAAGAAGAAGGTTGAAGAGGATCCAAGAAAAAGGAAGAAGAAGAGGTTCTGTTGAGGAAGAAGAAGAAGAAGAGGCTCTAAGAGGAAGAAAGAAAAGAGGAAGACAAGGAGTAGCGCCCCCTTGCTGCCAAGAAGAGTTCTACATCGGACCAAGCGACTTCATCCATTCTGGATCACTTTCAGGGGACAATCTACATCAAGGGTTGTCATCCCATCATCTTTGCGGCTGCTCAAGCATCGGGCTGAGTCATCAAAAAGGGGGGAATCTCATCTTGCTGGATTTTTTATTTCTAGATCTAAAAATGTTGTGTCATTTGATGTCGCTCTGATAGACATACTTGTTTAAACAGAAGTAGCTACTGTGTGTGGTCAGAGTGTGCTGTGCGCACATCCGAGTGTGTCTGTGATCGCTGCGGTTTAGCAACATTTGTGCTTGTTTTAGGGTTCATCCCCGTTTGTGCTATTGTTTGAAAGTGTGTAGGTGTTAGCCTATGTGTGTGGCTGGGGAGCTTGCTCCCAGTGTGTGTGCAGGTGTTTAGCCTACATGTGTGGTGGAGCGTAGCTTCGTGTGTACTGTCTTGTAAAGGTCTTTGCAAGATAGTGGAAGCCTCACTAGTCTGGTGAGAGGTGGATGTAGGCATATAGGGTGTCTGGACGAACCACCTAAAAAATTCTGTGCCTTGTGGTTTGTGTGTGGTTTGCACTTTCGTTGTTCAATTTTTCTTCAAATTGAAGATTCGGCACACTTTCGCACACACCTACACATTTGCATTATTAGTATCACACTCGAGTGAGTTTTGAGAGTGTACTCAACTTGCCATATTTGGTTCCTTGTTCATCAAATTTAATAGGGGTTAATTGCTCAACTATCTATTGATATTCAAAATTAGTCTTATTCCTTTTGGAAATTAATTTTTAGTGGGCCAATCAATTCACCCCCCCTCTTGATTGCTGTTGCACCCGGACCCAACAATTGATATCAGAGCCTTGGCTCTATTTGCCTTGAGATCTTGCGACTTATAGAGTGATCCTAAGCAACGGTAACCTTGAGCAAAATGGCCAAAAGCTATTTAATCTACTGTCCTTCATGTTTTAACTGTTATAGGTTTATTTCTTAGAGAAATGGAATGTGCGTTTATCTTGGTTTGCATGAACCTGAAGTTTGGAAAGTTATAAGTGAAGGTCCATACAAACTTCCCGCTGAACAAAACAAATGGGATGATAAGCATGTCAAGAAAAATGCAATGAATCTTAGAGCATTAATTATTCTTAAGGAGAGCATAGAATCTGACATATTCATGAATCTCCTCTTGCAGGTTAGCTTGAGACTTATGGGATGAGTTGGTGCGCAAGTATGAAGAAAATACAATGGATCCATGCTTGATGGCTCAAGGAGACAACAATGTTGAGGTAAATTCTGATTCTGAAGATCTCTCAATTGAGGAATGGCAATTAGCGTATACTAAATTATATGACAAATACAAGAAAGTTAAATCTGAAAATAAAACATTGAAAAAGAAAAATGAGAATGTGCACGCTAATCTTATTTGTGAAAATTGTAAAATGTTAGAATAAAAAATTGAAGATCTAGAGTACAACAATGAAATTTTAGAATCCAGAGTTGAATTATTTTTAGAAGAGATTTCCTGTATGAATGAAGAGCATGCGATGGCTAGAAAATCTGATGAATCTCTGAAAACTGAAAATGAATGTCATGTTTTACGTGAACAAAATAAGTCCTTGATGTCTAAAATTTTCTTGCTTGAGGAAAATGAAAAATGTCTTAAGAACAAGTTAGATTCCCTATCTGATGATGAAAAAATGTTTGAAAAATTTCTTGATACAAAAATTGATAGTAAGAACATTGTGATTAAAAATGAAGAGCTTAAAAAGATAAATAGTGCCATGTTGATTCAAAACTCTTTACTTGAAAGTAGTTTGAAAAGTTTTGATAAAGTTGAAAAAGAAAATTCATTGTTGAAGTGTGAGAATGAACAGTTGTTGGCAAATATTTTAAAGTTTGATGAAACTGAAAAGGTTCTTGAAAAGTTAACAGAAAAACTGCACTCTATAAATGCTGAAAATAAGAAGCTTTTGGAGGAAAATGAAAAACTCAAAATGATGAATTACTTGCGAAATGAAAAAATTTCTGCCTTGGAAGAAAAGATAAAATATTTGAAGAATGATTTGTCAAAGTTTGTTAAGGGTAAGGAAACCTTGAACAAAATGTTGGGTGTCAAAGTAAATTTTTAAAAGGAAGGTATTGGATACACTCCTATGAATTAAAATTCATTTGAAAATAAATTGAAAACTTCTTTTGTTTACACCTCCGACACTCCAAGCACTCCCAAAACATCTCCTCCTATTGCACAAATGAAAAGTTCTGAAAATAATTTTGAGAAAAAGAAAAATGTCAACACAAAGCCCACCATGCCAAATAGATTTCAAAAAGCTCAAGATAGGCGAAAAATGAAATCTAATATTGAATGTTTTTATTGTGGCAAACTTGGCCATATGATGAAAAATTACTTTGTAAAGTAACATGATGATTTTAATGCTATGAATGTTAAATCTGATTTTTGAAGAAAATTCAATGGTAGACATGTTTTCTATGTAAAAATGTATTCATCTTATAAGAGAAAGTTGTTTGGAAAAACTCATGCACATAATGAGAAATCATTTGATAGATTCACTTCTCCTTGTTGTTTCTATTGTGGGACGTATGGTCATGTTATAGAAGATTGTTGGTTCATGTTGAATGATTATTTTCATGCTTTTAAGTTAAATGTAAAGTTCAATGTTGGTAAATCCAAAGCTTTTGTAAATAACAGAAACCACTACAAGAAAAGGCGGAGTTTCCGACGGACATAATCCGTCGGAACTTAATTTTCCAACAGATGTCTAACGGATTTCCGACGGATTACGTCTATCGGATATTCATTGTCCGAAGTTTCAGACGGAAGAATATTCCGTCAAAAATTCGTCGTAAAGTTTCGACGAAAAAATGTAGACGAAAATTCCGTCAGTAATAATTCCAAGTCTTATTTCTGACGGAAATGTTATCCGTCCGAGATTCCGTCAGAAATAATTTTTGACAGAACAACGTTTCATCGGGAATACCGTCGGAAATGATGACATTAAAAAAAAATAAATATGTTTTCCGACGGAATCCATGTTTCACCGGTGATTCCATCGGAATAATTCTGACGGATCCATCGGAATATCCGTCGGAAAATGAATCTTATTTTTTAAAAATACTCAAAATTTATAAAAAAACCCGTTTAAACAAAAAAAACATAAAATCTATCCATCACAAGTAAATCAAAAGATATACAAGAAATGAAGCACAATAATAATTATTAATTTTAAAATAATAAAAAACTAAGAAATATCCTCCGCATCTTCCATATCCTCATCCTTCCCGTCCTGCTTGTCTCCTCCGTCGCCACTCGCTGGAGGATCCTATATTAAAAAATAATAACATTAAATATGCATTCATAAATAAAAAATTGTTGAGCAGATAAATTAAATATTTTATTTGATTGTTTAAAATTCAAATCAGATATAATATCAAATCGATAATTTTAATACTAAACTTAAATCGAGTATCCGATTTGGATTCCGTCAACTCTCACAAGCCACTTCTACCTCCCAGGTCACGTTGGAAATATTGACACGCCGATCAAATTGGTATTTTAGATTTTGGACCCCTAAACCCAACTTCTTTAAATTTAAACTAATTACATCTAGAGAGTGCACTTCTGAGCACCGAACCCAAACCGAGTATCCGATTTAGATTCCGTCACCTCTCCCAAGTCACTCTCATCACCCCGGTCGCGTTGGAATGATCGACACGCCGATCAGGCTAGTATTTTACATTTTGGACCCTCGAACCCCTAATTATGTGAATTGATTTAAACAAAGTTAGCTTTAGAAAATAACTTAGTTCTTAATTGAGTAATTTGAGCGCCGAGCTCAAACCAGGTATCCGACTTGGATTTTGTCAGCGCTCACAAGTCACTTTTACCTCCCAGGTCGTGTTGGAATGATCGGCATGTCGATCAGACTGGTATTTTAGATTTTGGGCCTTCGAACCCAACTTCAGAAAATTTTAAACTAGTGCATTTGAAGAATTCACTTCTAATCGCTGGGCTCAAATCGGGTATCCGATTTGGATTCTGTCAGCTCTCACAATTCACTTTTACCTCCTAGGTCATGTTGGAATGATCGACATGTCGATCGGACCAGTATTTTATATTTTGGGCCCCCGAACCCAACTTTAGGAAATTTTAAACTAAGTGCACTTGAAGAATTCACTTCTGAGCCCCGGGCTCAAACCGGGTATCCGATTTGGATTTCATCAGCTCTCACAAGTCACTTTTACCTCCCATGTCATGTTAGAATGAGAGGCATGTCGATAAGACCGGTATTTTAGATTTTGGGCCCCCAAACCCAACTTCGGGAAATTTTAAACTAAGTGTATTTGAAGAATTCACTTCTGAGCGCCGGCTCAAACCGGGTATCCGATTTGGATTCTGTCAGCTCTCGCAAGTCACTTTTACCTCCCATGTCGTGTTGGAATGATCGACATACCGATCAGATCGGTATTTTAGATTTTGGGCCCCCAAACCCAACTTCAGGAAATTTTAAACTAAGTGCATTTGAAGAATTCACTTTTGAGCGTCGGGCTCAAACCGGGTATCCGATTTGAATTCCGTTAGCTCTCACAAGTCACTTTTACCTCTCAGGTCGTGTTGGAATGATCGGCATGCCGATCAGAATTGTATTTTAGATTTTGGGGCCCCGAACCCAACTTTAAAAATTTTAAACTAAGTGCATTTGAAGAATTCACTTCTGAGCGTCCGGCTCAAACCGGATATCCGATTTGGATTCTATCTGCTCTCACAGGTCACTTTTATCTCCCAAGACCTGTTGGAATGATCGGCATGCCGATTAGACCAGTATTTTAGATTTTGGGCCCTCGAACCCAACTTCGGGAAATTTTAAACTAAGTGCATTGGAAGAATTCACTTCTAAGCGTCGGGCTCAAACCGGGTATCCGATTTGGATTCTGTCAGCTCTCACAAATCACTTTTACCTCCCATGTCGTGTTGGAATGATCGACATGTCGATCAGACCGATATTTTAAATTTTGGGCCCCTGAACCCAACTTCAGAAAATTTTAAACTAAGTGCATTTGAAGAATTCACTTCTGAGCGTCGTGCTAAAACCGGGTATCCGATTTAGATTCCGTCAGCTCTCCCAAGTCACTCTCATCACTCCAATCGCGTTGGAATGATCGACACACCGATTAGACCAGTATTTTACATTTTGGAGCCCCGAACCCGTAGTTATGTGAATTGATTTAAACAAAGTTAGCTTTGAAAACCAACCTCGTTCTGAATTGAGTAATTTGAGCGCCAAATCCAAACTGAGTATCCAATTTGGATTCCATCAGCAAAATAAAAATTACTCATTCTATCCCATATAAACCATCTTAACCTGATTTATTCCTATATCAAATAGGGTCTTGTTAATTTGAATCTAAATTCATGTATATTCATTGATTTTGGAATTGAGTAATTCTGCCAAAATAAAAATATAATAAACACTCACCTGAGGGGGCTGTGCCGTGGTCGTGGATCCATGAGGGAGAATTCTCGCCTGGGAGAGGAGGATAGCGAGTGACTGTAAGATGTGCCCCTCCTGGCTCGACATATCTATCCTCATCTGTTGCAATTGCCACTGCAAATCAGACGTCTCCGCTCGGACGATGTCTCTGACGTCGATGGAAGAAGTACTGGTGCTGGGTGGGGGCGTACTAAAGGCACTGCTACTGGTTGGGGTAGCGTCAGAACTCGCACACGATGATATCACCGGGCTAGTCTCCAGGCTCTGCCCAAAACCATATAGTCGGCCTTTCTTCGGTACGGCAGCTGCTTCCAGCCATGCCGCCTGATCTAACTTCGATTGATGTGCGTCTCCCTACCCGTACTTCTCTGTCAACTATCTGCTATATGATTCTTATAAAATGAATAAAAAAACTTTTAAATTTCATATGAATGAATCATATTTAAATGAAAAGAAAAACTTAAAGAAAAACTTGCCCAGAGATATAAACTTACCGCTACTGAGCGGGCTCTCTCACTGACAAACTAGTCTGTCCCCTTATTTTTGTGTGTTTTATCGAACACCTCTAGGAACAATGGAGCTCGATTGAGCTCCACGGTCTGTTTTACAATCCATAGTAAAAAAATGTTACATATATGAATAAAATATAAGAAGATAAGTTGAAAGATTACTTACTAATTTTCATTCATTAGTCACAAAAGAGATGGACCACTACAAGAAAAATAGTTTTTACCTACGGAAAATGTGGTAGGTAAAGGCCAAAAAACCGTAGGTTAAACCTTTACCTACGACACTCTCTACGAGCGGTGTCATTGGTAAAAACTACGTAGGTAAATCTTTACCTACGCAATAGAATTTCGTAGGTATAGTGTGGTCAATACCTACGATCGATTCGCGTAGGTATAGGGGTGGCCATTACCTATGGAATTGTATCGCGTAGGTAAAGATTTACCTACGCAGTTTTTACCAACGACCCATGTCGTAGGTAATTACCTACGATTTTTATCGAGTAGGTGATTACCTATGGCGTAAATGGCATGCCTACCTAATTTTTTACCTACGACCAGTATTTTAGGTAATATCCTATGATTTATGTCGCATAGGTATTTTTCCTATGGTCTATTTGCGTAGGTAGTTGTAGGTACTTACCTACGATTTATATCACGTAGGTATTTTCCAACGGTTATGTCGCGTAGGTGGAGATAGGAGATTACCTACGATTTGGGGCGCGGTAGGTATTCTCCTACGGTTATGGTCGCGTAGGTAGTTGTATAATTACCTACGATTTATGTCACGTATGTATTCCCCTACGGTTTGTCATCACGTAGGTACCTACGCAGTTTTCATTAACAATAATTATAGTAGGCTACGACTTTTAGTTTCCTACGATTTTTCGAGCAGTTAAATAAACGTAGGTAACGTGAACAAACCGTAGGTGAATGTTTCTTTTAATCTTAATCCTAAAAGATAATCTATTTGAATCATAGATAACCTGAACTAATTATGTATGTCATAAATTCATCTATAATGCCTATATGAACTGTAAGTAACCTTTAACTAAATTCATAGATAAACCAACTTATACAAATTCATAAAATTTACACATTCAAAACTTGCACATTCACATCATTCACATATCATATATCAAGAAATCTGAACATTCACATTCAAACCATAACTTGTACACATTCACAAAATTTACATATTCAAAACTTGCACATTAACATCATTCACATAGATCAAGAAATCTACACATTCACATTCAAATCATAACTTGATATTATATATGCAAAATACCATCATCAAGTATGATTGTGACAATGTATCAACTTTGCTATCACAAAAAAATAGCAAAGTTTCATGAACAACAAACAAGTGCGTGTATGTGAAAATATATACACAATCAAAATTAGTGTAAATATTATATTACAATGAGTATATATATCGAAAATGTGGGGGGCGATCTAACCTATATCACCATGATAGTAAGGGAATCAAGAGATGTGAGATGAACTGTTCCGTGCATCGATCATAACCTGTAAAATAATTAAATATTTATAAGTAGTTTCACATGAAAGTTAAACATGATAATATTTTCTTAACAAATAAGAAAGATACTTTACATATTCTATGAGCCAAAGAATATGGCTCTCAAGTGCATCTCTAATTTTCTTTCTTTCTTGATCTTTAATAATATGGGGGGCTTTGAACTTGTTTGCATGCAAAATTGATACTTCACAATAAGCATTTCCTATCTGTCGCCCCATCACAACTTTATCCTTATCAACACTTATTACAAGATCAGTTGCCACATGCTCTCCTTCTTAGATCTAACAGTTTCACCCACTTCCCTTGCAACTGTGCAATAGAAAAAAATAGAACCATCAAATAGAACTTTGTACAATAACTGTAGCAATACATAAATGCTCAAAAGGAAAACCAATAACCTTCTATCATTAAAAGACATCCTGCAAGTAAGAAACGAGAAAGAACTGTTGTGCACCACAAGAAAAAGGGCTTCCATCTGTTCATATCCATCTGGTTGGAGAATAGGGTCCCATCCAAAATCAGTGGGTCCCTTAGGAGGGACAATCTTCCCCTGAAATGGCAGTCAGACAAAATATATATCTGAGACAAGCATTATGTGAGATAAAATTATGTGCATCATGATGTAGAAAAATATAGTTCTAGATTTTTCTTTTGAAAGTAAAAATATAGTTCTAGATGAACTTCAATCCCCCACTAATTTACTACGATGCATGAGGACAGGCAACATAAGATCGCTTCATAGCTACAGTCCTTTTGTTTTTTAAGTAGAGGTTGCCAGACATTATGTAGTGGTCCTACCCAGTGCCATGGTGAAATGCGGCCTTGCAGAAGCTGTTCCCATATAGTATTGTGTGCATAATGCATGCTCCATTGAAGTTTAGTTTTATCTAGCACACAAAATGCAGATTGATTCTTGCCTGACTTGCACTAGTCAGACACTCAAAACCGAACTGGAGAAATCACTGTCAGCATGATCTGACTTGAATTTTCAGTTTTGGGGATATCTTTTTGTGAAGAGCATATCATTAATAAAAAATACCAAAATGTATGTGGATATCCCTTATCCAATTGTGGAAGGGGTGACAAAAGTTCGATGCAGTTATCATAGATCAGTTCTTTCTTAAACCTAGAATATGTGAGGGATGTAACGATGGTGCAACCAACTTCATCCCATCTTTCCAGCCCCTTTAGTGAGGAGAAGACATTTTCCAAAGAAGAAAGTCTGAAGAGTCCCACAGAATAGTACATACCTCAATCCTATAAAAGTAACAGGGACCAAATCAGGGATCATACAACATATCTCAAAAACACAAGAACAACACTTATGAGTAACAGACTAGATTAAGCATTATTATCATAAGCTTTGTCCCATTAATTTGGACTCAGTTAGATCCAATTAATCATCCAAAGATTTGGCATAGCTTACCAACAGCTAACTTGGCGAACATCATCCCTCTACAAGGTGCACAAACAAACTGCTGAAGCTAACTTTTGACAATACTAAATTTGTCAAATGGCTGCTCATCTAGTGATAAACAAGATTCTAGTCTTTGAGGAAAATAGGTAAGTTAATGAATGCAGTGTTTGCTCATCTGACTAAAATTTCTGTAGTGAACTAAGTTTAGGATGAATGGTAAGCCATTCCCAAGAATAAACAGACAAGCCCACCGTGTGAGTCTCCTTCTTTGAAAACCTTTATTTCTATTCCATATATCTCACATCATTGTTGCTACATGCAATATGTTCAAGACAAGAGCTAACTAAACTATTATATCCATGATAACCAGAAAAATATCTGCTGACTCCAGAAAATGGTAAATGATTGTCTGGCACTAGTAAATAAAATAAAGACTCAACTCCGCAAATATCTTAGAACTCAACTGTGAATGTCCTAGAAAGGGCCAGTAAGCATTAAGGCTCCAACCAGGTTCAGACCTCGATCATTCCCTCCTTCTTGCTTTCACGGATATTAGGTAACAAAGTACATGATACCAAAAAAGAATTCTCAACAATCACCATTATTTTAACACTTGCTGGATCTTGAATGCTGAGAAATAATAAGAGCCATGACCTTGTTCAATTGGGAAGAATTAACCTATTACTAGATGAGTGGATATTTGCCTTTCAACTTTCCAACCTGCAATCAAATATCTGGATAATGCAACTCTGGCCTGCCAACCTACCCAACCACCATAAAACTAGTAAGCAACAAAAAATGTTAGGAAGTGGCAAAACGGGGGACGACACTATAAGGTGCCACCCTCAGACTCTAGATGAAGACACGACCAGCAACACACACCAGGGAGACACTAAGCCCGACACTACGAGCTCCTAGTGACAAAATGTCGCTAACAGAAGTGGAAGCTCACTCGTCGTCCCAAGCAAGGGAAAGCGCGGACCGTGCGCGGTTAAGGAACCGGCGGAGGTCAAGGGTAGTCCGACTCAACTTCCGGACTCAGATCGAGTCGCGGGACGGGTCACTCTCACTCTCACAGCGGTGACATAGACACACGGGCTAGTACCTACACTCTCGGCAGCGGCAAAAGACCATATACTAGCTAAGCAAATGGACGCCAAGAGGTTCGGACCATTACCTCCACGCACCCGGCGTGGCGAAGACAACCCCGACCGAATTACGGACTCCCGGTTAACAATGATTACAGTAATACACTAAGTCGAACCACTCCACGCAGGGAGGTAAAAGGTCACATGTGGGATCCGGGAATCACGCAACTCGGGTTGACGGGCAGCATCTTGATGTCGCCTAGCGGTGCCGAACTCCGCATTTTCGTGCTTTCCGAACGGCGGCTTCTACGGGCCCGCGGGGCCCACGGACGGCGCTGTCCTCCGGATCTGCGGGGGTGGGACCCACTGTGATGGGGACCCCTGGTGGCGCGCCTCCACGGACGGTGGTCGGCCGGGAACACCGATCGGGGGTCGATCAGCCCCGATTCCCAATTCATGAACTAGCTGTCCACGGATTTTGGTTGCTGTCTTCCGGCGCGCGCTCCGGCGAAAACGGCCGCTGCGAGCAATCCTGACGTCGGATCGGACGCATGAGCTATCGTTAGAAAGCTCTCTTCAAATGCTTCGATCTAGACCCAGAGAGATCTGCTGGATCTGGTCGGATCAGAACTTTATTGAATTTACAAGTCCCTGTTGTACAGTAACTGAAATTTCAGATCTGCAGGGTACTTGTCTGAGAATCACCATTGACCGCCTAGTAAACCTCCGATTCAACTCTTGAGCTCTTCTTAGGAGTTGTAGGGAATCAAACCACGGAACGGGGACTATTTTTAGAATTTGATTTGGAGGTGGAGGCGATGTGTTATGATTTTCGGGGTGACTGGTGGTCGGATCTGGGAACAGGTGGACAGAACTGTAGATGGGTCTGAGAACGAATTTTATAAAATACGAGATGGGCGAATCAAAAATTGAGAAACATTGTGGATGAAGGGGTGGATGGGTGGAACCCTCAATAAAATTGGACGAACCAAAAGAAATCAAAAAGTGGCTCTAAGACATGAAACACATGACAGATGTGAACCTGGACAGAACTCTGGCAGAACTGAAATGGAAGAGTGGACGAAAATCAAAAATTAGCAAACGTTATCTGAATGCTGGCCTGATTTTTGTGGGTGGAGAGGAACATCCCAGAAACAACTCCTCCAAATTTGGTAGCCAAATGAGCTCGGGGAAGACCTATGAATTTCGAGCAAGCTACTGTGGTACTGCGCAGGCAGAACTCCGTTGATGGCGATGGCGGTGCGGTAGCGGCTCGTGGCGGCGGCGGCGGCGACCGGAACTGATAGGGTGGAGTCTCACCACCTGAAGGAAGCCTTCACAGCTTAAAGGGGAAGATGGAGAGGAGAAGGGGGCGGCCTAGGCCATGCGCCAACAAATTTCACAATTCTTATGGCATTAATTCATGAAAATGGGAAAATACAAGCATAAATAGGTCACCCATCTAATCCATCCTCCACCGCTGGATCTAGGGGTGTGAGATGGAGGGCTGGGATGGCATGTGACCATTCCACAAAAATTAAAATAAAAAATAAGGGGAAGGGGGCGCCCTATTGACTTTGGTGGCAAGGGGGGGGGACAAGTTGGTAGCCACCTTGGACTTTGAAGTCCACTTGTCTCCCATGTGCCTTTTACCATTCAAACTTCTAGATGCCTCCATTTGACATGTTGACTGACCCCACATGGGGCCCATGGGCTGAGGTGGATCAATGGGAGGGGCCTGGGGGGTCCCGTGGGGCCCAGGGATCCCATTTTGCAAATAAGCCCCTCGTACACTCATAATTACATACCGAATACAATGAAATAAACACAAATTACACACATATAAATGCTAACTAAATATGATAAATGGGGAGGCTCAAGGCGGAGTCTCCAGGCTGTCTCCGAGCCAGATGGACGCTGAGGTGACTCGAGTCGTGCTCCGTGTGCGGTACTGGTGGCTCGGCGTGTCGCGTCACTCAACTGCTCGGGTGTCTGCACCAAAAGGGTTGAGTTGGATTCTCTTCCCTTCATGGGTGAAAATGCAAGTATTTATCCTCCCAATGAATGTGGCATCTACATCATATATCCAGGGCCATCCTAGAAGTATGCTCCCTACTTCCATGGGTAGAATGTCACACCAAACTTGGCCATGGTAGGATTGGAAGGTGATGGGGACAAGGCAACGAGTGTTAACGGGTATGGTTGTGGTATCAATCCAAGCTACCTGATATGGGCTCGGGTGTGAGGAGATGGTTAGGCCTAGAAGCTTGACAGTATCGGGGGATACCACATTTACAATATTCCCATTATCCAAGATGACCTTCTGGGCATGGTCTCCTATCCAGATGAAGGTGTGGAAGATAGTGGTTCTTCGCCAATCTTGTTCTTGGG
This sequence comes from Amorphophallus konjac, assembly GCA_022559845.1. NCBI lineage: Eukaryota > Viridiplantae > Streptophyta > Magnoliopsida > Alismatales > Araceae > Amorphophallus > Amorphophallus konjac. Next base: position 48,815,382 of record CM040120.1, on the reverse strand, counting down.
TTTGAGTGAGGACACACCTAACCACTCCAAGGTGAGGGTCGGTGGATTGGGAGGGTTGCTCTTAGTTGGACTCGATGTAGTAGGCTTCATACTCTTCCTCCTAATCGGGAGAAGCCTTGTGAACCTCAGCCTCTTCTTCAACCCCAACTTGGGGTAGGAAATTAGTCTCCTGAATGAGCAAATTGGATGCTCCCTTGGTGGGACATTGGTTGGCAAAGTGCCCATACCCAAGGCACCAAAAGCATTGCTGCCCGCTATGATGGTTAGGGGTAGCTCTAGTGGGAGGGTGAGCGGGTCCCGAGTTGGGACGATTGGGAGTGGGGTTGGGAGGGCCATTTGTGGGCCGAGAGGGAAGGGTCCCACTAGGAGGGGCTGCTCAAACGGGAGAAGTTCCCATGGGAGTGGGAAGGATGCCTCGTTGAGGGGGTGGTGTGTTGGTCCGAGGCACCATGGACTTGGGATCCGACGTACGAGGAGGAGCCATTCGGGGATATCGAGAGAATTTCTCGACGTCCCGAGCTATTTGATAGGCTTGTTCTAGGGTGGTCACATGACGCATGAAGAGCTCTTTTTTTATGTGGAATTGAAGCCCATTCCTAAATCGGGATAAGGTGACTGCATGGTCCTCTTGGACTCCACACTTGAGGAGGTAATAATCAAAATTTTCAATATACTCTGTCACGGACCTCCCCTCTTGGGTTAGAACCTGCCATTCATCAAGGAGGGTTTGGTGGTAGGAGGGCGGAACATATTTGAGCCTAAGTTGCTCTTTCATGCCCCCCATGTGGTGATGAGAGCTTGCCTTCTAACCATCCTTAACCCTTCAATGTTCAACCAATGGGTCTTGGCCAATTTGGTAAGTTACATCTTGGCAAGCCGAACCCTCCTATCCTCGGACATAGAATTCCAATCAAAGTATTGATCCTTAAAGCCTCCCAATCTAAGTAGACACTTGGGTTATAGGATCCATCAAAGGTGGGGGCATCGACTTTTACAAGCCTCAAGAGGTGATCATCTGGGTTGTCCCGGGGGTGCCTATCATTTCCCCTAAGGGGTGGATCCCTTCCATGCTTGGGTGGATGGTCAGGGTTTAACTCTCCTATGGCTGGTTCCTCATGTTGTGGAAGTGCCCTTCTATCATCCACCCTTAGGGCGTGCCTACTCCCCTCCATGTGGTTGAGTCGGACCGTTATGTCATCAAGCCGCCCTAAGACATTGGTAATGGCCTCCAAGAGGAAGGCGACTTGGTCGGAGAGCTCACGCTCGTTGGCAGCGGGGTTCCCTTGGGGATTGGGATCCATGGGAGGGTTTGAAGAAGATGGGTTGGGCTGGTAATGGGTCCCTCTACGTGTGCTCATGAAACAACCGGTTGGCTATGCACGGGTGTGAACCTATGTGCGACCTAAAGTGAAAGTGCGCAAGGACTAGGCTTATGGGAACAAGCCTATGATCGCTCTGATACCACTTGATGTGACACAACCAAGTATGTCACAGGATGACACGATGTGCCCAGGACCTATATTCACAAACACACAAGGAATCGTAGGGGACTCGATATATCGGGTCACTCATGCGGTGCACACTCTCTCTGAAGGTGACTCGGGATGACTGTGAGGGTCCGGGGCGGGACCATACTATTCTGATTACTTGGCTATGCCAAGGCTGACCCCCTTAAGGGGTTGGGACTCCCACGATCGTGGGTGGCCAGCACGCCAAGGCGTGGGTTAGTGGGTGGCACTCACAACTCTCTCCGCGGTGTGCTGCAAACTTGAGTGGAATGGATAACGAGCACTCACTCACCATCCGACGGGCAGTAAGATATGATACGAGGCAAGCAGATGAAATGCCAGGAAGGGTAACCAAGCGCTTACCTGATCGGTTTGAAGAAACCGATCTCAGACAGAGACGAGGGCGAGCGAGGAAGCGTGGGCTTACCCGCACGCCGCGCTAATGAAGCTTCAACCTGAATTAACAATTTACAATCACTACTCTCCGTGCAAGGGGGTTGGACTAGGGGTAGGGGGTTGAATGGTTACAAGCAAATACTTCCACCCGTGGGGAGGGGCTTTAAGCCAGCCAAGCGAGGTGGGGGAAACTAAGCTAAAAGTCGAACTGGCGAGCTAAGCCAGTTCTGTTCGCTTCTGGAACAGTAGAATAGGAAGTCGTTGACGGTGCCGCAACGGACTCCCCCGACTTCAGGTGATGATGGGACTAGCGCCAAAATGTCTTGGGTTGGCCCAGGAAGATGCCCAAATTTATGGAGATTATTCTGATGCCGACGGTGGCCGAGGCGAGGTCGGGACCAGGGCTGGTCGGACCTGGCTCTAGCTGTCCCAAAACTACTACTTATGGAAGAATTGGCCGCCAAGATTACTCCTGGGGTCTGATGAGGGCGGGACCAAAGCTGTTGCGATCGTGGATGAGTCTCCTTCGATCAGAGACCAACGGGGTCACTGGAGGAGGTCGGAGCAGATCGCGGGGACCAGAATGGTGGAAGGGTGTCAGATCTGACTAGGGGGAAACTAACCTGCGCACTCCGGGGAGCAAATTCGAAACTCCGTGCTCCGGGGTCCAAAAGGATCCCTCATTGTTGGTGCTGACATACGGATTGGAGGAGAAGACCTCAGCCAAAAATCACGTCCAGATTTTTCCTGGAGCGGCCGTGGTCGCTTCATCTCTTAGCCTCTAGTTCTCTGCCGGAGCAGCTCTGCGCAGTCGAGGGAGAATGGGTCTCCCGGGCAGCACAGACGTCGGATGAAGGTGGAAGACCTCTCATTGGAAAGCTAGCTTAGAGAATAATCTTACTGCTGTTGGGGTGTTTGCCTGGATCAGCTCGGACGAGGCAGGATCGACGCTGCAAGTTGCGTGCAATTCTACTATAGTGGTGGGCAGGGTGAGGGGTGGGGATGGGAGGTGCTAATGAGGGAATTGAGAGGGGGAAATGGGGTGGGAAGGGGCTGGGAAGAGCCCTGGCTGATAGGGGGTCAAGGGGGGGATGAGCCAAGCATGTGGGAGGGGCAAATGGGTTGTTGGAGGTGGTTCTACTAAGGGGTGGGAGGGGATCTACAAATTTTAGTTGTGGGGTAGTAAGGGTTGGAAAGTGGTGGGTTCTTTCTTGGGATGTGGGAGATGAAATTTGAAATTTGAATTGGGGAGGGGGGAGGAGTTAGTGGGTGCCTAGGGAAGGGTGGACGAGGCCTTGGGAAGAGGGAGGGGGTTTTGGGAAGTGGGAGTGGAGGGAGATACAAATTTGAAATAGTCTTGGGGATGGGGATGGGGAAAAGAAGGGTCTTGGGAAGGGTGGGGGATGCCTTGGGAAGAGGGAGGGATCTCTTGGGAAGTGGGAGGGGGTCTTGGGAAGTGGGAGTGGAGGGAGATACGAATTTGAATTAGTCTTGGAGAAGGTGATGGGGAAAAGAGGGCCTAGGGAAGGGTGGGTATGCCTTGGGAAGAGGGAGGGGTCTCTTGGGAAGTGGAAGGGGGTCTTGGGAAGTGGGAGTGGAGGGAGATACAAATTTGAATTAGTCTTGGGCATGGGGATAGGGAAAAGAAGGGTCTTGGGAAGGGTGGGGGATGCCTTGGGAAGAGGAGTCACACTCCTAGAGGGGGAGGGAGAATTCACTCAAAGTGGATTTCAATTTCTCAAGCATCAATTGTTACAAATGGAGGGGGGTTGGGGCCTATTTATAGGCACCCAATCTTTTACAAGACAAAAATGCCCTTGGCATTCATACAAAAGACCGAAGCTATCCTAAACAACACTTATGGGCCCAACTAGGATACTGAGGCCCAATCAAGCACAAACAAGGGAAATTGGACTCATGTCCACATGACTCAATAAAGAAAAATACATAAATAAGACTTAAAAGTAAATATGACATGAAATAATTGTCGCCAAGCTTCCTCAAGGATGTGCAGGCGACCCTAACCATATGGAGTGGTGCGAGATGTCCCCATCAAGATGTTTTCTTGGTCTCATCATGAAATTTGTTCTTTGAGATACCACATAATCAAGGGTGGCTGAAGAGGTATGTTGAAAACTATGTACATTAGCATTACATTAGGAGGTAAGCACCATTTATTCCCTTGTACGTTCTTCTGAACTCATATAAATGAAACATGTAGTACCATACATATTCTAAATAAAAGCAAAAAAGATCGAGGTAATGAACTTAATAAATTAACCTTGCAAGTCCAGAATAGATTCATCGATCTTGTTAATCTGAGTACCCTTTTGCCCAAACCATCTTGCCCAAGAAATATGCTCCTTTAGAGAAGGCTTGCTGCCCATGCTCTCTTTCAGCTGCAATTTCTCTCCAACTTTCAAAAATTTGGGATTCACACTATGCACATTGTAAACAGCAGATTACGATAAATCTTATGTTGCTGCTGACATTGTAAACAGTAGATTTTGATAAATCTTATGTTACTGCTGAATGATGTAGAACCTGCATGAAGCAACAATTTTTATTAGGATTTTTGTTCAAGTAGTAGTTAAATATAATTCATTATTGACAATGAGGAATAAAAGATGAAACGGTCACCATGTGGACTCAGATTTAAAGCTAGATATGTATCAAAGTGGTTGGCAACTATGTTTTACTTTATTTTATCTTATTTGTGGATGGGGGTTAGAGGGCCCCATGCATGTAGTGAAGTTGGGAGCAAATGGACTATTACCTTGCCACAATATGCCCTGGTTATCCAATTATTTATGTGCTTAACAAAGAAAGCTTGGATAGTTCCATTCTTTTCCCTCTTGATATATTCCAAGTAATTCGTGTGAACAATACCAACAACATAGTTGAATTTATCTGTCCAGCATTTTCCATGATGATACCAGTTTAGGTGTTCTGATTTTTCTAGTAGGCTATGTCAGCTTCCTTAGATGAAACAAACTCTGACCAGGTAAGCAGCTCGAAACAATGGATTGACTGCAGTTCCTGTCATCCAAGGAAGACTGGCGGTTGTGACAATCACAACATGTCATTTGCCATCTTTAGAGTTATGCTTTGTGAAATCAGTCCAGAAACCTCCATCATAACAGTGCCCAGTACTTTGAAGCACAGTGGCCATCCTGAAATCCAATACATCATTTATGTTTTCATGCTTAATAATGGAGGCATCTCCAATAGATAGAGAGTGAGAGAAGATCTGTCCTTTCTGTTTGTTGCACAGAGAATGCACTATCCTGTCACATATATCTACACTGAGAGATTACAAGTTAAGAAAATTAGTCCCATGTTGTTAAAGAAGAGATGCAGTATAACATAGCTCAGAGATTCCATATTCAAGCAGGTACCAATTTAGGCATGTAAACACTATACGTTGAACTAACAACAATAAATATTTAATGAGCTTTGCAACAGAATGTTCTATAACTTAGGAGAGGAATATTTACCATAAAGGGTAAAGGGTACAGTACAAACTGATTGGACAATTGAAGCTACAGATGGCCAACATTTTTTTGGATCATAGCCTCATAGCCTCAAAGGGCTAATCGGAACTGCCTGAAATAGTTGGGCCGATTTTGCTACAAATCAAAGAGTACAAACGCAAAAAAGATGGCTTAATTTCCTGAAAAGTAAAACTAATTGGTGACTGCAAAGTAATTGGTTACATGTATAATCAGAAATGTGCAAGTCTATTATAAGATAGACAGGCATCCATGTGATCACAAGACGAACTTTAAGTTATTTGAAAAAAAATTGGTTTACCAAATTTACTGAATGATGAACACCTAGTATGCACCATTACATTGAAAGCAAGAACAAAATCTCCTACTCTCCAGCCCCTTGCCTACATCAAGAACCCGCTTTCAGCAATACAACAACCTATAGACAATAGATTTTGCTAAAAACGTCTATGAACCAACCTTGCTTTTCAGTATCAGGCCAATTAGGCGGGTTAAATAAACAAGGAAAAGTAACAGAACCACCTGGAAAGGGCAGTCACTCCGAATTGGCAGGGAGGGGAAGGAGGAGATAGAAAGATGGGCGTTTGCACTCTATTGACAAACAATGTAATTCATGCAATTGCTATCTGAACCATGCCTTTCAATACATCTAAACACCAAGGTTGAAGTCACTTAAGCGATCTTGCACACTTTAGTCTTCAAAAATCATGTACTTTAAGAATCATGTAACATTAGTTCAAAAACAAATATATAGTTGTTTATGAAAAGCACTATCACATTGAATTACTTCTTAGGATTTTCGACCCTGGTTGGATCATACATAGTCAGGGAAAATGTTACGATTTGATAATAAGGATGTGGGAGCTTGTATTAATATAAATAAACAAAGATCCGTTGAGTAGTGATCGGCGGATCTAGAGGGGAGGGGTGAATAGATCAGACCCTTCTTCACCCTTCTTTGCGAAAATAATGGCTAAATAAAAACTGAGAGCAGTAAGGCAAGAATAGTTGCTAACTAATGAGCTAAATGCAAGAGTGATTATCAATAGCATTCCTACCAAGCATCTAGCATCAAGCCACACTAGACAACAAACCACAGAACACAGGTTTTTAAGGTGGTTCGGTCTCTATCCAGAGATCTACGTCCACCCCTTACTTCAACCAAGTGAGGCTTCACTAGTGCAATGGCACTACCGTTGATACATAGCTTCTAACAGAGAGAAGACTCTCTCTAACTGCTACCAAAAAGCTTGAGGGTATGCAACCCAACACCCACGGACTAATGAACACACTGTCCGTCTTCCTACTCGCAGGTAGGGAGCAAATATAAGAGTATGTGTTTTGAGAAAAAAAAAGCAAAAGAGGATGAACCAGACAAGGTATAGCAATGACACTCTATGAGAGAAGAGAACTCCTGCCTGGAGAAGAGTGGACGAAGTCTGGCTCCTCTTCGTCTCGTTCCTAGGTCTTCACCACGACTGCAAGAGGAACGATGGATAAGCTCCATAGCTTTCACTGCCACCTGATGAAGCTATGGATGGATGCTATCTCCTTGTTGTGAGAGCTCCTGAAGTGGAAGAAGATGGTCTGCTGCGTTGCCCTTACACCAGAAACACCAAGAAGGAGAGGTCTCTCCGAGCTTGCTTCCCGCTGCTCTTCACCTTCTCTTCTTCTTCTCCTATCTCTTTTTTGTTCAGCTCTCTTCCGTGAACTGGAGCTCCTGCTGTCTCCTTTATCGGTGGCTCACGACATCTCCTACATTATCCCTTGCAGAGAGCATACCCAGAACGTCGCGTCCACATTACTTGATTTGCTTCCTCAGCTCCGTTGACTTTTGTCTGCCGTGCCTGCTAGTACGTGGGTAGGTAGGGAACCATATCCGCCACGGTACTGGCATCTGGAGGATTTCTCTGCCAGTCAATAAGATCTTCTGACAAGGTGAGCTTCCTGATGGCTTTCTAAGTGCTAACGGATCCTCCAAGACCGGTTGCGGATCTTGGAAAGTGGACGCAATGGGATCTAGATCCGTTCTGGACGAACATGAAGATGTCGACACTTTCAGACAAGGTGTCGACACGTCTCATTAGAATCTTGAAGAGACAAGGCTTCCAAGCAAGAACTGGTCGACACTTCGATGGACAAGTGTCGAGACGGGTGCAATACTCGCGTGCGGATCGTGCCACCGTGCCGAGACTTCAATAGGAGGTGTCGAGACATATGCGCCAAATAGAGATGAAGCCCGTTGCGCTGAACCCAAGGTGTCGACACTTTTTCCATAGGGTGTCGACACATGGTGCCAAACAGAAGTCAGCCAGAAAATGGTTCAATCATAATTTCTTCTACATGTGTCGACATGTTGTAGAAGGTGTCGACACTTTGCTCATGCCAGAGCTCAACCAGAACCGGTTCAAGGATGGTTTTTTCATGGAGTATTGACACATCCAGATGACAGGTCGACACTTGAGTGTCCTTCACCTGAGCTTGTCCAAATCACAACTTAAACAAAATCATTAATCACACCACACGGATTCAACAATAAACTATGGTTTGTTATCATCAAAACCAGTAGACACAACATTCTTTCCCTTTTTGATGATGACAATCAAGGTTCATTATTTACAAGCATTCATAAGCATTTAAGGCATTTCCAAAACAAACTTTTCATTCACAAGAACCGAGTTTCATACAAGGTCATGAATTAAGCAAAATGTTTTCCATTGATGAACCAAAAGGGTTTTTCAAACTGAAGTTTCATATACATTCATCAAAGAGCTATGCATAGGAAAACTAGATGCATGAATCTATATGCCTAATGCTATGTGAAAGTCCAAGCTTGTAGTAGACATTGAGTTGTCTCCCCCTTTGGCATCAGTAAGGAGGGGGTGAAGGAGGAAGATGCTGTGGTGGAGGCAATGTGCTAGAACTGGTGCTTCCTGGGAATTGAAGTTTCCGTGCCTCGCTGAATTGCTATTGCTGTTGCGTGACTGTTGCTGCTAGAGAATCTACCTTCTGAGTCAGTTGCTCATCCCTTTGTTTCACAAACTTGTGAAGTGACTTGATATTGTCATTGATTGCATCCAGCCAGTTGTGTAGCATGTCACATATGTACTCTGTCTGTGCTTTCTGTTGAGTCCCTTTTGGTGATACATAAGAGGAGGTAGCTTCAGTGGGCGGAGGACACCATGCATCACATGTGTCTTCCAAAGCTGGTTGGAGTTGAGCTTTATGTAAACGAATCAATTCCAGAATCTCAGTTCTAACCATATCAAGTTTGTCGTAAATAATAATCATTTTTTCTTCAGCTTTAGTGGAGCTGTTCACCATGATTGATGTGTTGGTGTGGACTTGCTCTGCAAGCTTTGAGGAGGCATCAAGGAGCTTGTTGGAGTCAGAATAAAGGTTTCCTTTCATCTGTTGGAGGCATCAAGTAGCCGTACAACATTGGCATTAACTGTTCCTTCCAGATGAGTTGTGGCATTGACAATTCTAGTGGTCTCAGTAGCCACTTGTTCTCGGATTGATAATGTCCCTGCAGCCACTTGTTCTGCAATGTGAGTTGAGGTGTCCATCAGCCTTGGATACTTAATGTTTAGATTGCTTTGATGTTCACGGATGTCATAAGAATGCATGACCATTTCACTTGTTTTTTTCTTGGGTTTTAGTATGAATTTCTTGTAGTCTTTTCATGACTCTCCCTGCTCTTTCACACACATTTATCTGGGAGTGCATAAATGCAGACAGTTTACCATCAGACTTGTGTTTGTCTATGACAAATTTCTCCCATCTGCTGGTCTAGACTTGCTCATAGTGAATGTGTCTTGCTTCCAACCTTTCCACTAGCAGACTGAGCTGTAAAAAGGATGAGTTCATGCTACCAAATTGTGCAGTCATAACTGATTAAGGCTGGGTGAATGTCCATCGGACTTCCAGTTGCACCATATGTTGTCCCTCGTGATGTGGATGCTTCTGCATGGAATTCTGGAGGAGCATCCCTTTCACCAAATATTCTAGGCTCATTTTCAGGAGACAATGGAGGTTGGATGCCAAATGCTGTCATCATACCAGGTTGCTCTATCTGGGCCTCATACTGATGTTGTTGTTGTTCTTGGTCAAAGTGAGCATCCACATGGAACTGTTCCTCATAGTGGTCTACATGTTCCTATGTAGTTTGTTGAGCTGATTGTGCATGTGTTGGACAGTCTTGTTGAGATGGCTGTGCTTCAGCTGCTGGAGGATCAGACTGGTGACCAGGTAAGTCCCTTACTATTTTGTCTCCTTTCTTCTTGAAATGCGTGTAATTCTCAATAAATCTCATGCAGTAAACATTACTCCTAGGGATTTCTTTCATCTTCTCATTGTCCAGAGGAATGCCAACTCTCCGAAATATGGCTATCAGATGTGCAGCATAGGGTAGACTTCGCTTGTGCCCTATACAACTTCCCATAAGCTGCAGAATAATCTCTAGAAGACAGAGTTGGACATTGTTGAATATGTAGAAGAAAATGAATCTTTAAGTTTCAGTAAGACGACTCCTGCCAACCCCTTGCGGGGTAATCATTGTGGTGCACATGTAGTGCAATAGATGCTGCAAGGGGGGAAACTGGTTGGTGTCAAAGTGTTTCACTAGGAGTTGAGTTTCATCTTGAGGGTTTCTGGGTTTTCCCGTTAGTATGGTGTATACAGTAGACAAGTCAACCTCAAATTTAGATTCTAATACACCTGCCCGAGGAATACGCAAAGCTTTATGAATAAGCTTGGTAGACAATTTTATCTGTACACCCTTAACTTCAGTCCTAATAGCTTTCTAGTTCTAGTTATACGCTAAGTTCTTATAGAACTGTTGGACCAGGAAGGGATAGTACACCCTTTGCGCGGTCAAAAACCTCTTCCATCCTTGGAACTCGATGAGGGGAAGTAGTTCAGGAAAATTGTCAAGCATCTTATGGTCATTGAAATCCACGTACCTAGGAAATAGTACCCTGGTTGGGTCACTTTCCTCTTCCCTAACAGAGCGGGGTTGTAGAGGAGCTGGCTTTTACTTTTCCTTCCCTTTTTCTGCGGTTGCCAGGCGTTTTCTCTTGGTCGGAGTTTCTTGCGGCGTGCCCTTGTCGCTGTTTGAACCCTGGGCTTCTGCAGCTCTCCTTTTTGCTGGTTCTACACCTGGTCTATCCTCAATGCTCTTTGAGCACTCTTCCTTGTGCATTTTCTTTGCTGCAGGAGCTTGAGCAGCGGCTTTCTTGGATGTTGCCGCATCCTTCTTCTTGCCACAGGTGACCGGAGGAGTCATGATGATGGCGAACAGAAGGAAGGGAGGGTAGCTTTGATGGCTGGAGCGTCTCAGTGGAGTGATGGAGCTAGTAGGAAGGCTGGCTGCACTTGCGGAGGGAGACGTATGGAAGTGTCGACCTCTGGGGTGAAGAAGTGCAAACACGGAGGAGTTAGGGCTCGCGAGAAAGGGGTTTTACAAATGGTAAAGTGAAAAAAAAGACATTCACCGGTCGGTTAAAAAGGTGAAGAGGAGATTTTTTCTCATTTGAAAAGAACACCCTTTTAGATAAGAAATGTTGAAATACCCCTGTTGTTATTTTAAACGGTTTAAGGCATATAAGCTCAATTTAGAGGAATAAACGTTTAAGAAAATCATTTTTATAGCAAATAATAAGATTAAAATATTTACAAGAAGTCAAAGGATATTACCAAGCCTATTTATCTTACTCGTTAAGTTCATTAGGCAAGATTGGGGGAAAAATTAATCAAGTATTGAAAATAAACAAAAACCCTTTATTTTTGAAGTAAAGCCCAGAGTCAGCCCCAAACCATTTTTTTTAATTAAACAGTCTGATATAGCATTCACTTTTTGACACAAGGAAACACATTATTTAGACGCCAGAGTCCCTGGTTACTCAATGTAGCATATCTTCATGTTCTCTTTTGAGCAGAGTTAGCAGTCTTCATCATGACTGGATTTATCTGCATTCATTGAGGCATGATCCAGTTTCTCTGAAGATAGTGCCATTGCTATGAAATTATTACAATGTTGTTTTAGGAGACGTATTCACTAGATGACTTCAATTTAGGTGAAATGTTTAAAGATAATACAAGCAATGATTCTTTATCCAAAGAAGCCTTTTTACTGTTAACTTTCATAAGTTTGGGCCATGGGGATTATCAAAGACTTTGATGAATGTTTTAACCCTATTATGTGATAGGATGCGATATATGATCTAGAGGGGGGTGAATAGATCAGCCACCCAATTAAAACCAACAACATTAGCTCCAAGTGCGGAATTAAAACAAGCTGCTGTCAGACGACAAACAGATGAACACTACTATCGATGAACACTGACCAAACAGTTCTAACTCAAGACGGTCCTAATATTTCATCTACTACTGATTGAAGAAATGACATGGATGTACACAGTCTGCAAAGCAATCACACAGATGTCAGAGATTTTTAAGGTGGTTCGATCTCAAACCTGAGATCTACGTCCACCCCACACTCCAAACCAGAATGTGGCTTCCACTGCTGATACACAGCTTCGTTGATCCACAGCTTTGGGGTCAAAACCCTACAGACCGTTGGGCATTACAGCTTATGCCCTCCAGAGAAATCCTCCTCTGCAAACCGCTGGGGTCTTATAGCTTTACCCGACTAGAGGAATCCACCTCTGTAAACAGCTAAGCTTCACAGCTTGCTCCGCTGACACACAGCTTGGAAACGAGTTTCTAAAACGAAGATGAAAAAACAAAGCGAAGAAACGAAAGAACCCACAAGGGGAATGTTGCTCAACACTGAGCAATTTTAGCTCCGGTTCTGAACCAGGAGACTGAAGAACAAACACTTTCAGTATTCTTTCAAACACTTCTCTCTTGACTCTTAACTTCTCTTCTCTTTTCTCTGGATCGTGCAGGCTCTCTCTGCTTCTGCTCTTTCGAAGTATGTTTGCAATTACGATCACCCTGCTCCTGAGGAAGAAACATCTTATTTATAGAGCAGTAAAAGGATACGGCATGTGGTCATCACGATTCCCACCCAAATATCTAGGTCACGTGTCAGCATCACAGCATTGTTGCTTTCACGTGTCACGATCCTGGCACTTTCTTCAATCTTGAATCTCGTACCCTTCTTAGTCTTTACAAAAAGGTACATGTCAGGGCATCAGATATAGATCATATTTGTAGACACGCCATTCCTGACGTCTCCTGAGGAAGTCTCATATTACTATACGACGCCCCGCGACGGCTTACGCATTTCGAATCACTTGAGTACTTCCTTTTCTTGAGTCTTCTTCCGCCCTTTTCGGCATCCGGAATCGTCTCATCACGGCATTCGGACGGCATCAACACCAGTCAGACGCATCAAAAGGTTCCGGAACCAAGAAGGGTGTCTACCGGGCGGCTGCCGACGCCTAATCCGAGGACCCGGGTGGGTCTTAATGGGGGCGTCCAGGCCCCTGGACGCCCCCATAATTTTAATTTATTTTATTATTTTCTCAGGGCCCAAAATTAAATAAAATATATATATATTAATGGAGGCGTCCAGGCCCTTGGACGCCTCCATAAAAAAACAAAAATAAAAAATGTGTAAAATGCCAGTTGGCATAGAAAAAATAAAAAAAATAAATAAAAATAAAAATAATTAATGGAGGCGTCCAGGCCTCTGGACGCCTCCATAAAAACAAAATATAAAAAAGGTATAAAATGCCAGTTGGCATAAAAAAACAAAAAAAATAAATAAAAATAATAATAATAAAAAAATATATATTAATGGAGGCGTCCAGACCCCTGGACGCCTCCATAAAAATAAATAAAAAAAATTAAAATGCCAGCCCTATCATAAAAAGACAAGAAAATCAATAAAATAATATACTTTTGGAGGCGTCCAGGCCTCTGGACGCCTCCATCAACTCCCTCACGGGCGCCGGCCACCGAACGACGGTTTGTCGTGTGTGAAAAAAGCTAAATATAGAGACGTCCGGTCAGCTGGACGCGCCCATTTCTGAATCACGAGGCGCCGCTCACAAAACCACGCGTTGTGCCAAACCGCGTGCGGCCGTCGTCGGTTTTCGGTGGACCTGTTAGAGGCGTCCGGAACCCTGGACGCCCCCATAAAAGTATTCTAAAAAAAATCAATAAAAATAGAATAAAATATTATTTCGGCCCTGATGGAGGTGTCCAGGGTCCTGGACGCCTCCACCTTCCGGAACTCTATAAATAGAGGCCCACCCCCTCAGTTCTAAGGGAGCCAAGCAGTGATCCGATAGGCTGCCGGAGCCCAGAGGCTACGGAGTCATTCTTCTAACCCGTGGGGTCTTTTGTAGGTGGAGGTTCTGCCGGCTTCTCGGGTGCCCACGCTCGCGAGAGGAAGGTCGTCTTCATCCACCGCGCTTCTACGTCGTCCCCACGCTGCCGGAGCTCCGCCGGATTTCACCACCGGCACATCCAATAAGCCAACTCTTTCCTTTTCTTCGTAGTTCTTTTACATTCATCATCTCGCATCCATCATCTCATTTTCCTCCTACTCGAGTCCGAGAGGGGTTTAAAAGATAACACCAACCAGGTGTGTGTCTTCCCGTTATTTCGTCATTTTTATTGCAAGGATATGAATACTACACATTCATCTTTCTAAGCCACTTGTCATTTGTTTGTCGTTGTTTTGCAAGGGTAGCCGAGGAAAGCCCTCTCCGTCGGCCGGCCGGAAGGAGAGGAAGAAGCAACCCGCCATCTCCCGCTCTTGAGGTAGGCGCGATCACTTTCTTATTTTGGGGTCTTTCGGCCCCTGGCGATCACATCTTTTCATCGAGGCCGCGGCGAGTCACTTCCCCAATGGCCGTTTAAATTTCTGTTCTCATATTCTCTTTATATCCTGTTATATTTCGTTCATATCATCGAGGCCGCGGCGAGTCACTTCCCCAATGGCCGTTTAAATTTCCGTTCTTACATTCTCTCTATATTCTGTTATATTCTGCTCATATCATCGAGGCCGCGGCGAGTCACTTCCCCAATGGCCGTTTAAATTTCCGTTCTTACATTCTCTCTATATTCTGTTATATTCTGCTCATATCATCGAGGCCGCGGCGAGTCACTTCCCCAATGGCCGTTTAAATTTCCGTTCTTATACTCTCTCTATATTCTGTTATATTCTGCTCATATTCTCGAGGCCGCGGCGAGTCACTTCCCCAATGGCCGTTTAAATCTCTGTTCTTATATTCTCTTTTATATTCTGCTATATTCTGCTCATATTCTCGAGGCCGCGGCGAGTCACTTCCCCAATGGCCGTTTCAATTCTTGTTATTTAATTTCTGCACCATTCCCGTCCCCCCGAGGTCGCGGCGAGTCACTTCCCGCTATGGCCGTTTGAACCCCATATCTTGCCATATTATACTTGTCCCGCTCGCCCCGCCGGAGCAATCTCCCGTGGTGGCCCCTTCTCTCTCTTCTCTCATCTCTGTGTTGCAGCAAACAGCAAAACAAACAAAAAGAAGAGCCCGCGCGCTCTCCGCATCCTCTTCCTCGCACCATCGAACTTCGAACCGCGTGACGTCGCTCACAGATTGGCGATCACGGTGGGACGTCTACTGCTTCCTCTCGGCTACCCTTGCAAGTTCGGCACCACCCGTGCCTCTCCACCTTGGCGCCCACGCGCGCCCCCGTTGTGCTCACGGCAGCACCCTCAGTTCTGATTGGTTCTTTGTTTATTACATGTTTGTTATTTCTGTTGTTTTCCCACTCCATATATCTGTCAGCATTCCATTGCATACATCCATTCCTCTTTTCTATCCTTTTTTTCATTTTTTTTGAGGATCACCCTTTCCCGGTGAAGGAAGGACTCTCCGTTTGGGAATTCCTCTCAACGGACTAGAATCTCCTACACTGGGACCTCCGTAAGTCCCCGACATCGAAGAATCTCCTCTTCGTTCACTGGGCTGGTTGTACCATTGAAGTTCCCCGAAGTTAGTCATTTCATTCGTGGTGAGACGAGAGACCCTAGCTGACACGGCGGTGAAACAAAAATAAACTAGGGTCCCTATCTTGTGTGAACTTCGGATCTCGCTAAAAACACACAAAAAAAATCATCAAAATCAAAACAAAAAAAAGGGGCGTAAAGGCATCCACTTGTTTGATAATCTCTGCTACCTACTTGCTAGTGTATGTTTTTGCGTTCTGGGAGAACTGTGAGCATGTCTCACGAGTCTTCTGAGGAGAACCACCCTAGCCGTGGTTTGACAGCCGACCCGCGAGTCTATGCTATGGACTCGGGTCCTTCTCATGACCCCTCGCATGAGGTGCAGGTTATTGCCGGGGACACGTCCCCGCCACAGGATATCACTTCCTTACTGGGCGTCCTCGCCAACACGGAGCTTACCTCTGAACAGCTCCGGGCCTTCCAGGCCATTCTAAAGGGGAAATCTGTTTCCCCCACGCCCCAGGAGTCAACTCCGGCTATCGCACCTCTCCACGAGTCCGTGCAGGCCATTCCATCTCCTTCATTGGCGCAAGCCATCCAGTCTCCCTCGCTTCAAGGACAAGCGAGCCAACAACCTCCCTCATTCCAATTCCCGTCACAATCTCAAACTCCCGGTGTTCCTCACACACCGTTTCAGCCAGGGCCAACTGTCGGTGGTCCGACAGTTCCCTCTCATTCCGGGTTTCCCCCTCAAGTCTCCGGGAGACAGTTTCTCCCCCAATGGCAAGTGCCACCTTCACCCCCAGAGGAGCTCGCCCAATCGCTCCTCAATAGGTTCAATCGCATGGACGAGCAGTTTCAAAATCTGAGAAGAATGGTGGACGTGAAAGCCACCCCGGAGGTTGCTTTGCCAATCCTCCCCGTCATTCATCTCCCTCCCTCCGAAATGCCCACGTACCGCAGATACAATGGTACCGGCAACCCCTTCATTCACCTCAAGGACTTCATGTATGAGTCCTCCTATTGGCAAAACGATCAGAGGTCCCTGGCATACCTCTTTCGGAGATCATTGGATGGTCCCGCGCTTGAGTGGCTCTATTCTCTGGAGCCCCGCGAGGCCGAGAATTTTGAAATAGTCCAGAGAAGGTTCTTGCAGAAATATAGGGATAGGGTCGGTCCCTCACTCTCCATTACCGACCTAGTGGCCGAAAAGATGAAACCCGACGAGGATTTTGTCCGATATGCTGATAGATGGAGGTCTCTGGCGGAAAGAATAAGGGATACCCTCTCCGAGCCCGAACAAGTGAAGATGATTGTGTCTAATGCAACCCCGCAGTTCAGACACGTCCTCGCCATGAATAAACTTACTACAATGGAGGAACTCTATGAAAGGGCCCGATACATCCAAACCCAGCTAAAAGACTCCCCCATCATGAACATGTTTGAGTCGCCGAAGCCCAAGGTGGTCAGAAAGACAGGCGCTGGTGTCCCGGGCGGAGCCACAGAAGGGGTCGTGACAAATGAGCAAGTCAGTGCGGTCAACAATGCCAACTATGCAGTCAACCCAAGGCCTCAACAAATGCCCCGACTACCCCTTCAATCAGGTCCTTTCCCTCTCCGTCCTCCACCCCAAAATAATCCACCCCAGGATAACATGCCTCCATTACGCCAACCCCAACAACAACAACCACAACCTCAGCAACAACAACCACCACTTCAGTACAACCAAGTTCCACCCCCGGGGAACTATGGTCCCCAACAGCAACAAAGGAGGCCGCTCGGTCCTAAGAGAGCCTACTATCCACCATTGCCAGAAACCTTAGCAGATATTTTTAATGCCCTCATGGCATCAAACCAACTCGCCCTACCCAGAGAAAGGCCCGCCTGGCCCCCCAATGTTGATACCTCCAAATACTGCGTCTACCACAGGCAGCCGGGACACACAGTGGATTACTGCTTCCATTTCAAAGATTACATCCATGATATGAATGATGAACATCAAATAGATTGGGATGAGATGAGACGGTACGTCGCGGCTCTCAAGGCTAGGAGACCTCCTCAGAGGCCACAGCAGCAGTTACAACAGCAGCAGCAGCAGCAACCACCACAACAACAACAGCCTCAGCAGGCCCCACAACAACAGCCCGACATGGGCATAATCCAGAATCCACTACCGGAGCACCAACAGCCCAATCATCAGGTTAACCCCATCTCCTCCTTCCCGGAAGTCGGGAGAGAGCAGGTGTGGCACCAGGAAAGTACCTCCATTCTTTCTACCTCCAACCCTATCGTCATGCACCCCCCTCACCTTGCCCGGGTAGCACCTCTCTCTCATCAACCCGCATCGGTATCGCCTTCACCATTTCCACTACCATTACGCCCTCTCATCCGCACCCCGACCTCCTATCAACCGACACTTTCTACTACGCCTTCACACCCTCTCACCTTCTCCCACTCCCCCACTTTACCATCCACCTCTACCACATTTACCCCTACGCCTTCTAAACCCCTTATCATCCGTCCACCATACATAACCCCGTCTTTCTCCACCACATCACCACTAATGCCTTCAAAACCACTCATCACCCACCATCCACCTCAAAACCTTTACCCGTTTCAAACCTTACCTCCACCTCCACCTTCCAAACCCCTTATCCTTCATAATCCGCGCGATATCCCCTCTACCTCCGCCATGCCTCCACCTAACAAACCCCTCATCAGAATCCCTGCTCCCGTCATCACCCCTGCTTCATCAACCATTCCTCCACTACTACCCCTCAAACCCCTGTTAAAACCAACTGCTACCCCCACAGAGGTACAAAAGCCGCAAGCAATGGTGCTCCGGAGTGGAAGGATTTTCCACAGGGTTTTCCCCCACAACAGTCAGAATCCCGAGCAATCTCAGCCAGAGAAGGATGATACAGAACAACCAGAAAGAGCTATCCCTGGAACACAGTATGATCTACTGAAACACTTGGACAAGACGCCTGCCCGGATCTCCATCCTAGAGCTACTTCAAAGATCCACATCCCACCAGGCGGCCTTGATGGAATATCTTCAAAAGGTCATGGTTAATGAAGACCTCCCCGTGGAGAAGATTTCGACCGTCCTGACCCCAACAGACACACAACCGGCCATCATGTTCCACAACTACGAGCTCGCTCCCAAGGAAGCTCGGAAATATGCATTGTGTATTTCAATAAAAATTAATGGGGTATCCATAAACCCGTGTCTTGTCGACACGGGTGCGTCCATAAATGTGATCTCCATGAGCACTCTTCAGTTGTGTGGGGTTGACGAGGAACAAATAAGACCTTCCTCGATCACGGTCACGGCCTATGACAATAGTAAAAGGCCGCCGCAGGGGATGATTATTCTAAAGGCAGAACTAGGCCCCATGGCAATTCCCACGGAATTCCATGTCCTCGACATGGACCCCACATTCAAGGCTATACTGGGTCGTCCTTACATTGAAGCCATGGACGCTGTGCCTTCCACCAACCATCAGTGCCTGAAGTTTCCTTACAACGGGAGAATTATTAAAGTGGTCAGTACACCTGTCCTTCACACAGTGGATGCTATCAACACCTCTCTGCCCTCTGTTTGGCCGTCTCATCGGCCCATATTGTCACTGCTGGACGTGCGTGATCCATCTCGCATGCCACTAGCACCAAAAGAGCCGGTCAGGGCAATCACAACATCGTGTCTCCCTTTTCACTCCAAAGGTTGGGAGATTATGAGGAACATCGGCTATCAACAAGGAAAAGGGCTGGGCGCACAGTTACAGGGAATGCTCAAACCGCCAAAGGAAATTAGGCCGAACCGCAGGTTTGGCCTAGGCTTCAAAGGACCATTCAAGGCGGATTGGAAGCCCCTCACGTGGACTCTATCAAACCACTTCAACAGAGGGCCCGTTGTTCAGATAGGAGATCACCCACGAGAAGCAGATGGAGGATCACATGCTGTATATTTGGCTGAAAAATGTCCGAGGATCACCAAAAGAGGCAAGATCAAAGATCCGGAATGCGAGTGGGACAAATGGTTCGACATGTGGGACATTTCCGTTGCACTGGAAAGGATGTTCTCATCTCCACAGCTTGAAGGACCACCATTGATCTCCGAAATACCAGAGAATATTACCACTCTTGCCAAGGTTCCAAACTATCCTCGTCCTCGCCAGAAGGACTCTGTCATCGACGGATCTTCATCCGTCCTCAACATTGCCGTCGACGGCTCATTAGCCGCCATCCTCTCCATCCACTCGTCTCAGCCTTTGCTGATATCTTCTTCCTGGGCCAGACAATTGTCTGATGATCTTCCCAGGTCCCCTTCTTTGCTTACATACCTATGCGGGCTTTTCAACCCGCGCCAGGTCTTCAACCATGATCTGCTCTACGAGCCCCACAATCCTCTAGCCATAACCACTTTCCTCTCTCCTCCAATCTCTTTTCACTGCTTTGTCATTAAAAATGAAAACGAAAAAAAAACGTCAATTTTCAAACTCTTCAACAACACATCTTCGTTGAGGAAACCTCCTACATCTCCCACGGGTACGTACCGCCTTGCGGACCACCCGTCCAAGGTCCGATGAGCGACCTTTTCTACCCCTCCTCTGAGGGGTCTTCTCCTGTACATTCTACACCATCCTCCTCATCTTCCTCTTCGTGTGTAAATATTGTCAGTCAATCTAGGAATGATAGGCCAAGGGTAGTACCTAGGAAGAAATCCAAGGGTAGGCAGATCCCTCATCGATTCCTTCTGGATTTGGCCGCCAGGTGTCAGGCCCTTCTTGTCATCCCCCAGTTGTTAGAAAATCCCATCCAGCTACCCGAAATAGAATGCGAGGGCGACTGTGCATCTGATGAAGGGTATGGAGTCTACGAGATCACGAATGAAGAATGCCCCACTGAAGATGAGGGTGAAGAATATGAGGATGCGGCGGGCGCATACGCTAGCGGAATGAGGAGATTCGACGAGCCGTCAACCGCCGTAGAAGAATCCACCAAAGAAGTCAACTTGGGGACTGAGGAAGACCCTAGGATCATCCTCATAAGTGACAACCTACCACCCTCTGAAGAAGAGGCATTAATTGAGGTCCTCAAGGAATATAAGGACACGTTTGCATGGAGCTACGAAGATATGCCGGGTTTGGATTCAACCTTGGTCGAACACCGTTTAACCCTAAAACCAGGGTCCATCTCGGTAAAACAAAGGTTAAGGCGTTTCCACCCTCAGATGGCTTTAAAAATGAAAGAAGAGGTCGATAAGCTCCACAAAGCCAGGTTCATTAGAGTCGTTCTTTATCCTCAATGGGTGGCGAACATTGTCCCGGTCATGAAGAAAGATGGGAAAGTCAGGATTTGCATTGACTTCCGGGACCTTAACCGCGCGTGTCCAAAGGATGATTTTCCCTTACCTCACATTGATGTGTTGATTGATAACACGGCAGGTTATGAAACCCTCTCATTCATGGATGGATTTTCGGGATACAATCAAATCCGTCTGGCAGAAGAGGATCAGGAAAAGACGTCATTCACTACCCCTTGGGGAACATATTGTTACGTGGTCATGCCGTTTGGGTTAAAGAATGCTGGAGCTACTTACCAAAGAGCGATGATGGCCATATTTCATGACATGATGCACATATATCTGGAAGTGTATGTGGATGACTTATTGGTGAAATCAAGGACCAGGATGGAACATCCAGAAGTTTTGGCTAAGGTCTTGCAAAGGTCAAGAGAATTCCAATTGAAAATGAACCCGAAAAAGTGTGTGTTTGGTGTGTCGTCAGGTAAATTGCTGGGGTTCATTGTGAGTAAAAGAGGGATCGAGATAGATCCCGACAAAGCCAAGGCTATCAGGGATATGCCGCCTCCCAAGAATTTGAGGGAAGTCCGAGGTTTAATCGGCAGGCTGCAGTTTATTCGTCGGTTTGTGTCTCAACATTCACAAAGGTGTAGACCTCTCTACGAGTTGACCAAGCCAGGAGTAGAATTCCACTGGAATTCTAAATGTCAGAAAGCTTTTGAAGGGTTGAAGGAATATCTGGCTAGTCCACCCGTTCTCATTCCACCTAAACCAGAAAAACCTCTGATCCTTTACATCTCAGTCTTGGATGACTCCGTGGGAGCCGTCCTCGCACAAGCTGATGAAGAAGGCAAGGAACGGGCAACCTATTACTTGTCCAAACTTCTCAATCCCTGTGAGCAGAAGTACACCGGCATGGAGAAAACCTGTGCTGCCCTCGTTTGGGTAGTGCAGAAATTGAAGCACTACTTCTTGGCTCACGAAGTCCACTTGATTGCTCGAATGAATCCTATCAAATTCCTTCTGGAGAAAGCCGTCCTTACGGATAGGCTAGCACGCTGGCAAAGTTTTCTCTCTCAGTTCGACATCACCTACATCCAGCAAAAGGCGATTAAAGGTTATGCCATAGCCGAGCATCTCGCTCACCATCCTCTTCCCAAGTTCGATCCCGTCCAATCAGAGTTTCCAGATGAGGAACTAATGTCCATCAACCAATCAGATGAGCCAATGTGGACACTATATTTTGATGGAGCTCTGAATTCTCAAGGGAGAGGAATCGGCGTCGCCCTCCTGTCGCCTGAAGGTCTCACATTCCCGTTGGCATACCAGCTCAAATTTCCAGTCACCAACAATATAGCTGAATATGAAGCTCTTCTAGCTGGCCTAGAACTCGCCCATTCTTTTCGTATCACTGAGTTGCGAGTCGTAGGTGATAGTCAACTCATCCTTCGCCAGGTGCTCACTAAGTATCGCACTCGCGATCCCAAACTCAAGCCATACCAAGAACTCACTGCTGCCTTTGCCAAACTGTTCACAAAACTGATCTTTGTTCATATCCCTCGTCATCAGAATATTCTCGCCGATGCCCTCGCCTCATTGGCATCATCCATAAGGTTCCCTCTAGGAAGATGGTTTAAGTCCATTTCCATCTACAAACTTCACGCCCCTGCAATCGATGATGCTTCCTACGTAAACATCAAAGACAGGATAGCAAGGAAGATCCTGCAGGAAGATATCCTTGAAAAGAGGGAGATCATGTTGGCAGAGGCCGAAGAAGAACTGGCTGATGAAGAGAAACCATGGTTCTATGAAATTGTCAAATATTGCCAAAATCAGTCTTATCCTGAAGGGGCCACCACAGAGGACAAGAAAGCCATAAGAAGGGTGGCTCAGAAATATACATTGGTTGGAGGTCTACTCTATAGAAGGAGCCTTAGTGGTATTCTGTTAAGATGTCTTGATGACGATGAGGTTTGGAAATGTGTAGAAGAGACGCACTCGGGTGTGTGCGGTGGCCACGTGAATAGTCAGATGCTCGCCAAGAAGATCATTCGTCAAGGCTTTTATTGGCCCACCATGGAAGAAGATTGTGCTGTCTACGTCCGTAGGTGTGTCAAGTGTCAACTTCACGCCGATAAAATCCATTCACCATCTTCCTCACTTCATCCAATATCCTCCCCATGGCCTTTCTCCATGTGGGCATTCGACATCATTGGTCCCTTACGTGATCCCAATTCCCTCACCAAGCAGAAATCTTTCATCCTTACTGCGACGGAATACTTCACCAAATGGGCCGAAGCCGAAGCTTACGCGGAAATCAAGGCGTCAACAGTCTGCAAGTTCATCATGAAGAACATTCTCGCCAGATTCGGCATCCCAAGCACGATCGTCACCGACAATGGGCCACAATTCATTTCTCAGGACCTACAGGACCTCTGCAAAAGGTACGCAATTGCATTGCATCATTCATCGCCTTATTACCCACAAGGTAACGGCCAAGCGGAGGCCACCAATAAAACATTGCTCAAAATCATCAAAAAAACCTGCGAGTCTAGTAAGTTTTCAGACTGGCCAGAAAAGCTTATCGAAGCCCTATGGGCCTATCGCACTTCAATCCGTACCCCCACCGGGCAGACTCCATTTGCCCTCACTTATGGTATGGAAGCGGTAGTCCCGTACGAGACTCTGATCCCTTCTCTCAGGGTACAATTGGATGAGGAATTTCCCCTCGACGATCGTCGTAATTCACTCCTCGCCCAGTTGGAACTCTTGGATGAAAAGCGGCTGGCCGCCGCCGAACACGCGCGTGTGTATCAAAATAGACTCGCTCGCTTTTACCAAAAGAAAGTCGTTGAGAGAAAATTCAAAGTCGGTGAGATGGTCGTAAAAAGAATTTTTGTCAAACCTGGAGGGCCGCGTTCTAAGCTCCAACCCAATTGGGAAGGACCATTTGTAATTCAAGCCGTGCACCCTGGCAACGCCTACAAGCTAGTCAACGCCGAAGGGACCGAGTTATCCCACCCTTGGAATGGGCTTTATCTTAAGAAATACTACCCTTAGCACGAAAAAAAAAATGATGAAAAGATAAAAAAAAAAACATCAAAAACAAGGAAATATTGAAAACCACTAAAAATATGGAAAATTCAAAATGCCGATGCCCGGCAGTCACCATATAGTTAAGTCTCTGCATCTAACCTTCATGTTAGGATAGGGCCCATTAAGGCTTGGTAGGCACCGGGTCTTGGTTTGCCAGAACCGTGGAGATCCCTGTCCGGTCACGTCGGCCTATGCTCGCTCGAAGGAAGCTAACATGTGTTCACTTATGCATTTTATTCAAAAAAAGTTGGTAGCATCACCTATGGTAGGGCCACACCTAGAAGATCTCCGGAAGCTGTAATCTTTATTCTTTTCTCTTCGACCAAATGAGACAGTCGGCGCCCTTAAAACGCTGAGCATGAGAAACCGAAACTCAAACCCCCAGGGCAAGAGTAGGATCCATTTCCTCGAGCATCGATCAGTGCACGAGAAGAGGGCAGTGTCCCCGCAGGCATACGAAAAGGGAGCCCACAAACGTCAAACGACTATATCTCCCTCACAAAAAGAAATACAAAATCAAAATCAAGAGAAAAGCCTGGTCGTGACCGTGCCTGGTACGATAAACGGAACCCCTCAAAGCAAAAGTCTGAATCCACAAAGGGGGCCGTGGAATGTAAATGCTCGAGATTTGGTCCGAAGTTGTCCGAAGGGAAAGATGTTGATGGGCCCTTATTCGCTCGCCGGGTTAACGGCTTTGCCGGTCCTCTCAGGAGGTTTATCCCCTACACTCTTCCTTCTCCCTCTAAAGATGAAGGTTCGATGGAATTTCTGAAAGGTGAAAACTGCCCAGGGTCTGCGACCTTATTTTAATATCCACATATGGTTGCCTACTTTGAAAAGCAAAAGCTATCGCTGCGAAGGAGTCTCTGTGTTTCTGGCTGGTCAAGACCCCTGTTTACCACCTTGATGTCTTCTTGTTTAACCTCGGGCTTAGGCCAATGCAAGCGCGTCACCTATAGGTGCGACGGCGTCTGATTCCGGGTCAGCGTCGCGCGGTTGGTCGTTAGGGTTCCAGGGTGTTCCATCTTATACCATCTAGAGTTGTGAGGAAACAGACCCGGGTCGGGCAAATCATCTACCTCAAACACCTTTTGGGTGAATCCCTGTGGTCGGAGGCAACTGGGAGCCTAAGCATGGCATGACGGTATTGTCATCAGGGTAAGTCTTAGCCGGCGGGATCGTCATTCGAGGGGTCTAGAGGCCCAAATCAACCTAGATGTGCACTTAAGATACCTGGGAGGTTAGTAAGAAACCCCTGTCTCACGTAGGTTAGGTGCCATTTGGGTGCTTGCCGGGCGTTAGCAATAAAAAAATTGAAATGATAAAAGCACAAAAAAAATGGAAAAGAGAAATGTACATATTTGCAAACAAAAAAAAATCTTTTTATGATGAAACAAAAAAAATATCAAATATAAAAAAAGAAAACAAATCAATTTTGCATGATTACATTTGCGTGCAGCATCTCACTTTTTAATATCGCTTGCATTCGTGTGCTTGCCTGTCGCATTTATCATCACCGCATCTTTCCCTTGCCTTCGTTAAATAAAGGCTTGGCCCCTTGACCAGTTATCAAGGACAGTCACAGTGACCATTTGCTTACTGAGCAAGGGGCCAAGTCAGAACAGAAATTCTGATTTGTTTGTTTCAGTGATGTATGCAGGCAACAGAAGCATAGGTGAAAAATAAACAAACCTGACCTTGTACTTTATTCCAAACACCAAAAAAAATTACATCAAGTTCCGCCCTCTCTCTCTGCATTACTCGTCCCACTACTCTCCGGGTAAAACACTCTCAAAGGTGCTACCCAACTACGAAAAGCGGTACTCCTACCGCTCTGTACTCCTCTTCCTATTCCCGCATCCCGGCGTTGATCTACGGAAGCAGCAGAGAAGCTACCAACACGAAAGCCACGCTCTCGTGCTCTTCGGTAGCGCTCCTCACCATCTCTCAGCCACTGTTCAGCAAGACCAAGGCTGATTCGGAGTTCGAATAGTTGGGCCTCCATGGCCCTTCACTCCTCCCTTTCAGCCAAACTGTTGGCTCTTTCTCTCTCTGCGTTTCTTTCCCTCTCTGCCCATTCTCTCTCACGGTCTTCCCTCTCCAACTGGAGAGTGATCCTCAGTTCCATAGCATCCCTGGAAGAGTCGTCATCAGGATGACGCCGCAGTTCCCTCTCCAGTTCTGCTATCCTAGACTCCTTCTGCGCAGCTTGGGCAAGCGCTTCTTCCGTCTCCTTTTCCTGCCGAGTGTACCATCTCAGATACGCGATAAGGCGTAAATAAAGAGAACTCAACGCTGAAACTTTTACCTGTATACGGAGCATCCCTTCTGCCTCCGCAGCACGCTGCGTGGCGTGAGCAAGTTGCTCATGAAGCGAGTCAAGTTCTGAGGTGGGAATCCACAAGCTGGAAGAGGCACCACCTACTCCCATCGCTGGGGAGGCTGCGCCAATCTGGGCATGCTGCGACCATGTGAATTAGCAGCCAACATCTGGAATCTGGGATTTTAATTAGGAAAGTACTATACACCTACCAAGGCGCTCGTAGCTCCGCGGGCATCGCCCAACTGTTGTTCCATCTCTGCCAAGCGAGTTCGTAAATTCGCTATCATGGCATCCCGGACATCCTGCAGCCATACGAGTCAGCATTTCCACCGGAAAACCGAAAAAAAAGAGAAAAGGGAGAAAGAAGAAAAGAAAAAAGGGGGGAAACCTACCTCCACAAGTCCCCGGGGTTGGAACCGTTCTGCGTACTTTGTCCTATATAGACGCAAATAGTCTTCGCTGTCCCGCGCCTGTGATTCTACAATCGTGCCACCCCGTTGCCAGTCCTCATACTGTTCGGGGAATCGCACGCGCCAGTCAATGCAAGTCGCCGGTCCCCGCGTCTTTCTTCCGACACGAGGTGGCGCAGCCGAATCCACCCATTCTTGAGCCAGTCCTAAAGTCCTCATAACTAATCGTAGCCGAAGTGGCTCGATTTCATTCAGGCAGTGCATCCATAATTCCCGTCCGAACCGGGCACGACTTGTTAGAACCCACGGTTGGTCGGCATCAACCATGTCTGAGTAGGGTCTCCAGTTTACCATCGCTGCAGGGAACTCCTGTAGCTCCCGCCTTAGCGCCATCAGTTGGTAGGTTAGGGGTGCCGCACTCATGATGGGTTCCCACCGCCTGACTAGCGGCACCATTGCGGGTCGCCAATGCCGAGCTCTCCCCATGGGGAGGTAATAATAACTCCACAGCTGCTCGGCGCAGGTCATCAGTACTTTGCAAAAACACAAAAAAATACAAAACAAGCAAAACCAAAAAAATACCTGGAGGAATGGTGTGAAACCACTCACAGTCATCTCACGATCCGTTTCTTGGAATAGGCCTGCAAACAAGTGTGCCAGCATGGCGGCTCCCCAGGCATAATACCCTACTCTTTCAAGGTCTGACAGCAGCTCCAGGAAGCAACATTGGATACCATCCCCTTTCGAGCTCAGTACCAATCTCCCCAAAAGGAAGAGGAGAAATCTCCTCAAATCTATGTTACATCTTTCCCAGTTGCCGAAATCTGTGCAGTACACGGCACGGCATCCTATTTCCATCCTTTCCATGAACTCTTCTGAGGATTCGTCGTCCCGCCGACGAGTGTCGGTGAGCCCTAATGCATCCATGAGGGACGCCCTAGCTACCGACCTATTTTTCCGACCATCTAGGTCCAAACCCAGTAACTTCTGGGTACCTTCTCGGTAGTCCGCGTAAGTAACTCCGGTCACTGCCTCGCCATCCACCTTGAGACTCGTAATTCGGACCACATCTTCCAAGCTGGGCACCATGTGCCCCCAGGGCATCAGAAACGCCCGGCTCGGTGCGTGCCACCGCTCCCTCAGTGCCTGGATAAGAGGAAGGTCGAGTCGGAAGGGCTCGATCCTAAGGAAAGCTCCAAAGCCCATGGCGTCCACACGCGCCCTCTGGAAATCCGGCAGCCCACGGTATGCTGCCACCACCAAGGACCAGCTGATCCGGCCCTTCATCACGCCCTGCAAACCACAAAACCAACAAAGAACACATCAGCATCATGAACAGTAATAAACAATAACACTGTAAATATATACTACCTATTCTCTTTATTTTATTTTTACTTTTTTTTAAAAAAAAAATAAAAAAAAATATTTCTATTTTCTTGTGGAGGCGTCCAATGCCCTGGACGCCTCCTCCGAATTTCTTTTTTTCTTTTTTAGAAAAAACCCAAAAATGGCCAAAACAAAAATTATTAATAATATATATATTTTTATGGAGGCGTCCAGGGCCTAGGACGCCTCCTTATTTTTAATATTATTTTATTTCATTTTTTTATTTACGAAAATTAATAAATAAATAAAAAAAAGAAAAAGAAAACATGGAGGCGTCCAGGTCATTGGACGCCTCCTTCTCTCACTACCCGCCTCTCTCTCACAGCCTCTCGCACACCCGTTTTAGCCTATTGAACCACAGAGTGAGGATTCCGAGGTACTTACCGGGTCGTGATCGTCCTCTCCCGCGTCACCAGCATCCGCAGCAGCCTCCGCGGCCAGGAGAGGCACCTCCATCCCCTCCTCCGCAGCAATCTCCTCTGCTGCAGCCTCCTCGGCATCATCCCTCAACCTCCTCGCACGACGAGCCAGTCGTTTTCGCTTCCCTGGAACCTGGCTCGATCCTCCTCGCTCCATGGGGACTAAGAATAGGTCGTCTGGGTGACTGGGTCGTCAGATTGAACAGTAAATGAGCAAAAGGGGGGGGGCAACCCTTATAAATAGGAATTAGCTTCTTTGGGGCGTCCAGGCGCCTGGACGCCCCCTTAATTTTTGAAATAAAATTCAAAAAAAAATTTGGGGCGTCCAGGCGCCTGGACGCCCCCAAAACAAAAAATCAAACAAAATAAAAAAAATAAAAGTTGGGGCGTCCAAGACTCTGGACGCCCCCAAAATAAAAAATCAAATAAAAATAAAATAAAAATTAGGGGCGTCCAGGCCCCCGGACGCCCCCATAATAAAAAATTTTCAAAAAAAAAAATATATTTATATATAATAAAAGTAAAAAAAAAGATAAGAATATGTATATAATCCAAACAAAATAAAAAACACAAAGAAAAAGAAAAACCATAAAAAAAGATAATAATTAAGGGGACGGGGGTCCGAAACATCCAAATGCCAAATTTTATTCCATCAGAAAAGCAGAGTGAACTACATCAGGGGCTTAGGCGCTTTAGGCCTTAACTTCCCCAGTTCGGTTACATAAGCCCTCCACGGCTCGCATTCTTCCACCACGTGCGCTAACGCCTTTCCCGCAACACTTGTCTTCCAGGGTGCTTTAATGGCCTTCGCTTCCTTCGCGTCCGCTTCAGTACCCAACTCCCTCTTCTTCAAGGGAACGATGCCAGTCGGTGGCGGGAACGAATGGGGTGGGATGCCAATCTGCAGGCAGCACCGATGCGCGTTGTAAAGAACAAACTCGGTCGCGCCGATCAGTTGAAGATCGACTTCGGGAGAAGGCCTCATGAGGAGATCAAGCGAAAGCAAACATGCTGGTGCGCAAGTGAAGAAGCCTTGTGTCACGGTGCGGAAGTGAGACCGCCAGTCTTCACGTTTCTTCAGCCACGGAACGCGGTTCACTACAGTACCACCAAAGCCTAACACGTCGGCTATGTGGTGAAGCGGGCTTTGTTGGAAGAGCTTCGAAGCGGTTGGCATTCCCTCGCGGTGGTCGAATTTGAAATGCAAATCCAGCCAGCAATTCAAGACAAGTGCACAACCAAAAGGAGGCTTACCCATACTCGAGGCGGTAAGGCCGCTGTAAAGATAGGCAAGGACGGCGGGTCCCACCCTCTTTCCACGCCAGATCCCGCAGATAGCACTCAGCTGGTCTTCCTCCACTATGTTGTCGGTATAAGGAAACAAGAGAGCACCCGCCAGACAGATAGTGAACCCCTTCATGATTCCCTCCAAATAGTCATCGTCTGGTGACCCTCTCAGGGCGTCCATGACCCACTCCGCGAGCTTTTGGAGATCGATCCCCTTCTGAGTACGGACCTTTCTAGCTGCGTCGGGCGGCATGAAGCTTCCAAGGACGCTTTCAGAAGTACCCCGTGTCAGCATCCGCATAGCCTTCACCTTCCCGTCACTCTTGAATTTCTTCAGACCAAGCAGAAGTTCCACCTCCTCGAGGAGGATGGTCACCTCGAAGGTCGGGAAGATAAAAGTGTGGGTCTGGGGATGCCAGACCTCCACTAGCGCGCCCATAGCCGCCCAGTCCATACGAATCTTCTCGTAATGCTTGGCGTGAATAAGGAGCCCCTGCAGATGCCACTTCGAGAGTATGGCCCTCATACCAATGGAGATATTGGAAGTCAGCTTTGAAAGCCATGGCAACTTGGAAAACTTCCTCGGGCCTGGGAAGAGTGGATATGGCTGGGAGAGGAAAGAAGAAGAAATAAAGGAAGTAAGAAGAAGGTTCACGTGTAGAAATTTGAAAAGAGTCGGCTTACCATATGCGACATGATCGTCCCACTCAGATGACCCTCGAGGTCGAAAAGTCGCCTAATCTCGCTGCTAGGCTTGCTCCTCTTCATAACGCGGGAAGACTCTCCTTCCATCCTGAAGATCTCTAGATTCTCCTCTCCTTCCTCTCCTGAGCTTCCAAAACCCACCTTGGTGCATTTGAATGAACTAGCCTAAGGGGAGTTCTTATAGGAAGGGAAGGGTGCTACAGGACAGAACATGTAACATCAGTGGTCATTGTCAAGATTTTGTCTGGATCTCCTTTGAACTGTGGTGCGATTCTGCTCCCTTTTGATGTTGCTAACCTTTGCTGGCCTGTGCAGGTTTTACTAACGGACGTCTTTGTCCTATCTCCTGTCCCACCTTTCATTGGTTGGTCCCACCATGTCATGCATCATAGTATATGATACCTACGCTACTAGAACATGTCAAGGACCTTGCGGCCCGAACGAATCTGGGATTTGAGTTCCCCTTCAACAAAAACGGTGATGATCCCGGAAGAGTTTGGGTTGTACGGATAGGCCGTCAATTTGTGATAGAATGGGGACGACGGTTCCATTCAGTGAGTTGGTACGCGGATAAACGGGCCCCAGCCCAGTATCAGCTCACCGGGTCGGTATCCTGACCCGTTCTTCACAAGTTGACAATATTATCCTTGGCTATTTTCTATTTTAGTTTGTTTTGAATTTTTCTTTAAACCCAGCATGCATTCATATAGGACTTTGATTTATTGCGGAAGATCATTCAAGTGATTCGATTGTGAAAGCCGTTGTGCTCCAATTCCCACAAATATGAGATATTCCACTCCGAATGAAATACTGAGTTTCCTTGAGACAGCCCTACGCTGCTCTTCCAAAGGAGACCCTTGTTTGGACAGACCTTCAGATATTCCTTTACCTTTTTTGACCCACCTTGGCCGCAGCACTTCCACATTGGCTGGTAACCGCTCCCCAAAGGTGAAACCTCCGGTTTATGACCCAGGTACTTCCACACCGAGAAGTTGGTCTCCTTTTGTTTCGTGCCTGAGCGCACATCTCACCCTCCCTTATTTGATCTCCGTCCAAGCAATCGTCAATATTTGAAAGACCTTCTTCAAGGTCGCCTCATTGAAACTCCAGGAAAGATTCCAAACAGTAACGTCAAAAGCGTGTCTCATCACACCTTGGCATCAACTTATCAGTCCGCTCCCACTTCACTCCACTCCATTTCCACTACGTGTCGCTCCCTTGCAAAGCAGACGCCAAGGCGGGGCAGCTGTAGACACGCCATTCCTGACGTCTCCTGAGGAAGTCTCATATTACTATACGACGCCCCGCGACGGCTTACGCATTTCGAATCACTTGAGTACTTCCTTTTCTTGAGTCTTCTTCCGCCCTTTTCGGCATCCGGAATCGTCTCATCACGGCATTCGGACGGCATCAACACCAGTCAGACGCATCAAAAGGTTCCAGAACCAAGAAGGGTGTCTACCGGGCGGCTGCCGACGCCTAATCCGAGGACCCGGGTGGGTCTTAATGGGGGCGTCCAGGCCCCTGGACGCCCCCATAATTTTAATTTATTTTATTATTTTCTCAGGGCCCAAAATTAAATAAAAAATATATATATTAATGGAGGCGTCCAGGCCCTTGGACTCCTCCATAAAAAAACAAAAATAAAAAATGTGTAAAATGCCAGTTGGCATAGAAAAAATAAAAAAAATAAATAAAAATAAAAATAATTAATGGAGGCGTCCAGGCCTCTGGACGCCTCCATAAAAATAAAATATAAAAAAGGTATAAAATGCCAGTTGGCATAAAAAAACAAAAAAATAAATAAAAAAATAAAATAAAAAAAATATATATTAATGGAGGCGTCCAGACCCCTGGACGCCTCCATAAAAACAAATAAAAAAAATTAAAATGCCAGCCCTATCATAAAAAGACAAGAAAATCAATAAAATAATATATTTTTGGAGGCGTCCAGGCCTCTGGACGCCTCCATCAACTCCCTCACGGGCGCCGGCCACCGAACGACGGTTTGTCGTGTGTGAAAAAAGCTAAATATAGAGACGTCCGGTCAGCTGGACGCGCCCATTTCTGAATCACGAGGCGCCGCTCACAAAACCACGCGTTGTGCCAAACCGCATGCGGCCGTCGTCGGTTTTCGGTGGACCTGTTAGAGGCGTCCGGAACCCTGGACGCCCCCATAAAAGTATTCTAAAAAAAATCAATAAAAATAGAATAAAATATTATTTCGGCCCTGATGGAGGTGTCCAGGGTCCTGGACGCCTCCACCTTCCGGAACTCTATAAATAGAGGCCCACCCCCTCAGTTCTAAGGGAGCCAAGCAGTGATCCGATAGGCTGCCGGAGCCCAGAGGCTACGGAGTCATTCTTCTAACCCGTGGGGTCTTTTGTAGGTGGAGGTTCTGCCGACTTCTCGGGTGCCCACGCTCGCGAGAGGAAGGTCGTCTTCATCCACCGCGCTTCTACGTCGTCCCCACGCTGCCGGAGCTCCGCCGGATTTCACCACCGGCACATCCAATAAGCCAACTCTTTCCTTTTCTTCGTAGTTCTTTTACATTCATCATCTCGCATCCATCATCTCATTTTCCTCCTACTCGAGTCCGAGAGGGGTTTAAAAGATAACACCAACCAGGTGTGTGTCTTCCCGTTATTTCGTCATTTTTATTGCAAGGATATGAATACTACACATTCATCTTTCTAAGCCACTTGTCATTTGTTTGTCGTTGTTTTGCAAGGGTAGCCGAGGAAAGCCCTCTCCGTCGGCCGGCCGGAAGGAGAGGAAGAAGCAACCCGCCATCTCCTGCTCTTGAGGTAGGCGCGATCACTTTCTTATTTTGGGGTCTTTCGGCCCCTAGCGATCACATCTTTTCATCGAGGCCGCGGCGAGTCACTTCCCCAATGGCCGTTTAAATTTCTGTTCTCATATTCTCTTTATATCCTGTTATATTTCGTTCATATCATCGAGGCCGCGGCGAGTCACTTCCCCAATGGCCGTTTAAATTTCCGTTCTTACATTCTCTCTATATTCTGTTATATTCTGCTCATATCATCGAGGCCGCGGCGAGTCACTTCCCCAATGGCCGTTTAAATTTCCGTTCTTACATTCTCTCTATATTCTGTTATATTCTGCTCATATCATCGAGGCCGCGGCGAGTCACTTCCCCAATGGCCGTTTAAATTTCCGTTCTTATACTCTCTCTATATTCTGTTATATTCTGCTCATATTCTCGAGGCCGCGGCGAGTCACTTCCCCAATGGCCGTTTAAATCTCTGTTCTTATATTCTCTTTTATATTCTGCTATATTCTGCTCATATTCTCGAGGCCGCGGCGAGTCACTTCCCCAATGGCCGTTTCAATTCTTGTTATTTAATTTCTGCACCATTCCCGTCCCCCCGAGGTCGCGACGAGTCACTTCCCGCTATGGCCGTTTGAACCCCATATCTTGCCATATTATACTTGTCCCGCTCGCCCCGCCGGAGCAATCTCCCGTGGTGGCCCCTTCTCTCTCTTCTCTCATCTCTGTGTTGCAGCAAACAGCAAAACAAACAAAAAGAAGAGCCCGCGCGCTCTCCGCATCCTCTTCCTCGCACCATCGAACTTCGAACCGCGTGACGTCGCTCACAATATTCAGACAATTATATGATATAAAGAGAGGAGATTGCATAGAGGAAATTTTTTGAGGTACGGACTCAATTGTGGTGGTCACATACACATGCTCAGACTCAATCATCTCTTCAAAGGTAGATGCACCGACTAACGTGTGAGAAGAGTAGTGCACTGACCTAATGCAAGGAAAGCACAGAGAAGATATGCACAGATGCATGACTTAATCAGCGTGCAGTACCAAGGGTTGCACCGATGCACCTAACACACGAGGGCATTTGCACCGACCTAACACACTTCAAGGCTACGTGCATGGAAAATGAAGTGCACAGACTCACGTATGCATATGCAAGTATTGCACCGACTCATTTCAATACTGGGATCAAAGATTGCACAGACCGTGCTGAAACACGACATTGCACCGACTATCAATTGCAAGGCATCGTGCAGAAACAAGACCCTCAGACCACTATCCACATAAACAATACCATGCACTAAGTTTGTTGAACAGCCGGACTGAGATATGCATGAACCTTAGCCTTAGACAATTGACCTTGCACTGACCTTGAGATGCACAATGACTAGGAATGCACCGACCATGCAGATGATGCATGAACATGAACAGACTAGCATCAGCTTAGGTAGCGTGCAGGGTTTAAACTGCACAGACTTAAGAGTACATGTAGCATGACATTCATTCAGACATCATTCAATCAAATCATTCATCAGACATTGAATCGAATATGATGACTTAACATTATGACTTATAATGTTTGCTATCATCAAAACTACACAACATCATCAAGGCTCAAGGGGCACAACAATCTCCCCCTTTTTGATGATGGTAACACAATGAATGAATACCATGCGATGATATAATCAAATGTCATGCATACCACTACACATGTTATGTATGCACAGACTTATGCACTGATTGAGACTCCTACCCCTTGAGCATAGACTCTCCCCCTGAGGAATCTTAATGCAAACACACATTCTCCCCCTTTGCCATCAACAAATAAGGAGGAAAGAGAGGAACAACGGTCTATGTAACAGTTCAGAATGTGAGCAAATTGTGGCGCAACCCTTAAATTATATGAATCGAGCAATGGGCTTGCTTGATTTATATCAGGTTTAACAGTTATAGAAGGTAAAGAGAATTCACTGACTTTCTGAAATAGGGTTATATACTCCATTTATAGCAATGAACCTGAGTCACATAAACATAAAAGTCTAGGTCGAGACAATACCCAAGTTACTTCAGAGAAAGTGAAGAGCGAGGAAAGTCACCTGAATTTGTATTGAGGTTAAACAATTGACACTCAATGAAATTTGTTTTCTAAGGGTTACAGCAATTTTCATTCACGAGCTTCTGAAAATTGAACGTATTGAACAGACAAGTATCATTTATGCCGTTGACATTAGGTGTATACCTTGATTAGAGGCTAATACCCCCAGTTACTAAGCATAAACTACTATATCTATTTCTGATCAAAAGCTACAAGGATAGTTTGCACCTTTGACGTTAAGGGTATACCTTGATCAGAGGCCAATACCCCTAGTTACTCAGTGAAACCTCCCTTGTAGATTCGACCAAATGAACAGAGTTAACCTGAGTCACTTCATGACTTAAGGTACTCTCCATTTCTTTGATGGAGACCTCAGTTTCTTAGTGTAACTGCTCTGCCACTTTGTTCATTTCTTTTTCTTTGATGAACTTAATTTTTGCTGCCCTTTTAATTTTTGGAGTGACTTGTTTAAGAACAATACAAATTTTTTAGTTTTCAAACCTTAACCATCACTAAATCTATCATGTTCAGATACTGTGAAGACCTATTCTATTATAATCATGAGATAGAGGTTAAGAGCTATAAGTATTTTCTATCACCTTATTTTCAGAAGACAGTCTTTTGAACTTTACAGCCTATTAAAGTTAAACCTTTGGTTCATTCAATGAGCACATGTGATTCTTATAGCGGAAGAGTTGTAATAATTGCAGCTCACGACAATGAACCAATTACTAGATTGTTATCCATTCTGAGAAAAGGAGTGGACATTAAGGAGCAGAGAGAGAGAAGGGGTTGAACTAGTTCTGATGTTGCTATCCTCCCCCTGACATCAATATGCATTATCTAAGATATGCAATAGGCAAATGTTGCACCGACCTTATCCTTCATGAGCAATGCAATGTGCATCGATCTTATCATGCAATTTGGATAATAGATGCACCGACTTACATGTGGCTGGAATGCAATATGCACCGACCTACATGTTGCTACGTGTGACTTTTGCTTCATGCGTAGAATGCAATGACCAGAGAGATCATACATGGCATAGACTAGGTGCAGTACTTGTATCAAGACTCTGTGCAATTTATACACAACCATCAAACAATCTGTGCAAGACATTAAATAATCGATTACACAAGGATCTTCTTTATTCAACTGCTTAAGGAATAGGCTGACACAATTACCTCATACAGCTCAAGAGTGAATTTATTCATCAATCTTGTGCTGAAATTTACATAGCCCTAATTCTCGTCTTAAATATTTAAATCTTTCATTTCCAAGGGATTTTGTAAAGATATCAGCGATTTTTTTTTCAGTTTCAACAAATATCAATTCAATTTCATTCTTTCTCACTACATCTCTAAGAAAATGGTGTTTAATTTCAATATGCTTAGTCCTAGAGTGGTGAACATGATTTTTAGTGAGATAGATTGCACTGGTGTTGTCACATAGAAGTGGAATGCATCTCAGATTTATCTGATAATCTGAGAGCTGGTGTTTA
This sequence comes from Amorphophallus konjac, assembly GCA_022559845.1. Taxonomy (NCBI): domain Eukaryota; kingdom Viridiplantae; phylum Streptophyta; class Magnoliopsida; order Alismatales; family Araceae; genus Amorphophallus; species Amorphophallus konjac. Next base: position 48,778,736 of record CM040120.1, on the reverse strand, counting down.
ATCCATAGTATCTGGGCAGCACAGTTCCCCGCAGCAACATATTCTGCTTCAGCAGTAGAAAGTGCCACAATGTGTTACTTTTTAGAAGCCCAAGATACTAGAAAACCACCTAGGAATTGATAGTAACCACTAGTGCTCTTCCTATCTATCTGACACCCAGCATAGTCTACATCAGTGTAGGCTAGAAGCTCTAGCTCACATCTAGCAAGATACCATAAGCCTAGTTCTTGGGTGCCTGTTAGATACCTAAAGATCCTTTTCACTGCACTAAAGTGTGATTCCTTAGGACTAGCCTGAAATCTAGCACATAAACATACTGCAAATTGAATGTCAGGCCTAGATGCAGTGAGATACAAGAGAGATCCGATCATACCTCTGTACAGCTTTTGATCCACAGAGTTACCTTTGGTATCTTCATCAAGGCTTGTTGAAGTACTCATTGGAGCTACAATGTCCTTGAGGTTGTCGAATTTGTATTTCTTCAGGAGGTTCCTTATATATTTAGACTGAGTGATAAAGGTTCCTTCTTTAGTTTGAGTCACCTGCAGTCCAAGAAATAATTTCAGTTCACCCATTGAGCTCATCTCAAATTCTTGTGTCATAAGTTTAGAAAATTCCTTACATGATTCAGGGTTGGTTGAACCAAACACAATGTCATCCACATAAATTTGGACAATGATGATATCAGGATGACGTACCTTGGTAAACAATGTTTGATCAACTTCACCTCTTGTGAACTTCTTTTCAATAAGGAATCTGCTTAGTCTGTCATACCAAGCTCTAAGAGCTTACTTCAAATCATAGAGAGCTTTATTCAACTTATATACATAAGAAGGGAAATCTGAGCATTCAAAGCCAGGAGGTTGATGGACATGACATCCTCCTTAATTTCGCCATTGAGAAAAGTAGATTTTACATCCATCTGCTGGAGAGTTATTCCAAAGGAGCATGCATAAGCCAACAAAATTCTAATAGCTTCTAACCTGGCTACAGGGGCAAATGATTCTTCAAAGTCAATTCCGAATTCCTGGTTGTACCCCTGAGCAACAAGTCTGGCCTTATTTTTGACAACATTACCTAGCTCATCAGTTTTATTTCTAAAGACCCATTTTGTCCCAATGACATTTCCATGAACAGGAGGTGGAACTAGGTGCCACACCTTGTTCCAGTCAAACTGATTAAGCTCTTCATGCATGGCATTGATCCAATGCTCATCTTTGAGAGCACTGTCAATGGTTTTGGGTTCAACATTAGAAACCAATGCATATGTATTTAATTCATTTTGAGCTCTAAGGAAGCCTCTAGTCCTATGAGGTTCATGCAAGTCACCAATGATGTTTTGAATGGGATGGTCTCTTAAGAATCTGACATTGATAACTTGGTTACCTTGACCTTCATTTACCTCCCCCTGAACAGCAGGCTCCTCCGCATTGACTTCTTCAGCTTCTTCTTCTTGGTCTGATTGGTCTTCAAGTTTTTCTTTCTTAAGAATTTCTCCGTCATCTTCTTTTCTGCATTGACCAACTTCAAAGTTACTTAGGGACTCATCAAAGACAACATGTGGAGATTCCTCAACAGTTTTAGAATTAAGGTTGTACACTCTATATGCTCTAGTGTATTCAGAATACCCAAGAAAGATTCCTGGATCACTTTTAGGTTCAAATTTATCAAGATCTCTTTTATCATTAACATGAATGAAACATTTACAGTCAAAGACCTTGAAATAAGCAATTGAAGGCTTCTTAACTTTCAGAATCTCATAAGGAGTTTTCTGAGTGAAAGACCTTACCATGGCTCTGTTGATTACATGGCATGCAGTATTAACTGCCTCTGCCCAAAATTTTCTTGGTAAGCCACCTTCAACAAGCAGTGTACGGGCTATCTCCACAAGTGTTCGGTTCCTCCTCTCTACTATTCCATTTTGCTCAGGTGTTCTTGGGGAGGAGAACCGATGGGTAATTCTTTTTTCCCTGCAGAAGTTTTCAAATTGTGAGTTTTCAAAGTCACCTCCATGATCAGACAGAATATTTTTGATCATGTGTTCATTTTTCTGTTTGATATTTAAATAGAACTCCTGAAATTCAGTAAAAGCATCATTCTTGTGAGTGATGAAGAAGACCCAAGTATACCTAGAGAAGTCATCAACTAGGACATATCTATATCTCCTCCCTGACAAGCAGACGGATCGTGTGGGTCCAAATAAATCCATATGTATCAGCTCATAACGTTTAAGGGACATGTTTTCAGTTCTTGATTTAAATGACTGGAGAGGGGGATTCTTGCAGCCCACTCAAAGAGCAGACCCAATTAGGCCCAACAAGGCCCAACGAGGCAAGCTCGCCCAAGTGATAGCCCACAGGGCCCACTTGGAGAAGCCCAATAAAATAATGCTCGAGGGAACAACTCTCCTAGGCGGCCCCAAGGCTCGGAGAGCCCGAGCCTCGGTCAGGTCACAGGAAGACCCGCGCACGAGCTATCCCCCCGCACGAAGGGGGGAAGCGCTAGCCGGTCTGTCCGACCAATCTTCTCACCGGGCTAGGCCTATCGCCCGATAGGGCCGGCCCCCCTAAGCTCGGTACGACCGATAAAATGCTCATCATTGCAGCCGTTAGAGTCCACAGCGGGCCGGGCGCCAAGAAGTCCAGAAGCTCCGTCTTCCCCGCTAGGATAACGCCTCCACGATGAGGCCATAAAAGCCCACGACGAGGACGTAACCTCCACTGGAGACCTCTCCGCTTGCAGGACTCCAAAGGGCGGCACACTATTTAAACCTGGGATACCCTCCGGCGAAAGGTAAGTCCAAAAGGGCATTGATCCACCCCCAATTCCTGAGCAAGGATCACTTCACCCCATTGGTGGAGAGGGATCTCGCGCCTTCACCTTCTCCTCCATATCGCTGCTCCCACCATTGCTCTACTGACTTGAGCGTCGAAGGGTTTTGCCCCAGGGAATCCCCCTGGGCCCTATGACACGTTTCCCTATCTTGCAGTTCATTAACTTGGTGATTACCAGCCCGCTCAGGAACCAGCACGAGATTTCACCTCTTCATCTAGCGCCGTCTGTGGGAAACGCACGAAGAGCCAACATGGTGAGAAGAAGCTCAGAGAGGAGGTCCGCCGGTGAAAGGGGTAAGGCCATGGTAGCAGCAGGGGATGGCCCTCCCAGGGCCTCACAGAACCCTCCCTCCAATGCCAGCATCCCCGCCGACGGACCACCCCCCCCCCTGCGGCGGTGGGGCTACCCCCCTATGGTGGCGCCGAAGCCTTCCAGGCCCTCAACGCCAAACTGGATGTCCTCGTGGAACTCATGAAGACCCAAGCGGCTAGGGATGCAAGGTCCCGTGCCCCGTCAGGGAGCCCCCTCGCAGGAGTACGTCCCAGCACACAGCTGGGGGCCGCTTCACCCTCCGCAGCTAGCAGCTCATCCGTAACAGGGTCGGAGGACCCTCGCAAGCTCCACCTCCGGAGCAAGAGGCCTCCTCCGCGCCGAGGAAAGGAAGGCGGGGGACGCAACGGCCAGATCCGGAAGCCGACGTTCCCGGAGACCGCCAAGACGCCCCCCCCCCAGCCTCGCGTCACGACAGCAACCGGAGTTATCCCTCCGGCTGCGAGATTTTGAAAGGCGCTTCGCTGAGCAGGAGCGCGCCCTTCGCGCCCTGCAGAAGGCCTCTTCCCCGAAGATGAGGAGAAATCCCCGTTCTCCGAGTATATCTTGAAGGCGGAGGTATCCCCCAGAGCCCCCATACCAACCTTCAAGCTCTACGACGGCCAGGGCGACCCAGTCGACCATTATGATAGCTTCGACGCCCTGATGACTCTGCACGGAGCGTCGGACTCCATCAAGTGTCGAGCCTTCGTGACCACTCTGGTCCAGGGTGCTCAAGCATGGTTCCGGGCCCTCACCCCCGGATCCATCAGAGACTTCAAGCAGTTCGGGCGAGTCTTCAAGGAGAGCTTCGCTGGAAGTGCCCCCCCAAGGTCGGTAGCAGGGCTCTTGGCCCTCAAACAGGCGCAAGGGGAAAGGCTCCGGGCTTACGTCCACCGATTTAAATTGGAAGCCCTCCGAATCCCCAGCCTGGATGTGGCCTCAGCCACAACCGCACTGACCGGGGGTACCCGGGACGAGAACCTCCATCGTGAACTTGTCCTCCACCCTCCCTCGACCCTTGCCGAGCTAGTGACTCTGGCTCTGCGCCACGCCGAGTGCGAAGAAGTACTCAGCGCTTGCCGAGACGCAACCGGCTTGGGTCGGGAGGGGTACAAGAAGCGGGGCCCCGAGCCAAATCCTAGCTCGGGAAAGAAGCGAGACCGAGATGGAGAACGCAAGCGGAAGTACGAGCGGTACACCCCGTTAACCGCACCGGTCTATGAAATCTATGAAGACGTCAAAGACTCGAAACTTCTCCGTCAGCCCGAGCCGATGAGGTCGAAGAACCGCAAGCGAGACAGACATTGTCTATTCCACGGCGATCATGGGCATCACACCGGTGATTGCCACCAGCTCCAAGATGAAATCGAGCACCTCATCCGCCTAGGGCACCTAGCTCGGTTCACCTGCCGAGCGCAGAGAAGATCAAGGCAACGCAGAGGAGATCGACAACGCCCCCCGAGGGGTTCACATCAACGTCATCTCTGGAAGAATAGCATCAGGAGGCGACAGCAGCCGTGGAAGGAAGCGTCATACCGAGCGGGCGAGCCGAGCCCCAGAGCCACCCAAGGCCCCGCCCCAGGTCATAGTCTTCTCCGACCAAGGCCTGAGGGGCTGAGCACCCCGCACGATGACACCCTCGTAATCTCGGCCACCATAAACCATTGTAACGTGGATCAGATTCTTGTGGACAATGGAAGTGTCCCTGATGTGTTGTCTTATGACTGTTTCCTCAAAATGGGAGAGGATCCATCCAAAGTCCGCCCGATCCGAACGCCCCTCTGTGGGTTCAATGGCCTGGCCACTCTCCCCGAAGGAGCCCTAAGCCTGCCGGTTACCCTCGGCATCCCACCCAAAACTGTTACAGTCATGGTAGACTTCATGGTGATCAAAGGGATGATAGCGTACAACGCCATCTTCGGTCGGGGAATCCTCAGCCGGATCAAGGCAGTACCATCTACCTATCACCAAAAAATGAAGTTCCCCACCAAAAACGGGGTAGGGGAAATCCGAGGTAACCAGGCAACGGCCCGAAGGTGCTATAATATCTCGATGGAGGCCACGAGGTCGGTCGGGAATGATAAGGGCCCCGGGAAGTTGAGCAAAAATCCGCAGCTACTGAGCCAGGTGGCGAGTTGCTGACAATTTTCCTAAACGACGACCCGACCCTAGGAGTAAGGATCGGAGCCGACCTACCACCCGAGGAACAACATCAATATAAGAAATTTCTTTCTGAGTACGTCCGAGTCTTCGCTTGGTCCGACGATCAGCTCCCTGGAATACCAGAGGAGACCGTGACGCACTGGCTCAACCTCAACCCCACCATGAAGCCCGTGCAGCAGCGCCGAAGGAAGCATGCACCAGAGAAACAGACGATTATCAAGGCGCAGGTCACCAAGGGGCAAGAGACTGATCTTTTTAGACCGGTCCTGTACCCGACGTGGCTAGCCAATGTCGTCTTGGTACCAAAGGCTTCCGGCAAGTGGCAGATGTGCGTGGACTTCATCGACTTGAATAAGGCAACCCCTAAGTACTGCTATCCCTTGCCCAGCATCGACCAACTGGTCGACTCGACATCGGGCAACGAGATGCTCAGCTTCCTGGACACCTATTCGGGTTACCATCAGATCAGAATGAATTCTGAAGACGTCAAGAAGACCGCCTTCATCACCGACTACGGCGTGTACTACTATACCCGGATGCCTTTCGGGTTGAAGAACGCCGGAGCCACGTACCAGAGACTGGTCAATCACATGTTCGAGGAGCAGCTAGGTCGGAACGTCGAGGCCTACATTGACGACATGCTCGTCAAGACCCCCAAGGCCCAGGACCACTTCACCGACCTCGCTGAAACCTTCAGCGTCCTCCTGAAGTACAACATGAAGCTCAATCCCGCCAAGTGCGCCTTCGGAGTAAGATCCGGGAAGTTCCTGGGTTTCCTGGTCACTCAGCGTGGGATCAAAGACAACCCCGACAAGGCCCAGGCCATCCTGGACATGCGCCCGCCCGCCTGCATTAAGGACGTCCAGCGTCTGACAGGGCGTGTCGCCGCTCTTAGCCGTTTCTTGTCCCGTGCAGCCGAACGATGCTTGCCCTTCTTTAAACTGTTGAGGGGGCCCAAGTTGGCATCTGCTACGTTCGCATGGGATGAGGAATGCCAGAAAGTGTTCGCTGATCTCAAGGAGTTCTTGGCTTCGCCCCCGGTGCTCTCCAAGCCCGTGCCGGGCGAAGTCCTGCTACTCTATCTCTTGACGACATCATCGACGGTCAGCTCGGTCCTAGTCAGAAATGACTCGGGAATCGAAAGACCAGTCTACTACACCAGTAAGGTGCTCAACGAGACAGAGAGGAGGTACCCCGCAACCAAGAAGCTCGTGCTAGCGCTGGTCACCTCCGCGAAACGCCTCCGACCCTACTTCCAGGGGCACCCCATCACCGTGCTAACCGGCGAGCCATTGAAGAAGATTTTGGCCCACCCCGAGGCCTCGGGGCAACTCGTCAAATGGGCCATTATGCTTGGGGCCTACGACATCTCGTATCGCCCGCGCTCAGCTATAAAAGGTCAAGCACTCGTCGACTTCATCGCCGAAAGCACCATCCCGACCGAAGGAAGACTACTGACCATGCCCGGGCCAACCTGGGAACTATACGTCGACGGGTCTTCCAACTCGGTCGGTAGCGGTGCAGGGATCCTCCTAAGATCCCCCGAAGGAGTGGAGCTACAGTACGCCTTGAAATTCAACTTTCAGGCGTCCAACAACGCTTCTGAGTACGAGGCCCTTATATCGGGAGCACGCATGGCCCGGCGGTTGGGGGCTGAGCGAGTCAGGATCCACACCGACTCTCAGCTGGTCGCAAGCCAGGTCAACGGCGAGTACGAAACTCGAGAGGCACCCATGATCAAATACCTCCAGCTGGTCAGGAGCTTGGCCCAACAATTCGAGGGATTCGAGGTAGTCCGAATAGCCCGGGAAGAAAACTCCCGAGCGGACGCCCTCTGTCGGTTGGCCTCCTCCCTAGACCCAGAAGGTACCCGATCAGTCCTCCTCGAAGAGCTAGAACGCCTGAGTATTGACTCGGAGCTCCTCGCTGTTGACTCGGTCGTCCCGAGCGACTGGCGCACCCCCTACCTGTCTTGGCTCCGAGACTCCCAAGAGCCCTCCGACCCTCGGGAAGCACACCGAATGAAGTACCAAGCCCGACGCTTCGTCATCCTGGACGACACACTCTACCGAAGGTCTTTCGCCGGCCCTCTCCTGAAGTGCCTCGGCCCCGATGAAGCCAGCAGAGCCATCCAAGAGGTTCATGAAGGCCTGTGCGGAGCGCACTCAGGGGCAAGGTCACTGGCCAGGATCCTGTTACGATAGGGGTACTGGTGGCCCACCCTGCAGCGCGACTGCTCGGACTATGCTCAACAATGCGACCGATGCCAGCGGTTCGACCACTTGGTCCCTCAGCCGGCCACAAAACTCGTCACCCTCGCCGAGCCTTATCCCTTCGCTCGGTGGGGGATCGACATTCTCGGGCCATTCCCCACGGCTCAATCCCAGAAAAAGTTCATTATCATCGCCATCGACTACTTCACTAAATGGATCGAGGCAGAAGCCACTGCAAGGATCACCGAGACAGTCGTCTGGAGTTTCGTCTGGAAATCGATCATTTGTCGCTTCGGCATCCCCCGAGTGATAGTGAGCGATAACGGTCGGCAATTCGATTCTCGATATTTCTGAGACAGATGCGCCGACCTAAACATCCGCAACCACTTCACTTCGGTCGCCCACCCTCAGGCCAACGGGCTAGTCAAAAATGCCAATAAGACTATCTTGAAAGGCATAAAGACCAGACTCGGCAAAGCCAAGGGTAGTTGGCTCGAGGAATTACCTAGCGTACTGTGGTCGCACCGAACGACTCCTAGGACGGCAACTGGTGAAAGTCCTTTTTAGTTAGTGTACGGCACTGAGGCCCTCATTCCATTAGAGATCGCCAACCCGTCTCTCCGAGTCATCCGCTACTCGCTCGAGGAAAACAACCAAAAGTTACTCGAGAACCTCGACCTAGCCGATGAACTCCGGGATATTGCCAGCATCCGAGCGACGGAATACCAGCGACGCCTCACTCGATACTACAACGCTAGAGTCCGAAGCAGACACTTCCAACTGGGAGACTTCATCCTCAGAAGAGCCGAAGCTTCTCGACCACTAGAGGCGGCGGGCAAGCTGTCCCCTAACTGGGAAGGCCCCTACCGAGTGGTCGAGACGCTCGGGAAAGGTGCGTACAGGTTAGCAACAATGGAAGGGGATCCCATTCCTCGGACATGGAACGCAGCCGCACTATGCAAATTCTATTTTTGAAATTGTACAACAAGATGGACGAAGCAAATTCCTTTTCTTTTCATTCAAAACTATTGATACATCAGAAAGGCAAAGCCCAGTACATTGCATGACAAAAAGCAAGAAAATCCATCTAACACCACTGCAAGGGGTCATCGCTCGGTTGACTCGATCTCGATCTCCTCGCGTCCAGCCACTGACTCTGCCTCGCGTAGAAACTGGCTCGGACATGAGGGGGCCGATCCAGTTGGCTCAGATGACCCCTGACAAAGGTGACAGAGGGACTGCAGAGAAGGTAACCACCTTCCAAGTTGATAGAGGCCAGGGAGAAGGAGCGCCGTGAAGACCTCCTCTTTCCCAACCTACCAACTCCTTGGAAGGGAGCAGAGAGCAAGCAGCCTCCGAAGAGTAAAAGAAATGAAGAGCAGAAGAGGGAAAAAGGTTCTACAGGCGGGGGAAGGCTCCGGTGAGGAGGGAGCTTGATGCGCCTCCCCCCCCATGCAGAGGGGGAGTGGCGGCAGGCATCCCTAATGCCCCCATCCGTCCTCCGCCTCGGCGCCCGCCTGGAAGCCACGCCAGAACTGAGAGAGGGCAAGAGCCGTGCCCTCGCACGTCGAAGCCCTCTCCAGATCTGCGCGGTGACCATCGGACTCGTCTCAAACCCGCGCGGCGACCGTGGGACCCGTCCAACAAGCCAGGACAGCAAGAGCTCTCTGCTCCCCGTCGTCGGCGGCGTCACCCTCCGAAGGATCCTCCATGCTCCAAATGCAACGGCACAACGCAGAGTGAAGAAGAATGAGTGAGGAAAGACTGTTAGAGAAAATCCCAAGCGGTAAAGAGGAAGGGGCGCCCTTCGGTCCTTCTTATAGGCCAAAGGAGGCTACATGCCTTAAATGACTCCCCCCTCAAAAACACGCCAAAGGATTTCTCCCCTGAATGGTCACCTCCAACTCCATGTTTCGCGCCCTAGCAGGAGTCACGAAGCGGCCTGGCATTCAAAGCGTGAGGGAACGGAAAGATGCCCCGTCAGAGGCCTACCGAATCAGCATGCGAAAACCACGCAGGACATATCGGCACTCTCCAACTACTTCAGATACGCCAACCAAACCACGGCGAGGATGGCGATCAAACAAGTAAGTCATTTATTATCTCATAAAGAGGAAACCCTCTAAAGGAGGAAAGAGAGAGAAACAAGAGGAAGGGGCAAAATAAGGCAAAGTTCATCCGGCCACGGGCCCACTTTGAAGCTCGGGAGCGGCGGAAGTAGGCGCGTCACCCCTGGCACCCTCGGTGACGGCCGACCCGGGCACTGACCTCGCCTATGCGAGAACTGTCTCGGTCGCGAGCCCTCCCGAGACGTCCGAAGTTGGTGACCCCGCCGGAGGAGACTCCTCTGGATCTTCCCCGCTCGACGCAGAGGAGCTAGAAACCGACTCATCCAAGTCATAGCTCTGGCCCAAAGGGAACTCGATCCCGGAGTCTTGATCGAAGGCGTAGTCCACCTCCCGATGATAACCCTGCTTAAACCCCTTTTGGGCGCCCCGGCGAAGCGCTACCTCGTAATATGGTAGGGCGGCTCTCTCCAGGTCGGCTGAGTAAGCGTCCGAGCTTCTATACCGCTCGATCGCCTCCGCCTCGATCTGCTCCGTCCTTCCAACGAGCTCGACCCGAGCCCCCTCCGCCTCAGCCGCACGCTCCTCTGCTCCCGCCAGGCGTTCCTCTGCCGCGACCATCCCTCGCTCGGCCTCGCTCGACCGCCTCTCCGCCCGGACTCGGTCCGCCTCGGCCACGGAACGAAGGCGCTCCGCCACCGCCGCCCGGTCCAGTAGCTCGGCACGTTCGAGCTCCCAGCGACCGTCCAGCTAGAGGTGACGCAGACGCTCCTCTTCCAAGAGTTTTCCCTTCCTCTCGAGCGACTCCCGGGCCTTAGCCAACTGCTCAGTCAATGCCTTGATTTCTAGCCGGCTCGCCCGTGCCAAGTCCCTGATCATGGAGAACTCCTGTCGGAGCCCCTCATGCTCCTCGCTGAGGCGGGCCAGTTTCCTCTCGCACCCCCCGAGGGCCCAGGCGAGATTCGATCGCTCCACCTCCGTCCGAGCGTACGTCTCCGCCATCAAGGCCGCCGACCGAGCCATGACTAGGCCGCCCTCCATGAGGACGTCGAGGACGCCGGAGGGGGAGTGGCGCTTGTCTCCCCCCCTCGTCTTTGCGGCAACCTCTCGGCAAACCCGGTACAGGTCGCCCGAAACGTCGAGCCTTTCCAAAGCCTCTGGCATGGAGATCCGCTCCCCACTGGATGCCCCGCCAGAAGGTTCGGCCCGAGCGACGGGGCCGACCGCCCCGGGCGCCGCGGTCGGTTGGGGTTGCGACGCCTCCCCTGGCGAGCCCCCAACCTTGACCGACGCCATGGGATTGACCGCACCAGGAACTTCGAGCACTTGGGGCTGCGACGCCCTCGCGGGCAAATCCCCATCCCTATCTTTCTCGGCCCGCGCCTCGCCGCCCGACGTCGGCTGCTTCAGCACCGGTCCCCTCCATCCCTGGGGAGGGAAGAACCGACCCATCTCCGCCCTATGGGGGGCCCCTGGTCTCCTCGGCCCCCTCTCGCCTGGTAGGTGGGGGAGCTGGCCCGGAAGGGTCGGCCTCATCTTGCCCCCGAGAGGGGAGCGCCGCCGAGCCATAGTCGCCCCCGGCAGCGGTAGGAAGGCCGCCCTTCTTTGCCCATTTCTTGGCCTTCGCGGCTTCCCGCAATTTTCCCTCCAGGGGATCCTTGCGCTTCGCCCCGCTTGGCAGCGAAGATCCCTCGGAGGCCGCCCCCTTGCCCTTATCCCGGGCTTGAGAACGACCCGCGGGAGCGACAGGCTCATCAGTCGCCGAGTCATCCCCAAGATCGACGACCTCGGTGACCTCTTCCAAGGGCTCCCGCCGGATGTCTGCAATGAAGAAGAAGGTTCGGTTAGGAAGCGAAAAGGCGACCCTTCGACCCCGCAGAAGAATCCAAAGAATGGTACCTGATGGCTTAAGCTGTGTAAGCAGATACCGCTCCATGTTCTCCAGCGTCACCAGCTCCTCAGTCGACCGGCGATTTGTCAACAAGGATGTGCCTTCAGCTCGAAGAAATAATGAAAAAGATCCAGCGACGGGGGAACCCCCTGCAGGCGGTAGAGGATCCGAAAGGCAGAGAGCGGGAGATACGAGTTGGCCACCAGCTGAACAGGCGCCAACACGAGAAAATTGAGAAGCTTCAAGATGAAAGGCTCGAAGGGGAGGTAGAATCCGCTCTTCCACGCCAGGAGAAAAGTACAAAGATGGCTCGTGCGGCTATCCAAGCTCGTCTCGTATGGGGCAACAGCTACAAAGCTATATCGGAGAGACAGGCGAAACCGATGCTCCAGTTTCTTCACATCAGCCTCCCCCAACTCGCTGCGATTGGGGACGGGCTCCCGCCTCACCTGCTCGATTTCCGAGCGCAGATCCGCCATCAAGCTGGAAGAAGAACCTTCACTAGAGCCCGAAGACTCCGGGGAAGAAGGAAGCTGCCGGATCGCCTCCGCGGTTATACGCGCCAGCACCTCAAATGCCGTCGCAAGAGCTTGCTCCCCCGCTGTATCTTCACGGCGCATCAAGGAGCCCCAGAAGCAAAGAAATAGACGAAAGGCCAAAAACCCTAAAAAGACTGGGAGGAACGAGCAGCGCCCTACGCCTATAAAGCCTCGCGGGAGGCGGTGCGCCATTTCAACCTCCGAGAAAAATGGGGCCCCTTCATTTCAAATCCGTCAGGATCATTATTATTACAGGTCCAGACGACCACTACACGTGGCTTCATAACGCCAACAGGATTCCACCCACCCGAGCCACGCCGGTCCAAAGCCTCGAAAAACTACTCAACCGAGTCTCCTTGGCTCGGGAGTAGGAGGGGGACAAGTGGAGAGGGGGATTCCTGCAGCCCACTCAAAGAGCAGACCCAACTAGGCCCAACAAGGCCCAACGAGGCAAGCTCACCCAAGTGATAGCCCACAGGGCCCACTTGGAGAAGCCCAATAAAATAATGCTCGAGGGAACAACTCTCCTAGGCGGCCCCAAGGCTCGGAGAGCCCGAGCCTCGGTCAGGTCACAGGAAGACCCGTGCACGAGCTATCCCCCCGCACGAAGGGGGGAAGCGCTAGCCGGTCTGTCCGACCCATCTCCTCACCGGGCTAGGCCTATCGCCCAATAGGGCCGGCCCCCCTAATCTCGGTACGACCGATAAAATACTCATCATTGCAGCCGTTAGAGTCCACAACGGGCCGGGCGCCAAGAAGTCCAAGAGCTCCGTCTTCCCCGCGAGGATAACGCCCCTACGATGAGGCCATAAAGGCCCACGACGAGGACGTAACCTCCACCGGAGACCTCTCCGCTTGCAGGACTCCAGAGGGCGACGCACTATTTAAACCTGGGATACCCTCCGGTGAAAGGTAAGTCCAAAAGGGCATTGATCCACCCCCAATTCCTGAGCAAGGATCACTTCACCCCATTGGTGGAGAGGGATCTCGCGCCTTCACCTTCTCCTCCTTATCGCTGCTCCCACCATTACTCTACTGACTTGAGCGTCGGAGGGTTTTGCCCCAGGGAATCCCCCTGGGCCCTCTGACCCGTTTCCCTGTCTTGCAGTTCATTAACTTGGTGATTACCAGCCCGCTCAGGAACCAGCGCGAGATTTCACCTCTTCAATGACTTTCTAGTCTGCTTGGACTGTGTACAAGCACCACACACCTTATTATCCTTCTTGAAAGAAATTTCAGGGAGTCCTCTAACCATGCTGTGTTTATTCAATTTGTACAGAATGGTGTAACTAGCATGGCCTAACCTCCGATGCCACAGAAAGGCTAAGTCTTCTTTATTAGCAGTGAGACATAAGTTAGAGTGTGCAATATCTTCTAGATTTACCATGTAAATATTATTCATTCTTTTTCCAGATAATTTAACCACATCAGAGTCAGGTTCAAAAATTTTATAGCTAAGTGCATCAAATACTACATTGTGCCCTTTATCACATAGCTGGCTGATACTTAGAAGATTATATGCTAATCCATCCACCAGCAAGACTTCATCAATGCAACAGATAGTGCACTTACCTACTTTACCTGATCCAATGATTTTACCCTTAGTGTTTCATCCGAAGGTGACAAGGCCTCCATTCTTCTCTGTCAGCAAACAAAATTTATCCTTGTCCCCCGTCATATGCCTGGAGCAGCCACTATCCAGATACCACATGTTGTGCTTGGCTGCCAGGCATACTTGCAATCATAGTCACGGAGAAAATTTTGGAACCCAAAACTGTTTGGGCTCCGAAGCAGAAATAGAACAATTCATACATGACAACAAATTTTTTTGGATCCATGCTTGTTTGAGAGCTGGTTGATTGGTGGGTTTTTTGACATTTATTCTATTGTTTCTCTTCTTCTCAGCATTAGCAAGCTAAAATTTTCTTGACTCGTTATTTGTCCTGCCACCATTTTTCCTTTCATTCTGATTGTTTTTGTGCCAGTGCGTAGGCCAATGAGCATTCAGGAAATAGTGGCCAACGTTGGTCCTTGGCTGACTGTAAACGGTTTGTTTCCTAGAAGCCCATATTCTAGATGGCCCAACCCAGTTTTTAGCCTGAGGTCTGTATGTCTGTGTGGTACATGATTGATGTCTAGACCTCCCTTGAGCTCTACTCCATTCAAACCTATAGAATTGTTGAGGCTCCACATGATGGTGTGTCTAGACTTTGGGCTGGTGGAAGTGGCTCGATTGACTTCTGGCATAAGTGTTTCTACCTTGCACCCTAGACTTGCTTGACTTCTTCATGGGTGTGGGTTGAGTCTTCCTCTGAATTGTTGGTGGTGACTTGTTAACCCTAGCCTGGGGTTTTGGTGTGCGCGAAGGTTGACCCTTCATCTGAACTCTACCCTGGGAGGAAAGGCAGTGTGTACTATCATGGCTAGACTCACCCATTTTCTGCTTGCCCTTGTCCTTAGCACTGGGCAATTTGGACTTAACAACTTTAACAACAGATTTCACATTGCTCATTTCGATGAGGGACCCCTTTTCCTTCTCAGCAACGAATGAAATTGTTTTCAAAGCAAAGCTCCCTTTAGCTGCGGAGTTATACCCGAGGCCTTCTCTTCTGAAATTTACTTTTGACCCTAAGAGTGCATTCAAATTATCAGATCCTTGGGTCATGTTTTCAATAATTTTCTTTTTATTTTCATTCTCTTTTTCTAGGTAATCAATTGAATTTTTTAGTTCATGGTTAACACCTAGAACAACTTCATATTTCTCATTCACAACTTTCATTTCATTTTCATAATCCTGCAATTTCAATTTAAATTCGTCAATCACATTTTTCAGATTATCATTTTCTCTTCTAGAGTCTATTAATGCATGCTTAACATTATCAACTTCAGCACATGAATTTTTTAACATGTCATTTTCAGATTACAAGCAGGCATGTTTATCAGACATAGTTTTGTCATTCATAAGAGAATTTACTTTCTTCTTCAATTGTCTATTCTCTTTTCTGATATCATCTACCTTATCTAGCAATTCTTCGTAAGCATATTCCCAATCTGAAATAGTATAATGCTCAAAAGGAGATGATACCTCATCCGATTCTTCCACTTCTTTTTCATCATTTCTGGCCATCAGACAGATGGGCTTTTCTTCGTCTTCACTTTCGGATGTGCTGCTCAAAGTGCCCTCGTCCTCGTCGCTCCATGTGCTCACCATTGCTTTTCCTTTGGGAGCCCTTTTCTTGGCCTTTTCTTTCGGCTTCTGGAGCTCTAG
Organism: Amorphophallus konjac; assembly: GCA_022559845.1. Classification (NCBI taxonomy): domain Eukaryota; kingdom Viridiplantae; phylum Streptophyta; class Magnoliopsida; order Alismatales; family Araceae; genus Amorphophallus; species Amorphophallus konjac. The sequence goes on along the minus strand of CM040120.1, from coordinate 48,763,449 downwards.
ACAATCAGCCTTCATATGACCGGCCTTCCTGCAGTGGTAACAAATATTAGTGTCTATCTTCTTAGCAGAGTTAGATTTGTACCTGTTGTATCTTTTCTTGCCATATTATCTTCGGCTGAAATTTCTTCCTTCTTTTCTATGAAACCTTCTGAACTCTCTGGTCAGCATCGCTATTTGATCTCCTTCAATTTTTTTTCCAGAGAGGCTCTGATCACTGGACGATCCATTGTGGCTGGATCGACTGGAACGACTTGCGCTTGCCATTAGAGCAATAGGCTGCCTCTTTTTCTTAAGCTCCTCTGTCTGTGGCAAATTCATTTCATAGGTCATCAATGAGCCTATTAGCTCGTCCACTTTGGTATTAGGAAGATCCCTCGACTCCTTAATAACTATCTCTTTTGTATGCCATACTGGAATCAGGGATCGCAGTATCTTCCTCACGATTTCATAGTCAGAGTAGTTTTTCCCCAGATTTCTGAGACCATTGGTTATGAGAGTAAGACGAGCATACATCTCGGTGATGGTCTTGCTGGGCTTCATCCTGAAGGCTTCATACTATAAAATTAGTAAATTAGCCTTGTTCTCCCTCACCTGAGAGGTTCCCTCATAGATGACCTCCAGCTTATCGCACATCTCTTTCGCTGTGGCACACGAAGAGACTCTTACAAATTCAGTGGGATGTAGCGCACATTGTATGGCATTGATGGCGCTGTAGTTGAGAGTAGATTTCCTAATCTCCTCTCTTGTCCATATATCCTCATTAGGATGCAACTCAAATGGTCCTTTACTGACCACCTTCTAAATTTCATAGTCTTTCGCCCTCAGAAAAACTTGCATGCGGTTCTTCCAGTATGTGTAGTTCATACCATCAAAGTATGGGGGCTTCGTGGTGGAATGTCCTTCAGCCGTCATCCCTCTTGCATCCATGGCCGTTTCTCTTCAGGACGTTGATCCCTGTAGGAGAGTTAGACTCTAATACCAAGTGATATGATGCGATATACGATCTAGAGGGGGGTGAATAGATCACCCACCCAATTAAAACCAACAACAGCAGCTCCAAGTGCGGATTTAAAACAAGCTGCTGCCAGACGACAGACAGATGAACACTACTATCGATGAACACCGACCAAACAGTTCTAACTCAAGACAGTCCTAAACATTCATCTACTATCGATGACCTGGATGTACACAGTCTGCAAAGCAATCGCACAGATGTCAGAGATTTTTAAGGTGGTTCAATCTAAAACCCAAGATCTACGTCCACCCCACACTCCAAACTGGAATGTGGCTTCCACTGCTGATCCACAGCTTCGCTGATCCACAGCTTTGGGGTCAAAACCCTACAGACCGCTGGGCATTACAGCTTATGCCATCCAGAGGAATCCTCCTCTACAAACCGCTGGGGACTTACAGCTTTACCCGACCAGAGGAATCTATCTCTGCAAATAGCTGAGCTTCACAGCTTGCTCCGTTGACACAGCTTGGAAACGAGTTTCTAAAATGAAGATGAAAAAATAAAGCAAAGAAACGAAAGAACCCACAAGGGGAATGTAGCTCAACACTGAGCAATTTCAGCTCCGGTTCTGAACCAGGAGACTGAAGAACAAACACTTTCAGTATTCTTTCAAACACTTCTCTCTTGACTCTTTCCTTCTCTTCTCTTTTCTCTGGATTGTGCAGGCTCTCTCTGCTTCTGCTCTTTCGAAGTATGTTTGCAATTACGATCACCCTGCTCCTGAGGAAGAAACTTCTTATTAATAGAGCAGTAAAAGGATAGGGCGTGTGGTCATCACGATTCTCGCCCAAATATCTAGGTCACGTGTCAGCATCACAGCATCGTTGCTTTCCACGTGTCACAATCCTGGCACTTTCTTCAATCTTGGATCTCGTGCCCTTCTTAGTCTTTACAAAAAGGTACCTGTCAGTGCATCAGATATGGATCATATTCAGACAATTATACGATATAAAGAGAGGAGATTGCACAGAGGAAAGGTTTTGAGGCACGAACTCAATTGTGGTGGTCACATACACATGTTTAGACTCAATCATCTCTTCAAAGGTAGATGCACCGACTAATGTGTGAGAAGAGCAGGGCACTGACCTAATGCAAAGAAAGCACAGAGAAGATATGCACAGATGCATGACTTAATCAGCGTGCAGTACCAAGGGTTGCACTGATGCACCTAACACACTTCAAGGCTACGTGCATGGAAAATGAAGTGCACAGACTCACGTATGCATATGCAAGTATTGCATCGACTCATTTCAATACTGGGATCAAAGATTGCACCGACCGTGCTAAAACACGACATTGCACCGACTATCCATTGCAAGGCATCATGCAGAAACAAGACCCTCAGACCACTATCCACATAAACAATACCATGCACTAAGTTTGATAAACAGCCAGACTGAGATATGCACGAACCTTAGCCTTAGACAATTGACCTTGCACTGACCTTGAGGTGCACAATGCCTAGGAATGCACCGACCATACATATGATGCTTGAACCAGAACAGAGTAGCATCAGCTTAGGAAGCATGCAGGGTTTAAAATGCACAGACTTAAGAGTACATGTAGCATGACATTCATTCGGACATCATTCAATCAAATCATTCATCAGACATTGAATCGAATATGATGACTTAACATGATGACTCATAATGTTTGCTATCATCAAAACTACACAACATCATCAAGGCACAAGGGGCACAACATTATGAGTGCAAGGTTGGTGCAACTTAACACAATTATCAACCAAGTTGAGGGTTATAAACATCAAACCATTTCCTTAACAGAGGTTGAATAGAATGACTTAGCCAAGGTTGTATGAAGGAATTAAAACATTCTCAACTCCCCCTAAATTAATGACCGGTGAGAAAGCAATGATTTGAAGCAATGGTTCAGAAGCAAAAGATGTGATGAAGGAATCAAGAAGGCAGTGATAACGTAGGGTGAATAGATCAAAATGACTCTCCATTGGATCACATACCCAAGAGTGGCTGAGTGACAGTGTCGACATTTCCTGTGAGGGTGTCGACCTGCCTAGAGTGATCTCAGACTGGTACGGACACCAGAGCACACAAGCGGCACGAGCTGCCGAGCCACCGATACCGTACGCGGAGCACCACCCGAGCGACAGTGGCTTCCATCTGGCTCAGAGACAGTCTGGAGACTCCCCCTTGAGTCTCGGCGTTTATCACATTTACTGAGACTTATTTGTGTGTAATGTGTTTTTATTTGTCTTTATTTGGTTTGTAATCCGTATTGTAATAAGGGCTTATATGCAAAATGGGACCACCCGGGTCCCACGGGCCCCCCATCCCTCCTCCCATTGATCCACCTCACTCCTAGGGCCCATGTGGGGTCAGTCAACCTTCCAATGGTGGGCTTCTAGAAGAGTGGGCCAAGTGGGGGACAATTGGCTTAAATTGTCAAGGTTGGCCACCAACCATGTCCACCTAGTCAAGGGGGCGCCCCCCTCTCACTATCACCCATTTTAATTTGTGTAAAATGTATGTAGAACTAATTAGTTCTACTCTTTTTTTTAATCCCCCAAATCCTAGATCTAGGGGTAGTTTGAGTCTTTTGGCATTTCATATAAAACTCTTGTATTTCCATTTCATTAGATTTAATGAACACAATTTTTGAGAAATCTCTTGGAGCAGTAAGGGCCGCCCCCTCCTCTCTCTCTTCTCTCCCCCTTTGGCAGCTGGGAAGGCTGTGTTCTTGAGGTGTGAAGCCTCCCTAACAGTTCCGGTGATCACCGCCGCCGCCACGTGCCGCCATCGCACCACCACGGTTGCCGCCGGTGTTCTGTCCATCCAGGACAGAGGTGCCTTCCATGAATTTCTGCTCACCACCCCGATGTCTTCTTGAGTTGGGATTTTTAGGGTGAATTCAAGAGGTGTTCCCCACATTCCACAAACATTGGTTGGTCATCTAGATTCCATTTCATATTTTTACATTTTCATCCACCTGTTTCTTCCAGATCTGTCTGTTTTCAGTCCAGATCCATAGCCACCCTGAGTTTCCTATCTCTGACCCACCTTTTGATTTTTACTGGAGCTCCCAAATTGACTGGGAGTTCTGTCCACCTACCTCTCCATCCCTAATTTTTCCTGGAATTTCTAAAGGCCTCCACCTATTTTCCAAAAATCGTCTTCAGATCCATCTACAGTTCTGTCAGCTAGTGTCCAGATCCAACCACCAGTCACTGTAAAATCCATATCAAATCGAGGCCTCCACCAATCCCTTCAAAAGACAAATTTACGTTTTCCTCTCTCTCCCCTCCATAACTTTCATGAAGAGGCCGATGTCTGAATCGTAGGTTTGGTTTATGGTCAAAGGCAATTCTCAGGAAACTTCTCTACTGTTCTGAGAGTTCAGGTACTGTGCAACAGAAACTTAAAAAATAGTTTAAGGCCAGATCCGTGCAGATCCAGTTCATCTCTCTGAGTCTAGATTGAAGGACTTCGAGAGAGCTTTCCAGCGGTACCTCCTGTGCTTCGATCCGACATCAGGATTGGTCACAGCGTCCGATCTCGCCGGAGCGCGCGCTAAAAAATAGAAGCTTCAGTCCGTGGACAACAATTCCACAACTTGGCGATCGGAGCCGATCGGCCTTCGACCGGTACTTCCGGCCGACCGCCATCCAGGGAAGCGTGCCACCAGGGGTCCCCATCATAGTGGGCCCCACCTCACCAGAGCCGGAGGTTGGAGCGGTCCGTGGGCCCCACCGACCCGTAGATCGCGTAGTCCGGACAGCACCACAAACGCGTGTTCGGCACCGCCGGGCGACATCAAGATGCTACCCGTCAACCCAATTGTCGTGATTCCCGGGCCCCACATGTGACCTTTTACCTCCCTGCGTGGAGTGGGTCAAATTATTGTACTGCTATAATAATTGTTAACCGGGGGTCCGTGATTGGCCGGGGTTGTCTTCCCCACGCCGGGTGCGTGGAGGTAAAGGTCGTAACTTCTTGGCATTTACTTGCTAGTTTAGTATATGATCTTAGGCCGCTGTCGAGCGCTATAGGAACTAGCCCGTGAATCCCTTTCACCGCTGTGAGTGTGAGAGTGACCCGTCCCATGGCTCGATCCGAGTCCGGAAGTGAGTCGACTACCCTTGAAATCGACGATCCTTGGTTGCAGAACTGTCCGTGGCTTGAGAGCTCCAGAAACGGGATGCACTGCGGGTTCCTCTGAAGCTGCTGATTGTCTGCCTGGACCAGGTGCATCAGCCGTGGTCGACCTGTGAGGGGCTGATGGCGAACCCTGTGCGGCCCGCGACTTGGATCGCTTGGACGGCATCGAAGCTGCGGCAGGGGCCTGATCTCTTCTACGCTTAGAGGAACTTAGAGCGCGCTTGGGAGACATTGTGAAGGGAAGCGAGATGGAGGCGAGAGAGAGGCGAGAAAAGAAATCTGGAGAAGATGAAGTTGGGAGAGGGCTAGGGCTGCGGATGGGAAAATTTCAGGGACCCAGTCGAGACAATTTATAGGGTAGGGCATTAAGGCTGGCCCTTAATTGTTAGGGCAGTGAACCATCGCGATGCAAAGAACGAGCGGTCACGATTAATCAGCATAACTCATATTTTGGGAAATTATTGAAGTGTACCCCCTTTCTTTAATAAGACAATTAAGTAACCTTTCCTCCCTTTCTCAAAGACCACCTTGTGACAAATTCGAGTGGGTCTTGTGGTTCAAAGAATTTGAAAGTATTGCCCCAATAAATTGACTCCCCATATCCACTTTCTTACTCACGGCTCCTTAAACTTATAATATTGTTCATGAGATAATTTTACTAGCTGAACAAGCTGAACAGTGTTTTATGCCTCTATTTGCATATAGTGCATTAGGTCAACCATTTTTGTTGCCTTTTTGTTTTGAAATATTTAAGAGCTGTGGTCAGGTTTATCACATGCTTTTCCACACGAGGAGACACGCTTTTTACACGCCAGAAACCCCGGCTACTTAGCATGCCTAACCATTCCATTTTTAACTGGGACACACTTTTTATCCGTGAGGATATACGTTTATCAGACGCCAATATCCCCAGTTACTCAGGATGCCCAATTAATAATTTTGAGAGTGGCAGAGGTAGATTGAGTCTTCATGACATACATGTCTCCCACTTAATTTTTCAGCCAATTTTGCTTTGTGATAGAGAACAGTAGTTTCTCAGAACTCAGTCCATTGCTCTACCAAGAAGGCAGAATTATGGCGTATTCCATATACATTCATGCTATAGCAGCGTTTATTTTCACTGTCCAACACAGACACAGGTAGAGAAACAGTCTCATTACTAAAAACATAAGTTCTCAATAGACTTGAGTCAGAGTCATAGTTATGGTTTGAATTTATTGCAGTAGTACAGGTCAAATTCTCATTACTACACTTAACCTTTACTCTCATTGATGACTTTGGTGATTTTCTTGTAAGATATGGTTAGGTTGTTCAATGATTTATTAAGGAATGAGTTTACACTTTTTACTCCCCCTCAATTTGTGAGTCCTTGCTGAAGATAGAAAACAATAAGTTGGCCACAAAGAGATATAGAGACACAAGGAATAGGAAGTGTGAACAAGGATGAGTGAGTAAAGCAAAACTGAGCTCAGAGTCCAAAAAGTTCAGAAGATTTCCCACCAAAGCCAGCAGCTTGATTAGATCCAATTTCCCTTTTTCAGGTCCTTTGTCGACCATGGAGTGGCCTGTGGTCGACCTTTGTGCTGACACAGAACCTGCCTGTTGAGAAGACTGCGTTCTGACAAACCTGTTGTCGACCATTGGATCGCCTGTGGTCGACAGCTGCGAATTCCCAGAGCTAACTATTTCCTGTCCTGATGCCTTGGTCGACCAGCGCCTTGTCTGTGGTCGACCACAAGAGATGAGCCGTAGAGAACCAGTATTCTGTAGAACTTGCTGAAGTAGCACCCGACACAAGACTTTCCAAACTCAAAAAACTTGACCAGTACTAGAGACCTAGTTGACATAACTTAGACAGAAATGACAGAATCTATGCAGTGTACACATGAATATGATTATTTCAAGAATTTTCAGGAGAAATTCTACAAATTCCTAACTCCCTTCTTAGAGTTGAAAATCTGTCATTGTTAAGGGGTTTTGTGAAAATGTCTGCCAGTTGTTTTTCAGTTTCTACAAAATGAAGCATGAAATTTCCTTTGGAGACCTCATCTCTTAGAAAGTGATGACGGATCTCAATGTGTTTTGTCCTAGAGTGTTGAATGGGGTTTTTAGACAAATTAATAGCACTAGTGTTGTCACAGAAAATAGGTGCACATCCAAGATCTACATTGTAGTCTTGGAGTTGATGTTTTATCCACAAAACCTGTGTACCACAGCTCCCTACTGCGACATACTCAGCCTCAGCAGTGGAGAGTGCCACAGAATGCTGTTTTTTAGAAGCCCATGATATTAAACATCCACCTAATATTTGACAATAACCACTAGTACTCTTCCTATCAATTTTGCAACCAGCATAATCAGCATCTGAATATGAAATCAAGTCTAGTTTGCAGTAAGTAGGATACCATAAACCCAATTCTTGGGTACCGGCAAGGTAACGAAGGATACGCTTGACAGCCCCTAAATGTGAATCTCTAGGGCTAGATTGATATCTAGCACACATGCATACACTGAACTGAATGTCTGGCCTAGAGGCAGTTAAATATAGTAGGGATCCGATCATACCTCTGTATTTCTTGGCATCTACCATGTTACCTTTTACATCAGCCTCCAATGTTGCATTTGTCCCCATGGGTGACTCTATTGGTTTGCAGCTCTCCATGCCAAACTTTTTCAGCATCTCCTTTATGTACTTGGATTGATTTATGAAGTAGCCTTCTCTACATTGTAGAATCTGCAATCCAAGAAAGAACTGTAAATCACCCATTAAACTCATTTCAAACTCATTGGTCATTAGATTTGCAAATTCAGTACATAATGAAGCTTCAGTGGATCCAAACACAATATCATCCACATAGATTTGCACAATTAGTATATTCTTACCTTGGGTCTTGGAGAATAATGTTTGATCAATTTTACCTCTTGTGTAGCCCTTTTTGGTGAGGAATGAACTCAGTCTGTCGTACCATGCCCTAGGAGCCTGCTTTAAACCATACAAAGCCTTATGCAGTTTAAAGACATGATTAGGAAGATCATCATTTTCAAAACCAGGGGGTTGTTCCACAAAGACTTCTTCCTTTACAAAGCCATTTAGAAAGGCACTTTTTACATCCATTTGCTGCAATTTAATTCCATGGGACGCCGCAAATGCTAACAATATTCTAATGGCTTCTAACCTTGCAACTGGAGCATATGATTCTTCAAAATCAACTCCAAATTCTTGGTTATACCCCTTAGCCACCAACCGAGCCTTGTTCCTCATAACAACTCCTTCTTCATTAAGCTTATTTTTATAAACCCATTTGGTTCCAATAACAGGATGAGATGAGGGTCTGGGAACAAGTTTCCAAACCTGATTTCTTTCAAATTGATTTAATTCTTCATGCATGGCATTTATCCAAGATTCATCTCTTAAAGCTTCCTCTACATTTTTAGGCTCAACTTGAGATACAAGGGCTAGCTGATCTAATTCATCAACTGTTTTAAGCTGAGATCTAGTTTTCCTCGGTTCATTAATTCCTCCAATGATGTTATCTAGAGGATGATCTCTGAGAAATCTCAGATTTTCAGAATTGTTACCTGGGATGATCTCTCCTTCGGGTTGATCATTGGAATCACCTTGCTTTGGTTCTGCTTCAGTCTCCATTGGTTCCTCTTTGCCTTCCAGAAATTCCCCATCTTCATCTTTGCCTACCTGTCCAGTTTTGTCAAAGTCATTATTTTCATCAAATGTGATATGTGGGGATTCTTCAACTAGCTGATCTTTGGTGTTGTAGACTCTATAGGCTCTTGATCGGTCAGAGTATCCCAAGAAGATTCCTGGGTCACTCTTTGGTTCAAATTTGTCCAATGATCTCTTGTCATTGTTATGAATAAAACACCTTACACCGAAGATCCTAAAATGAGCTAGAGATGGCTTCTTACCTTTGAACACCTCATATGGAGTTTTCGCACTAGATGGTCTTACCATTGCCCTGTTTACAATATAACATGCTGTATTGACCGCCTCAGCCCAAAATCTTCTTGGAAGATTGGCTTCAACCAACAAGGTTCTGGCCATTTCAACAAGTGTGCGATTCCTTCTCTCCACCACTCCATTTTGCTCTGGCGTCCTTGGTGAGGAGAACCTGTGATTTATTCCTTTGTTCCTGCAGAATTCATCAAACTCTGAATTTTCAAATTCTCCCCCATGATCAGATATTATTGAACACACTTTGGACTTACCATCCTGCTTCATTCTTCTGTAAAATCCTGAAATTCATGAAAGGCATCATTTTTATGTGATAAAAACATTACCCATGTAAATCTAGAGAAATCATCAACTAGTACATAACCGTACCTCTTACCACTAAGACTAGCAGTTCTTGTTGGGCCAAAAAGGTCCATGTGCACAAGTTCTAGTGGTCTAGAGATTGACTTTCAGTTCTACCTTTGAATGATTTTCTTGTTTGCTTACCTTGGGTACATGATTCACATACTTTGACATTTTGAGCAAACGAAATTTCAGGTAAACCAGAAACCATTTTATTCTTAACCAATTTGTGCAGCACCCTGTAGCTAACATGCCCTAGCCTTCGGTGCCACAACCAAGTCAGGTCCTCCTTCTTGGCGGTGAGGCACAAGTTGGAGTGGGCTGGATCATCCAAGTCTATCATGTAGACATTATTTACTCTCTTGCCCATAAACTTAACTTTAGCCGAATTTGGTTCAAGAATTTTACAGATCTTAGAATCAAAGACTACTTGATGGCCTTTGTCGCATAGCTGACTGATGCTTAGAAGATTATATTCCAGGCCATCCACTAGCAGTACATCTTCAATGCAATTTGTAGATGTCTTACCTACCTTACCTTTCCCAATGATCTTGCCTTTGTTATTTCCTCCAAATGTCACATGTCCTCCATCTTTTGAGTTTAGCTCGGAGAATTTTGCCTTGTCCCCTGTCATATGTCTTGAGCAGCCACTATCTAAGTACCACTTGTTGTGTATAGCTGCCAAACACACCTGCATCACAAGTTACACAGAAACTTTTGGACCCCAATGGTACCCGGGTCCAAGATAGCTTGTAAAGTTATGAAATTGCTGCAGTAATCCTTTGGGAACCCAGATTCTGTTAGAGCAGTGTAAATTTTTATTTCTGAACTTGTTCAGATTGGGTTGCTTTTGTTCTAAAGCTTCTTTAATCTGAGTCCACCTTTGTGTATTCAAGTTTTCATTTTGTTTTACCCGAGAAAACCTGTGATTTCTGTTTGCTTGTCTGGCCATGGTCGACTTTTGGTATGTCTGTGGTCGACCATCGCGTCTCCAGAACTCAGCGTCTGTTCTGGCAGCACCTCTGGTCGACATCTGGTGTACCTGTGGTCGACCACTGCTTCTCCAGTAACCAGCGCCTGTTCTGGCAGATCCTCTGGTCGACAGATGAAGGGTCTGTTGTCGACCAGCCTGTCTCCAGACATCTTGTTTTCCAGATTTATGTCTTTAACTTGGTTTAGTCTTGTTGTTGGTGATTTCTGTGAATTTGGGTTTCTTGTTTATTATTTTGAATCTTATATTGATTGACTGTTTTCTCTTTAAAATTTCTCTCTTCCTTGGTGACATTGTTCCTTTTGGAGGAGCATTCAGCTACATCCTCTTGTTTATCTTGGTATAGATTAATCAGGGGCCTTTTTCCTTTTGAGTCAGCAATCCCATTTACGGTTTTTATTTGGAATTCCTTTTTAGCCGTAGGATTGTATCCTAACCCTTCTTTTTGAAAGTTTACTTTTATTCCCAAGACAGCATTTAAGTTTTCTTGACCTTGGTCATTTTTTCCAAGGTCTCCTGTTTATCTTCAGTCACCTTGATTCTTTCTATTCTCTTAGGAGTTGGTTGTTTTCTTCCTTGAGTGAATTGTTTCTTTCTTGACTTAACTTAGTTTCCTGTTCATATTCTTGAGTTTTTAGTTTTAACTCATCAATGTCGTTTTTTAGCATTTCATTCTCTTCGGACATTCTCTTGTGGTTTTCTTCATCTAAGTCCATTTGATTCAGCTTGTTTTTCAGTGACTTGATTTCCATTTCTAGTTCAGTTTTGTTTTCCATTGAATTGCTGTCTTTATTCAGTTGACTGATCTTCTTCTTCAAATGTTTATTTTCCTTTCTTATTCTTTCATAAGTATCAAGCAATTCTGAATATACTTCTTCCCAATCCGAACTAGAGAAGTCTTGAAATGGGGAACTTACCTCAAGATCACTGTTGTCTCCCTTGGCCATCAGACAGAGCTTTCCTTCTTCTTCCTCGGAAGTTGTTTCCTCTTCACTGCTCTCTTCCTCCTCACTCCAAGTGCTAATCATCGCCTTGGGTTTCTTGCCTTTCCACTTGAAGCTTGATTTCTTAGGAGCTTCTGGACATTCAGCCTTCATATGTCCAGGCTGCCTGCAATTGTAGCAAATGAGTTTGTTAGAAGGAGCCTTATGTTTATCAGATTTAAACTGGGATGACTTCCTTACCATGCCCTTTGGATTTCTGAATCCTTTACCTTCCTTCCGCAGGAATTTTTTAAATTTTCTTGTAAGCATGGCTAGCTCACCAGATTCTTCACCTGAGCTAGATGAGTCATCATTGTCAGACACCTCAGAGGTGCTTGTCTTAGTCTTTAGGGCAAGTTGCTTCTTTTTCTTGCCCTCATCTTCCTTTCTCTTCAGATTGACCTCATAGGCCATCAGGGATCCTACTAACTCATCCACTGTCATTGTTGTGAGATCCTTTGAGTCCTCAATGACTGTGGCCTTGGTATGCCACATCGATGTGAGAGACCTTAAAATCTTCCTCACTAATTCCTGCTCTTTGTATGTCTTCCCTAAGCTCTTCAAGCCATTAGTCAATTGTACTAATCTGGCATACATCTCAGAAATACTTTCATCATTTTTCATCCTAAACATCTCATATTCTGAGACTAGCATATTTGCTTTTGTCTCTCTTACCTCGGAAGTACCTTCGTAGATTACCTTTAGACGATCCCACATTTCTTTGGCTGTTGCGCATTGGGAAACTCTTGAGAATTCTGTGGGGTGTAGTGAGCACTGCATCACGTTCATGGCTCCCCAGTTGACAGTTGATTTCCTGACCTGTTCTCTGGTCCAGGTTTCTTCATCTTCCGGTAGCTCAAAAGGTCCGCGGCTCACTACCCTCCACATCTCGTGGTCTTGCGCACGTAAGAACACCTGCATACGATTTTTCCAATAAGAATAATCAGTTCCATCAAAATATGGAGGTCTAGTTACAGAGTGCCCCTCAGCTATGAGGCTTTTAGAGTTCAGTCCGCCCGGTCTCTCCTGGTTGTTAGACCACATTTTTGGAGAACCTGCTCTGATACCACGTGTTGGATACGGACTGAATAGATCTAGAGGGGGGGGTGAATAGATCTTTCCCCCTTTTTATAATTTACTAACTATCGACCAGATGAGCTACTGGTAATTAATGAATTATAGAACTAATGCGGATAGTAAAGATGCAAGCATACGTATAGGAAATCAAACACACACAAGCACACCACAAGAGAGGATTTTTAAGGTGGTTCAGTCTCTTCCTGAGACTTACATCCACCCCTTGCTTAACTCAAGCAAGGCTTCACTATGAGAATCTCTGATCTCAACCAAAACACAGCTGACACACAGCTTGTACCTGCTGACACACAGCTTGACTCTGCTGCCTCACAGCTTGACAATAATTGTAATCAGAAATGAAAAGATGATAAGAACAGGTGATGAAAGACAGGACTGAATATTGGCGTGTGTAGAAGAATAGGTGTTCAGCCTGGGACTTGATCACGCTTATGAAGAAGCCTAGACTCCCTGTTGATCTTCCAGTCAGTTGCCTTCGATTGTTCTGCTGCTGGAGATCACACAGTCTTGAGCTAAGTCTTCCTTCTGCAGCAACGAGATTGCCTTTAACCTTTCTGCAGATTTTTGATTGGTGGAGAGCTCCTTCTTCCTCTTCTGTGTGTATCTTCCTTGGCTTCTATTCCGTGCTCTCTCACCGCTTCCTTGTTCGTGATTAGTTGCCTTATATTCTTCATATAGCTCTTTTTATTTTCAAGAATAAAGTTCTTCCCGCTCAATTTTCAGATCGAGCGCCAATCTGCTAGAAAACAGGGATCGGTTTAAATCCAATCGTTAGAACGAGTTTGACCACTTCTAAGCAAGATTGTTTCCTTGATTCCCGTGCGGAAGCTTATCTCCTGAGCAGCCCAACAACCTGCAACAACCATCTGCAGGTTTTAAGGAACCAAAACAGAATTCGGTTAGAGTTCGGTTTTGGACGATATATAAACCCGTGGTCGACCATGACCCTGTCGCTGGTCGACAATGGGCAGTCCCCAGACGGCCGGTTCTTCTGGCTGAAACTCACGTCGCCCGTTGGTCGACCACAGCCTGGTCGCTGGTCGACAGGGGGCAGTTTCCAGATGGCCAGCAGTTCTGTCTGTTGCTTCTGTCTTTTCTGTGGTCGACCAGAGGCGGGGCTTTGGTCGACAGCCAAGATGCTTCCAGAAGACAGATGATCTGATGCTTTTCTGGTTGAGTTCGTTGGTCGACCATAACCACTTCCCTGGTCGACAAGCGGCCTTTGACACTTCTTCTGATTTGTTGATTCCACTTGGATTTCAGTGGACCTGAAATTACTTAACTTATCAGAGGTAAATTGAATGAGTCCAATACTTTGAAGGAACAATCAAACCACTTGTATTTGTTATGAAACAAGATAGAACTTGATTAATCAAACATATCCTATTGTCATCATCAAAACCAAGGGATGCACAACATTCTCCCCCTTTTTGATGATGACAACCATGAGTCATTGTGACAAACAACAGATTATAAAATTCATTTGATATTGCATGCAAGGCTATCATAGCACAGATTTCATTCAGTCAATTCGTTTGATGTGTCTTTCAAAAACAATAGCACTAATTACATGAGAGACTCAAAAAAGGATAAAGACACTGAGGACACGTAGACAAAGTAAATTTGACAATCTAGACTCACATCTAGACACACAACTAGACACACAATGACACATAAAGTCCTATCTCCCCCTTTGTCAACAGCAAAAAGAAGATCATTTGAACAATCCCTCTGAGGAGGATGAGGAGGTCTCTGGCTTCACGTTCTCTGCCATGCGATCCAGCTTGTCAACAATGTGGGCATAGGAGAGCCTGAGCTTCTGGATCTCTGAGATAGTATCCTTGTGATACTTCTCATTCTGCTGGGTTGTGATCTCGATACGGATTCCCATCTGATCGGACACTTCACCGAGGGTCCTTACTAGTCTGTTGAACCGAGAACTAGCCTGGTCAGAGTGTTCCTTCTGCTTGATGAACCTGGCCTCCATCTGTTGTTCCAGCCGTTGGACTTTCTGCTCCAAGCGTCCAGTGGCAGCATTGACATTCTCTTGAAATGATTGGAGTTGGGTGGTGAGAGAAGATAACTGAGATGCCATCTGGAGGAGCACGCCATGAGATTCAGGGTGGGAGATAAATGCTGGTGGTGGAGCAGAAGTAGAGGGAGTGGAGGTAGGTGGTACTGGTGTGGGTTGAGCAGAATGTGATGGAGCTTGGGTAGTTTGAGCAGATGGGGATTGAGCTGGAGGGGCAGCAGTGCCTGGCTGCCAGAGCACTAGTGAAAGGGACGATGGTGGATGGGCAGCAGTGGTGGTAGTAGGTGTAGCTTGAGGCACCATTGGTGACGGTGTGACAGCAGGGCTAACCTGTATAGGTGAATGAGGTGGAGAAGAGGGTGGCACTGGATCCTTTGCTTTGCCCTTGGAAGGGAGAGTGCGCTGAACATGGTCTCCGACCTTCTTAAATCCCAAGAATGTGGTCACGAAGTGAAAATTGTAGACGTGCCATTTGGGAATGACAATGCTTGGGCTGTGAGGAGAAGGTATGTTGGCTGCTTTCAGAATGGAAGTGATATGGGCAGCAAAAGGAAGAGAATTCAGGGGATAATGTAGGATGCTTCTGAGGGAATTCAAAAGGAGTGTGGTTAGGCGAATAGGCTGGCGAGTGATGAGGCCATGGAGTATAAACAGATGGAGGCGACTCACTTGATCTCTGGCGCCTCCTCGAGGTTGTATGATGGTGGTGATGATGTGGTGAAGCAAACGATGAAGAGGAGGGAAGGTATTAGCATTGAGGTACTTGGGAAGGACCTCAGGGGCTGGCTTGCCAGTGACCACTGCATGTGCTTCTCGGAGGTCGAAGTCCTCATGGTTGAAAACAGCTCCAAGTCTGGGAGTCTTCAGCGTCATGTGGAGAAGCTTGACGTCGAGTCTGATGACTTTCCCTTGAACTACGGTGTAGAGCTGACTGTCCACGACTTGCAGGTTGTGGTAGAATTCTTGCACAAGCTGGGGCGAGTACGAATTGTGCACTGAAACGAACGTAGTCCACTCTTGAGCTTCAAAAATTGGCAGTAGATCTGGGAACATCTCCATCAGCTTGTCATCGGAGAAATCGACGATCCTTGGTTGCAGAACTGTCCGTGGCTTGAGAGCTCCAGAAACGGGATGCACTGCGGGTTCCTCTGAAGCTGCTGATTGTCTGCCTGGACCAGGTGCATCAGCCGTGGTCGACCTGTGAGGGGCCGATGGCGAACCCTGTGCGGCCCGCGACTTGGATCGCTTGGACGGCATCGAAGCTGCGGCAGGGGCCTGATCTCTTCTACGCTTAGAGGAACTTAGAGCGCGCTTGGGAGACATTGTGAAGGGAAGCGAGATAGAGGCGAGAGAGAGGCGAGAAAAGAAATCTGGAGAAGATGAAGTTGGGAGAGGGCTAGGGCTGCGGATGGGAAAATTTCAGGGACCCAGCCGAGACAATTTATAGGGTAGGGCATTAAGGCTGGCCCTTAATTGTTAGGGCAGTGAACCATCGCGATGCAAAGAACGAGCGGTCACGATTAATCAGCATAACTCATATTTTGGGAAATTATTGAAGTGTACCCCCTTTCTTTAATAAGACAATTAAGTAACCTTTCCTCCCTTTCTCAAAGACCACCTTGTGACAAATTCGAGTGGGTCTTGTGGTTCAAAGAATTTGAAAGTATTGCCCCAATAAATTGACTCCCCATATCCACTTTCTTACTCACGGCTCCTTAAACTTATAATATTGTTCATGAGATAATTTTACTAGCTGAACAAGCTGAACAGTGTTTTATGCCTCTATTTGCATATAGTGCATTAGGTCAACCATTTTTGTTGCCTTTTCGTTTTGAAATATTTAAGAGCTGTGGTCAGGTTTATCACATGCTTTTCCACACGAGGAGACACGCTTTTTACACGCCAGAAACCCCGGCTACTTAGCATGCCTAACCATTCCATTTTTAACTGGGACACACTTTTTATCCGTGAGGATATACGTTTATCAGACGCCAATATCCCCAGTTACTCAGGATGCCCAATTAATAATTTTGAGAGTGGCAGAGGTAGATTGAGTCTTCATGACATACATGTCTCCCACTTAATTTTTCAGCCAATTTTGCTTTGTGATAGAGAACAGTAGTTTCTCAGAACTCAGTCCATTGCTCTACCAAGAAGGCAGAATTATGGCGTATTCCATATACATTCATGCTATAGCAGCGTTTATTTTCACTGTCCAACACAGACACAGGTAGAGAAACAGTCTCATTACTAAAAACATAAGTTCTCAATAGACTTGAGTCAGAGTCATAGTTATGGTTTGAATTTATTGCAGTAGTACAGGTCAAATTCTCATTACTACACTTAACCTTTACTCTCATTGATGACTTTGGTGATTTTCTTGTAAGATATGGTTAGGTTGTTCAATGATTTATTAAGGAATGAGTTTACACTTTTTACTCCCCCTCAATTTGTGAGTCCTTGCTGAAGATAGAAAACAATAAGTTGGCCACAAAGAGATATAGAGACACAAGGAATAGGAAGTGTGAACAAGGATGAGTGAGTAAAGCAAAACTGAGCTCAGAGTCCAAAAAGTTCAGAAGATTTCCCACCAAAGCCAGCAGCTTGATTAGATCCAATTTCCCTTTTTCAGGTCCTTTGTCGACCATGGAGTGGCCTGTGGTCGACCTTTGTGCTGACACAGAACCTGCCTGTTGAGAAGACTGCGTTCTGACAAACCTGTTGTCGACCATTGGATCGCCTGTGGTCGACAGCTGCGAATTCCCAGAGCTAACTATTTCCTGTCCTGATGCCTTGGTCGACCAGCGCCTTGTCTGTGGTCGACCACAAGAGATGAGCCGTAGAGAACCAGTATTCTGTAGAACTTGCTGAAGTAGCACCCGACACAAGACTTTCCAAACTCAAAAACTTGACCAGTACTAGAGACCTAGTTGACATAACTTAGACAGAAATGACAGAATCTATGCAGTGAACACATGAATATGATTATTTCAAGAATTTTCAGGAGAAATTCTACAAATTCCTAACTCCCTTCTTAGAGTTGAAAATCTGTCATTGTTAAGGGGTTTTGTGAAAATGTCTGCCAGTTGTTTTTCAGTTTCTACAAAATGAAGCATGAAATTTCCTTTGGAGACCTCATCTCTTAGAAAGTGATGACGGATCTCAATGTGTTTTGTCCTAGAGTGTTGAATGGGGTTTTTAGACAAATTAATAGCACTAGTGTTGTCACAGAAAATAGGTGCACATCCAAGATCTACATTGTAGTCTTGGAGTTGATGTTTTATCCACAAAACCTGTGTACCACAGCTCCCTACTGCGACATACTCAGCCTCAGCAGTGGAGAGTGCCACAGAATGCTGTTTTTTAGAAGCCCATGATATTAAACATCCACCTAATATTTGACAATAACCACTAGTACTCTTCCTATCAATTTTGCAACCAGCATAATCAGCATCTGAATATGAAATTAAATCTAGTTTGCAATAAGTAGGATACCATAAACCCAATTCTTGGGTACCGGCAAGGTAACGAAGGATACGCTTGACAGCCCCTAAATGTGAATCTCTAGGGCTAGATTGATATCTAGCACACATGCATACACTGAACTGAATGTCTGGCCTAGAGGCAGTTAAATATAGTAGGGATCCGATCATACCTCTGTATTTCTTGGCATCTACCATGTTACCTTTTACATCAGCCTCCAATGTTGCATTTGTCCCCATGGGTGACTCTATTGGTTTGCAGCTCTCCATGCCAAACTTTTTCAGCATCTCCTTTATGTACTTGGATTGATTTATGAAGTAGCCTTCTCTACATTGTAGAATCTGCAATCCAAGAAAGAACTGTAAATCACCCATTAAACTCATTTCAAACTCATTGGTCATTAGATTTGCAAATTCAGTACATAATGAAGCTTCAGTGGATCCAAACACAATATCATCCACATAGATTTGCACAATTAGTATATTCTTACCTTGGGTCTTGGAGAATAATGTTTGATCAATTTTACCTCTTGTGTAGCCCTTTTTGGTGAGGAATGAACTCAGTCTGTCGTACCATGCCCTAGGAGCCTGTTTTAAACCATACAAAGCCTTATGCAGTTTAAAGACATGATTAGGAAGATCATCATTTTCAAAACCAGGGGGTTGTTCCACAAAGACTTCTTCCTTTACAAAGCCATTTAGAAAGGCACTTTTTACATCCATTTGCTGCAATTTAATTCCATGGGACGCCGCAAATGCTAACAATATTCTAATGGCTTCTAACCTTGCAACTGGAGCATATGATTCTTCAAAATCAACTCCAAATTCTTGGTTATACCCCTTAGCCACCAACCGAGCCTTGTTCCTCATAACAACTCCTTCTTCATTAAGCTTATTTTTATAAACCCATTTGGTTCCAATAACAGGATGAGATGAGGGTCTGGGAACAAGTTTCCAAACCTGATTTCTTTCAAATTGATTTAATTCTTCATGCATGGCATTTATCCAAGATTCATCTCTTAAAGCTTCCTCTACATTTTTAGGCTCAACTTGAGATACAAGGGCTAGCTGATCTAATTCATCAACTGTTTTAAGCTGAGATCTAGTTTTCCTCGGTTCATTAATTCCTCCAATGATGTTATCTAGAGGATGATCTCTGAGAAATCTCAGATTTTCAGAATTGTTACCTGGGATGATCTCTCCTTCGGGCTGATCATTGGAATCACCTTGCTTTGGTTCTGCTTCAGTCTCCATTGGTTCCTCTTTGCCTTCCAGAAATTCCCCATCTTCATCTTTGCCTACCTGTCCAGTTTTGTCAAAGTCATTATTTTCATCAAATGTGATATGTGGGGATTCTTCAACTAGCTGATCTTTGGTGTTGTAGACTCTATAGGCTCTTGATCGGTCAGAGTATCCCAAGAAGATTCCTGGGTCACTCTTTGGTTCAAATTTGTCCAATGATCTCTTGTCATGGTTATGAATAAAACACCTTACACCGAAGATCCTAAAATGAGCTAGAGATGGCTTCTTACCTTTGAACACCTCATATGGAGTTTTCGCACTAGATGGTCTTACCATTGCCCTGTTTACAATATAACATGCTGTATTGACCGCCTCAGCCCAAAATCTTCTTGGAAGATTGGCTTCAACTAACAAGGTTCTGGCCATTTCAACAAGTGTGCGATTCCTTCTTTCCACCACTCCATTTTGCTCTGGCGTCCTTGGTGAGGAGAACCTGTGATTTATTCCTTTGTTCCTGCAGAATTCATCAAACTCTGAATTTTCAAATTCTCCCCCATGATCAGATATTATTGAACACACTTTGGACTTACCATCCTGCTTCATTCTTCTGTAAAAATCCTGAAATTCATGAAAGGCATCGTTTTTATGTGATAAAAACATTACCCATGTGAATCTAGAGAAATCATCAACTAGTACATAACCGTACCTCTTACCACTAAGACTAGCAGTTCTTGTTGGGCCAAAAAGGTCCATGTGCACAAGTTCTAGTGGTCTAGAAGATTGACTTTCAGTTCTACCTTTGAATGATTTTCTTGTTTGCTTACCTTGGGTACATGATTCACATACTTTGACATTTTGAGCAAACGAAATTTCAGGTAAACCAGAAACCATTTTATTCTTAACCAATTTGTGCAGCACCCTGTAGCTAACATGCCCTAGCCTTCGGTGCCACAACCAAGTCAGGTCCTCCTTCTTGGCGGTGAGGCACAAGTTGGAGTGGGCTGGATCATCCAAGTCTATCATGTAGACATTATTTACTCTCTTGCCCATAAACTTAACTTTAGCCGAATTTGGTTCAAGAATTTTACAGATCTTAGAATCAAAGACTACTTGATGGCCTTTGTCGCATAGCTGACTGATGCTTAGAAGATTATATTCCAGGCCATCCACTAGCAGTACATCTTCAATGCAATTTGTAGATGTCTTACCTACCTTACCTTTCCCAATGATCTTGCCTTTGTTATTTCCTCCAAATGTCACATGTCCTCCATCTTTTGAGTTTAGCTCGGAGAATTTTGCCTTGTCCCCTGTCATATGTCTTGAGCAGCCACTATCTAAGTACCACTTGTTGTGTATAGCTGCCAAACACACCTGCATCACAAGTTACACAGAAACTTTTGGACCCCAATGGTACCCGGGTCCAAGATAGCTTGTGAAATTATGAAATTGCTGCAGTAATCCTTTGGGAACCCAGATTCTGTTAGAGCAGTGTAAATTTTTATTTCTGAACTTGTTCAGGTTGGGTTGCTTTTGTTCTAAAGCTTCTTTAATCTGAGTCCACCTTTGTGTATTCAAGTTTTCATTTTGTTTTACCCGAGAAAACCTGTGATTTCTGTTTGCTTGTCTGGCCATGGTCGACTTTTGGTATGTCTGTGGTCGACCATCGCGTCTCCAGAACTCAGCGTCTGTTCTGGCAGCACCTCTGGTCGACATCTGGTGTACCTGTGGTCGACCACTGCTTCTCCAGTAACCAGCGCCTGTTCTGGCAGATCCTCTGGTCGACAGATGAAGGGTCTGTTGTCGACCAGCCTGTCTCCAGACATCTTGTTTTCCAGATTTATGTCTTTTAACTTGGTTTAGTCCTTGGTTTGTTTGGTGATTTCTGTGAATTTGGGTTTCTTGTTTATTATTTTGAATCTTATATTGATTGACTGTTTTCTCTTTAAAATTTCTCTCTTCCTTGGTGACATTGTTCCTTTTGGAGGAGCATTCAGCTACATCCTCTTGTTTATCTTGGTATAGATTAATCAGGGGCCTTTTTCCTTTTGAGTCAGCAATCCCAGTTACGGTTTTTATTTGGAATTCCTTTTTAGCCGTAGGATTGTATCCTAACCCTTCTTTTTGAAAGTTTACTTTTATTCCCAAGACAGCATTTAAGTTTTCTTGACCTTGAGTCATTTTTTCCAAGGTCTCCTGTTTGTTTTTCAGGTCACTCTTAATTCTTTCTATTTCTCTTAGGAGTTGGTTGTTTTCTTCCTTGAGTGAATTGTTTCTTTCTTGACTTAACTTAGTTTCCTGTTCATATTCTTGAGTTTTTAGTTTTAACTCATCAATGTCGTTTTTTAGCATTTCATTCTCTTCGGACATTCTCTTGTGGTTTTCTTCATCTAAGTCCATTTGATTCAGCTTGTTTTTCAGTGACTTGATTTCCATTTCTAGTTCAGTTTTGTTTTCCATTGAATTGATGTCTTTATTCAGTTGACTGATCTTCTTCTTCAAATGTTTATTTTCCTTTCTTATTCTTTCATAAGTATCAAGCAATTCTGAATATACTTCTTCCCAATCCGAACTAGAGAAGTCTTGAAATGGGGAACTTACCTCAAGATCACTGTTGTCTCCCTTGGCCATCAGACAGAGCTTTCCTTCTTCTTCCTCGGAAGTTGTTTCCTCTTCACTGCTCTCTTCCTCCTCACTCCAAGTGCTAATCATCGCCTTGGGTTTCTTGCCTTTCCACTTGAAGCTTGATTTCTTAGGAGCTTCTGGACATTCAGCCTTCATATGTCCAGGCTGCCTGCAATTGTAGCAAATGAGTTTGTTAGAAGGAGCCTTATGTTTATCAGATTTAAACTGGGATGACTTCCTTACCATGCCCTTTGGATTTCTGAAACCTTTACCTTCCTTCCGCAGGAATTTTTTAAATTTTCTTGTAAGCATGGCTAGCTCACCAGATTCTTCACCTGAGCTAGATGAGTCATCATTGTCAGACACCTCAGAGATGCTTGTCTTAGTCTTTAGGGCAAGTTGCTTCTTTTTCTTGCCCTCATCTTCCTTTCTCTTCAGATTGACCTCATAGGCCATCAGGGATCCTACTAACTCATCCACTGTCATTGTTGTGAGATCCTTTGAGTCCTCAATGACTGTGGCCTTGGTATGCCACATCGATGTGAGAGACCTTAAAATCTTCCTCACTAATTCCTGCTCTTTGTATGTCTTCCCTAAGCTCTTCAAGCCATTAGTCAATTGTACTAATCTGGCATACATCTCAGAAATACTTTCATCATTTTTCATCCTAAACATCTCATATTCTGAGACTAGCATATTTGCTTTTGTCTCTCTTACCTCGGAAGTACCTTCGTAGATTACCTTTAGACGATCCCACATTTCTTTGGCTGTTGCGCATTGGGAAACTCTTGAGAATTCTGTGGGGTGTAGTGAGCACTGCATCACGTTCATGGCTCCCCAGTTGACAGTTGATTTCCTGACCTGTTCTCTGGTCCAGGTTTCTTCATCTTCCGGTAGCTCAAAAGGTCCGCGGCTCACTACCCTCCACATCTCGTGGTCTTGCGCACGTAAGAACACCTGCATACGATTTTTCCAATAAGAATAATCAGTTCCATCAAAATATGGAGGTCTAGTTACAGAGTGCCCCTCAGCTATGAGGCTTTTAGAGTTCAGTCCGCCCGGTCTCTCCTGGTTGTTAGACCACATTTTTGGAGAACCTGCTCTGATACCACGTGTTGGATACGGACTGAATAGATCTAGAGGGGGGGGGTGAATAGATCTTTCCCCCTTTTTAATAATTTACTGACTATCGACCAGATGAGCTACTGGTAATTAATGAATCATAGAACTAATGCGGATAGTAAAGATGCAAGCATACGTATAGGAAATCAAACACACACAAGCACACCACAAGAAAGGATTTTTAAGGTGGTTCAGTCTCTTCCTGAGACTTACATCCACCCCTTGCTTAACTCAAGCAAGGCTTCACTATGAGAATCTCTGATCTCAACCAAAACACAGCTGACACACAGCTTGTACCTGCTGACACACAGCTTGATTCTGCTGCCTCACAGCTTGACAATAATTGTAATCAGAAATGAAAAGATGATAAGAACAGGTGATGAAAGACAGGACTGAATATTGGCGTGTATAGAAGAATAGGTGTTCAGCCTGAGACTTGATCACGCTTATGAAGAAGCCTAGACTCCCTGTTGATCTTCCAGTCAGTTGCCTTCGATTGTTCTGCTGCTGGAGATCACACAGTCTTGAGCTAAGTCTTCCTTCTGCAGCAACGAGATTGCCTTTAACCTTTCTGCAGATTTTTGATTGGTGGAGAGCTCCTTCTTCCTCTTCTGTGTGTATCTTCCTTGGCTTCTATTCCGTGCTCTCTCACCGCTTCCTTGTTCGTGATTAGTTACCTTATATTCTTCATATAGCTCTTTTTATTTTCAAGAATAAAGTTCTTCCCGCTCAATTTTCAGATCGAGCGCCAATCTGCTAGAAAACAGGGATCGGTTTAAATCCAATCGTTAGAACGAGTTTGACCACTTCTAAGCAAGATTGTTTCCTTGATTCTCGTGCGGAAGCTTATCTCCTGAGCAGCCCAACAACCTGCAACAACCATCTGCAGGTTTTAAGGAACCAAAACAGAATTCGGTTAGAGTTCGGTTTTGGACGATATATAAACCCGTGGTCGACCATGACCCTGTCGCTGGTCGACAATGGGCAGTCCCCAGACGGCCGGTTCTTCTGGCTGAAACTCACGTCGCCCGTTGGTCGACCACAACCTGGTCGCTGGTCGACAGGGGGCAGTTTCCAGATGGCCAGCAGTTCTGTCTGTTGCTTCTGTCTTTTCTGTGGTCGACCAGAGGCGGGGCTTTGGTCGACAGCCAAGATGCTTCCAGAAGACAGATGATCTGATGCTTTTCTGGTTGAGTTCGTTGGTCGACCATAACCACTTCCCTGGTCGACAAGCGGCCTTTGACACTTCTTCTGATTTGTTGATTCCACTTGGATTTCAGTGGACCTGAAATTACTTAACTTATCAGAGGTAAATTGAATGAGTCCAATACTTTGAAGGAACAATCAAACCACTTGTATTTGTTATGAAACAAGATAGAACTTGATTAATCAAACATATCCTATTGTCATCATCAAAACCAAGGGATGCACAACACGGGCGACATCAAGATGCTACCCGTCAACCCAATTGTCGTGATTCCCGGGCCCCACATGTGACCTTTTACCTCCCTGCGTGGAGTGGGTCAAATTATTGTACTGCTATAATAATTGTTAACCGGGGGTCCGTGATTGGCCGGGGTTGTCTTCCCCACGCCGGGTGCGTGGAGGTAAAGGTCGTAACTTCTTGGCATTTACTTGCTAGTTTAGTATATGATCTTAGGCCGCTGTCGAGCGCTATAGGAACTAGCCCGTGAATCCCTTTCACCGCTGTGAGTGTGAGAGTGACCCGTCCCATGGCTCGATCCGAGTCCGGAAGTGAGTCGACTACCCTTGAACTCTACCGGTTCCTCAACCGTGCACGATCCGCGTTTCCCTCGCTTGGGACGACGAGTGAGCTTGCATTTCTGTTAGCGACGTATAGCCCATAGGAACTCATAGTGTCGGGCCAAAGTCTCTCCAATTTGTGTGTTGCTAGTCGCATCTCCATCTAGAGTTTGAGGTCCGCATCATATAGAGTCGGTCTCCTGTGTCCGTCCCGCATCAGTTTGGTATCAGAGCCAGTCGAGTCTAGGGTAGTCGTTGCATAAGTCTTGCATAATCTAAGTCAAGTCTAGGATCATCATTATTTTCAAAACAAAAAAAAAAGTGTTTTTAAAATTACATTTCATCCCGATAATCTGGTATCTTAAAAGGTGTTGTCCGAACGTTAGGCTATGGCTATCGGGAAGGCCGCACACTTGCGGGAGTGATTTCGGATCGATTAACTCCACCGCGTACGGGATATTGGTTTAGTTCTATGTGCATTAGTCGGTGTTTTGCATCAGTTTGTATCTCCCAGTTCGTGTGTCTTTGCATGCGCACCCGTCGAGGTACCCAATACTCGCCACCACCACCAATGGCGGATTCTCGGGCCCGTAGCTCCGATGAGTCCTCGATGGCTGAGATGTTCCGAGCCATTATGGAACGTCTTGACACGCGTATGGATGGCCTTAGTACGCGTCTAGATGGCATAGGAACACGTCTAGAAGGGAGAATGAAAGCCCTCGAGGATCGGGCCGAATCTTCGGACCAGTCCATCCAGGGACTTGTAGGGAGGGTTGCCATCCTCGAGAGGGCCCCAGCGGTGGCGCAACCCGCACCAACCAATTGTCAACAAGAGCCGGCCCAGCAACCTACTGCGCCAAGAGCTCAGGCAGTAGATGTTGGGAGGCAACAGGTGCATGAGGTGGCTGACTATGCATCTGATAATGAGCCAGGGGGAAATGGTCGTCGTAATCAATGACGGAACCGTGATGATGATGATGATGATCGCATTCTTAGGGGCGTGCATGTGGACCCTCCCACTTTTAGCGGGTCCTTGGACCCTAGGGTGTATTTAGATTAGGAGGCTGGTATGGACCGGTACTTCGAGTGGTTTGAGATGACGGACCACCGAAGAGTCCGATACGCGAAGATGAAGCTGCAAGGGCAGGCCCAAACTTATTGGACCAATGTGGAGAGCCTGCTCAACCAGCGACGTCAACCCCAAATCGGTACTTGGGATGACATGAAAACAAAGCTGAGGGAGAAATATCTTCCAACCTCATATCATCAACGTCTCATAGACAAATGGCAAAGCATCTCCCAAGGGAACCAATCCGTGACTGAGTACACCGCTGAGTTTGACGAGTATTACTTACGGTGTGGGGTTACGGAAGAGAGCACCATGACTATATCCCGCTTTTGAAGGGGTCTGCGGCACAACTATTAGTATGAACTCTTTCACCGCAATGTGACCACTTTGGAGCAGGCATATCAGGTTGCTCTCGAATTGGAGCAATTCGAGGCCGAGTTCGAGTCTCCCCATCGGTTGGGCTCCTTTCCCCTACATAGTGTCGAGCCCCGTGGCTCATCTGGCACGTATCCGAGGGCCCCCATGGCTCGACCTCAGGAGCCCGCTCACTCCGAGCCCTTTGCTCCTAGGCCTCGCCCTCCACTCCCGAGGGACCTTCCTTGTCCCCAGCATCTTACGGCACCCACAGCCCGCCCACCGGCACCCACACCTCCTGCACGTCCTTTGTTGCCTACACCTCCTATCCGTCGGGAGGATAAGGGGAAAGGACCTTTGATTGGGGAGCCTAGTGGATCACGACAGCAGTGTTACCGCTGCAATGGGTTTGGCCATTTTGCCAACCAGTGTCCCACCCGCCCATCTCTTATCATTGGGGACACAAAGGCCGAGGATACCACCCCTGTGGACCTCGAGTTAGTCACCTACAAAGCAGATCAGGAGCTAGCTGACGAATACTATGAGATTGAAGGTGACGGCCAGGATGCCCCACATCCCGATGATGCCCACGTTGGGGTCGTCAGGTGTATTCTCACCCAGCTGCAGGCCAGTGATGACTGGTGTCAGACCACTATTTTTCATACCTACTGTAGGCTGGGCAAGCATGCATGTAAAGTGATCATCGATAGCGGGAGTTGCATCAATGCAATCTCCACGGGTGCTGTCTCCCGTCTTGGTCTTACACCCATGGATCACCCTAGCCCCTATCGTGTATCATGGGTGGATTCCACTTCCATTCCGATCAGGCTGCGGTGCTTGGTCCCACTGCAGTTCTATGCCTACCATGATGATGTATGGTGTGATGTCCTACCCATGGAGGTGGGCAATATTATTCTGGGTAGGCCATGGTTATTTGATCGGGATGCCACACTCCATGGCCGGTCGAACACCTGTACCTTCGACCATGATGGCCAACGGATTACTCTCCAACCTCATTAGCCCAAGAGCCGATCAGTTAGGGGTCCTACTGGCCCTAGTGCTCCGGAGCCTTCCATTCCCGGGCCCAGTACCCCATCCCCAGCTCGGGCTATGACCGTTACATCTGGCCCAGGTGAGCCCTCGACTAGGGGATTGATGTTGATTAGCTCCCAGGAAATGGAGCGGGAGGCTAGTCGGGGCTGCCCCGTGTTTGCCATTGCGGTCCGAGAGGTAGAGAGAGACTCCGAGGGTGAACTCCCACCCGATGTCATTCCTATTCTGCAGGAGTTTGCTGATATTTTTCCCGAGGAGCTTCCCGAGGACTACCACCTATGCGAGATATTCAGCATGCCATCGACCTTATTCCGGGCTCTTCATTGCCCAACCTTCCTCATTATCGCATGAGTCCCACGGAACATGCCGAGCTAAAACGGTAGGTCGATGAGCTGATGCAGAGAGGATCTGTTCGGGATAGCATGAGTCCATGTGTTGTACCCGCTTTACTCGCCCCGAAGAAGGATGGCACGTGGAGAATGTGCATTGATAGCCGTGCCATCAACAAAATCACCGTGAAGTACATGTTCCCTATTCCCTACCTGGATGACATGCTAGGCATGATGGCTGGTGCCACTATCTTCTCAAAGATTGATCTTAAGAGTGGCTACCATCAGGTGAGGATTAGGCCAGGTGATGAGTGGAAGATCGCATTCAAGACCAAGGATGGTCTATATGAGTGGTTGGTTATGCCTTTTGGGTTGACCAATGCCCCTAGCACATTCATGCGACTCATGACACAGGTCCTTCGACGTTTCATTGGAGTCTTTGTGGTGGTGTACTTCGATGATATCCTTATGGGACCACTTAAACCACCTTAGGCAGGTCTGTCTTCTTCTTAGGCGAGAACAGTTGTATGTAAACCCACAGAAGTGTGGCTTCATGACACCTCAGCTTACCTTCTTGGGTTTTATTGTGTCTAGTACTGGGGTCTCCGCCGATCCGGAGAAGGTCCGGGCCATTGTTGAGTGGCCGGAACCCTGTACGGTTCATGATGTCCGTAGCTTTCATGCCCTTACGACGTTCTATCATTTCTTTATCCGCGGATTTAGCTCCGTCACCGCCCCAATCACGAATTGTATCAGGAAGGGCACCTTTGTTTGGACGAAGGCCGCAGCTGCCGCCTTCAAGGACATCAAGGAGCGCATGACCCAGACACCTATCCTTCGATTGCCTGATTTCTCGAAGGTGTTTGAGGTCTCTTGTGATGCGTTGGGTGTTGGGATAGGCGGTGTGTTGAGTCAGGAGACCCACCCGGTCGCGTATTTCAGCGAGAAGCTGAATGACGCGAAGCTGCGATACTCCACTTATGATAAGGAATTTTACGCAGTTGTTCAGGTTCTGAGGCATTGGAGACACTATCTTTTACATCAGGAGTTTGTCTTATACTCCGATCATGAGGCTTTGAGGTACCTCCATTCCCAAAAGAGGCTTAATTCGCGTCACAGTCGTTGGGTTGAGTATCTCCAGCAGTTCACATTTGTGCTTAAACATAAAGCTGGAGTGGAGAACAAGGTGGCAGATGCCTTGAGTCGGCGAGCGTGTTTGCTTACCACCATGAGTGCCGAGGTCATAGGGCTAGAAAAGATGAGAGAGACCTATGTTGACTGTCCTGACTTTGGTCAGATTTATACCACTCTCCAGGCCGGACCCTCGAGAGACCATGATGACTATGTGCTTCAGGAGTGATACCTCTTTCGAGGAGGCAAGCTTTATGTTCCCCGAACTTCGGTTCGAGACTTCCTAGTCTGGGAGCTACATGCGGGAGGTCTAGCCGGCCACTTTGGTCAGAACAAGACTATTGAGGCAGTTGAGCATAGATTTTATTGGCCGAGCTTGAAGCGCGATGTTGCTCACATTGTGGCTCAGTGCCGTACATGTGCTACGGCCAAGATGAAGAAGCAAAGCTCAGGCCTCTATATGCCTCTTCCCGTGCCTGATGCATCGTGGCAGGATGTTAGCATGGATTTTATCTTGGGATTTCCACGTACCTCCAGGAAGCATGATTCGGTCTATGTGGTTGTTGACCGATTCTCGAAGATGGCCCTCTTTATCCCTTGCTCAAAGACTTCGGATGCTTCGAGGGTAGCCCGCCTTTTTCTTACTCATGTGGTGTGCAAGTTCGGGTTGCCTCGTACCATAGTGTTTGATCGTGATGTTAGATTCACTAGTTATTTTTGGAAGACACTGTGGCATATTTTGGGTACTCACCTCAAGTTTTCTACTGCATATCATCCCCAGACAGATGGACAGACCGAGGTGGTCAATAGGAGTCTGGGTGACCTTTTGAGGTGTCTTGTCAGGGACCGCATAGGGGATTGGGATCTCATTCTACCCATGGCAGAATTTGCATATAATGATTCAGTTAATAGGTCTACCGGCATGAGTCCATTCGAGATTGTCACAGGTCGTAGGCCTAGGAAGCCAGTGGATCTTGTCCCCATGTCTATCCATGCACGAGTGTCGGAGTCTGTCGAGTCGTTTGCTAGGCATGTTAGGAGTCTGCATGATGATATCCGTCGTCACATTGAGGCCAGCAATGCACGGTATAAGGAGCTAGCAGATGTCCACTGACACCACCGAGAGTTCCAAGAGGGTGAATATGTCATGATCAGGGTAAGACCTGAACTGTTTCCCTCTAGAACCATAAGAAACTGCAAGCTCGCGGATCCGGTCCATTTAAAGCATTGAAACACGTTAGATCCAATGCGTATGTTGTGGACCTGCCCGAGGAATATGGTTTAAGCTCTACTTTCAATGTGTCGGATCTAGTTGCATATAGGGACCCATCGGTGATCCCTAGTGAGCCTTTCGAGCCATCCCCTCCCATTGAGAGTGATCCCACACCTGAGTGTCCACCTCCAGCCCCTTTTCCACAGCAGCGAGAGCATATAGATCATATACTGGATGAGCAGGTGACAGTTACCAGGAGTGGATCCTACCCGTGCTACCTAGTGCGATGGAGAGGACGGCCCGCCACCGAGGATACGTGGATCACCCATGGAGAGTTGCAGCGGATTGATCCGGACCTACTGGAGCGGTACCATAGTGATGCAGACCCTTACTCGACAGGGTCGAGTTTCTCCCACCCGGGGAGAATTGGTGCGGACACTAGAGCACATGAGCGGCACGAGCCGCCGAGCCACCGTTACTGTACGCGGAGCACCACCCGAGCGACAGCGGCTTCCATCTGGCTCGGAGACAGTCTGGAGACTCCCCCTTGAGTCTCGGCGTTTATCACATTTACTGAGACTTATTTGTGTGTAATGTGTTTTTATTTGTCTTTATTTGGTTTGTAATCCGTATTGTAATAAGGGCTTATGTGCAAAATGGGACCACCCGGGTCCCACGGGCTCCCCATCCCTCCTCCCATTGATCCACCTCACTCCTAGG
This sequence comes from Amorphophallus konjac, assembly GCA_022559845.1. NCBI lineage: Eukaryota > Viridiplantae > Streptophyta > Magnoliopsida > Alismatales > Araceae > Amorphophallus > Amorphophallus konjac. The sequence continues at coordinate 48,732,787 of CM040120.1, read as the reverse complement.
GCCCATGTGGGGTTAGTCAACCTTCCAATGGTGGGCTTCTAGAAGAGTGGGCCAAGTGGGGGACAATTGGCTTAAATTGTCAAGGTTGGCCACCAACCATGTCCACCTAGTCAAGGGGGCGCCCCCCTCTCACTATCACCCATTTTAATTTGTGTAAAATGTGTGTAGAACTAATTAGCTCTACTCCTTTTTTTATTCCCCCAAATCCTAGATCTAGGGGTAGTTTTAGTCTTTTGGCATTTCATATAAAACTCTTGTATTTCCATTTGATTAGATTTAATGAACACAATTTTTGAGAAATCTCTTGGAGCAACAAGGGCTACCCCCTCCTCTCTCTCCTCTCTCCCCATTTGGCAGCTAGGAAGGCTATGTTCTTGAGGTGTGAAGCCTCCCTATCAGTTTCGGTGATCGCCGTCGCCGCCACGTGCCGCCATCGCACCACCACGGTTGCCGTCCGTGTTCTATCCATCCAGGACAGAGGTCCCTTCCATGAATTTCTACTCTCCACCCCGATGTCTTCTTGAGCTGGGATTTTTAGGGTGAATTCCAGAGGTGTTCCCCACGTTCCACAAAAATTGGTTGGTCATCTAGATTCCATTTCATATTTTTACATTTTCGTCCACCTATTTCTTCCAGATCTGTTTGTTTTCAGTCCAGATCCATAGCCACCCTGAGTTTTCTATCTCTGACCCACCTTTTGATTTTTTCTGAAGCTCCCAAATTGACTGGGAGTTCTGTCCACCTTCCTCTTAATCCCAAATTTTTCCTGGAATTTCTAAAGGCCTCCACCTATTTTCTAAAAATCATCTTCAGATCCATCTACAGTTCTATCAGCCAGTGTCCAGATCCGACCACCAGTCACTGTAAAATCCATATAAAATCGAGGCCTCCACCAATCCCTTCACAAGACCTATTTTCGTTTTCCTCTCTTTCCCCTCCATAACTTTCATGAAGAGGTCGATGTTTGAATCGGAGGTTTGGTTTACGGTCAAAGGTAGTTCTCAGGAAACTGCTCTGCTATTCTGAGAGTTTGGGTACTGTGCAACAGAAACTTCAAAAATAGTGTAAGGCCAGATCCCTGCAGATCCAGTTCATCTCTCTGAGTCTAGATTGAAGGACTTCGAGAGAGCTTTCCAGAGGTATCTCATGTGCTTCGATCTGACATCAGGATTGGTCGCAGCGTCCGATCTCGCCGGAGCGCGCGCTGAAAAATAGAAGCTTCAGTCCGTGGACAATAATTCCACAACTTGGCGATCGGAGCCGATCGGCCTCCGACCGGTACTTCCAGCCGACCGTCGTCCAGGGAAGCGCGCCACCAGGGGTCCCCATCACAGTGGGCCCCACCTCACCAGAGCCAGAGGTTGGAGCGGTCCGTGGGTCCCACGGACCCGTAGATTGCGCCGTCCGGACAGCACCACAAATGCGTGTTCAGCACCGCCGGGCGACATCAAGATGCTGCCCGTCAACCTAATTGTCGTGATTCCCAGGCCCCACATGTGACCTTTTACCTCCCTGCATGGAGTGGGTCAAATTATTGTACTGTTGAAATAATAGTTAACCGGGGGTCCGTGATTGGCCGGGGTTGTCTTCCCCACGCCGGGTGCGTGGAGGTAAAGGTCGTAACTTCTTGGCATTTACTTGCTAGTTTAGTATATGATCTTAGGCCGCTGCCGAGCGCAAAAGGACCTAGTCCGTGAGTCCATGTCACCGCTGTGAGTGTGAGAGTGACCCGTCCCGTGGCTCGATCCGAGTCCGGAAGTGAGTCGACTACCCTTGAACTCTGCCGGTTCCTCAACCGTGCACGATCCGCGTTTCCCTCGCTTGGGACGACGAGTGAGCTTGCGTTTCTGTTAGCGACGTATAGCCCATAGGAACTCATAGTGTCGGGCCGAAGTCTCTCCAATTTGTGTGTTGCTGGTCGCATCTCCATCTAGAGTCTGAGGTCCGCATCATATAGAGTCGGTCTCCTATGTCCGTCCCGCATCACAGACCTTGCATAGACCTTGTCTTCTTGCTCGCCAAAAGGAGCATCGACCTTCATTTGGCTATCAGCTTGTATGTGTCGGCACATTATCGGAGTATGTCGACCTGTTCAGAAACCTATTCTCACCCAGTGTCTATGATTCTTATCTTTCTTTGTTTGCTTCATTTCTGAAACACTTATGCAAAATTCTGATACCAATGCCTCTAATTTTATGATTTGAGACAGTCATCCACAAATTTTACCTTCTTGCTACCAGTGAGAAGTGCTTTATTTGATGCTAAAGCTTTAAACATGCTTATGCACTAAATATAAACTATGTAGTTCTTAATATGCAATTCTGACTCATGGTACTGGGCGGAGGTCAGTCCTCACGCATGGTGAGAGTTTCCTGACAAGCGTAGCTTGACTTTCCACAACTCAGCATTTGAGATACCATATAGTCAAAATATGATATGCAATTCAAGGCAATCAAAATGCACACAAGCTCCCCCTGAATGTTACCATCATTCATGAAACAATTCATTCAAACAATAGACCATTTAAAGACAAATCAGATAACTAGCAACCATCATAGCAAGGACAAGTATCTTGAGCATCAAAAGGAGTAAACAGCTCAAACCTGAGTTGATTGAGGTTTGCATAGACCTAGCTCTCTCCTTTAGGTAGAGAACCTATCATTGCTTAAAGGTTTTGTGAAGATATCTGCAATCTGATTTTCTGAGTCAACAAAATAGAGCTCAAAATGATTTTTAAGGACTCCATCCCTAATGAAATGATGCCTAATTTCTATATGCTTTGTCCTAGAGTGCATGACTGGATTTTTTGTAAGGTTTATAGCACTTGTTTTATCACACAAGATGGGAATACATCCAAGATCTATTAGATAGTCTTGGAGTTGGTGTTTGATCCACAGCACTTGGGTGCCACAACTCCCTGCAGCAACATATTCTGCTTCTGCAGTGGAGAGGGCAACCGAATGTTGTTTCTTGGAGGCCCAAGAAACCAAACGCCCACTCAAGAATTGGCAATAGCCACTAGTGCTCTTGCAATCCAGTTTGCAACATCCATACTCTACATCTAAATATGAAATGAGTGAAAGCTCACAGGATGCAGGATACCATAATCTCAGATCTTGAGTGCCAGCAAGGTATCTAAAGATACGCTTGACAACAGTCAAGTGGGACTCTCTAGGACTAGACTGAAATCTAGCACAAAGGTAAACACTAAACTGAATGTCTGGTCTAGATGCAGTTAAATAGAGTAAAGAACTGATCATACCTCTATACTTCTTTGCATCCACAAGTGTACCTTGTTCATCTGCATCTAGTGAAGTGGCAGTCCCCATTGGAGTTCCTAATGGTTTTCAATTGATCAGATCAAATCTTTTCAGCAACTCTTTCACATATTTGGCTTGATTAATGAAACAGCCTTCATTGCTTTGACTTATCTGCAAGCCAAGAAAGAATTGAAGCTCACCCATTAGACTCATTTCAAATTCATTGGTTATGAGTTTAGGAAACTCCTCACACATTTGAGGTTTTGTGGACCCAAACACTATGTCATCCACATAAATCTGAACTAATAAGATGTCTTTACCTTGTCTCTTGGTGAAAAATGTCTGGTCTACATTACCTCTTGTATACCCTTGTGCGGTGAGGAATGAGCTTAGTCTATCATACCAAGCTTTGGGTGCCTGGTTCAAGCCATATACAGCCCTGTCCAACTTATAAACATGACCTTTAAAGTGTGAACATTCAAAACCAAGGGGTTGCTCTACATATACCTCTTCTTTTATCAAACCATTTAGAAAGGCACTCTTAACATCCATTTGCTGCAGTTTGATTTTATGAGAACATACAAATGCAAGTAAAATTCTAATGGCCTCCATTCTGGCTACAGTGGCAAAAGACTCTTCGCAGTCTATGCCAAACTCTTTGATTATACCCCTGAGCCACCAATCTGACTTTATTTCTAATTATCTTACCATCCTCACTTAGTTTGTTCCTAAAGACCCATTTAGTACCTATGACAGATTTTTCTTGGGACCTAGGAACAAGATGCCACACATTGTTTCTTTTAAACTTGTGTAATTCATCGTACATGAAATTTATCTAGTTGTCATCTTTTAAGGCCTCTACAATGTTTTTAGGTTCAGTTTGAGACAGAAGAGCAAGTTGTTCAATTTCATCCATAATTCTAAAATGAGACCTAGTTTTAGTTAGGTCACACAAATTACCTAAGATGTTTTCTAGAGGATGGTCTTTTAACACTCTTAAGTAAATGGTACTGGGCGGGGGTCAGCCCTCACGCATGGTGAGAGTTTCTTGATAGGTGTAGCCTGACTTTCCACAACTTAGCATTTGAGATACCATGTAGTCAAAATATGATATGCAATTCAAGGCAATCAAAATGCACACAAGCTCCCCCTGAATGTGACCATCATTCTTGAAACAATTCATTCAAACAATAGACCATTTCAAGACAAATCAGATAACTAGCAACCATCATAGCAAGGACAAGTATCTTGAGCATCAAAAAGGAGTAAACAGCTCAAACCTAAGTTGATTGAGCTTTGCATAGACCTAGCTCTCTCCTTAAGGTAGAGAACCTGTTATTGCTTAAAGGTTTTGTGAAGATATCTGCAATCTGATTTTCTGAGTCAACAAAATGGAGCTCAAAATGACTCTTAAGGAATCCATCCCTAATGAAATGATGCCTAATTTCTATATGCTTTGTCCTAGAGTGCATGACTGGATTTTTTGTAAGGTTTATAGCACTTGTGTTATCACACAAGATGGGAACACATCCAAGATCTATTAGATAGTCTTGGAGTTGGTGTGTAACGCCCGGTAATTTTGGAATAGGAATAAAATATATACATAAGTATATAATGTTTAATGATTAAAGTTTATTCAAATAAATACTTGGTCAAGTGATATTCCTAAGGGGTTGCTCAGATCGAACCTACCTCTGATACCTAGGACAAGGACTAATAAAAGTTAAAGAACTTATGAGCAATAAAATCTCTAAATGGAAGATTACTAAGATCTCAATGTATGTGCGAACTAGCCACACCAAATCAATGAGGTATAGAACCTTAGAGGGAAAATTATGATAGTCTTAAGAACCTTATTTATGCATATACGGAAATACATGCAAATTATTAAAAGATATAAGTCGTATGTGTAAGGTTTTAACAAATAAGCAAATAAGACTTCCAAACAAAGTAAACTTGTGTAAAAAGGACCAAATAGAAATAACTAGTTATAAATAAAATTATTAGGCCTTGATAAAGGATTAACAATTAATCTTAAAAACATTTAAGTTAATGCTAAGCTCCATTGGCCCAAACTCAACCCAAGCAATTATGGGCTTTTTAACACGTTTTATTATCTTCTCCCATATAGGCAATATATATATATATATATATATACATAAGTACATAACATAAACCTGTATATATGTATATATACCTAGAAATAGAAGGAAAGTATATATTATATACGAATGAACAAATAAAAGAGTGAAATGGAAATAACGCCTCGGATAAAGGCGCTATTTAAATTATAAACGCCTCTAGTTAAGGCGTGACTCAAGAAGTGACGCCCTCACCACACGGCGTCAAATTCCAACGTCAAAAAGGGTAAGGCCAAGAAACGCCCCTATCTTGGGCGTGTTTTAAAACAAAGAACGCCTTCATACCAGGCGCTTCTTAAGAAACGACCTGCACCAGGTCGTCAATTCAATAATCGACGACCTGACCAAAGTCGTTAATTCAGTTCGTGAACCGTTCGACCCAGAAACTTATCCAGGGTAATGGATAAGTGTTAGAAAGAGTTAAAAGGTGGTAATGACTCTATCATAGGAGTATTACTTCCACACAATCACTAACCCTAATAGGATTTCCCAAAATCCCATAAAGACTCTTGACAGCCGAACCCTAAACCTATTTGGACGATCGAACTGCACAGGTACGTGAAGAACATATGTTCTTCTCCTTATTCCCTTTTTATTTTTCTGCTTCAGGTTACATGAAGAACTAATGGTTCTTCATCTTTCCTTCCAGGTCGAGGAAGCCTTGACGTCGTGAAGAACAACCGTAAGTTCTTCTTTCCTCTGCCTTCAGTCAAAAAACTATGAAGAAAGTATTAATGCCTTGAATATATGTTCTTCTGTAGGGAGTTGACAAACGTGAAGAACAAAGGTTCTTCATCATCAAACAAGATCTTCATCTTATCTTCATCATCGTCAGCAGCTTAATCTTACTTTTCTTCAAAAGCCTCTGTTGTCTACAGAGCATCATCTTCATCAAAGCCATCATCCGATAGCAACGCGTTCCGAGTCCCTGTTCTAAACAGTGGGTAGATCCTTCTCACAGACCCCTTCATGGTTATCTCCAGGTCCATTATAAAGGTAGGTTTTCTCAAGTTATGGTAGCCCAAACAAAATTAATGCAAGATATACATATATATAAGCATGACATGCATATGGTTTATTATAGTTTTAATACGTTTCTGTAATATTTTGAAAGAGACACCCCTGTCAAGGGCGCTAATTCACATGAAACGACCCTTCCCAGGTCGTCAATTTAATATTTGACGCCCTGTACCCAGGCGTTAATTTCAGTTAATCATTAATTAACCCTGTTAAGAACTGATTCTATATGAAATCATGATTCACATTAATGCATGATCCCATATCTCCCAATCCATTGATTTTACTGTCATGACTGTTCGTTCATGGTATATTCTCCCCCATGAAATTCCTGCATGCTGAAATTATTACTGCCCTTAAAATTCCCTGCAGAAACTTTAAGTAACGACCTGGACCAAGTCGTTTTCCACACGTTAACGCCCAATTGAAAAGAAACGCCCCTTCCTAGGGCGCGTATATGTTAAAAATTCTGAAAATGTATATTCTGTAAAAATTGAATTAATGAGTAACGCCCCTGCCAGTGCGTGTTTTGGATAAATCCTGAAAATTATTTATATTCTGTCAAATATGTAAATAATAAGACGCCTGCTTCTACAGTCGTCAAATCTTGAACAAACGACCCTGACCAGGGCGCGTTTTAGATAAATTAATAAAATATTAAATTCTGCAAAATGGAAACATGTGTAAACGCCCTTCTGTTAGGCGTTAATTACTTGAGAAATGACTTTACCTAAGTCGTTATTTTCTGTAAACTGATTTTTTATCCTGATTCTGTTAACTGATGGTTCCAATTATTTATATAATATATATCGGCACTATTCTCCACTCCGTGAGTATAGTCCCACGTTTCACGATTGTTTTATCGATCACACTCAATTCTCATTGACATACAAGCTCTCCATTGGACATTCCGTTCCTTTGGACTAGCGAGTTAGTCATAGAGACCTCCGTAAGACTCCTCGAGCCTTGGATTCCCTCAAGGCCGACTGAGCTGGTTGTACCCTAAAAACCCATTACACAATTAATGCCATGTCAATCTAAAGAAACATGGTATACCGGCCCTTATGATTATACAAAGAGTATATCATGAGAATTTCTTAATGGAATGATGATATCATGTCATATCATATTGTCCTTGTAAAAACCTCAATTCTATGATAAGAATGAGGGTATCTTACCTTTGATATACTGTTCATGTGGACCTCAATTCTATATATAGAATGTCCATATCGATTTGTTATGGTACCTAAGTTAAGGGAACCTAATTCCACCCAGTTTATCGACATGTCATGATTTATATGCTTTGCGTGGATTTTATCGCCAGTATGTCCTTACTCAAGGGTCTTGCCCTTGAATTCCATGAAAATCTTATCTTATCATCCTAATTAAAGCTTGTTCTTGGAACTCCTTATTGGCTATAAACTATCGTGGATGTCCAGATCTATCATGAATGCTGTGCATATAGGGCCCGATCTGGTCCTGGGAGGAGCGCCCGAAAGTACTAGTGCCCATGGGAGTTTTAATGATAACGGTGTCTAGCATTGCACCGGAGTACTCTTTATCTTGATCTTTGGCATTCCACGATCTCTCTTTTCTTGCGTGCGTGACTTGACTTGCGTGACTTTACTAGCGTGGCCCGACACGGGCAATGTAGTTGCGTGAAATAGCCAATAATCTATAAAGTCTCTCATGAATACTTCTTGATTAATACTCGCTTGGATGTTTTGCACGACGTGTTATTCTATTGATCAGTTTATTTCACTTGCTCAGTTATTTATACAGGCATAGCCCTATTGCATAAACATGTGAAAACTTGTAATTACTTAAACCCATTGCTAGTTCTTGAGATATAATTTCCTACTGAGCGTTCGCTCACTCCGTTTTATTCCAACATTTTCAGGTAAGCAGGTAGCTAGCAAGACCGAGACCCACACGGGCGGGACAAGTGTGCAAGCGAGCTTCGGAAACTAGTGAACCCGAGTCTTTTATCTTTCTTGAGTCTAGATAGTGTTGTCTAGCTAAGTCAGCTTGGCGTCTCTTATTCAGTTATCTTGTCTAACGTCCGTTAGTATGTCGTTATCTTCCTTCCCATTGTGTTGAAGTCTCCAAGTTGGAAAACAAGTTCTTGTAAGAGATTTATAATAGAAATATAAATTTCTATTGTTGTTCGAAATTATCTTGGTCTTATGCGATTGCTCTTGATCATTCACGACTGTTTAACTGCCACGTTCCTAGCAAACGACACGTTCCGCTGCTATCGGCCCGGGGCGTGACAGAGGTGGTATCAGAGCCTCGGCTTTCATATCCTCCAGTTCTTAGGTTGTTTATGGATCCTATCAGAGCTTCGGCTTTTCTATCCTCCAGTTGTCATATCCTCCAGTTATTAAGCCATATCAGAGCTTCGGCTTTCCTATCCTCCAGTTATTAAACCATATCAGAGCTTCGGCTTTCATATCCTCCAGTTCTTAGGTTGTTTATGGATCCTATCAGAGCTTCGACTTTCCTATCCTCTAGTTATTAAACCATATCAGAGCTTCGGCTTTCTTATCCTCCAGTTATTGGGTTCCAATGACAGGTAAGCATCCTTGTCAGTCATATCAGAGCTTCGGCTTTCATATCCTCCAGGTTAAGTATCCTTGTCTGTCATATCAGAGCTTCGGCTTTCATATCCTCCAGTCATTAAGTCCAGGAGATAGGTTAAGTATCCTTGTCGGTCATCCTATAGGAATTTCGTGAGAGATGGGTAGAACTTGGGGTTAAAGTCATAAAAGAAAGATAAAGTATTTACATTTCATTAACACTAAATCTTGAGTCAATAAATTATCCCTCCACTCATCCTTGCAGGAACCTAGATAAAATGGAAGCCTCTAAGCCGAGCCTTGTTCATGAAATGATCTTGGTGGATGTCCAAGTTTACGCGAGCCTTGTCAGGAGAGTTCAAGAACTAGAGAAAGTAGTGGAAGATAAAGAAAGAGTTGAAGGGAAAGATCAAACAAATAACTCCGAAAGTTTCGCCGTTACCAAGAAAAGAATAAATGAGGAAGATATTTCACAAAGGTGTAAGAAATGCCAGAAATGTAAGAAGTGTAATAAGTGTAATAAGAGGGAAACTTCGGCGGATCACCCGCAAGATAAGTGTAAATCTTGTGGAAGATATGGTCACAAAATGAAGGAGTGTCGGTGGAGTTCGGGAGCATGTCTGCGTTGCGGGAAGTTAGATCACAAGATAGCGGAATGTCCCAAGAAGCCTCCGAGAAGAGTTCAAATTTAACCAAACTTGCCAAAGGGAAGGTTGCGGAAGGTACCCCTCACCCGAAATCATAAGCTAGCTCTTTCTCTTTCCATCCTTAAGATTTCTTCTGTATAAGCTCATAATAAGTTCTCTATTAGGAATGACAGGTGATGTGAATTTGGGGACCAAATTCTTTTAAGTGGGGGAGGGTGTAATGCCCGGTAATTTTGGAATAGGAATAAAATATATACATAAGTATATAATGTTTAATGATTAAAGTTTATTCAAATAAATACTTGGTCAAGTGATATTCCTAAGGGGTTGCTCAGATCGAACCTGCCTCTGATACCTAGGACAAGGACTAATAAAAGTTAAAGAACTTATGAGCAATAAAATCTCTAAATGGAAGATTACTAAGATCTCAATGTATGTGCGAACTAGCCACACCAAATCAATGAGGTATAGAACCTTAGAGGGAAAATTATGATAGTCTTAAGAACCTTATTTATGCATATACGGAAATACATGTAAATTATTAAAAGATATAAGTCGTATGTGTAAGGTTTTAACAAATAAGCAAATAAGACTTCCAAACAAAGTAAACTTGTGTAAAAAGGACCAAATAGAAATAACTAGTTATAAATAAAATTATTAGGCCTTGATAAAGGATTAACAATTAACCTTAAAAACATTTAAGTTAATGCTAAGCTCAATTGGCCCAAACTCAACCCAAGCAATTAATGGGCTTTTTAACACGTTTTATTATCTTCTCCCATATAGGCAATATATATATATATATATATATACATAAGTACATAACATAAACCTGTATATATGTATATATACCTAGAAATAGAAGGAAAGTATATATTATATACGAATGAACAAATAAAAGAGTGAAATGGAAATAACGCCTTGGATAAAGGCGCTATTTAAATTATAAACGCCTCTAGTTAAGGCGTGACTCAAGAAGTGACGCCCTCACCACACGACGTCAAATTCCAACGTCAAAAAGGGTAAGGCCAAGAAACGCCCCTATCTTGGGCGTGTTTTAAAACAAAGAACGCCTTCATACCAGGCGCTTCTTAAGAAACGACCTGCACCAGGTCGTCAATTCAATAATCGACGACCTGACCAAAGTCGTTAATTCAGTTCGTGAACCGTTCGACCCAGAAACTTATCCAGGGTAATGGACAAGTGTTAGAAAGAGTTAAAAGGTGGTAATGACTCTATCATAGAAGTATTACTTCCACACAATCACTAACCCTAATAGGATTTCCCAAAATCCCATAAAGACTCTTGACAGCCGAACCCTAAACCTATTTGGACGATCGAACTGCACAGGTACGTGAAGAACATATGTTCTTCTCCTTATTCCCTTTTTATTTTTCTGCTTCAGGTTACATGAAGAACTAATGGTTCTTCATCTTTCCTTCCAGGTCGAGGAAGCCTTGACGTCGTGAAGAACAACCGTAAGTTCTTCTTTCCTCTGCCTTCAGTCAAAAAACTATGAAGAAAGTATTAATGCCTTGAATATATGTTCTTCTGTAGGGAGTTGACAAACGTGAAGAACAAAGGTTCTTCATCATCAAACAAGATCTTCATCTTATCTTCATCATCATCAGCAGCTTAATCTTACTTTTCTTCAAAAGCCTCTGTTGTCTACAGAGCATCATCTTCATCAAAGCCATCATCCGATAGCAACGCGTTCCGAGTCCCTGTTCTAAACAGTGGGTAGATCCTTCTCACAGACCCCTTCACGGTTATCTCCACGTCCATTATAAAGGTAGGTTTTCTCAAGTTATAGTAGCCCAAACAAAATTAATGCAAGATATACATATATATATAAGCATGACATGCATATAGTTTATTATAGTTTTAATACGTTTCTGCAATATTTTGAAAGAGACGCCCCTGTCAAGGGCGCTAATTCACATGAAACGACCCTTCCCAGGTCGTCAATTTAATATTTGACGCCCTGTACCCAGACGTTAATTTCAGTTAATCATTAATTAACCCTGTTAAGAACTGATTCTATATGAAATCATGATTCACATTAATGCATGATCCCATATCTCCCAATCCATTGATTTTACTGTCATGACTGTTCGTTCATGGTATATTCTCACCCATGAAATTCTTACATGTTGAAATTATTACTGCCCTTAAAATTTCCTGCAGAAACTTTAAGTAACGACCTGGACCAAGTCGTTTTCCACACGTTAACGCCCAATTGAAAAGAAACGCCCCTTCCTAGGGCGCGTATATGTTAAAATTTTTGAAAATGTATATTCTGTAAAAATTAAATTAATGAGTAACGCCCCTGCCCAGGGCGTGTTTTGGATAAGTCCTGAAAATTATTTATATTCTGTCAAATATGTAAATAATAAGACGCCTGCTTCTGCAGTCGTCAAATCTTGAACAAACGACCCTGACCAGGGTGCGTTTTAGAGAAATTAATGAAATATTGAAATTCTGCAAAATGGAAACATGTGTAAACGCCCTTCTGTTAGGCGTTAATTACTTGAGAAACGACTTTACCTAAGTCGTTATTTTCTGTAAACTGATTTTTTATCCTGATTCTGTTAACCGATGGTTCCAATTATTTATATAATATATATCGGCACTATTCTCCACTCCGTGAGTATAGTCCCACGTTTCACGATTATTTTATCGATCACACTCAATTCTCATTGACATACAAGCTCTCCATTGGACATTCCGTTCCTTTGGACTAGCGAGTTAGTCATAGAGACCTCCGTAAGACTCCTCGAGCCTTGGATTTCCTTAAGGCCGACTGAGCTGGTTGTACCCTAAAAACCCATTACACAATTAATGCCATGTCAATCTAAAGAAACATGGTATACCGGCCCTTATGATTATACAAAGAGTATATCATGAGAATTTCTTAATGGAATGATGATATCATGCCATATCATGTTGTCCTTGTAAAAACCTCAATTCTATGATAAGAATGAGGGTATCTTACCTTTGATATACTGTTCATGTGGACCTCAATTTTATATATAGAATGTCCATATCGATTTGTCATGGTACCTAAGTTAAGGGAACCTAATTCCACCCAGTTTATCGACATGTCATGATTTATATGCTTTGCGTGGATTTTATCGCCAGTATGTCCTTACTCAAGGGTCTTGCCCTTGAATTCCATGAAAAATCTTATCTTATCATCCTAATTAAAGCTTGTTCTTGGAACTCCTTATTGGCTATAAACTATCGTGGATGCCCAGATCTATCATGAATGCTGTGCATATAGGGCCCGATCTGGTCCTGGGAGGAGCGCCCGAAAGTACTAGTGCCCATGGGAGTTTTAATGATAACGGTGTCTAGCATTGCACCGGAGTACTCTTTATCTTGATCTTTGGCATTCCACGATCTCTCTTTTCTTGCGTGCGTGACTTGACTTGCGTGACTTTACTAGCGTGGCCCGACACGGGCAATGTAGTTGCGTGAAATAGCCAATAATCTATAAAGTCTCTCATGAATACTTCTTGATTAATACTCGCTTGGATGTTTTGCACGACGTGTTATTCTATTGATCAGTTTATTTCACTTGCTCAGTTATTTATACAGGCATAGCCCTATTGCATAAACATGTGAAAACTTGTAATTACTTAAACCCATTGCTAGTTCTTGAGATATAATTTCCTACTGAGCGTTCGCTCACTCCGTTTTATTCCAACATTTTCAGGTAAGCAGGTAGCTAGCAAGACCGAGACCCACACGGGCGGGACAAGTGTGCAAGCGAGCTTCGGAAACTAGTGAACCCGAGTCTTTTATCTTTCTTGAGTCTAGATAGTGTTGTCTAGCTAAGTCAGCTTGGCGTCTCTTATTCAGTTATCTTGTCTAACGTCCGTTAGTATGTCGTTATCTTCCTTCCCATTGTGTTGAAGTCTCCAAGTTGGAAAACAAGTTCTTGTAAGAGATTTATAATAGAAATATAAATTTCTGTTGTTGTTCAAAATTATCTTGGTCTTATGCGATTGATCTTGATCATTCACGACTGTTTAACTGCCACGTTCCGAGCAAACGACACGTTGCGCTGCTATCGGCCCGGGGCGTGACATGGTGTTTGATCCACAGCACTTGGGTGCCACAACTCCCTGCAGCAACATATTCTGCTTCTACAGTGGAGAGGGCAACCGAATGCTGTTTCTTGGAGGCCCAAGAAACCAAACACCCACTCAAGAATTGGCAATAGCCACTAATGCTCTTACGATCCAGTTTGTAACATGCATACTCTACATCTGAATATGAAATGAGTGAAAGCTCACAGGATGCATGATACCATAATCCCAAATCTTGAGTGCCAGCAAGGTATCTAAAGATACGCTTGACAGCAGTCAAGTGGGACTGTCTAGGACTAGACTGAAATCTAGCACAAAGGCAAACACTAAACTGAATGTCTGGTCTAGATGTAGTTAAATAGAGTAATGAACCGATCATACCTCTATACTTCTTTGCATCCACAAGTGTACCTTGTTCGTCTGTATCCAGTGAAGTGGCAGTCCCCATTGGAGTTCCTAATGGTTTGCAGTTGATCAAGTCAAATCTTTTCAGCAACTCTTTCACATATTTGGTTTGATTAATCTGTAAGCCAAGAAAGAATTGAAGCTCACCCATTAGACTCATTTCAAATTCATTGGTCATGAGTTTAGCAAACTCCACACACATTTGAGGTTTGGTGGACCCAAACACTATGTCATCCCCATAAATCTGAACTAACAAGATGTCCTTACCTTGTCTCTTGGTGAATAATGTCTGGTCTACATTACCTCTTGTATACCCTTGTTCGGTGAGGAATGAGCTTAGTCTATCATACCAAGCTTTGGGTGCCTGGTTCAAGCCATATAGAGCCATGTCCAACTTATAAACATGACCTTTGAAGTGTGAACATTCAAAACCAGGGGGTTGCTCTACATATACCTCTTCTTTTATCAAACCATTTAGAAAGGCACTCTTAACATTCATTTGCTACTGTTTGATTTTACGAGAACATACAAATGTAAGTAAAATTCTAATGGCCTCCATTCTGGCTACAGGGGCAAAAGACTCTTCGAAGTCTATGCCAAACTCTTGATTATACCCCTGAACCACCAATCTGGCTTTATTTCTAATTATCTTACCATCCTCACTTAGTTTGTTCCTAAAGACCCATTTAGTACCTATGATAGATTTTTCTTGGGGCCTAGGAACAAGATGCGATACATTGTTTCTTTCAAACTTGTTTAATTCATCATACATGAAATTTATCCAGTTGTCATCTTTTAAGGCCTCTACAATGTTTTTAGGTTCAGTTTGAGACAGAAGAGCAAGTTGTTCAATTTCATCTATAATTCTAAAATGAGACCTAGTTTTAGTTAGGTCACGCAGATTACCTAAGATGTTTTTTAGAGGATGGTCTTTTAACACTCTTAAGTCTATTTGAGTGTTACCTCTATCTGCATCAGTGACCGGGGCATTGCTTGACTCTGCTTGGTCTTCATTTCCTTGTGTCTCCTCGTGTGGAAGTTCTTCTTTTCTCTTTATGTTCAGAAATTTCCCATCATCATCTTCCTTGCAAGTATTGTCATGATTAGTCTCATCAAAGGTGATGTGAGGTGACTCTTCCACACATAGGGTCTTAAGATTATAGACTCTATAAGCTCTAGACCTATCTGAATATCCAAGAAATATACCTTCTTCACTCTTGGGCTCAAATTTGTCTAAGACTCTCTTGTCACTGTTATGGACGAAACATTTTGAACCAAATACTTTCATATGAGAGAGAGATGAATTTTTACCTTTGAACAACTCATAAAGAGTCATCTTAGTGAATGGTCTTACCATTGAGTGATTGATGATATATCAAGCAGTGTTTACCGCTTCGTCCCAAAATCTCCTTGGTAGTTACTTTTTAGCAAGCATTGTGCATGCCATCTCTATGAGAGTTCTGTTCCTTCTCTCGATCACCCCATTTTGTTCAGGGGTTCTTGTTGATGAAAACCTATGATTTATTCCTTCAATCCTGCAAAGATTATTAAAATCAGCATTTTTGAATTCACCACCATGGTCTGAAAGTATGTTGGAAATTTTGAACTTACCGTCTTGCTTTACTTGCATGAAGAGTGCCTGAAACTCATCAAATGCGTCATTTTTATGTGCAAGATAAAACACCCAAGTAAATCTAGTAAAGTCATCTACTAAAACATAGCCATATCTTTTACCATTTAAGATAGCTATTTTGGTTGGACCAAACAAGTCCATGTGAATTAGTTCAAGTGATTTGGATGATAGGCTTTCAGTTCTGCTTTTAAATGACTTTCTAGTTTGTTTTCCTTGAGCACATGCATCACAAATTTTAGAGTTCAGTTTGAATTTAATTTCAGGCAATCCCTTAACAATAGAATGCTTCGCCAATTTATGAAGGGTATTGTAGCTAGTATGACCTAGTCTACGATGCCACAAGCATGCTAATTCCGATTTAGGTGTAGCAAGACAAATATTTATGTGAGCAGGGTCATCTAAGTCAATCATATACACATTGTTGACTCTTTTACTAAAAACTTAGTCTCTTTTGAATTAGGGTGCAAGATCCTACATTCATTAGAGTCAAAGACTACAGTATGACCTTTATCACAAAGCTAACTTCTGCTCAGCAAATTATATTCCAGACCATCAACAAGCAATACATTTTCAATGGAGTTGGAGGGATTCTTGCCAACTTTACCTGTACCAATGATCTTTCCCTTGTTGTTCCCTCCAAGCGTTACATGTCCACCTTCTTTTTCTACAAAGAGACATAATTTGATTCTGTCCCCAGTCATGTGTCTTGAGCAGCCACTATCAAGGTATCATCGATTGTGCATGGCTGCAAGACACTTCTGCACAAGGAATTAGGTGACAATGTTTGGAACCCAAGGACAATTGGGTCCCAATAGTCTTCTTATCTCAGTAAAGCAAGATAACATGGGCTTTGAAATCTAGACTTTCTTAGTATTTTTATTTTTCTTGCTTGGTTGGAAGATCTGGTTTTTCTTTTCTTCATTTACATTCCTTTTCTCTCTTTTAGTCTCTTGGGCTTTGTGGGTTTCAGGAATGTTGGAAAAGGATTATTTTTTGGACCATTTGTTCCAGTTGGTTGGTCTAGAGGAGTAGGAGGTGTCATAGTACCTAGGTTGTTGAGGTTGGGTGAACCTAAGATCATAAGGTGCATAACTACCCCAGACCCATGAAGGTGTCGACCTGTAGGAGGTGAAGTGTCGACCTGTCCCCTGTTCTGACCATCTATAACGGTCTCTGGATGAGGGATGTGTTGACCTCCTGTCATGAAAGTGTTGACCTGTCTCACGTTCTACCCATTTATAACGGTCTCTGTTTGAGAGATGTGTCGGGTCCCTGTAAATTGAGTGTCGACCTGTCGGTGTAAACCTTGGGAACTGACGGGTGGTTGACCATGAGGGTGTCGACCTGTCCTTGGGGTAGTCCTGACATGTGCCATTGTTGAAATTCTTTCTACCTTTAGGATGTGCAGACTTGGACTTGGGTTAGTGTCGGCCTGCTTGGTGTTGTTGGTGAGCCTTTTTGGGGTTTTCAAGGTTGTTCTTTATAGGCTCTCCCACTTTCTCTTTTCCTTTGTTTCTTACTTTTTTATGGTTTGGGCTAGATGTTATTTTAGAAGTTGATGCTTCAGAAGATGAGACAAAAGTTGTTGTTTTTAAGCCAAAAGTCTTTTTCTTAGTTGGCTCATATCCTATCCCTTCCATGTTGAAGTTCATTTTAGTCCCTAGCAAAGCATTCAAGTTCTCACTTCTATCAACAAATTTTCCAAGGGCTGTTTGTTTTATCTGCTAGGTCTTTTTGAAGTTTTTCATTTCTTTCAATAGTTGAGAGTTGACTTACTTAAATGCATCAGATTTTTCATTGCATAAATTGTTATCTTTTACATAGCTTTGCATCTTTAATTTCCACTCATCAATTTCATATCTTAGGTTCTCATTTTCATCTTCCAAATCCCTCATTTCTTTTTTTCCCTCTTCTAGGTTTTCATTCATTTTTCTTAGATCCTCAATTTCAGTTTCTAGCGAAGTGATCTTTTCATTAAAGGTTTGATCATGCACAATGGAGTCAATCTTTTTCTTTAGGGCTTTGTTTTCTTTTCTATACACTTCATATTTATCCATTAATTCAAAGTAAGCCTCTTCCCAATCCTTAGTAGTAAAATGTTCAAAAGGAGAGATTATCTCACTATTCTTTTCTCCATTGGCCATCAAGCAGAGATCATCTTTCTCTTCTTCAGAGGAGCTTTCTTCATTTTCTTCCTCTTCTTCATCACTCCATGTACACACTATGGCATGTTTCTTCTTGCCCTTCCACATGGACATTGTTTTCTTAACTCCTTCTGGACACTCAGACTTGATGTGTCCTAATTTCCTATAGGAATAGGAGACAAGCTTGTCAAACTTCTTAATATTTTCAGGTCTTTGCCTGAAACTTCTTTTTACCGGAGGCTTCCTCCTTGTGAAGCCTTTACCTTCCTTTCTTAAAATTTTTTTGAACTTCCTTGTTAACGTAGCAACCTCGTCCTCTTCTGAGTTGCTACTTGAAGGCTCTTCATCTTCAGAGATGTCCTTAGTACTTGGCCCAACTTTGAGAGCCAGAGGTTTCTTCTTGCTTACCTCAGCCTCTTTGTTCTTGAAATTCATCTCATAGGTCATCAGGGACCCTATGAGTTCTTCCACCTTCGTGGTAGCCAAGTCTTTTGATTCTTCGACCACTGTTGCCTTTGTATGCCATGCAGGAGTTAGGGATCTTAATATCTTTCTCACGATCTCCTGCTCAGAGTAGGTCTTACCTAGCTCAGTGAAACCGTTAGTGAACATGGTTAGCCTAGCATACATATCAGAAATAGACTCTTCAGGTTTCATTCTGAATTTTTCATATTCAGAAACAAACATATTGGCTTTAGTTGCACGTACCTGTTGTGTCCCTTCATATATTATCTCAGGACGGTCCCACATTTCTTTTGTAGTAGCGCAAGTTAACACTCTTGAGAATTTTGTAGGGTGAAGGGAGCACTGCATTATGTGCTTGGCACCCCAGTTCAGTGTTGATGTCCTAATCTGCTCCTTTGTCCATGTTTCCTCATCTTCAGGTAACTCAAATGGACCTTTGCTAATCACTCACCAAATTTCATGATCCTGGGCTCTGATAAAAACCTGCATACGGTTTTTCCAGTAAGGATAGTTTGTCCCAGTGAAAAAGGGAGGTTTATTTATGGAATGCCCTTCGGGCATAGGACTCCTTATCACCATATCACCAGTTCTCTCAAGGTCGTTTGACCACATATAGAGAGACGAGCTCTGATACCACATGTTGAGTAGTGATTGGCGGATCTAGAGGGGAGGGGTGAATAGATCAGCCCCTTCTTCGCCCTTATTTGCAGAAATAACAGCTAAATAAAAATTGAGAGTAGTAAGGCAAGAAATAGTTGCTAGCTAATGAGCTAAATACAAGAGTGATGATCAATAGCGTTCCTACCAAGCATCTAGCGTCAAGCCACACTAGACAACAAACCACAGAACACAGGTTTTTAAGGTGGTTCGGTCTCTATCCAGAGACCTACGTCCACCCCTCACTTCAACCAAGTGAGGCTTCACTAGTGCAAAGGCACTACTGCTGATACACAGCTTCTAACAGAGAGAAGACTCTCTCTAATCGCTGCCAAACAGCTTGAGGGTATGCAACCCAACACCCACGGACTAGTGAACACACTGTCCATCTTCCTACTCGTAGGTAGGGAGCAAATATAAGAGTATGTGTTTTGAGAAAAAATAAAAGCAAAAGAGGATGAACCAGACAAGGTATAGCAATGACACTCTATGAGAGAAGAGAACTCCTGTCTGGATAAGAGTGGACGATGTCTGGCTCCTCTTCGTCTTGTTCCTAGGTCTTCACCATGATCGCAAGAGGAACGATGGATAAGCTCCTTAACTTTCATTGCCACCTGATGAAGCTATGGATGGATGCTATCTCCTTGCTGTGAGAGCTCCTGAAGTGGAAGAAGACGGTCTGCTACGTTGCCCTTACGCCAGCAACACCAGGAAGGAGAGGTCTCTCCAAGCTTGCTTCCCGCTGCTCTTCACCTTCTCTTCTTCTTCTCCTATCTCTTTTTTGTTCAACTCTCTTGCGTGAACTGGAGCTCCTGCTGTCTCCTTTATCGGTGGCTCATGACATCTCCTGTGTTGTCCCCTGCAGAGAGCATACCTAGAACGTCGCATGCACATTACTTGATTTACTTCCTCACCTCCGTTGACTTTTGTCTACCGTGCCTACTAGTACGTGGGTAGGTAGGGAACCATATCTGCCACGGTATCGGCATCTGGATGATTTCTCTACCAATCAATAAGATATTCTGACAAGGTGAGCTTTCTGATGGCTTTCTGAGTGCTAACGGATCCTCCAAGACTTGTTGCGGATCTTGGAAAGTGGACGCTACGGGATCCAGATCCGTTCTGGATGAACATGAAGGTGTCGGCACTTTCAGACAAGGTGTCGACACGTCTCGTTATAATCTTGAAGAGACAAGGCTTCCAAGCAAGAATAGGTCGACACTTCGATGGACAAGTGTCGAGATGGGCGCCATACTCGCGTGCGGATCATGCCACCATGCCGAGACTTCAATAGGAGGTGTCGAGACATATGCGCCAAATAGAGATGAAGCCCACTGCACTGAACCCAAGGTGTCGACACTTTTTCCACAGGGTGTCGACACCTAGTGCCAAACAAAAGCTTGCTAGAAAACGGTTCAATCACAATTTCTTCTACATGTGTCGACACGTTGTAGGAGGTGTCAACACTTTGCTCACGCCAGAGCTCAAGCAGAACCAGTTCAATGATGGTTTCTTAATGGAGTGTTGACACGTCAAGATGACAGGTCGACACTTGAGTGTCCTTCACCTGAGCTTGTCCAAATCACAACTTAAACAGAATCATTAATCACACCACACATATTCAACAATAAACTATGGTTTGTTATCATCAAAACCAGGAGATACAACAAGATCTACATGTCCATCTATCTACAACATCATCTTGCATGAAAACATCTCTACTAGTCATTGATAACAACTCACCTGGTGCCAATTCATGAACATGCATCAGAAGAAAATGGCTACATTATAGATTTCGTCGATTCAGAACAACGAAACTGTGAAATTAAGAGTAGAATGGCAGATCAACCGATGAATTTGTTACTTCATCTTTGCAAATGACATATAAATGACGTATATAGAAAAGAACTTGCATGTGGATATAATGCTGAGTAATGTAGTAAATTGGGTGCATCTCTTTGAAACAACTTATCAAGAAAAAGAACAATAGTAGAAATACCCACTCTCACTATTGGGTTAGCCAATGCATGCATATGCAGTACACCTGAGAATGGAAGAGTGCAGACTTTACAGAGCCAAGAAAATCTGAGAACAATAGCCATGCTGCAGACTTCTCTTTTGGAACTCGGTACAAAAATTGTATCAACATCTACCACCACTCCCTTAAAAGAAACAAAGCTATCTAAAAGGCTTACATAGAAAACAAAAAGAGCATGAGTTAAAATTTTGTTCTTATGCAAAGTAGTTCATCAAGCTGACATAATATGCTTTCAAAAAAGGCAAAGCTAACATAATAGCTGCATTCAAGACCACCACTCATAGGGTAGTTGGCCGTTTCCCTGGAAAAAAAAGGAAGGGCAAATATAATGTTTTAAGAAAAGTGTTATGTATAATCATCCAAATAAATAAGATTAAGCGTTTGATGGGTGATTTACTATGTTTTAAGGTGATTGTAGAGCAACTGATGATGGAATCACAAGATCAACATCAAAGGTCATCTTCAACACGTAAATCCCACCCACACTCCACACCCTCAAAAGATTACATGTACTAAAGTGGCCATGGTGGTGATTTGGTAGTTCATTTTTTTTCCTTTCTTTTTTGGGGGGGCACTATTTTATTCAAGAAAGAAACTCAGCCCCATCAAAGGCCTCATCCACTCAACCCTAATTCTGAAAGCATTCCTGAAAGACCCCTCAATTAGCCCAGCACCTATTTAACTGATATACAACACCTATTCAACGAGGACCATTTAACTAATATACAACACCTATTTAATTGAAAGCATTCTTGAGATGCTGACTTGGTGTATATTTCACCAAGTTTTTTCAACCTTCGTGTTTGCGCCCCCAACCCCAGACTAGGGCCCACATTCCTTCATTGGGAATTTCAGTAACAGGTTCCTTGAACCTCAACATCTTTTTGTTTTTCCTAGACCTGCATGCACATTTAAGTTATAAAGGTAAACCAATTCATATTGGTATGCCAGAATAGTTGAAATGAAGGAACTTATGGTCTTACATGACTGTGTGCACAAGTAGTCATTGCCACTCAGTAGCTATGCTGGCTGTCAATGAAAGAGGGCCATATTGATACGGGATGGGATGGGACTCAACTGATTTGATGCAAACCTGGGACTCTAGCTCGCGACTCATCCCTAGCAAGGGAAACGTGCAGATGTGCGTAGTTGAGAAACCGGGAATGAGCTAGGGTGGTCAACTCTCTTTCGTGCCCGGATCGGGTCACGGGACGGGTTTCGCTCTCTCTCGCAGCAGTGATTGAAATTATTTAACGAGCTAGATTAACCTATCACATGCAAGCATCGACATATAGAAATATACGAAGTAAGCAAAATGTCGAGTGAGGGAGTGGAAACGATACCTCCACACTCCGGGCGTGGGGAAGGTGACCCCGGCCAAGACTCGTACTCTTGGTACAAATGAATTAACAATAATTACAGAAATTCAATTCCTTGCCCGCTCCATGCAGGGAGGTAAAGGGCTATAATGGCGACCCAAGAGTATCAAGCTCGAGTTGACGGGCGGCTTTTTGGGCAGCTTCAACGGTTCTGACACGCTGCTACTCGGTGCTGCAGCTTGCTGTCCCTAATCTATTCAGCTGTTTCAGAACTGTGCGACTTGGCGGAAATAATTGCTACGATCAGCTCCGACGTAGGATCGACACGAAACCAGCGCTATTGCGAAGCTCTCTTGCAGATCTACGACCAACTGGTGTTACAGGAATTTTTCTTTCTCTGTATCCTCCTTGGTGGAATTTAGAATAGATGGACCTTCTATCTCATGAAATACCGGGCAGACTGGGATCTACCTGAAAACGTTGTTTGACCAAAGGGCAAGTGGTGGATCTAGGATTTGGATTTTTTATGGATGAAAGATGGGAGTGTGTGGATGACGCAAAATGTTTTTGGTAATTTTTGAAAGGGGTTTAGTGGGTGGAATGGGTTTTATGGTAGGAAAGGTCAAATTTGGACTGCTGGGAGCAGAACAAGATCCGATTCTTGTAGAGGGTTTTAGGAAGGATAAAAGAACTCAAAAAATCATGAAAACAATTGTGGCAAGGGGTAGTGGACAGAAGTCCCAGTCCAAATTTCAGCTCGATCTGAAATTGGAATGGGGGTCAAATCGGAGAATAGATGGACTGCGGGAACACGGATCTGCACATGGGCAAATTGTGTAGGTAGTGGGATTTTAAAAGGAAAGGGGGGCAAACGAAATTGGATCAACGTGAAAATTTTTATGGGATGTGGGAACAACAAGGGGAACTCACCTTAAAATTTTCAGCCAGATTAGATCTTCGGATTGAGAGCTAAAAATCAGGCTTCAAGCTGTTGGACGGAGGTAGATAGAATTCCGACGATGAGGTGGTGGCGGTACGACGGTGGCTTGATGGCGACGGTAGCGGCGGTGCTGAGCTTCTCACCCACTAGCGGACTGATATGGAGGTATCACACCTCAAGATGAAGGGGCTTTCTTAGTTGCAAGGGGGTGGAGAGGAGAGAGGGGGCTACGCCCTTTGCTTCCCTTGGGAAAAACTCAATTTTCATTCAATTATTCTTCCAAAAATATTACAAGAGTGTCTTTATACCAAAACCCTAGACCTAAAAAAATGACCTCTAATACCCTTGGTAAAAGGGGCATAATGGGGAAAGGGATAAAAAGGATAAACAAATCCCATATGGGACAAGAGAGGGGGCGCCCCTCTCTCTTGGTCCAACTTGACAACTTGGTCCAAGTTCTACCTTGGACCAATGACCACATTAATGGGCCTATCGACCATTGACGAACCTATTGGGCCCTCGAAATTAGGAAGCCCACCAAGAGAGATAGAGGCCCAATTGGGCTCCAATTAATATAAAGGCCCAATGTGAAAATAGGACCTTTAATTGGA
This sequence comes from Amorphophallus konjac, assembly GCA_022559845.1. Lineage (NCBI taxonomy): Eukaryota > Viridiplantae > Streptophyta > Magnoliopsida > Alismatales > Araceae > Amorphophallus > Amorphophallus konjac. The sequence goes on along the minus strand of CM040120.1, from coordinate 48,708,837 downwards.
CCCTTGAATGAAATGAGCCCATATTGCACCCTTGACCCCAATTACACTCATATATACCCACAAATACAAATAGACACCCAAATACACTCCAAATAAATACTAAAAAATATCTAAACAAAAGTAAACGAATTGGCTGGCTCCTATGTCCCATCAATTCTCCCCGGGTGAGAAGAACTCGACCCCGTCGAGTAAGGGGTGCGGCTGCTCACGTGGCTCATGTGATTCTGTCACCATACCAGGTAGAGCGGGTACGCTCCACTCCTAGTCATCGTCACCTAGTCATCCTGTATATGTTCTTTATATACACGCTGCCGTGGGAATGAGGCTAGTGGTGGACACTCCGGGGTGGGGTCACTCTCAAAGGGGAGGAGACGGCTCAAAGACTCACTAGAAATCACCGCTGGTCCCTGTGGGTGACTAGATCCGAGACATTGAGGTAGAGCTGATCCCAAATTCCGGCAAGTCTACAACGTACGCATTAGACCCGACTTGCCTCACACTCAAAACGGACTGACACCGCCAGCGTGCACCAGACCGACTCGACTCAACGTATGCAGACTTCGACTTGACACATGCAGACTCCCAACAGACTGGACGATAACAAAAGAAAGAAAAAGACTCACATAAGACCCTAGACTCATACATAATGCAGTGACATTACCCCTAGGTGGACATCATCCGGGTGCTGCATCCTGGGTGCTGATAGGTTCCTCCGGGTCATCCTCACAGAATTCGTCAGCTAATTCCTGCTCGGCCTCATAGCTGACAGACACAAGCCTGGAAGGTGAAGCTTCTCCAACCCTTTTGTCCCCTAGGGCTAGTGATGTACGAGTGGGGCACTGGCCTGCAAAGTGGCCAAACTCCTGACAGCAATAACACTGCTGTTGTGACCCACTAGTCTCCCCGATAAGTGGTCCCTTACCCTTATCCTCCCGACGGACAGGTGGTGTAGGTAACACGGGAGGGGGTGTGGGTGATGATAGATGGGCAATGGGTGTCGGGGGGCGGGCATTGGGTGCTGGTGGTTGGGATGGAGGTAGATCCCTGGGCGGGGGAGGGTGAGGCTTTGGAGCGAATTGCTCCTAGCGGGCGGGCTCCTGAGGTTGAGCCATGGGGGCCCTCTGATATGGGCCTAAAGACCTACGGGGCTCAGCACTACGAAGAGGGACGGCGCCCGATTATTGGGTAGACTCAAACTCTCCCTCAAACTGTTCCAACTCGAGGGAAACCTGATACGCCTCTTCGAATGTTTTTGCATTGCGGCAGAAAAGCTCATACTGGTAGTGCGGCCGCAGACCACGTCAAAAGCGGGAAAGGGGAAGGGGGCTCTCCTCTGAGACACCACGTCGCAGAAAATACTCATCAAAGTTAGCGATGTACTCGGAGACGGACCGATCTCCCTGGCTTAGACTCTGCCACCTATCGATAAATCACTGACGGTATGTGGTAGGAAGGTACTTTTGCCGGAGTTTGACCTTCATCTCACCCCATGTCTCAAACTGGGGCTCTTGCCGATGAAATAGCAGGCTCTATGTTCTTCCAATATGTCTCTGCCGGTCCCATTAGTTTCATGGTCACGAATTAGACTCTTTGATGGTCTGTCATATCGAACCAATCGAAGTACCAGTCCATGTCGGACTCCCAATCTAAATATACTTTTGGATCCAAGGACCCGTCAAAAATGGGAGGGTCCGCTCGCACGGTCCTAAGGACTCTATCGTCCTCCTCATCTCTCTGCTGCTGAAAGCCACGACGGCGTCGACCATTCCCGTCATAAGCGTTATCGGACCCATAGTCCTCAAGACCAAGGTCACGGAGCTGTGGCTGGGGGGCCCGGTGAGGGGCGGGCTGAGGAGCATGTGCGGGTGGGTCCAAGGCCATGAGAGCGTGGTGCGGACACCCGAGCAGTTGAGCGGCGCGATACGCGAGCCACCGGTACCACACACGGAGCACGACTCGAGCCACCTCAGCATCTATTTGGCTCGGAGACAGCCTGAAGACGCCCCCCTGAGTCCCGGCATTTATCATATTTAGTTAGATTTTATGTGTGTGTAATTTGTGTTTATTTCATTGTATGCAGTTTGCTATTTTGATTGTAAGAGGGGCTTATGTGCAATTTGGACCCCGTGGGCCCACGGGCCCCCCAGGCCCCATCCCATTGAGCCACCTCAGCCAAGGGCCCCATGTGGGGTCAGTCAACATGTCAAATGGAGGCTTCTAGATAGGTGGGCCAAGTGGGGGACAAGTGGCTTGGAAAGTCCAAGTTGGCCACCCACCCCACCTATCAAGTCCACCTTCCACCTCCTTGGTCCAAGGGCCGCCCCCCCTTAAATATTTTAATGTATTTTGTGTGTGTATGTCACACTCAATCCAGGCCACCCATTCCCATCCCCTAGATCCAACGGTGGACAATGGATGTGAGATGTAACACATAAATACTTGTAATTTCCCATTTTCTAGAATTAATGCCATTTGATTCAAACAAATTCAAGAGCAAGGGCTGGTGCGCCCCCCTCTTCTCTCCTCCCTCTCCCCCTTGGGTGCTGTGAAGGCTTCCATTCTGAGGTGTGAAGCCTCGTTTATCAGTTCCGACGATCACCGCCGCCGCCACGAGCCGCCACCGCACCGCCATCGCCATCAACGGAGTTCTGCCCGCGCAGTACCACAGAAGCTTCCACGAATTGTATGTCTCAGCCACGAGCTCAGAAAGATCTGGGGATTGTAGTGGATGTTCCAGAGGTGGCAAGGCCATCCCACGAATGTTGGTTTGCCATTCAGATCTCATTTCATGTTTTTTGAGTTTTGTCCACTCTTCCATTTCGGTTCTGCCATAGTTCTGTCCAGATTCATCCCCGCCCTGAGTTTCATGTCGTAGGTCCACTTTTTGATTTTTGTTGGTTCGCCCAATTTTACTGGGGGTTCCATTCATCCACCCCTTCATCCATAATTTTTCTTAATTTTTCATTCACCCATCTCATATTTTCTAAAAATCATTCTCAGTCCCATCTACAGTTCTGTCCTCCTGTTCCCAGATCCGACCACTACTCACCCCAAAAATCATAGTACATCACCACCACCTCCAAATCAAATTCAAAAAATAGTCCCCGTTCCGTGGTTTGATACCCTACAACTTTGAATAAGAACTCGAAGACTGAATCCAACTATAAGTAGGCGGTCAACGGCCATTTATAGGAAACTGATGTGCTGATCTGATATTTCAGGAGCTGTGGAGCAGAGGATTGGAAAATTGTTAAAGCCCAGGTCCGCCCAGGTTCAAAAGAGTCCACTGGCCCTAGATTGAAGGAGTGTGAATCCTCTTTTCAACGGCGCTGGTTTCGTCGCATTCCGACGACGGGGCTGACCGCAGCGGCCGTTTTCGCCGGAGCGCGCGCCTGAAAACAGCAACCAAACTCCGTGGGCAGCAACTTCAAAACTTGGGAATCGGGACCGATCGACCCCCGATCGGTGTTCCCGGCCGACCGCCGTCCGTGGAGGCGCGCCACCAGGGGTCCCCATCATAGTGGGTCCCACCCCCACAGATCCCGAGGACAGCGCCATCCGTGGGCCCCGCGGGCCCGCAGAACCCGCCGTTCGGAAAGCACGAAAATGCGGAGTTCGGCACCGCCGGGCGACATCAAGATGCTGCCCGTCAACCCGAGTTGCGTGATTCCCGTGCTCCACATGTGACCTTTTACCTCCCTGCGTGGAGTGGGTCAAATCTTTGTATTGCTGTGATATTGTTTAACCGGGAGTCCGTGATTCGGCCGGGGTTGTCTTCGCCACGCCGGGTGCGTGGAGGTAAAGGTCTCAACTTCTCGGCATTCGCTTGCTAGTTTAGTATATGGTCTTTTGCCGCTGCCGAGAGCGATAGGTACTAGCCCGTGTGTCCATGTCACCGCTGTGAGAGTGAGAGTGACCCGTCCCGCGACTCGATCCGAGTCCGGAAGTTGAGTCGGACTACCCTTGACCTCCGCCGATTCCTTAACCGCGCACGGTCCGTGCTTTCCCTCGCTTGGGACGACGAGTGAGCTTCCACTTCTGTTAGCGACGTTTCGCCACTAGGAGCTCGTAGTGTCGGGCTTAGTGTCTCCCTGGTGTGTGTTGCTGGTCGTGTCTTCATCTAGAGTCTGAGGGCGGCACCATATAGTGTTGTCTCCTGTGTCCGTCCCACATCAGAGCGGGTTGGATCTGGGCTATGGGAGTGACTTGGCTTTGGGCCGCCACTGGAGGGGGTGTGGGTGGGCCCTGGGCCGCTCTAGGAGGGTCTCCGTGTGACATCCTATCCAACCGTCCGACCAGACCTTGGACAGATATGTCGGATGACTTTATCCGTTCCTCCATGGCGTTAAGTCGGCCATCCATACCATCCGCGAAGCTCCTAAAGGTCGCCTCGGATTGGTCCGTCCGGGCTACGAGGGCCATTATCACCTCATGCAAGGAGTGTAGGTCTGGAAAGACGGTATCCCGTGGGTTTTCCATAGGCGAGGGGTGATGGTATTAGGTACCTCGCCGGGTGGGCATGCAACGACACAAAGCTTGGAATGCACTCACTAATGCAAACTAAGGAACCTAGACTCCAAGATTCGGTACGGGGCGGAGGTGGGATCCGAAGATCTACTCATGCAAGTGTGCTACCTTCCCAATAGACGAAACCTATTGTTCTGGGAACACCTTTTGTTATACCAAATAATTCAATGAAATGCAACTCCCTGGGACTGACTACCCTAGACTCTAACCCGCTTTGATACCAATTTGATGCGGGATGGGACGCGACTCGACCGATTTGATGTAAACCTGAGACTCTAGCTCGTGACTCGTCTCTAGCGAGGGAAACGTGCGGATGTGCGCAGTTGAGAAACAAGCAATGAGCTAGGGTGGTCAACTCTCTTTCATGCCCGTATTGGGTCACGGGACGTGTTTCGCTCTCTCTCGCAGCGGTGATTGAAATTAGTTAACAAGTTAGATTAAATTATCACATGCAAGTGGCGGCATATAGAAATATACGAAGTAAGCAAAATGCTGAGTGAGGGAGTGGAAACGATACCTCCACGCTCCGGGCGTGGGGAAGGCGACCCCGGCCAAGACTTGTACTCCCGGTACAAATGAATTAACAATAATTACAGAAATGTAATTGACTGTCCACTCCACGCAAGGAGGTAAAGGACTATAATGGCGACTCGGGAGTATAAAGCTCGGGTTGACGGGTGGCTTTTTGAGCAGCTTCGACGATTCCGACGCGCTGCTACTCAGTGCTGCAGCTTGCTGTCCAGAATCTGTTCTGTTGTTTCAAAACTGCGCAACTCGATAGAAATAATTACTGCGATCAACTCCGACGTCGGATCGACGCGAAACCAGCGTGTCGCGAAGCTCTCTTGTAGATCTACGACCATATGGTGCTATAAGAATTTTCCTGTCTCTGTATCCTCCTTGGTGGAATTTAGAACAGATGGACCTTCTGTCTCAGGAAATACCGGGCAGACTGGATCTACCTAAAAACGTTGTTTGACCGAAGGGCAAGTGGTGGATCTAGGATTTGGAATTTTTATGGATGATAGATGGGAGTGTGTGGATGATGCACAATTTTTTTGGTAATTTTGGAAATGGGTTTAGTGGGTGGAATGGATTTCATGGCAGGAAAGGTCAGATCTAGGCTGCTGGGAACAGAACAAGATCCTATTCTTGCAGAGGTTTTTTGGAATGGTAAAAGAACTCAAAAAATCATGAAAACAATTGTGGCAAAGGGTATTAGTGGACGGAAGTCCCAGTACAAATTTCAACTCGATCTAAAATTAGAAAGGGGGTCAAATCGAAGAAGAGATGGGCTGCTAGAACACAGATCTGCATAGGGGCAGATTGTGTACATAGTGGGATTTTAAAGGGAAAGGGGGGTAAATGAAATTGGATCAATGTAAAAAATTTATGGGACGTGGGAACAACAAGGGGAACACACCCTAAAAATTTCAGCCTGATCAGATCTTCGGATTGAGAGCTAAAAATTGGGCTTCAAGCTGCTAGAAGGAGTTAGACAAAATTCTGACGATGAGGTAGTGGCGGTGCGACGGCGGCTCGATGGTGGCGGCGACGGCGGTGCTGAGCTTATCACCCACTAGAGGATTGATATGGAGGTATCACAACTCAAGATGAAGGGGTTTTCTCAGTTGCAAGGGGGTGGAGAGGAGAGATGGGGCTGCACCCTTTGCTTCCCTTGGGAAAAACTCAATTTTCATTCAATTATTCTTCCAAAAATATTATAAGAGAGTCTTTATACCAAAACCCTAGACCTAGGAAAATGACCTCTAATACCCTTGGTCAAAGGGGCATAATGGGGAAAGGGATAAAAAGGATAAACAAATCCCATATGGGACAAGAGAGGGGGTGCCCCTCTCTCTTGATCCAACTTCGCAACTTGGTCCAAGTTCTACCTTGGACCAAGGACCACATTAATGGGCCTATGGACCATTGACCAACCTATTGGGCCCTCCAAATTAGGAAGCCCACCAAGAGAGAGAGAGAGGCCCAATTGGGCTCCAATTAATATAAAGGCCCAATGTGGAAATAGGACCTTTAATTGGACCCTTGAATGAAATGAGCCCATATTACACCCTTGACCCCAATTACACTAATAAATACCCACAAATAGAAATACACACCCAAATACACTCCAAATAAATACTAAAAAATATCTAAACAAAAGTAAATGAATTGGCTGGCTCCGATGTCCCATCACATATAGAATGAGAAAGATAAAAGAATAACATTAATATCCGGCTTAATAAATGGTTGATGACAGTTGGGAACTACCTTGTTACTAATGCCTAATCTCCAGTGTAACTCGGAGGACATAAGATCCCATTGTAATCACATAATAGATATTAACAAAGGCGTCCAAAATAAATTTAAAAAAGGGCAAAGATAGCAATGGAGTTCTATTGCATGGTCTTGTAATGTTTGCTGAAACATGTTCAATTTGTACTAATTAAGTTCAAGGTGGGAAACTTTCTGTTGTACAGTTATCTCATTCTATCCAGAAAGAATACTTGTCCTCACTTCAAAAAAAAAATCTTCCATCTAAAGTTATTTGATCGTGTACTTCACACCATCTTGTAGAGGGCCGTTGCCAAGCAGGACAACTGCTAAGAAATTTTTTGTCAAATGCTTAGGTCCCTCATTTGATTTAAAAAATCCAAACTAATGTAAAAGGAATAATGGTGCTGATGCCAAATATTTATACGCAACCTTCATCATGAGTTGCATAACCTTTATAGACTGATATGCATATTTGATTCCCAGAACCTCATTCCACGGGGTTTTCATGTTGAAGATATCCCTCTTCCTGGATATGACCCTACAAATTCTTATGATTTATCCCAACAAGTTGAAATTTCTATAATAAGTCCTTCACTAATTTTATCACCATAACTGTAGCTAAGCAACAAAGATATTAAGCACCTGAATAACTCTGCCCACGGAATGAAATATGTATCACTCATTGAACATACTCACTGCGAAAATCGTTATTGAGAGTTATTTCAAGGGAATGCTCACTGGCAACATCTTTCCAAGTATTTCTGTTTATTTCTCAGTTGCATTAGGATAAAATATCGAGTTATATTAGTTTTCTTAGCATTACATTTTTCATTATTTAATGTCAGGAAATGTCATGCCTTCACATGTTTGAGTCTAGTGAATATAGAAGATTCCACTATTAAAAACAAAAGAGAACGATAATACAAATTTAGTTATTTATTCTAAGACATGGCAATCCATACCACTACAAAAACAATCATCTGATTTGTCACGTACCTGAGGCAGAATTGAGCCCATCAAGTTTGCACAAAGTGCAAGAACAGCTCCCGCTGTGATCACATACCTATAGTTAAAGCATCGCAAGGATTATTGGCAAACTAATTCAATAAATTGTGGTGAATGATGCTGTGGAAACATCATCAATAATTTTCAGAGCAAGTAGAAACTTACACTACCCACTGCATTCCATGACTGGCAAATGCAGAAGAAATAAGTGTATCTGGATCCATAGCAAAATATGGTACAAGGCCAACAACAACCACAGACACAAGCATATATAGGTAGCAGCATGTAGACAACGACAACCCAATGCCTAGAGGCAAATCTCGTTGGGGATTTTTTACCTGCATAAAAAAGGGAAAAGAAATACTGACTTAATAACTACAAAATGTTAACAGCAATGTTATGAATTCAGCTTTGCCAATTAGGATAACACATTTTGTATAATATGCACAATGCCATACCTCCTCAGCACTGCTAGCAACTGAATCAAAACCTATGTATGCAAAGAAGACGGTGGCTGCCCCAGAATGCATGTCACCTACACCATAAGGGAAGTATCTGGAAGCCAAAAAAGAAAGTTGAAAGGGTTAGTCCTTGTATTGGCAATGATCACCATACACATAAGGCAAGAAAGCGCTTTCATTACCCGCTACTAACAGAATATCCAACCCAACAAGTCTTGAAACCAAGATATCCACCAGCAACAGCAACGAAGATCATGACATAGACATTTGCAGTTGTGACAATAGCTTGCACAAATGAACCCTGAAGAGAAAATGCACATCAAATTTCTCCTTTAAAAAAGGGAAAAAGCACACCTAATACTTCCCAGAAATAGTACCAATGTTTCAAATTACAAATATTATGGATAGCTAATACATGTTGTATGTATTTTGTGACAATGTTCGTCATCTTCTATTTTCTTAGTCGCAACAGTAGAACTACAATCTTCAATCTGTGCTAAGACAACAAAGACCACCTTTACCTTGGCAGTGATAAAAAAATCCTCAATCACTAATACAAATTAGATAGTCCTAGAGACATGTTCTCTTATGTATCTAGTAAGTGAATTAGAAAAGATTTTGAAGTTCCTAAAAATTGACCATGCTGTGTATACACAGGTATATTATTTGAATACACTACAATATTTCTCAACAACAATTAAGCCCAAGGATGTGAAATTGAGAAATGAAGATTGCCTTAAAATGTCACTTGCTAGAGCAAGCTCTATATGACAGAGGAAGATAACCACTTAGATAATTCAACTTAAATAGATCGCAAGATTACTAATGATTGGTGTTAACCACTGGAATTCCCTTTTAAATCCTATCACTATACATGCAAAAAGTGTTTAGAGGTCAAAGTCACAAAGAAATAAAAAATAGAAAGATGAGAACATAGAAAAACCATATCATAGGAAGATGAGATACAAAATTATAATTCTTACTTTCTAAAGTAAGGAATATTCAAAAATAGCATCCTGGATCAGGCTGAGACAACAAATGATGTGTCAAACATGTCCTATGTTTTTCATTACATCTGTAAGCATCTTATGGACATGGTAGATGCGCCATAGCAATGGGTGCATATATAAGTCCCTAGATGTGCCATAGCAATTGGCAATGGTAGATGTGCCATATCTGACTGTTTGTCTTACAGATGAGTTAAAATGTATATGCATAAGTCCTTGAATCTCTTACATACACACACAGAAAAAAAGAAAAGAAGAATTGACCTATAAATGATACACATACAGCCCACTTGGTGCAACGATGCATTTAGGGCAATTAAGAATAACTACTATCATCTACAATTCTGAAAAAACAAAACATCATCTGTGGTCAGCCTTCATCTGGAAAAGCAAACAGATATGAGCATTTACCATTTCCTTGATGAACCCCACAAAATGCTAATTATTATTTCTGCTTATGATGCTATCCATTAATGGATCACACATCTTGCAAGTAGATGTAAATTATGCCAGAACGTATCAAAGTTTGAAGACAAATTCTACTGCAATAAAACAAAGATGCTGCCACACTAGAAAGAAACCAATAAATGAAGGACACGGTGAACATGACAAACTTCTAAAAATTTCCATGCAAATAATGTAAGGTCTAAGAATAAATGAACTGAAATGCACAACTACTAGAAATATATAAGATTAGCCAATCTAAGAAAAGAAACAGATTAATTTTCTTTTGTTATGGGAAAAATTGTTGGTGATGTTTGTTTCAAATAATTAATGAAGACACTAAGTGACAGCAAGAGATACTAATAATGATACGGGACTGGGAGGGTTGACTTCGATTTCGGCAAGGCGTACACAGGCAACGGGTCAAATATTGGCGCGATTGGGTGAGTTACCTGGCTAACTGGGCCTCCCTGTGCACTGTTGCTGCGATGAAATGGAGTTAGGGCTCCCTGGATAGCAGCCTAGTAGACCTTCACGGGCGTCTATTACTGTTGGGGCTCCGGCGGCCAAGGGTTTGGGGTGCTGCTGCTGGGAGTAGGGCGGTGGTGCACCCAACGAGATGGAAGGCAGGGACGCTGGCGTACGCCACAGTCTCCGGGGTCGCTCCTGTGGGCCAACAATGGCTGGGCCGAGTCGCTGGCACGGTGAAAGGTGACAGCGGGTGGCGAAGGGTGCCGAGATGGATGACGACCATGGCAGAGCGGACCTTTGTGTAGCTGTGATTAAGGGAGAGCAGAAGAAGACAGCAGAAGGAAGAAGAAGAAGGGGGGCAGAAAGCGGCGGGGCTCGCAGTGACTGCAGAGAGGAGGTGGCGGGCAGCCGGGGTTCAATCAGATCGCGACAAGGAAGGAAGAGGAAGGGCCAAGGAGGGGCTAGGCGAACCACTGGCGGGGTTGCTCCTGTCTACCGACAGAGGCCGGTCCGAGTCACCAGAACCGTACAAGGAGGCAGCAGGTGGCGCGGGGCGGCTGGGATGGCCGACGATGGCGGCGGAGTGGACCTTCGTGTCGATGCGACTGAGGGAGAGCAGAAGAAGACGGCGAGAGGAAGAAGAAGAGGAGGGCAGCAGGGCTCACAGTGACCGTGGTGAGGAGGTGGCGAGCGGCTGGGGTTCCTATCAGATCACAGTGAGGAAGGAAGAGGAAGGGCGGGGCACCAGGCGACCCACCGATGGGGAGGTAGAACTACTAGCGGGGAGGGGAAATAAGAGGTGGCGCACAGGGGATGAAGTAGAGGCTGGGAGGGAAAGATTCGTTTGTCCCCCCCTTTTTCCCCGCCATTTTTCCCATTTTTGTCATAAAATTTATTTAGATAGTATAATTATTTCAACTTTCATTATAATAAAAAATATTTAGATTATTTTTATTAATACATGTCTATAATATTTATTTTTTAACTAATGGTTGACTGAAACATTTTGAAATATTTATTATAGTACCATTAAATCTAAGGGATATATATTCCTCCTATAATAAAAATGAGTAAGTATTTACGTACGATAATATTCATATGTAATATAAAAAAATAAAAAAGATGTATACCTACACGAACTATCGGTAGGTAATGAATAACAAATAAAATCTATGGGAATATACGTGTGATCTATTCCTACGACTTAAAAAGAGTAGGTAAATACCTACCTATGGCATGGTACGTAGGTAATATATAACCAATAAAAAATTTGGACACCGATCACTCTATGAGTGACCTATTCTTACGACATAAACAACGAGCAGGTAACTACCTACGATATTTATCGTAGGAAATATATAACAAATAAAAACTAATGTCATCTATCACTCTATAGATGACCTACTCCTATGACAGTAACGAAGCGTAGGTACGCTCCGACGACCATGTCTGTAGGTATTTTCTTGCAATTATCTATTCCTACGGCTCAACTGGAACCATAGGTATGACATACCACTTACCTACGGCATTGTCGGTAGGTAGTTCAATATGGCTATCTATTCCTACGGCTCAACTGAAACCGTAGGTATGACATACCACTTACCTACGGCATTGTCGGTAGGTAGTTCAATATGGCTATCTATTCCTACAGTGCTACCGAACCGTAGGTATGACATACCAATTACCTACGACTTTATCAGTAGGTAGTTCAATATAGCTATCTATTTCTACAGTGCTACTGAACCGTAGGTATGACATACCAATTACCTACGACTTTATCGGTAGGTAGTTCAATATGGCTATATATTCCTATAGTGCTACCGAACCGTAGGTAGTGTATGACATATACCTACGATAGTGACAATAGGTAACAGAATATCCTAAAAAATCGCAGGTATAGGCCCATAAATACTAACGACTTACAAAAACATAGTAAACGGTCGTAGGTAAAAACCAATTTTCTCGTAGTTTACCCACTAGTATGCACATTTGCGTCTAGTTATGGTGCCCTGTTTTGCTGCGGCTATTTTGGACTTTTCTATCCACTTGGGCTCGGCCCATTTGTCAAATACAACGTCCCAATACTCCTTCCTGATCTAAGGAGGGTGGTGCTCCTTCCACATCTGTCGATCTTGACTCCCACCAGCATTTTTCTGAGCCCTTACTCAGGCCTCATACAATGTCTTTCGGTAATTTGTCTGCACAATAGCCTCCCAGGCAGAACGACCTCTCACCGCATCATGTCTACTCGTGAACTGAGAAGTCCACTGTAAATAAATTAAGTTATATGGGTTAGTATATTATTCTGAATTGAGTTTGGGAAGTACGTGAATTAAACGATTAAATTACTTACTATGAACATGTCGAACAATAAATCCCGGACGCCCATCGAAAATTCTTTGAAAGACATTGCCGGCCCGGGAACATGTGCATTTACATGTTTCATAGAAAAACGGACAGCCTCGCTAGGTTCTAATTTATCACTGCAATTACAAATGTTAAAAAAGTTGGCATTAGACAGTTGAAGGATAAATAATGAATGTAATTCATAACCATATAAATTTACCCAGAGATCCAGCACGGCAGAGGTCCATCATGGGCCCCGCCTCCCTCGCCCTCGTGAGTACTACCGAGGGGCTATAGTGGCTGAGTGGAGGAGCTGACAGGGGTAGTACAGCTTGTAAGAATTAAATCACATAAGAATAATATTTAATCAAAGAATATTTGGCTATAAATTGAAAGAGACATACCTGTAGCGGGAGGTGGTGGGGGTGTGCCCTGCATAGCTGGTGGGAGGGCACTGAGACCTGTAGGAATTAAATGTCATAAGCAAATGGAATATAATCGAAGAATATTTTGCTAGAAATTAAAATATACATATACCTGAAGTGGGAAGTGGTGGGGGTGTGCCCTATACAACTGGTGGGAGGGCACTGAGACCTGTAAGAATTATATATTATAAGTAAATGGAATATAATCAAAGAATATTTTGCTAGAGATTAAAATATACATACCTGAAGCGGGAGATGGTGGGGGTGTGCCTGCACAGCTGGTGGGAGGGCACTAGGACCTGTAAGAATTAGATATCATAAGAAAATGTAATATAATCAAAGAATATTTTGCTAGAGATTAAAATATACATATCTGAAGCGGGAGGTGGTGGGGGTGTGCCGTGCACAGCTGGTGGGAGGGCACTGGGACCTGTAAGAATTAAATGTTATAAGCAAATGGAATATAATTAAAGAATTTTTTTTCTAGAAATTAAAATATACATATCTGAAGCTGGTGGGAGGGCACTGGGACCTGTAAGAATTAGATTTCATAAGCATAACATATAATCACTCAACATTTCATTGCATTATCAAAATAGACATACTTGTCAACTACGGTGGTGGCAGTGCCTCATGTGCAGGGCGTGAGCCGACACTCGGACTTGTAATAATTAAATCTTTTAAGCTGGTATATAATTACACATATATAGCTAAATCAGAGAATAGATATACGTGTGCTCGAAGTAGACACCAAAGAGGAGGGAGTAGAGCCCCGCCCACTGCCGTGTCTCCTCCCACTCCCACTACGACCTCCTCGGACCATCTCTTTATTAAGAATAATAAAATTAATGCATATTAATCCATAATTATATAAGATTTATAAATGTCATTAAAAATTATGCAAAAATGTAAAAATATCGTACTAAACCATCAAATATTATATATTTCCTCTTCAGATGCTGATGATATATCTAACTCAGCCTCATCTTCATCATCTGTAGTAACCTCATAAGATTCAAACTCTTCATCTTCTTCGGACTCCTCCTCCCCTATAATATCAACATTTAGGTCCATCAGATCGACTTCTTCCACTTCATTTCCTGCATGTAACGACAGTGGCTCATCAGATTCGTCCAAATGAAGATGTGTGAAACCTACAGCGCAAACTTCGTCTGATTAAAAATATTCGGTATTGGAATCCTTTGAAATAGTTTCACTCAGATTCAACTCATAAGTAGGAAAAAGTCTTGCTTTAACCCTACAAACTGTCCACCAATCTTTATTCTTGGAGGATGAATGGCTTGAATAATAAACTTGTTAGGCTTGTGCAGCCAAAATGAACGGTTTATATGTATTAAGTTTATACCTATGTTTGACATCGACAATTCCATATGTTGTGTCATGTCGAATAGAATTAGGATCAAACCAATTCACACTTAAAAAAGGATACATGATTGTCTTGTCCCAGATACTACAATTCTATGACTTCCTTAAGAATACCATAGTAGTCCAGTTCATTTTCATTGTATGCACTTCCCTTAACACATACGCCGCTGTTCATCGTAGACTTATTTCATCCATAATTTCTCGTGTGAAATCTGTATCCATTCATAATATATCCTGGATAGGCACGTGCAACTTTTGAGGGGCCATAACTTAACTTTTGTACTCTTTCATCAATAATAAGACCTTGTTCAACCTATATGTAAATCAAAGTAGTTAAAATATTAACATTTACTTCAATAGAAGTAAATAGGAATGTATAAATTCAACGATCGACACTAACTCAATATCTTAACCATCTCGCAAAAAACTTCTCGCGCCCTTTTTCAACCTTCATGTCCTTGTACTAATTCTGAATCAAATTGTCTGCAATATGAATACACTACTACCTTAAATGGCAAGAAGAAGGATAAACAACTTATGTACATAAGGAAATGTGAGTTAATAACTTACTCAACATAGAGTTCAATCTCAGTACAATTCAAAAGAATATATATCTCTGCGGCGTACAATTCTCTATCTTCGAGCGTCCGAGTCAAGCAATGTTCAAACGCACATCCAGGATGCTTAAATATAGAGAGTCGATCAAACGAATCAGCAACTCCCCCATCATCATTATGTGGAGGTCGAGTACGACGAGTTTGAATCTTTGGCTCAAAGTACATCGAACAGAAATTTGAACTTTCTTCAATAATATATGCCTCAGTAATCGAATCCTCCTCCCTCGCCTTGTTGCGAACTTTCATTTTTAATTCATGCATGCACCTATAACCACAATTCAGATGGCCATGACATAAATATCATACACATGTAGCGCCCAAAAGAAAAAAAATTCTCACATACCTCTCAAATGGATACATCCATCGAAATTGTACTGGCCCTCCGACTCTAGCCTCGTATGGCAAATGGATAATCAGGTGCTCCATCTAATCGAAGAATGCCAGAGGAAATATCTTCTCTAGCTTGCAAACGGTCGTGACCACATTTTCTTCAATAGTTTGTACATCCCGAAGTCTTAGTTCTGATGCACATAAAATTTTGAAAAACTGACTCAGCTCGGTAAGTGCTGCCCATACATGCTATGGCAACAAGTCACAAAATGCAATGGCCACCAGCCTCTCCATGAACACATGACAGTCATGACTTTTCAGTCCATATATTTTTCCCTCATTAACATTCACACAACGGGCTACGCTGGACACATATCTATATGGGAATCTCAACTGTTTCAACCACTAACACACTTCCTTGATCTGTGTATCGCTAAGCACATAAGTTGCTTTAGGTTGCACAATTTTTCCATGTACATTCTGCAGTTCTAGTTTGTTCTGCATTGCTTGTGTGGTACAATAAACTTCATGTCATGTCTCCTCTGTCTTAATTCACTGAAGTTAATGTCCTATTTTGTTTTAATGATTGGCAACTATACATTTTATTTGTCAAACCTTGGTTTTTGATAAATAATGCCTTTCAACACTGATTACCATTTTATCCTTCTGCATCTGAGGTCGGTGCACGTCTTGTATAACTCTATACAAGATTAGTGCATGTTTTCATAGAAGGACGTAAATGGTCAGTGCATATCGGCCTAAGTCTTGGATAGGGTCGGTGCACGTTTCCATTGAACATATAGTCGGTGCAGGTTTTGCATTGAACATATATATAGTCGGTGCAGGTTTTGCATTGAACATATATATAGTCGGTGCAGGTTTTGCATTAAACATATAGTCGGTGCAAGTTTGCATTGTGCAT